>OX365944.1:67156595-68356595 GCA_947247005.1 Spisula solida | reverse complement strand
TGGCTCAGACCCAAAGTCAAACACCAGCGTCTGACGAAATGTACCATATATATCTGTCTTAAACACAACCTGTAAAATTTTAACACTTACAAGGATGCTTCAAACCCCCCCATCACACAATGACAGCCAAATAGTAAATTATATTCACATTCTCTGTAATCTTCACCTTTACACTTAATACACACATGGTTTATCTGCAGCTCATGTCTATAAGCCACTAACTTCCTTACCAGTAGGAGGACTGCAGGCTCAGGTGTTCACTTTTAAAATCTCAAAAATAGAAATACATGAAATCTATTCAGGGATGTTAGATTTTCTGCTCAAGTGCTTGAACAAAATATTCACACGTCATTAACAAACATTATTTACAGTATAGTCTGGAAAGACTCAGAGATAATCTGATTCCCTTAAACTATACATAATCTAAATGTGTACATTTACTATTTGTCTATTATCCTTAACTTTGGCTATCTTTAAAATTTATGTAGAAAGTATTCAAATTAGGGCTTTTCCAAGACAAATGGGTGGGTGATGGTCAACACTTTTTTCTTAGGAGTACTTCATAATTTAAACTATCGTAATATTGTATTATTTGCTCACAAAAATCTGCATATTTTGCATAAGAACCTTGTAATTATTTCATGCATATTGTGAGAACCTAATAACTATCTCTTGACCATGAATGATATTCTTACTTTAACTCTGTACACATATTCTCCCGGACGATTAATGGTTATTTCTGGATTCTTCCATTCCTGGCAGTGATTTTCAAGATTCTGATATTTCTGAGTTTTCTTTGGACCAACTGATATACTGGATATGTAAAAGTAGTTTGAAACTGCTTCATCAAGTAATACCACTCGAAGAATACATATCTGTAAGGTAAAATGGTGTTATATAGTAACATAGACACTCAATTGAAAACTGAGAGAAAATGCAAAATAGCATGCACCAGATTCTGTTATTTAGCATTAAACATTTTGTTTGTCATTCATTTTTAATGACCAATGTCTCATTTTGAAGAGCTAAGTTTCTTCTACAGCATGATGTAACTTGTTTGAGTCCATCTCTTATAGAAGTCCAAACATTATGGTTTGAATGTTCTGATATGGTCAGTTGGAGAGTCCCCCATGAACTAAAGAATGGTTACTGTGTCCCTACATGTGTGGTGCCTAGACTAGTAAATTAAGGGATAGGACTTCAGGGGTTCCATTTGACTCTGAAGTAGGGGTTTTGACCCTTAAAATTTCCGAAAAGCCGCATTTTGACCCTCAAGATTTCGTTATGAAATTAAGTCTTAAAGATTCAAAAGTTAATGGAATCCCTGGGACTCAACAAGTTAATATACACAGGAAGTAGGTTTCTTAGATGTTAAATTGGCTTACCCCTATAATATTAAATGGGGGTATAACACTATATTAACTAAGCACTATACTATGATTGACTTACTTTACTAGTTATAGTAAATGTCCATGCATGTGTACACTTCTTGGAGATCATATTAACCTTGAGATCAGAGTTCACAATCACCTTGGCATATTCTACACTGGCTACCATCTGTAACAAACATAGTATGTATTAATATCAAATACCATAACACAGGGTGTTAAAAAATTGTTCTCAATGTGCTATAAGTTTCAATAGCTCATTTTCTGATGTCAGAAAAATATAAAATTTCCAGATTAAATTTCGGAGGGTTCTACCATTGTTCTAATCTTTCTGACTTTAAATGAAGCTATTAGAGTAAGAAATTAAAATTGTACACTGCCTACATTAATTCATATAAAATTTAGTAAGAATTAAAATTTAGAGAACAAACTTTTTTAACACCCTGTATATGATGTCATCAGTCTTGTTTTACTGGTTTATACTCAAGGTTAAAGCAAGGATACACAGAGGTAAATATGTGCTTGTTTCTTGTATTCAATAATCAATATTCATATAACTAGGAAAGTCTCAAGAAAACTGGTTTTCAACTAAAGGACATAACTCAACTAAAACTTTGTTCCAGGAAAAGCAAAACCCAAGATGCACCATGTCACATGACCACATAAACATTACTGTAACGTAACGTTATATGATGAACATAGCTGAGACAAATAAGATGTTGAGTCCCACTTGCCAAAGTCACAAATTAAATAAAGATTATTTTGTTGGAAAATCATATTATTTAAACATTTCATTATTTGCTCATTTTGCCATTATTAAATGACTAATATTTTATGGTATATTTAGATCAAGGTTAACAAATTCAACAATTCCTTGCTAAGGATGACTGAGATATATACACTGTTATCACATAAAGACATTCAACATTTTGGATAAAAGAAACCATCCAATAAGAAGGTTCCACATGAACGACCTGAAAAACAAGCTATAAAGAATTGCAAGCAATATATAAGTCACCTACCGGTTTGAAGCCATGACCCTTTAAATTATTTTCAATTTTTTAAGATGTGCATAATCTCCTTATTTGCACCTACCCACAAACAAGATTTCATAAACCTAGCTTGGAAACTAAATTATGGCAGGATCCAAATTTATTGACAGACTGACAGTCAAATTGACTGATGACAGCAAACCTATAGTCCCTACGGATGAAAACATTGGTAGGGGACTAGTTAAAGATTGACTTTTAACAACACAGGCTATGCGAAAACTGTCAGTCGTTCAGTCCTGACTGACAAATTTTGATTTGAACTGCAGAAAATATTGTATTTTCTACGAGACAAAGAGGAACATTCACTCATTTTACCAATTCGTGCTGACAAAGTTAAAAACTTTTCACGAAGCCTGACAACAAGATACAAGAGGGCCCAAAGGGTCCTAGGTCGCTCACCAGTCATAGTAGTCATGCAAGTCCAGTGATTTGACCTAGTGACCTCGCACTTGACCTAGATTTTGTTGAGATGATCATTGTGACCAAGTTTCATAAAGATTAAGCCAAAATTGTGACCTTTAGAGAGGACACAAGGTTTTTCTATGATTAGACCTTGTGACCTAGTTTTTGACCCCAGATTACCCACTATCGAACTTGACAAAAATTTTGTTGAGATGATCATTGTGACCAATTTTCATAAAGATTAAGTCAAATTATGACCTCTAGTGACTACACAAGGTTTTTCTACAATTTGACCTAGTGACCTAGTTTTTGACCTCAGATGACCCAATATCTAAATTGGCCTAGATTTTGTTGAGATGATCATTGTGCCCAAGTTTCATAAAGATTAAGCCAAAATTGTGACCTCTAGAGAGGACACAAGGTTTTTCTATGATTTTACCTTGTGACCTAGTTTTTGACCCCAGATTACCCAATATCAAACTTGACCTAGATTTTGTTGAGATGATCATTGTGACTAAGTTTCATAAAGATTAAGTCAAAATTTTGACCTCTAGTGACTACCCAAGGTTTTTCTACAATTTGACCTAGTTTTTGACCTTAGATGACCCAATATCGAACTTGACCTAGATTTTGTTGATATGATCATGTGACCAAGTTTCATAAAGATTAGGCCAAAACTGTGACCTCTAGAGAGGACATAACCCAATTGTTGACGGACGGACAACAGACGAAGAGTGATCACAAAAGCTCACTCTGTCACTTTGTGACAGGTGAGCTAAAAACAGTAAAAAAACAAACATATGTAATACTTCAGGCTATGCTATGTACTCAAAATGTGTAACAGATAAAATACATAGACCCTTCAAATAGTTTTACAAACAATAAACATAACAAAAATAAAATCAACCCCTAAATAAAGTTAACAGGAAACAACTACTTACATAACACATATTGGAGGTACCTTCGTACAATTGTAGTAAATTCTTTTCAAGATACATGACAGAATGCAACATAAGAACACCATAACGGTGATTTTTTGCCTATTTTTGGGGCCGAATACAGGCATTTTCCCTTAGCAAAATAACCTCCATTTTCCCCAAAAGTCATAATTTTTTCCAAAATGAATGCATATTTTCCCCCTAAAGTGACTAACGGTATGTTTTAAAGTCAAAGCAATAGATTTTCTAACTTACAAGTGTCGTTGCTACATAAGACTTGAATATTGTCAAAAGAAAATGGCAAAATATGAACAATATATAACCATTGTTTTTAATTATTCCCAATTTCGCAAATTGTCACACTAAAATATCCCAATTTTATGGGCACAGGCTGTTTCATTTTGTTCAAAAAAATTCACTGATAAAATTAATTCCAAAGTCAATGTCACCTTTCATATTATACTGTAATAATGTACATAAAACTTAAACAGCTTAAACAGATTGTAGATGAAGACATGCATATAATCATGTATACTGTTAGATGAGTAGTAGAATCAAGGGAGACAACTACACCATTAATTGACACTAAAACTGATACTTAATTACCTCCCTTGTCTCATGTGAAAATATCTAGGGTGCTAGAAATCCACTAAAACTGATCCTTAATTACCTCCCTTGCACATGTGAAAATATCAAGGACTTAGGGTTTTCGAAATCAAAGATTGTAAATATATAATTATGTCATTGAAAACAGGAAGAATATAAAACAAAACATTCATAACCTATGTTATAGAAACAACAAGTAATTAAGAATTGCAAGCAATACAGAAGTCCCCTACCGGTTTGAAGCCATTTTTAATGTTTCTGTTGCCATAGAATATTTTTAGATGTGCATAATCCCCTTATTGCCCTCTATCCACATACCAAGTTTCATAAACCTAGCTTGGAAACTGTTTGAGTTACAGAAGGATCCAGATTTGTTGACGGACAGACTGACCGACGGACAGAGGGCAAACCTATAGTCCCCTCCGGTCAAAAACCGGTAGGGGACTAATAAATTCTATACTCTTTGTAAAAGTTTGTTTTTACTTTATTTGGTAAACGATACAGAAAACACATAATGAAAATGAAAAAACTACATACAGTAAATCCTCGGTAATACGAGCAGCGATTATTCGAGCAACCGGCCTAATTCGAGCAAATTTCAAAGTCCCGACGAATTTGCTTTATATTGTACATTAATTTATCCCTTTAACTCGAGTAAAGTTATTACGAGCATCCGGTCTAATTCGAGGGCAGGTGTCGGTCCAATCAACAATTTTCAACGATAATTAATTACCTTATCTCGAGGCAATCATCCGAGCGAAATTTCACACCTCCGAAAAATGTCATACTAAATTTTGTTACGGTCCGTATTTTTCACACATCGTGATAATCACAGTTTATGACAATAGCGTAATCCCTAACACTTAAATTGATGTCCGTATTTTCGATCCGTTAGTAGAAGATATTTAATTAATGAGCGTGATTTAAACTACGCATGCGTTTCAGAACAAGTTCAATTGGGAACATTAACTTATACGAGAACTAGAATTATTATTTGCAACATCGTTGCTTCGAACGTACTGACTTGCACATACTTTTAAATTATCGTAAGATAAACCGACGTCCATGTAGAATCTTAAATATTTAGGCTCCGTTCGTTATAAAACTGCAAGTAAAAATCATTTCAAAAACTTTTCATTTCCCGTATTTCATGAAAACCTGCGAATGTAAGCCTACGTACAGTACAATTTCACGTGTCTGATACTGAATAAGTGAAGTAAATCAAGTCCGCGATTAGATCCAATTCTTATCAAACAACCCTGAAGAATACAAAATTCGTCGACTTTGTACAGAAGAAAATTAAATGTCATTTTGAATCTACACTATGCGCCGATTAGCGAATTCATACCGCGGTATGGAACTCTGACTAAACACTACTCCCAACTGTACCGGCAATTTCTTTGATGTGCGGCGCGTTTGAAGTCAGTCGAAAGACCGCCGCGTTTGATGTCTCCAAATTGTCGCGCGCGTTTCAATTGGAAACCACAGGGATATAACTCATTCAGCTAAACATCATGTCCTAAATAAATTATCATAGATAATATAGTGCATGTTTTTTACTCAATGAGCCGTATCCCTGTGCTGGAAACTGGATCGACTTTGCATCCGGGTTTTATTTTATCACGTGCGATTTTTGTGCGTGGGTGTAGGATCTATCGTGCGCTTTGGGTAATGTTATCTTTTTGCCGATGCGAACTTTATTACAATTTTACCGTTAAACGGAGTTTGATATTTAATGTAAAAAGATTCATTACGACTTTCATATGCAATTTGTTCAATTCGGCAAATGTCCACACGATTCAAATTGCGTATAGACTTGATAAACAATGACAGTATTCGTAGTTACAACCAAATACATGTATCATACGTGTTTTCATTATAAACACAGTTACACTTAGTCATAACAACAATTCATCATAGACTTCGGATATTTCGAGCACATGGCTTAACTCGAGCATTAGGCTTGTCCCGATGGGTCCTCGTGATAACGAGGTTTTACTGTACTTTGATTTGTGGCAGGTCTTCGATAATAAGTTAACGTAATTAAAATATAATTAATCTTTTGGTAAATATACGTCACAAAGACGAACAACATTTACAAGATAAGAACAAAATCACATAACATCATACCAGGAGGCCGCTTCATTACACTTTGTACAAACATGGTCTTAGTACCAACATATTACAGATGTGTCAAAAACATCTTAACGCTTACGATTTTACGCAAACTATACACTGGTCGTAGTAATAGGAATGAATATACAAAAGTTTCTAAGAAAATTTGAATGTTTGTACGAAGTTTAGTGAAACAACCCCTAGCTGTATCACCAAGACAATAGTAAAGTTGGTTTGCCTCATGACTCCTACAGGTAAAAATACCATCTACTAGTTTTCAGTTAAAGAAGACATATCTTACCACAGATTTTGGATACTCTGCAGTCATCAGTTTTTCCATGAGTTGTTCAGGGTATGTGTTACCGTGAAGATGTTTATCTTTAGCCATTTGAAGCTGCTGTCGTTTGAATTTGAATCTGTCGCGCCATTCTTCCAACTCTTCTGGAGAGTGTGCTTCAATACATTTATCTGCGTACGGACAGCGACCACTAGCATTGTATCTGTTATATACAAACACATAAAAATGTATAAGTGTAAAATAACAAATGGCCATAACTCCCTTAAAATTAATCTGACCAATGTGTGACGATATGCACAACTAGACTGATCAGTCATGCAAAGTTATGCTGAAATACAACCATTAGTTGCAGAGAAATAGCGCAGACTAATATGCAAAGACCAACCAACTGACTAACCAACCGAACAACCAACCTCAGGCTTGTCTCCAATATTATATACAAACACACTTACATCACACTGAGACATTGTTATATATAACATGGCATTCATTAACTTAACTGTTTTCAAGAAATGTACTAAACCCAATTTTTGTTGATCTGCAAATTATTTTATACTGAATTATTTTACTAAATTCAAACTGACGTATACAGAAAATGGTACTGTTTTATGAAAGCACTTACGGAAATAGTAAACTTACAATCAAATTTAAATCTTTATAATTTTTTCACAATAACGAAGTATGGTAAATGGAGCTGCAATACTAATAATGATTCAGTTACTGAACTCCTACAAACCATATCTGTCTGCAATGTGCAGTTGTTAAAGAATTATAAAGAATTTAGATTTGAGCGAAACTTTAAGATTTCCTTAAGTGCTTTGATAAAACATTACCCAGGTGTTTTGTAGTTATACAGGTAGGTATGTAATATAATAAAAAATATCTCAAACATTTTTAATTGAAAATGTTAAGTACAACTACATTACATAATAGTGTTTTACCTCTGACATAAAGTGTAGTCCTCAGCTGCGAGACCTCGAGGTGGCGGGCGATACTTCCAACTGTGTCCTTCATCTGAGGTAATGTTTTTCTTATGATCATCACTACGGCAATGAATGTCAAGGTCGCTCTTAGTGTCAAAGGTCATGTTGCAGAATGAGCAGGATAAATCAATGGATTGAGCTGAAACAGTCACAGAATGAGCAAGATAAATCAATGGATTGAGCTGAAATAAAGGTATACAAGGCATCTAAGATATGCATCAAATCTATGTAAGATTGAACATGAATTGCTGAACAGACCAAAGTAATGGGGACCACATTGAAAATTAGTCTAGATCGAAATAAGTCATACGCTGTAAATAAAGTTGTTATTATTATTATGGGATAAAATTGTCAACCAAACAGTAAGTGGTTCTGCCTCCTAACTATTCTGTATACAGCAAATGAACGCAATTGGAAAATTTGCACTAGAAAATAAAGAACTTATATTTTCTAATTTAATATGCCATATGACCCATTAGGACATATAACCAGTCTGCCAAATAAGCACTTGTCCAGGACAAGTAAATAAGGCATGAAATATGTACAGAGAATAAAGGAAAACTAATCAAAAGTTTCAGATCCTAAATACACAGACTGTATAAATATTACACAGGTAACTCAGAAAATAAAGAGGATCTATCAAAAGTTGTCAATTGATGTAAACATATATTTAACGAGTATTGGAAATTTGATTAAGCGAGCCTCAGGCATTTCCTGAACAAGTTTAACATCGATTTGTATTGATTTATGATTAGTTATAACAAGTAATTAAAAATTGCAAGCAATACAGAAGTCCCCTACAGGTTTTAAGCCATTTCAAGGGCAAACCTATAGTCCCCTCCGGTCAAAAACCGGTAGGGGGCTAAAAACATTGATCATATGACACTAACAACACATAAATACACATCTTTGTGTTGTAAATATGTAAACAAAGCCAAAAGTTACGTCATTTAGGAGATATAATGAAGTTATATAGGAGATAAAATTGATGACATTTGAACATTATACTACATTCATATATAATTTTATTATTTTATGTACTTGTTATACTAACACAGATACAAAGAAGGTCATGTGATAAATACACATATTGAAGCACAACTACAGTTTACCGGAGATAACTCTAGATTTATCAATAAACAAACGTACATAATATAAACAATGACAGCTTGTATTTGATATGTGATGTTTGAGTTACTTGTCTGATATGATCGCAAGTGTATAGCTTATAGCCTATACATATCTTCACTACTGAAACATTATCATTCTTTCATGGTTGATTATTCATGGTTGTCATACATGTGTATATCTCAAATGTAACTTTATTGTTTTGTAACCTATATTATATTATTGCTGTACATGTATAAATGTATATGATATGTATATTCTCGTCAGAATTGGAGGAATAAAAGTTATATATTTAAATTTTAGTTTTTATTGGTAAAGTTTAAACAATGGCTAGTGTTATCATGGGCAGACTATATGTACATATATAAACATACTAACATGTTGTGCAAAAGACTACAAAGTTTTGTGGTTTATATGTTATATACAAATAAAAATATAATTAGTGAAACACACGGAAAAGACGGGTCGGGTTTCAAGTGTGATTTATTG
Organism: Spisula solida; assembly: GCA_947247005.1. Classification (NCBI taxonomy): domain Eukaryota; kingdom Metazoa; phylum Mollusca; class Bivalvia; order Venerida; family Mactridae; genus Spisula; species Spisula solida. Next base: position 68,347,196 of record OX365944.1, on the reverse strand, counting down.
ATCCATGTTATATACAAGTATGGTTGAGACTACGTGTGTACCTGGTTTTGAAGTTTGAATGGGTTTTGTTTGATTGTATGTTTGTTGGTTGCCTGTAGTAGCAGCAGCTATATCTCTAGATGTTGGTTGAGCTATAGTGGCTGGTTCCATCATCTCAGCTTTCTGTACAACAACACAATCTTCATCAGAATCTTCCTGCAAATAATCAAATACATAAAACCATAGTTAGTGCTTTAATTATAGGTTACAGTAAACCAAGAAATTATTTTGCAAGTGGTAGAATTTAAGAAATTAAGTCATCACAAAAGTGCTAAAAGCATGAAGATGGACATTGTGGGAAACTTAAAAATGCAAAATTTTGTAGTCACAAATATGCCGACGATCGACAAAGCGCGAAAGTTAGTATTCGTGAAAGTAAGTTGGTTTACAGTATTTAACACAAGGTTCCTACAGCATGCCCGATCCTGAAAACAGTCACTGTTTCGTTTACCATTAACAAATCTTTACAACATAAAACTTTGTTTCAGACATTGTTCTATTGTTAAATTCAGCTTATTTAAATTTCAAATGACCAAAACTTAGTCAAAACTTTGAATGGTTTCATCAAATAGCTTGCACAATTTCACTTGGTGTGCCATATATGAAATGAAATCTGATGCACATCTACACATAATGATAAATCATCCTGTACAAGTTGTAACATACCGGTAGCTAAATAAGCAAGTTTTGACAAAAATTTAATAGCAACTTATGATAGATCAACATACCTGATCTTTTAAAGCATCTTTTAAAGCATCCAACACTTTCTTCAACCTTTTTAACTCTTTTATTGCAGTAGGATGCTGTAATCAAAATAATACAATCAATACAATATCATCAACATCATCATGTATATTTGTAGGGAAAAGAAACATTAAAACATTCAACATACAGTGGCCCAGCTAGACGTTAATAGCAGGGCGCAACGCCCTGCTGCCCTTTTCATGCGCCCTGCTGTGCCCTTTTGTTGTCAAATTGTTTAATTTCTTGTGTGTAAAAAACTGGGTCAATCAAGTTATTAACAACTAGACAAGTTGTATATTAATCAGATACGTCAATCACCCATAAAACACTCTTAAATTGATCACATGGGAAGCGGGGCTTGTCATCTGCAACGGCTATCAACCAATGAGATCGTGTCTCACGTTCACGCATAATCAAAGTGTGAATAGCTAATTGGCATTTATCAGAGTGAATTAGATCACAAATTGTCCGTGAATTGGATCAAGTCAAGAGGGCACTTGTCAATTTCAACAGAAGTGTTTAACATAAGTTACAGTAATGATGAATTCATTCTTAAACTTCGAAGTTTAATTAACGCACATTTTTTCTCAGGATCTTGCGGGGAAATAAATGCGCACTATTAAATCACTCAAACTAACCTTTATTTACCAATGTAACCCGTTGACTAGCATGTTTAATCCTCAATAAAAAATATGTGATGTATTCAAAAAGAATTTTAAAGCACAGAGCACTATTAGCCCTCGCATCGCCGTATGAAGCGTTAATTCACCAGAGAAACGTGTAAACTCAGTGAGTTACATAGTGACGTCATACGGTATGTAAAACTCACACCAGCATTGACAAGTCTCGCGTAAGTTCTAAAGTTGGACAAATTTCAATCTCGTTCTATCCTTCAACAATTATGTTAGATTATACTTTTTTTACGCGAAAAGTCTTATTTCCGCAAGTCTATACTACCTTGATATCAAATACAGATCGATATAGTAGTGCATGCAAGCCCTGTGATTTGACCTAGAAACCAAGTTCTTGACCCAATATCGAACTTGACCTAGATTTTGTTGAGATAATCCTTGTGACCAAGTTTCATAAAGATAGCACAAAATTGTGACCTCTAGTGACTACACAAGGTTTTTCTATGATTTGACCTAGTGACCTAGTTTTTTACCCCAGATGACCCAATATCAAACTTGGCCTAGATTTTGTTGACATGATAATTGTGACCAAGTTTCATAATGATTAGGCATAAATTGTGACCTCTAGTGACGACACAAGCAAATTGTTGACAGACTGACGACAACAAAGAGTGATCACAAAAGCTCACTCTGTCACTTTGTAACAAGTGAGCTAATGATGATAAATGAACACTTGTGGATAATAACAGATAATAAACTTACCCTTGGTTCTCTTTGCAGCCAGATGAGGGACTCACTATAGGCTTCTTCAAATCGACCCTGGTGACACAGAACTTTGATTTTCTTTTCCAGAAGTTTTTCATGATTACCACACTGAGATAGAGCTGTAACGGGAAATAACTCATGGTATAACATAGAGAATTTGACATGATCCTGACCTTTATGCATGAATATATTCAGGGCTCTCACTAAAAATAAAATAAATATACGAGATTTATATAGCGCCTTTTTCATGCGAACGCACGTTCAAAGGCATTTTACATTATTATGTTGCAGCCACAAGGGCGCATGTGCATCCTCTACCAGTGCAGATACAGCGTGATCTGATCAGAGGAACAGACTGAGAGAAAGTCCCTGAAGGGAGGGACATTAGACACAGGCATGTCCGGCGCAGAAGAAGTGCGCCTAGCTCTCATTTCGAATAGACAGTCTGGTCCTTAATGGTGCCCGGTGTATACTTTGCAGACCACACGGCCAGATATAGCGGGAAATATTATATTTCAGAAATGTCAAGTTCCAATACCAGGGATTGAACTCACGACCTCTGGATTGACAGCCAAGTGCGTTACCACTGAGCTAAATCAGCTTACACATTTTGGACAGGGGCCAGGGGCCCTCAGGTAGGGCAATTTAGCGTTGTTTTGAATAAAAAGGGGAATTTTTACTTTTATAAATATCAATACTGTTATAAAAGTAATACATTTGAACTGAACAAAGTCGTTTTCAAGGTATAACATCAGCTACAACAACTAACAGCATTAAAAAAGGCTCTTCATTGACTTAAAGGGGATTTTTTTCAGAAAATAGGGGAAAATTGTATATTCATTTAGGAAAGAAATAGGGTCGAAATTTGGCCCAAAAAATTGGTGAAATGAGGGCCCTGATATTACAAGGTTCTTGCGTTGAATATATAAATTGTCGCAAGCTTATCGCGCTATATCAGTCCTTTAGATTTGTGTTGGTATTTCACCTCCAGAGTCTTTGTGATACTCCTAAATTATGCTAATAGAAGGTCGAGTCTTGTCAAATTCTCTGCACTATACATACAATACTATAGTACCATTTGTGTAAATCACTTTTATGAACTAGTGCATACTGACCAAATTGTCAATAATCTTAACATGTGATGGACATATTCAATAAGGAATCAATAGTTTATAGTCTTAATATTGATAAGTTTTAATAACTGTAACTACACCAACCACTGTAGACTATGTTAAATTGGTTTTATATTTTTGTATGTAATAGATACAGTACTAGTTATGCGTCAAAAGTGTCTTCTTACAAGGGTTATTGTACAGTTTTGTGAGGACAAAGAACATAATTGTCCGAGGCGAAGCCGAGGATAATTTGTTGTTTGTCCTCACAAAACTGTGCAATAACCCTTGCAAGAAGACACTTTTGACGAATAACTAGTACTATATCTGACTTATACTCCGACAAAAACAAAACGATCACCAGGGTGACAATGATTATCTAAATCTATTTTGGCACAATTCAAGAACAGAAGATGTTTTGCATTTTAGAAAATATAATTCTAATGTTCAAAATAAGCTTGGCCTAATGATCCTTCGGGATTATCTAACTGTCCATTCATACAGTGCTGAGCATTTATTAGCATGTGAAAATTTACTGAGTAAACATCAAGTGTGCCCATATGTTATTACACCCACCATATAAAAGAATACACATCTATAGGTTTCCACATTAGTGACTGATGATACAGGCTTGATACACAAAGGTACATATCTGTGCATATTATTTGTCTTTTATTTTGTATTTAAAAACAGACAATCCATGAAAATATTTTCAAACAGGTTCATATAAAAAGCTTCTAATAGATTGTTTACTGTTTTGTGAATGTTAAGACAATGTAAGTGATTTATACTTGAAAAAACTGATTGTATTATGATATTATCCTTAACATAATGACATATTTTCTAGTTTAAACTTATATTTTTCACATGGATTTATTTATTGATATAGTGTTGTATTGCAGTGATACTTAATGACATCACCAATTCTCATGAAAAATAATGGAAAAAAGGTTGATGTACTAGTATATAATTCCGGTTTCGTGCAATTGATTGTCAATTTGCACAATACATGTTTCAAGCTTACAAATGGTTTGTAGTTCTGTTTCAATTGCTACCGATAATAATACTGTAAAATCATTCAATTTAGAGAAGTTTTACTCTGGGGATTATAAAAAATAAGCCATTGTTGTATAGTTGTTTGGGTGTAGATAAATTGTGAGGATTGAATTTATGATATAGTTCAACCAAGACATTAAATATAATTTAACACCACAAACTTGATGTTTTTTACAGTAATGCAGCATATTAATCCATGCTGTGTGTTTATACAATTTCCTAGCTCCAAGTTTTATGCTTTAGGCAATCAGTTACTATGTCGTTTATTTAACTGTTACAGCTTTGTCAGTTTTCGTCTAATTGACCATTTATGGCAATTATTTTATGAGTGAAACAGTTTTCTTATAGCTCACAAAAGTGTCCGCTTACCAAAATAATGTACACTTTTTGAATGGAATCAGTGGGCGTGTCGGAGTATAAATTTTAATGTTAGGTTTCTTACTAGCCAACCAAGAGTAGATCAACCACTTCTATATAGAACAAGAGTCAACAGAGCTATACCAGTACTGGGTACCAGTTTTAGGACTTAGTCATTTCGTTGCCTTGGATTAAATCTGCATACTGACTCTTGTTATCTCCCATTCCCAAGGTACATGTCCAAGTATAAGACAGCTTTAACAGTGTTATAAAACAAGAACTAGAAGGGTTTTTAACACAAAAACGTTTGTCTCCCACAAGGGGCCATTTGTCTCCCACAAGGGGCCATTACTCCAGCCAAAATCATCTGACCTATAATTTCTGACAATATGCACAACTTGACGGCTTGGAACCAACTATTCATCTGAAGTTTCATTAAAATCGGACCAGTGTTTAAAGAGAACAAGCCCAAACAAACTTTGTTACATCCATCCAGACAGACGTCCAGAACAAAATCAAAATGTCTCTCCCCCAGTCTTCGAAATTAGCTTTTCAATTGTACTAGCCAGTTGGGCGGGTTACTTGCAGAAAAACACCCGCCCAAATTTAAAAGTACCCGCCCGTCAATTTTTCTACAAAATGTAACGATCGCCTTACCCGGTATGGCACCCTCGATGTATTTTAGAAGCCACGACATTTTTCTTTAGTATTTGTTTACTTTTTACCGGAAAAGAAAATAAATATTTACAAATAGAAATTATTTTTAAAACGGAAAGTCGGTCGAATCGACGGAAATGTGGTTACGAAAACAAGCGCCCTCTGATGGAAACTATTTTTAGACGATACGTCATATAGCTGGTGATGTTGTTAAGGCTATTTTTAGCCTCGTAAACAGATTCCGGATTTCCGACAAAGATAATGATTTATCGCGAGTGTAAATATGTATTTTTAAACGTTTTAGGCAAATTGCATTGGGATTTTTTTACTCGCCAAGTCGGGAGACGTTAATGGAGAATGTTACACGCCCGAATCGAAATTTACCCGCCATGGCGATCGGGCGAGTCCTAATTTCGAAGACTGCTCCCCCCATATATGCTAGAGACAAAATAAAGAACAAAATATATTTTACCTTTATCACAAAGATCTAAGGCCTCTTGGAATTTTTTCTGTAAAAGTCATATTAGACGATTGTATTATAATAAGTTTTGACATAAACCACAAGAAACGATACAATATTAGACAAAAAGGGTATTTACAGAAAACAGTTACACTACCAAAGTCTACACAATAAACATAATGTCTTAAAACAGGGTTCATTGTATTAAACAATAAGGAAAGTGACTCTTACTATGAACTTATGAAGTAATTTAAACAATGCAGAGATATAATTAAAGTCTTTAAATTAATCGATTTTTGTACAAATTTTTATAATAACATGCAAAATGATACAGAATGCAAAAAGAAAACATTATTTAGTTAGATATACATTCACGGCAACACCTGCAAACATATGAATAATTAAACTTCTTTGATATTACTCGAATCACGGAATGGTCAGAAACCGAAAGACGGAAAACTTTACATATTTACCTGCTTGATCAACGCAGCTAAATTAGCTACAGCTGTGGTTATAAAAGTTTCATTTGCACCTGCCCTAAGCCCTGGTTCTTGGGGTCGTATATATGGACCCCTCGGTGGAGAAACCACCTCCTCATCTACATCCTTATCCATCATCCAATCGTCTGTAATGCATTGAGAGAGGTGCTGAAAGATAATAAATATATGCAATGGTGATACTGATCTATATATAGACATTTTCATGTGTACTGTAGCACTTCCCCTGACTTTTCTTGTGCTTTTTCAGTTTTCGACCATATGTTCCCCTTTGACTTTTGCAGTGTGGTTTTGACCTATTTCAGCTCAGGTTGCAGTGATGCAACTCTCTACTGAGTTGTTATTACGGCGTGTTTTGGCCGATATTGAATGGCATCTTCCTGCACAATGGTATCTTCATAGTCAGTCATATTGACCGAGAGTCTATTCTACTTTACCTGGTTTTCTATCACCTGTTTCGAATAATGAAACAAGTGCTGATACCATCAAAGTGTGAATACTTACATAGTAATGATAGTATTCGGTAGAAGGCAATTTAACCAAGTATTAAGCTCTGCTTGTCTTAAGTACATCCGTTGAGCAACTTGTAGTACCAGGATCTACACCCTGGTAGTACTTAGCACTTTTCTACCTGCACACCATTCAGATATCGTGGGAATTCCCACCAGTAGCGAACAATCGCTACAATAGTATCAGTAATCAGTGAACTGATGAAATATGTATGCAATCTCTCAAGACTATGATATATATTAAGATGTATGCGCAAGTAGACTAGAGTTTAGCATTGTATTCCATGATAGATATATAAAATATGTAATCTGTAGTCCTACACTTAAGAGGGATCATTAATGATCATTTTCTTCAATTAAAGACTGTCACTATCAAACCATTGTATATAAATTAATTAAAACAAGGATGCATTATAATAATCTCATTGTGAATGATGCAAGCAGTATTTTTAGCTAGATTCCTAGAACAATCAGAGCTGACCTACATTTCTCACACAAAGTAAATTAAATAAAGTAATGTACCAAATTGGACAAAGTGAATCTTAATATTCTTTATAATACGAATTAATTGAGGCTAAGCACTGTGTATTTTATTTACTGTCATTGATCAGTGTCAACAACCTTTATCTAGAACAGTGAAAAGGACATAAAATTTGCAAGGTCATGCAAAAAACACGTATAACTCGAATTAACAGTGATAACAGCTGAATGTATGCAATAAATAACAGTTATTCCGTTGCATAAATGTTGCATGGTGCATTTAATTGTCTGCAAAATCATTTGTTTGCATGTATTTTGGAAACTCCATAGCGAAACGTGACTCATTTTGTATTGTTTTGATTTTGTCAAGTGAACGAAAGTCAGTAGATTTCGCGAAGTGGTGACCTTCAACACGTAAATGCGCATTTATCCAGGTTTGATTCCTATAAAGAAAGGTTACTAGCAAAACAAACTTACATAATATTGCGTGCAAACGAGTAAAAACAGTGACAGATGTCTAAAATTAGTTCAAATAGAATAAGTTCACCTTTTCCCACTTCCTGTGCCATGCCAGGAAAATGACGTCATGAGGATTGGTAAAATATTTTACCAATGATTATCATATCGTTGTCGTACAAAATATCCTATAACTATAGTTAACCTGGCTGTACTATTTGATGACAATGCATACATTTTATCCACGAGATGTCCTCACAGAGTAAGATATTTAAAAATCAATGAAAGCAGAAACTCACATTATAATAAACAAACGTGCATGTACATATATATGAGCCATTCTCCAGGAAAACCTGCTATATATATCGACATTATGTAATTACTGCATGTAACAAGGTTTTGAAAAAGCTTTCAAATAAGAAAAAATGACATATCCATAGATTCAATTTTAAGTCATTTATCCATATATTACTATATCTTAGCTTTAAAATGTCTTATGCAATATTTCGAAATCATTTACATCGTTGCTATGACCAATTTCAGAAAAGTACTCTGATTAAGAAAAAACGAGGAGATAGTTGATTAAAACAGTAGTAGCCTTTCTCTAACTGTGAACATTTACAATTTGGATGTATATTTTAAAACTTCAAACATCATTCTAAAACTTGATGCCATTTTGACCAGTTTATGTAAAGAATTGGTCAAATACAGTATTTATAAAGTGCTTGTTATAACAACGTCGAATAACGCTTGAATGACGTTTGCGACGTCACGCAAAAAGGATCTGAATAGGGCCTCAACAAAACAGCTGTAACTTCCTTAAAAATCAAGATACTAACAAAAGTTATTTTGCATTTTGCTTCATTAAGATTACTCTTTTAAATAATAAAAAAGCTCAAAATCATTTTTTTTGTCAAAATAGCAGGTTTTCCTGGAGACTGGCTCATATAAGTTGTAGCAAAGAACAGAGACTTTAGATACAATGTAACTGTCTCTATAAAAATATATCCTACAAAATATCACCCGCGTGACTTAAATTCCTTAAAGTTGACCATTTTGTAACAAAAAAACTTTTTTACAGTACCACAAGTTCACGCTTTGGTTTTTCTGAAAGCTTAATAATTTATGTGCTTAATGTCTGCCCTTATTTATATACATTTATTTTGTTTGTTGCTTACAAAACCCGAAGATTGTTCAAAGCAACCCACTAAATTGAGTTAATTTCTTTTTCTTTCGATTTTTATGCAAATTTCAAGGGTATGATATTGTCAATATGAAAAGTCTCTCAGGAGAATACACAATTTATATATATTTTACTGCAACAAGAGGGGAATGTTTATGCTTTCCAAAAATGTATGATTTAAGTCTGTCTGACCAGTAGTTACAGGTCAGCACACGCATGCTATTTCAGTTCTCAGTGTAGACTTCAGGCGCGTAGCTACCTATATACGCGAGTACGCGGCTGAATCCACATGCTTATATATATATTAAATATTTTTCCAAGCAGTTCGAACATAATTCACTTTAAACGCTTCTTTTTCGGGTCTGTATTCCTAATTTCTGTATACAAGTAATTCGCATTGTGATATCCTCAAACATCGAGCCGGTTATTAACGCAAGAGAGTTTGTGTAACTTTTGTTCCTTTTCAGTATATATAACAGTGCCTATAGTGTTTGGCGTCCCAATACAACCGCGTAGAGGATACCGTTTGGTTTAATACAGCGTCAACTACTAGGGAATCTCAAGTTTTTTAGTTCATTGAGAGCCATGAAATGTTGTGTTAAAGACGTGTCGGACTAGGGCTATGATGGAGCAAGTAATATGTCAGGTTGCCATCGCCGTGTACAATCTCGGATATAGTTTCTAGTTTCACACGCCATAATTATGTTCACTGCAGGGTCAATAACTTGAATAATTAAATCGAATACGCCTGCGGACAAGAATCTTACTCAACACAACGCAGCAAATCGGTAATCTGTAAAAAACGTCTTTCTAGAAGAGACGGGAAACTACGCTGTTGCTAGATAAGAAATAGACCAGTCGTGGTTACTCACTCTATACTTTGAAAGCGACATACGTCTATTATATAACCTAGCTTAGTAAAGGCGATTCCAGGTGTGGGTCAACTTTATCGTGTCTTTGCATGGTTGCTGTTTGGTTTGTGCTTCTGGGTGCTGTTGGTGCCTTCACCACTATGTTCTGCCTATAATTTTGGTCTTATATTAAAAACAACTCTTAGCTCTTTCTGAATATATAAAAATAGGCTAACAAAACGGAGTAACAATGTTAAAATAGGCCGAAAAATTATCATATTTTTCAGATTACCGTTAGTCGGATATCTCGATGTTTTAATGAAATTAGCAGTGATAATAACGAGATGATAATTCATGACTAGAATTGAGCATGTTTTATCCTTTTTTGACTGTATTACACATTTGGCAGGTGGGAAGGGTGGTCTATGAAATTGTATTACGCTAATTAAAATATTTTTAAAAAAGATGGCTATGTTCTTGAACAATCTTTTAAAAACTATTATTGTGATAAAGTACATATGAAAGCACTTGAATATATTATTGGTGTACATAAAAAATCGGTAAATGATGCTGTTCTTGGCGAAACTGGCAGATATCCCTTGCCTGTGGATATAATTACTCACGGTCTGCAAAATACTTTGTAAGACTTATCAATGCAAAGCAATAATTTATTCTGCATTTCAGGAAAGTTTAGCATTACATACCAATAAGAAAAACAGTTGGGTATCCAGCCTTTTATTTACTTTTGATAAGTTAAATATAACACAGGAACAGCATTATAACAAAAACCTGTCAAATAGTATTAAGACCAAAGTAATAAGCGAATTTAAAAGAAAATGGGCAGAAAATCTAGATACTTGTCAAAGAGAACAAAGCGGGAAATTACGAACATATGCCAAGTTCAAAAAAGCTTTTATGTATGAACCATATTTAAGTGTAATCAAAGATCCCACTATAAGATCAGATGTAACTAAATTCCGCATAAGTTCTCACAAATTAGAAATTGAAACGGGAAGATATAAAACACCAAAAGTTAATGTTAAGGATCGATTATGTAAATGCTGCACTTTAAATGAGACTGAAAATGAGGAACACTTTATTTTAAAATGTTCTCTTTATAAATCAGAAAGACTGTTATACCTGTCAAACATATCACATATTGTTAATGCCTTTAAGAACCTTACAAATTCAGAGAAACAATAAACATGACAGGACAATTTATACATCAATCAGGGGCGGATCCAGGATTTGGCGTTAGGGGGGGCGTACATTCATGTATTGATACCCCCCCCCCCTCAAGAAAATGTGCGAGCGAAGCGAGCTAGAAAAAAAATGTATCTCTGAGAAGCATTCCACACAATTTCGTTCTTTATCTTGTAATATTCATTGATAAAATTATTGTGAGAGCAAGGCGAGTAAGAATATATGCATTTATTATTTGAACAGCATATCCCTCAAACTCATTCCCTACTTGAAAAAATTAACTTATAGTGGTTGTGCGAGCGTAGCGAGCAAGAAAAAATGCAATTATCTATTTCAGCTTCGTACACCACATTCTTATTACCTGGTAATATTCACTGAGGCAGTAATTGTCAGAATTAGAAAAAAAATCAGTGTTTGTCTGAGCAGCATACCCAAACAACTCAATAGTAAATCAAAAGCTTTCATTGAATTTACGTAGTTCTTCATCGAGCGAAGCGAGCAAGAAAAATCGTTGTTTATAGGAACAGCATAGTCAGGACTAACGATAATCGACTTGATAATATTCACTGATATATAGCTGCTGTGAATTCGTCGCGAAAAAAGGCAATGTCTATCTGAGCGGCATACCCTGTGAACTCCAGGGCTTCAGTTTTGTTTAAGTGGAAATGTGAAGTACTTGGGATTTAGCGACTAGGGAGTCCACGGGGCAGTGGCTTTCTACCTCGTGACTTTTTAAATAGAACCACGTCAGCTGCATTCTGAGGTATTTTATTTTTAATGAAAAGGACAGGTTTATTAGAAAATAAAGCCAACTCTATTAATAGTTTATGTCTTGTCGGACATTTTTAATGTGCAAGAATCTCGGCATTTCTGTAGCCGATGTTTGGCACCATGCTACCAATCAGTCCCACATCTTGTTTTTGCATACAGCATTAAGTTCACTTTAAATTCCATAAATTGATTATTGGTTAATTTACGCGAGCGAAGCGAGCGAAAAAAATTGCATATCAATATTGTTCTTACATCCAAAATATGAGAAATTACCTAGGCTCCGGCGATTTTAGGGGGGGCGTACGCCGGGTCCGCCCCCCCCTGGATCCGCCTATGTCAATGTATGCTTAGAAGATCAATATACTTGAAAAATAATGTCTTATAGTATGTATACCAAACTACGGTGCTGTTATTTGATCTTGTTTGAATTATTTTTAATATTATACTTAAAATTATGATTGTGTGCTAGATATTCCAATAACTTTGTGCTCTAGTCAATGAAAGCACTATTGTTTTATTATTTTATTTTGTTTTGTATTTTTTAGCAGTATTATTTACATGTTTGTTTATATGTTTTCTCTTTTACTTTGAATATGTTTTTTTTAAACTTTGGATTGTCTTTTATGTAAATATCAAAATTGTATACCCGAGAGGGTCCAGAATTTGGAAAATGAACTATCTGTTGTACCGGACACTTGTGGTTGTTATCCACTTTTAACATTTTTCACAGTTGCTTCCCTTTTTATCATTTTCTCCATTTGTATCGAGCGCGTAATGTACAAGCGCTATACAAGATTAGGCATTTTATGCGAGAAGGCTAGGTTTTCAGCGAGGGTATTGTTGTAAGCAAGTTTTCTATATCAACAGTGTTTACTTTTTTTATTTGACTGTCGCAACATTACTATTTTCTTCCTTTCTGATAAAGTCTCAATAGCTTATCCTTAAGACCTGTTGGTGGACTTGTGCTTATTTGTTGCACAGACACCAGGGTACTGTTTTATCAAAGCACTTACGAAAATCTTAAAGTTACGCTCAAATTTAAATTCTTTATTATTCGATAACAACTGCAAAATGGTGACGGGTATGGTTTGTAGGAGTTCAGTAACTGAATCATTATTAGTATTGCAGCTCAATTTATCACAATTCATAATTGTTAAAATTTTAAGAATTTAAATTTGAACGTAAGTTTAAGAATTTCGTAAGTGATTTGATAAAACAGTACCCTGGGGTCTGGACCCCAACCCCAGCTACGCACATGGATATATTTTTATCATCAACATTGTATACCCAGACCCATACATTAATCATACAAACACTATTAAACTTATCCCGGACAAAAATATTCGTAAATGCCTCTCTGGCTTAAATAACACAAAGATAAAAATGTTTGACTGAAATTTCTCGCACACCTTCCTCTAATATCAGGTCATATTTAACTCACTGTGCAACTTTCCCGCCTATATTTGGTGTCCTTCGGTCAAGTACACATTACTCTTCATGATGACGATAGTGACAGAAACCGATCTCCACCCCTGCCTCTACAATTTGCGAGAAAGTTGGCAATTTTCAACTCAAAACATGCCACGCCCATAATCTTTCGACGATAATTTCCCACCTGATCAATACGAAAGTAAGGTGCCGCGCGTTGAACATTGGAACCAGATAATTATGTAAATAAACCTCATTTGGGTCACGTGACACTGTTCTTATGTATCAGGCTGGGAACCACCGTTAAAATTGTCGAAAAATTATGTGCGCGGCGGAAAATGAGTTGAAAATTGCAAATGTTCTCGCATATTTTGAAGACAGGAGCGCCGATCGAGTATTGTCAGTACAGTCATCGTAAAGATAAATTTGTTATTGGCCGAAGGGCGCGAGAAATATACGGGAAAGTTGCCAAACGAGTTTTACACGATCCATTTTTCTAGGTCGGTGTGCAAGAAAGTTCAGCGAAATATTTTTATCTTTGTGTTATTTAAGCAGTAGAGGAATTACGTAGATTTTTGTATTAATATCAAATACATTTGTAAAGGTTGTTGGTGCATGAAGGGAGGAAATTGGATAATTATGCACAAAGTAAACCTTGTAGGTTGTCATTAGAGTAGAATGGCATATATAAGGCCAACAAATCACCCTTAGTGGTGAGCTAGCTTTTCACTGACGGGATTTGTTGGTGTCCGTCCGTCCGGCACGTAACACATTCAACGAATGTTTGTGTGATTACTGAATGGGTCTGGATACATAATAAATTTTGAATTTGAAATAAACTTCTTCTTCTATAATAAATATAAACAAATATTTCCAGGCGCGTAGCGGGAGGGTGCGTGGTCCAGACCCCAAGTGTCTGTGATTTGTTGCGGAGGCTGGAGCCCATTGCCTGACCAAACAGTTACAAAATAGTGACTTATTAGTGTTATAGAACTTGCCTTAGTCTATGCAATGACACGCTACCAGCTAGGAGTACTCGCCCATAGCATACCGTTTCTCAGCACTTTGCTAGGTGAGTGCTACCGGGCACTTTCTGGTGCAACAAATTGCTTCATCAACAGGATCCTGGTGCACTACCCTACGCTTGTTGCAAACAAACAAGTTGCTGGCAGACAACATGTGGAATATACCGGTTCCAGCGGTCTTGCTTTACCTGCATGCAACAACTTGTACCAGTCTAAATAGGCACATTTGCTGTGCAATTAGGAAAGTTCCTGTGTATCGCATCACATGTTAGACATGTTAACAACCAGCTGAACGGCCTATACAATCGAGCGCACCTAATAACTGGTGTACGACTATCACTAGAACCTCGTAATACAATTGTATGTATTGTTTATTCAATATTTATAAGCCTATCATTCTACATGTATAATTATTACAATTTTACATAATTATTTTACAATGGATAATTATATGTTCATACATATCGACTGAAATATCATTTTCAGTATTTAAAGTGACATGGACGGAGTATCAGAGGTCAATGATGTCGAGCCTGATCCTAACCATCCCCTTGCTGGCAATATCTGTGCTATCGACAAGAAGTCGGTACATCGTATTTGTTCCGGACAAGTTGTTCTTACACTCGCTACAGCTGTGAAAGAATTGCTTGAAAATAGTATTGATGCTGGAGCTACTATTGTAGGTCAGTTATAAACACAATACAGCCAATTATGTTTAAGAATACCTTGTGTACAAAGGCCAATAAACAAAGCCAGTCCACAAAGACCACCACTTTAGCTCCCATATAAGAAGACCATTTAAATGATATTTAAGAGAGACCACCTCTCAACAAAGACCACTTTTTGCTGTTCCCATGGGTGGTCTTTACAAACAGTTTTGAGTGTAATTGTAGTTAGTGTGTGATTATTGTTAGCTCACAGGAGGATAATGTGCTGATGCTGTGTAATGATTGTTGGTTATGTACTGTTTATCAGGGTACTGTTTTATATATGGAAATCTTAAACTTATACTCAAATTTAAATTCTTCATAATGTTTTTGCAACTATAAATTGGTGACAAATATAGTTGGTGTGAATTCATTAACTAATTCCATGTTAATGCAATAGATGGCTTTACCACAATTTGTAGTAGTTAAAGAATTATGAAGAAATTAAATTTGAACATAATTTTACGATGTCCACAAATGATTTGATAAAACAGTACCTATTTGTACACAATAGTATTGTGTAGACCTGTTTGTGGCATAAACAATGATCCACCAACTCTTTTTGTCCCATATATTTAACCAGGCTGTTATGCCGTTATCAACATTTTTTGAGTTTCTGCACGGTTATGGCCCTAAGTTGTCATATAATTTTCATCTTTCTTGTTGCATTTTAGCTTCATATATTCTTGACCCATTATTTGACGTATAGTTTGAAACAAAAGTACTCATTCAATTTCAGATATAAAGTTGAAAGATTATGGCAGTGAATCAATCGAAGTTAGTGATAATGGTGGTGGGGTACTGGAGAAAAACTTCCAGGGTTTGAGTAAGATTTATAGTTTATTTAAGAAATAATGAATATGTACCTGTGTTTTATCATAGAATAAAGCATGGTCACAAATTTGGATGTGTTAAGTAATTTATTCACAAGTGCGTAGCATCCAAACAAGTGACTGTGCTTTATTGAAGATAAAACAAAGACCTGTGCATATTTATTATTTCGATTCTAACAAAGTTAATATTCCGCATTTGACAGCACATCAAGGAATAAAAACGCTGCACTATTTTCTTCCTTGGATCTCTATTAAGTTATGTGCCGTAGCTGTGTTTTAACAGTAATTCATGCACATCTTGGTTTCATCTATGTATATATAGGTGAAACTGCTGGTTGAGCTAACTATCTGCGATAGTTATTGGATCGAGACTTTTACTATTGATCCATACTATCGGGACACTCAGAATCGCAACGCATCGATATTTCGATGCATCGGCCCACCCCTAATAATTGTATTGATACATTTCAGCATTGAAACATCATACGTCAAAGTTAGAGGATTTCTCGGATCTGGTTAATGTTGAAACATTTGGTTTCCGTGGTGAAGCTCTCAGTTCTTTATGTGCATTGAGGTAAGATAATCATAGAATGGTTTCCGTGGTGAAGCTCTCAGGTCTTTATGTGCATGGAGGTAAGATAATCATAGAATGGTTTCCGTGGTGAAGCTCTCAGTTCTTTATGTGCATTAAGGTAAGATAATCTTCGAATGGTTTCCGTTGTGAAGCTCTCAGTTCTTTATGTGCATTAAGGTAAGATAATCTTCGAATGGTTTCCGTGGTGAAGATCTCAGTTCTTTATGTGCATTGAGGTAAGATAATCATAGAATGGTTTCCGTGGTGAAGCTCTCAGGTCTTTATGTGCATGGAGGTAAGATAATCATAGAATGGTTTCCGTGGTGAAGCTCTCAGGTCTTTATTCGCATGGAGGTTAGATAATCATAGAATGGTTTCTGTGGTGAAGCTCTCAGGTCTTTATGTGCATGGAGGTAAGATAATCATAGAATGGTTTCCGTGGTGAAGCTCTCAGGTCTTTATGTGCATGGAGGTAAGATAATCATAGAATGGTTTCCGTGGTGAAGATCTCAGTTCTTTATGTGCATTAAGTAAAGATAATCTTCGAATGGTTTCCAGGGTGAAGCTCTCAGTTCTTTATGTGCATTGAGGTAAGATAATCATAGAATGGTAAAATAAAACATGGAGTCTGACAAGGTTTAGCAACATATTTACGCATAAATTAAACCTCACATATAAGACCACCATTGGTTTGCGCGTTAGTTTTATGTAATCTTGGCTTTTTTTCTAACTAAGGAGAAACATATTGGTATTTTGTTATAATATTGTGAGATAAATGCACAATTTCAAATATTTCACCTGAAGGCCTTATAACGGCTCCTACTATATATGGAAACAATCCTGGTAATAATGAGTTGGTTTTGATTTCTGGGTGATCTTTAATGAAAGGTTTATTTTAATTTTCCTGGGCTACATTTTTGTATAAAATTGATTCCATAATTTCTTAGAAGATGTGTTTTAAATATACTTTCAGTAATATGAGTGTCACAACTAGACACGAGAGCTCTGCTGTAGGAACCAAACTTGAGTTTGATCATAATGGAAAAATTACTCATCAACAAAGTCAAGCCAGACAGGTAAATGGTTTTCATTAATTTTGTTTGTTGGAACAATGACATTTGAAGTAGGCTAATACCTTAATAACAAGTCACTAAGAATTAAAAACAATACAGAAGTCCCCTACCGGTTTGAAGCCATGACCTTTAAATTATTTTCAAGGTTTCTGTTGCCATAGCAACCACAATTTTGTCTGAATCAAAACATATGTAGATGGACATAAACTCCTAATTGGCCCATACCCATATACAAGGTTTCATAAACATAGCTTGTAAACTGTTTGATTTATGGCAGGATTTAGATTTTAGACATTTAATAATCACTCTTTCTGTCTCCATAGCAACCACAATTTTTGTCTGAATCAAACTATTAATAGATGTGCATAATCCCCTTATTGGCTCCTATCCACATACCAAGTTTCATAAACAGCTTGAAAACTGTTTGAGCTATATCAGGATCCAGATTTTTTGACAGACAGACAGAGGGCAAACCTGGGGTTGAAAACAATAAGACCATATTTGGGTTCTGTAGATAGCCTGTGTTGGCTTTTTAGTTTTCCTCGACAACATAGTGGCTGAGTGTCTGCTTTGAGTGCGGGAGGTCTCGGTTTCAATCCCAGGCCCCGTCATACCAAAGACCAAACAAAAATAGTACCAACAATTCCCTTGCTAGATGATAAAAAACAAAAATTTATGTTTTACCGACTCCTTAGAAAAAGAGATTTGCGTTAGAACATTGTTTTGTTAAATTCTTGACTAGAAATAAGGTTTCAGATAGAGTGTATCCTCTCCAGAGCGACCCTCCATAGAGCAAAGACCTCTCATAAGCAACATAGTCATTTTGTCCCAGAAGTAACTATGTTTACTGTAAAATTTACCTCTCCAGAGAAACAACCTCTGTACAGCAACCAAACTTTGTATTTCCCACAGACTGTTGTTCTAGAGAGGTTTTAATGAAGTTATTTTTGTGTAGGTTGAAAATGCGAGGCAAATAAAGTAGTTAAAATTATCAGAGACAATTCAACATTTCCCACCTTATACCTCATGTACTGTAGTGACAATGACCATATCAGTGTCATTTGGAGTTGTTTCAGTGGCGCAGTCAGTGTGGTCGGGGTCACTTCAGTGCTAGGTGTTGTCGCCGTGAGGGTCGTGGGTTCAAATCCCATTCACCGGGTGAGGGTCATTTTATATGATTTTGAAAATGATAATTTGTTAAGTTTTTGTTTTATCATGCAGGTTGGGACATCTGTTGTGCTGCAGAATTTGTTTTACACTCTACCAGTGAGACATAAGGAATTCCAGAGAAATGTGAAGAAAGAATTTGTGAAGATGGTACAGGTGTTAAATTCATACTGTATTATTAGCATAAACGTGAGAATCACTTGTACCAATCAGACGGGGAAAGGGTAAATATTGACTTTCATGATGAATATTAGTATTATTTTTTATGATGAATATTAGTATTATTTTTTATGATGAATATTAGTATTATGTTAATGATGAATATTGCACATATTGTAAAACCTTCATATGACATCAGTTTATCTCCTAAATGACATCATCATATCCCATAAATGACGTTATTGTGGTGTTGTTTATATAACAGGCTATATTTAAAGATGTGTATTTCAACAGAAAGATGTGTATTTCAACAGAAAGATGTGTATTTCATGTTATTAGTGTCGTTATCAACTGATACAAACTTATTCTAAAAATATTATTAAGCGAGCCTCTGGCGTTTAATATAAGTTTATTTTAATAGACAACTCGTGATAGATGCTCTATATATTTTACAGGAATAGATCCACTGTGGTTTATCGTGATAGACTCTATATATTTTCTATATATTTTACAGGAATAGATCCACTGTGGTTTATCGTGATAGACTCTCTTTATATTTTCTATATATTTTACAGGAATAGATCCACTGTGGTTTATCGTGATAGACTCTCTATATATTTTCTATATATTTTACAGGAATAGATCCACTGTGGTTTATCGTGATAGACTCTCTATATATTTTCTATATATTTTACAGGAATAGATCCACTGTGGTTTATCGTGATAGATTCTCTATATATTTTACAGGAATAGATCCACTGTGGTTTATCGTGATAGACTCTCTATATATTTTACAGGAATAGATCCAATGTGGTTTATCGTGATAGATTCTCTATATATTTTACAGGAATAGATCCACTGTGGTTTATCGTGATAGACTCTCTATATATTTTACAGGAATAGATCCACTGTGGTTTATCGTGATAGACTCTCTATATATTTTACAGGAATAGATCCACTGTGGTTTATCATGATAGATTCTCTATATATTTTACAGGAATAGATCCACTGTGGTTTATCGTGATAGACTCTCTATATATTTGATAGGAATAGATCCACTGTGGTTTATCGTGATAGATTCTCTATATATTTTACAGGAATAGATCCACTGTGGTTTATGGTGATAAACTCTCTATATATATTTTACAGGAATAGATCCACTGTGGTTTATCGTGATAGACTCCCTCTATATATTTTACAGGAATAGATCTACTGTGGTTTCATCGAAGGGTAATGTGGGCATGCTGGACAATATCTCTAATGTATTTGGACCAAAACAGGTACTAATTCTTATGTTTGGTGATTTATATACATTTAGAACAGCGGTGGTCCGACTCTAGTTGTTAGAGAGTCTGCCCACAAATGTTCGAACCAATTGCCTATAAGTAATGATAGTAAGTAAAATAAATGAAATTTACATAACGGGTTCAGTTAACACCCAGGGGTATAGCCAGCCATGCGATTTTACATGTGTGCGTAACATTAATTTGAAAAGTAAACACATAAACACATCCAAAAATGACATTAAAATCAAAATCTGGGGTGTTGTACTTTTTACTTGGGGGATTTCCCCCAAGTATTGTTATATACCAACTTTTGAAATCACTACGATTTTACCCATGTAATTTCTCCACGACCAATTCATCCGAGCCAAAAACGAGTTCCAGCCAATCTAACCAAAATCATATTTTTCAAGCATTTTTAAGAACATTTGTCCCTAGCAATAAAAGTATTTTTTATTTCTTTGTATTGCGAGAAATTTTGGAATGTTTCTTCTGTGAGTTAATGTTTTTGTGCGAATAAATTCCTACGCGCTGTAAAATGACCAATGGTTTTTGAGGGTTGATAAAAAATGTCGCTGTTACAGTACCAGGTTAAGCAGACGAAATTCACACTGTTTGGTTTCATAACGTTCATATTACAGTTTAGCAACACACTCCTGTTATTATGTATTTATTTTTAACTATTTACAATATTTTGCATTGATAAATAGTATTGATCGACGTTTCATCTATTAAATTTACCTCAGATCTTCGGCTAAATATTTTGCGTCTATCGTTAGAACGACCCTTATCTAAGCGGTGTTGTTTACATATTTCGCGCCGAGATTCGAGACCATATTGTTTCGTCCCCTTTATGGATCGTTCGCGCTATTCGTACCCGAGTTACGGAATTTTGTCTTGGTGTAGTTTTAAGTTGTTTTTTTTTGCGACAATTTATCCCCTATCCAATTACTTATATTCTTTTTGTTTACTGTCGTCAAACATTATTTATGCAGATGCATGATATGACCATTTACTGTTATTCTTAGTCTTTTAATACTTTTTCTCAGCTAAAACTAGGTATTTCAGTCACAAAGTTTAATCAAATTTAATTAACGTGCGTGTTTCAGCCCACCTTTATAGTTGAAACTAGTTCATTGAGTTTTTCATGGACGGATTGTCTAAATAGGTTTGTTAGATGAAATTAAATGAGTCAGCTATCCGCGATATTTCTGATTTTTTTTTCACAATATTCACACTTGTTAATCCAATACCATTTAAGGTAATTTTTAATAGATTACTAAGATTTGCATTATCCCCCAAGTAACGGTACTTCAGTACTTTGATTTATATACCAAAGTTCAGTTTTCTTGCCAAGAAAAATTCACCATTTTATTCAAAACTTGAAAAATCTTTTTGAGAGGGGACAAACCTCCCCAACCCACCAACTACAGTATCATATAGATAGCCATCCTGTTATACCCTTCACAAAATCAGGTGCAGAAGCTGCAATTTAAGTAGTTTTCTATGTAATCCAACATTTGTTTAAGTACCAGACATCCCTACCACCACTTAAAGACTTGTGTGTGTAGCACTCACTCAAGCCTGGCTACATCCCTACCACCACTTAAAGACTTGTGTGTGTAGCACTCACTCAAGCCTGGCTACATCCCTACCACCACTTAGAGACTTGTGTGTGTAGCACTCACTCAAGCCTGGCTACCCCCTGACACCACTTAGAGACTTGTGTGTGTAGCACTCACTCAAGCCTGGCTACACCCCTGACACCACTTAAAGACTTGTGTTTGTAGCACTCACTCAAGCCTGGCTACACCCTGACACCACTTAAAGACTTGTGTGTGTAGCACTCACTCAAGCCTGGCTACACCCCTGACACCAGTCTGGAATTCTATGAACTAGTAACTTTCAGTTTTACTATTGTTAGGCACAGAATCTGCTTGTGTTCAAGAAAATTGAGCCTACAGAAGAACATTGTACAGAGTTTGGTATAAAGAATCATAACTCTTCTCTCTTCAAGTAAGTACGAGCATACATGCCTGATCTCCCGCATCATGCTTGAGTCTCACACATTTGAGACTCTACTCACGCATGATTAGAGGCAAATTGATCAAATCTCACGCATTTCTTGGACATGCTGGAACCTGACATTTTCATTATGAAAATGATCACAAATATTAGTATATAAATAACACATAGCTTCGAGGGTGACAGTAAAAATGTCAGCCTGAGGAAAGTACTGTTACCCAAGGCCGAAGGCCGCGGGTAACAGTACTTCCCGAGGGCTGACATTTTTGCTGTCACCCTCGAAGCTATGTGTTATTTTTTATTCTATTACCCCAAACTTTTATCTATTATCTACTGTAAACCAAGAAATTATTGTATGCAATTTAATTTAGCAGAGCTCACATGTGGAAGAATTTAAAGATATGATAAGTAGCCACCAAAGAGTTCATATTGGTTTTAGAAAGTGACAAAAAAGTACTGTCAAAAAAGTACTACCACCCTGCTGACTGTAAAAAAATGTTCAATCACGTGGTATATTGATCCACTTGATCGTAATAGTAAGAATACTACCTGTTTGTCTATGGAAAATTACCATTACGAAAAAAGTGAGGGGTAATAATTTGAATTGCTTCATGAAGCATACATGGTATTGTCATAAAAGTAAAATAAGTGTAAACTGCATAATAAACTTCATTATTTTGAGTTCAAAGTAAGAGCAAGGAAAATCTCCCTCATTTGAATGATATCTCCTGCATTTCCATCACCAATCTCACACAAAGGGGCCTTGGGTAACATGTCAGACTAAAACACTGACAGCAACATCTTATAGATGATTTTGCATGAAATGAGAGAAAACGATTTTCCAAAACGATTTACTTGTGATATCTTTGAATGGGTTTTTTTAGCAGATACCAAAATGATAATAGAAAATCGGACAGGGAAGGCAGCACTCTACTCAACCAGCCGAGCACAGAACACATAAAAACATCACATACCACAAAATTCACGGCACAATGCTCTTGGAACACAATGCCCTAGTTGTCCCTTGCATAAAATTGTCACATTTGATGTATACATTGTCTGACAGTATAATATTTGCTATTGTACTTTTATTTCAGTATTGAGGGTTATGTATCTAAGTGCGACCATGGTCTGGGTAGGAGCAGTACTGACCGACAATTCTTCTTCATAAATGGACGACCATTTGACTCGAATAAGGTTGATATGTTCCCCTCTTTTACCCCTTTTTTAAAAACAAATTAACTTATACATGTGATAGAGTGTTTGTTCTCTATCTGTTTAGTGTCATTGTTCATGTTAATTAATTCTATAAAAAAAATATATTTTTACTCTTTATCGATGATACAGTTACCTGTGGTTAGGGTGTGGTAGTAGAAAGGCCCACCCAGATTAGTATTTGCCACTGTAACTATGATACTGGTGACAGTCTGGTAAAAATGTTTTCTGTTTTCCATACACTCATTCTCTCATACCCTCGGATGAATAACATCAGGAATGAGGTGTTGAGAGTGATTAATATAAGTTGTATATACTTTATCACAATCAACCTAACATAAACTATCCTGATGAAGGTCTTTGTAGACTGAAACTAGTAGATCAAAAAATAAAATCTAGTATAAACAATCTCGTTGTTAGATGTATTGTTTACCCATTCCCTATATTCTCAGGTGTATTCATCTAAAATAAATTAGTATGAACCTAAACATTGTGTTTTCAGCTAAGCAAGGTTGTCCATGAAGTTTATCATCAATATAACCGACACCAGTATCCGTTTGTAGTATTCACAATATCTGTACAGAAAGGTAACTTTCTTATCATCCCTTATTATACCCCCAGATACATAGTATATGGAGGCTATATTGGAGTTATGCTTGAGGTTGGTTGGTTGATTGGTCTGTCTGTGGGTTGGTCCATGCAAATTTTGTCCGCACTATTTCTCTGTAACCATTGATCAAATTTCAATGAAACTTTGCATGACTGATCAAAACCAAGTGTAGTTGTGCATATCGTCAGCACATGCTGGTCGGATTTTAATGGTGTTATGACCCTTTATATTTTTTGCACTTATAAATTTTGTCCAGGCTATTTCTCTGTAACTGTCAGTCTGATTTTATAAATCTTTGTATGACCGATCAGTACCAAGTCTAGTTGTGCATATCGTTGGCACCCGCTGGTCAGATCAATTATAAGGGAATAATGGCCCTTTATTTTTTTGTCTTATAAATTTTGCCCGCGCTATTTCTTTGTAATCATTGGTCGGATTTCAAAGAAACTGGGCATGACTGATCAGTACCAAGTCTAGTTGTGCATATAGTCTGTACACATCATCCTCATACATCAGTGGTTAGTCAAGTTCCCAGACTACCCCCTTATTCAATTCCCTTCATTCCGAGCGCAAACCTAAAAATAGCTCATTTCGTGGACATCTGGTGATTCCGTCTATTGTCCAATCAGAACGATTGTTACGCTACGCGGGGAATTTTAAAAACAAACTCGCGAGAAAATGTAAACATGGATCGAGTTATGGGATTTAAATATTTACGAACTTAATTGGATGAAGTACATCTTAAATTAAATATAGTTTATAAAGAAGCCGTCAATATAATTAGAGAGAGTACTGTAGGAGCGGTTAGATATACAATGTATCGTGATATGAAATCAGTGAAAAGATTAGTCCAAGGTCTATGACGACGAGTGTCCATGGGCGTGAAGTCGTGAATAGAAATAGATTAATAGCTGTGTCAGACCTGCAAACGACGAGTACAATAAGTCGCAGACATTAGATCTAATTGAATAATATAAGTAAAATCGAGACTGTGTCTGTAAACTTCTAAAACAGAAGTAAAAACTATTTGTAAACAACAATGAACGGACAGGTGCCCTCGTAACTCATTCGCCCTCGTCGTTAGTGAAAATGTTCCCTGCCCAGCTGCTTCGGTTGTTAAGGTAATAAATAATCATTTTCTAGTTCAATTGTTCTGAAAACTTTCTTGTAATCGAAAGACAAACGTTGCAAATATTATTTTCTTTGATTGTTATTTTCCGAACAATATATTTGTTTGTTAAAGCTCGATTTTGATTGGACGATGACAGGAAAACACCCGAGACAAATATCCGTCATTGCTATAAGTAGAAATGAACGAAATGGATTTGACTGGTTGATTTTTTGCTAATTTGCGCTGAAAAAGGGTCGTTTTGAAACAGGGTGTGATATCATTTGTGAAGAATACTCTGGTGAACGAGAATGGTACACATTGGTTGGTGAATGAGAATGGTACACATTGGTAGATCAATTTTAAGGGAGTTATGGCCCTTTGGTTTTTTACACTTATAAGTTTTGCCTGCGCATTTCCTCTGTAACCATTAGTTGGATTTCAATGAAAGTATTACAAAGTCTAGTTGTGCTTATTGTCAGAGCACATTGGAGTGACTGTGTCAAGCAGTATCTGGGATTATTCATCACATTTAGTGATATTTCTTGTTGTTTTTAATACCCCACCACAACGTTGAACCCATGTACTGACTGTGCCGACTTGAGGTCACAGTTCAATGTCTAAGGTTTGAGCTGACATTTTGTGCATGAACGTTGTATTTTAACTATATATTATGTTTTGTTTTACAATTAACCTGAATTCAGAAATCAATGAGTTTTCCTGTATTTACCGGTGGTTATAAAATGTTTGACTTTGTGTGGTTGTAGATAATGTGGATGTTAATGTTACACCGGATAAGAGACAAGTATTCCTTGAAGGAGAGAAAGTCATCATGGCAACTGTCAAGGTAAATAGTTAGAAATATAGTGGGGTTAGAACCTATACTATACGGCGACATCAAGGTAAAGAGTTTGAACTATAGTGGGGTTAGAACCTATACTATACGGCGACATCAAGGTAAATAGTTAGAACTATAGTGGGGTTAGAACCTATACTATACGGCGACATCAAGGTAAATAGTTAGAACCATAGTGGGGTTAGAACCTATACTATACGGCGACATCAAGGTAAAGAGTTTGAACTATAGTGGGGTTAGAACCTATACTATACGGCGACATCAAGGTAAAGAGTTTGAACTATAGTGGGGTTAGAACCTATACTATACGGCGACATCAAGGTAAATAGTTAGAACTATTGTGGGGTTAGAACCTATACTATACGGTGACATCAAGGTAAAGAGTTTGAACTATAGTGGGGTTAGAACCTATACTATACGGCGACATCAAGGTAAATAGTTAGAACTATTGTGGGGTTAGAACCTATACTTTACGGCGACATCAAGGTAAATAGTTAGAACTATTGTGGGGTTAGAACCTATACTATACGGCGAAATCAAGGTAAAGAGTTTGAACTATAGTGGGGTTAGAACCTATACTATACGGCGACATCAAGGTAAAGAGTTTGAACTATAGTGGGGTTAGAACCTATACTATACGGCGACATCAAGGTAAATAGTTAGAACTATAGTGGGGTTAGAACCTATACTATACGGCGACATCATCTAGCAATGTGAAGTATTAACACATTAGATCACTCGGTTGTCACAACGACCCAAAGAAAAGGATGTGCAAGTAACCAGTATCAATTTAACTTCATCACACCACACCAGCTAACATTATCATGTCAGGGTGAAATAAAGTCAAACTTATGTTAAACACTACATGTAAACAATAAACAATTTCTTATAAACAGCCAGATTTGTTTATTATATTTTCTGTTGTACCATATTATCATACAGATGTGAACAATCAGATTTCCATAGTAAATTCATTCTTTCAAAACACATGGTAAAAGTGTTAACATAATTCATCAACATTGAATCAATGAATGAAACAGAATGGGTCTCCTTGATAGTCTAGTAGTTGAGTGCCCACTTCCAGTGTGGGAGATGTCGCGTTCGATCAGTGGCCGTCTCACACCAAAGACGAAACAAAAATGGTACCAGTCATTCCCTTGCTAGACGCTCAGCAAAAATGGAATGAGGTGTCGAGAGTGATTAATATAATTTGAAAAACTTGTTTCACAATTGACCTGAAATAAATTAGTACAAACTAATGGGTCATCATTGTTTCATATTCTAGTATGTGTTTATATTTCAGGCCTCACTGATTGCTATGTATGAACCAACAACCTCTGTATTACATTATCAAAATCCTATATATATCAACTCTGGTGAGTTCTTACTGTGTACTATAAGGAGTAAAGTAATATTGATTACAATGTTGCCCCTATTTATTATAAATGACCAGCCGTTTATAGCTTATGATACATGTACTTTCAGAGCATAGTTACTTCTTACTTCTGGGTACCAGGCTATTACCTTGTTGGACTAGCTACTATACCAGAACAGACTCCTACTAGGATTCAAACCTTTGACCTTTTGCTTTCAATGTGTATGCCTAGTCACTCAGCCATTACATTGGAACAGTACAAATATATTGAAGAATAGATCTTAAGGACATTTCTTAATCAATTGAGGGTTTTAACTAAAACTATAGGAATATATATCTATCTTTCCACTAAACAGCAACCCAGTTATATATGTTAAACTTTTTATCAAATATTTTGAGGAAGTCTCATGATTTCATTATTTGGGTGGTCCTTTAGTGAGATTTTACTGTATAGTGAATTTAGATTGGATATTTTACTATTGTAGGTAAAGGAAAGTCGTTGGGAGGGTCATCTGATATCACAAAGTAAGTGAAATATAAATAGACTGGTAGTATAATACTGTATAACATGTAATAAAGTCATCAATATGAAAAGTGTAGCAGATTTCCTATAGAAAATGGTTCGATTGTGTCAAGTGCTATAGATCAGTCATAAATATGTCTTTAAGATATTACTTTCAGATCCAGGAGTACTTTTCCTGATATATAGGGGCAACTTTAATGCATCTTGCTAAGGAAAATGTCGAAAAATAAAAAAGTTATCCCTTAAAATGAATACTACACTTACAAAATGAGTTCACCATATTAATTAAATGCTGATACCCCCCCCCCCCCCAAAATAAAAACAATTATAGGGTTAGGGCCCATACCTGTATTAATTTTACTCAGGTGCGGTATAAAATAGACCAGTCTATTTCTTCCCCTATCTTTGTATTAATTATACTTAGGTGGGGGATAAAACAGACCAGTCAATTTCTTCCCATATCTTCATTACAAAAAAACCCATAATTTTTATGTGGGGGAAGAAGAGGGTTGGGTGGTGGAAGAAGAGGGTTGGGTGGGGGAAGAAGAGGTCTTGTGGGGGATAAACTGGGCAGGGGATAAAACTGACCATTACACCGGGCCTTCTCTGTTGGAATAAACCCCCTGTCATCCCACACATTCAGTCTCTCTTCCTACTTTGTTCACAGTTCCTATGATTTGCTGATTATTTATGTTTCAGATTATCCAGACATTCCAGCCTAGAGAAGGTAAGTTGTTTCTGATTGGTTGTTTCTTAGCTTATTTTTGAAGCTGACTAATGGCAAAGCTGCTTTCTGAGACTTACTTACTTTTCTCAAATGTTAGCTAAATTCTATGTTGTTTATCTAAATGCCGAGTATAGCCTTTATTTGCCAGTCATCTATCTGCTGGGATATGGCAGGCATATGACTGCCTCCACCGGTATTTAAACCCGGGCAGCCAGATTAGACTGCAAGCACTCAAACCATTGACCTACGGAGGCAATACCAAGAATTTGTTTTTCCTACTTAAATTACTGATTGATACCAATGAAGATAATTTGATGATTAATATGAATACTATCTCACTTTCGTGGTTTATGGTTTAGTTCAACAACGAAATAAACGAAAATTCAACTAATAATTTTAGTTTTTTTGCCTATCCATTAGTGATAATGGGATCAAATTCATGTGTTCTTAATTAAGACAATCCAACTGAATCAAGTTATATTGAATTACATATATTACATTTTGCAGCCAACAGGCCTGTCTTCATTGATGAAACTAAAGCGATCATTCAGCAGTGCTTTTGCAAAAGAACAAGTTTCTGACAAATCTTCGCCATCAAACAGTGGCAGTCAGGTTAAACGTATGTCTCATTTATGCAAGTTTTTACCTCACTATTTTGAACCTTAAAGTTCCTTGTGTTGTATTTCAGTCTATATTTGATGTCATACTCAAAAACAGTTCTCAGTGTAGCTGTTTTTGTTGCTACGCCTCCATTATAATGTTGCCCATGAAGACAATTATTTTTACGGTAGGCGAAGAGGGATATAATTCAGTGTTTTCCCCTATTTTGGGAACATAGCCCATGGCTTTTGGATTGGGAATTTTAGCAGCATTTTGGTCAAATTTGTGAAAAGTACAAATTTAATACCCAAACCCTTTAAAGGTATACAATATTTTATGTTTTATGTTGAATTACATATAATTTATTGTTTTTCATACTTGAGTTTAGTTGGGCTATTGGTTTACAGGAAAATTGGTCAATTTTTCTCAGATTTTTCAGATTCAATTAGGATTTTTTTGCTTGAAATTGGGGAAAAAAGATATAATTTTTAATTGGGAATATAGCCCATTTACGGCAATAAAATCACCTGCAGAAAAAACCCTGGTATAGGCCACTTTACTTGCAGGTGCATTAGTTGGTTTGTAAATGTCTTGGCCAAAATTCTCAACTTGATTATTTCCCTGTTCTCATATTTATAGAGGACATTGAGAATAAGTACATGTACCATGTACAAGAACCATAACTCTATCTTATTAATTTTGAATTATCTCCTCTGGTTGCAATTATTTCATTCAATGCTTTGTTTCATAACTGCAGATAAACACTCTGATGATCAAAGTTAAGATAATAAGTTTAATATAATGTGAACTAAAATCATTTGATTTCAATGGGACAAAATTTTGTGGTTTTGTAAAAAAGACTATTTCGTAGGGAAGTAATTTCAGGATTTCAGATTTCATGAAATATGGCAAGATCAAAATTCACACAAATTATCAGAAATCATTCAAACATCAATCAAATATAATAATAGTTTATGACCTGTTGATATATATGCAAGTAACCTTCCCAAAAACCCAGTCTTATACCTGACTCAACTTGAAAGCAAGTATGGTGGTCACTGTATACTTAAAATATTATAATATGGTATAATTATTCATTGGGGATTTAATTTCGTGGTTGAGGTCATCCACTGAATTAGGTCCCACACAAATAATAATGATTGTACAGTAGTATGACTGTACATGTATTCACTTACTGTACATGTATTCACTTACTGTACATGTATTCACTTACTGTACACTTACTGTACATGTATTCACTTACTGTACATGTATTCACTTACTGTACATGTATTCACTTATTTAACTACCATTTCAGAGCGAAGACTTGATTCATTCATTTCAAAGTATTCTAGCCCTACAAAATACAAAAGCAAGACTCATAGTGACCTTGATCCCAGTGACAATCATGCTGACAATGTAATCCTACTTGATGAGGTTACTGATGATATCACTGAGGTCTGTGATACAGATGGTAACAATGTTGACAATAAACTAGAGAAATTCACTTCTAAAACTGCTATAAGTTACCATGGCAACAGTTCAAGTTTCCATAGCAACAGTTCTGTTTGTGAACAAGATGTTAACGAAACTGGAGACCATACACTTGTGTCAGAAAATACTAAAATTCCCCAGGATGAAGTTAATTTTGAACATACAGTTGATAATCAAGAAACAGAAAGTGTTAAAAAAAGAGGGAATTATGTTCATATTTCAACACAGAATGATCACAATAGTGATGGTGCTTGGTCTCAGCAAGACGAGGAATGTGTTCATGATAGTGAAACAACTCTTGAAAATAATTTAGCCTGTGTTCGGAAGAATTTGAATATTGATGATCGCCAATGTGTTCCAAAACGTCTAAGTGTTTTGAATGTTTTTAAAAGCGGTGATCCTGGTGTAGTTGTGAATGAATCAATCAGTGATGAATATGTTTGCGATGATAATAATGATGTGACCGACAGTAGAACTGATACATGGACTTACGCTATACAACAACATAAAACTAAGGAACAGTCCATTGATAACATTGCTCATAGTGTGGATGTGGAATCTGCTGAAAACGATGAACACAGCATCAGTTTCAAATCTGACAATAATGCAGTTGAATGCAAAGCTGATGTTGTTGATGGTGACTGTGAGGTTGTTGATGAAGACTTGGTAAGTAAAGGTTCTGGCCCTGTGAGGTTGTTGATGAAGACTTTGTAAGTAAAGGTTCTGGCCCCATGAGGTTGTTGATAAAGACTTTGTAAGTAAAGGTTCTGGCCCCGTGAGGTTGTTGATGAAGACTTTGTAAGTAAAGGTTCTGGCCCTGTGAGGTTGTTGATGAAGACTTTGTAAGTAAAGGTTCTGGCCCCATGAGGTTGTTGATAAAGACTTTGTAAGTAAAGGTTCTGGCCCTGTGAGGTTGTTGATGAAGACTTTGTAAGTAAAGGTTCTGGCCCTGTGAGGTTGTTGATGAAGACTTTGTAAGTAAAGGTTCTGGCCCTGTGAGGTTGTTGATGAAGACTTTGTAAGTAAAGGTTCTCACCCTGTGAGGTTGTTGATAAAGACTTTGTAAGTAAAGGTTCTGGCCCCAGGATTTTTTTTCATGCTCAACTCAATTTCACACTCAAACGTCAAATGTTTCAAACAGTTAAAAGTCTTATGTTTTTTTCTGAAACTTTATATTAAATGGATAGCTATCCCTTTATATGCTTTGTGAATACCTGCCCAGATACTTAAGCAAAGCGTTTTTTAAGATGTTTTTACTGACATTGTGTTTTGTAACTTGCAGGAAGCGTTTATTAAGAAGATGATTTTACTGAGATTGTGTTTTGTAACTTGCAGGAAGCGTTTATTAAGAAGATGTTTTTACTGACGTTGTGTTTTGTAACTTGCAGGAAGCGTTTATTAAGAAGATGTTTTTACTGACATTGTGTTTGTTGCTTGCAGGAAGCGTTTATTAAGAAGATGTTTTTACTGACATTGTGTTTTGTTGCTTGCAGGAAGCGTTTATTAAGAAGATGATTTTACTGACATTGTGTTTTGTAACTTGCAGGAAGCGTTTATTAAGAAGATGATTTTACTGACATTGTGTTTTGTTGCTTGCAGGAAGCGTTTATTAAGAAGATGATTTTACTGACATTGTGTTTTGTTGCTTGTAGGAAGCGTTTATTAAGAAGATGATTTTACTGACATTGTGTTTTGTAACTTGCAGGAAGCGTTTATTAAGAAGATGATTTTACTGACATTGTGTTTTGTTGCTTGTAGGAAGCGTTTATTAAGAAGATGATTTTACTGACATTGTGTTTTGTTGCTTGCAGGAAGCGTTTATTAAGAAGATGATTTTACTGACATTGTGTTTTGTAACTTGCAGGAAGCGTTTATTAAGAAAATGATTTTACTGACATTGTGTTTTGTTGCTTGCAGGAAGCGTTTATTAAGAAGATGATTTTACTGACATTGTGTTTTGTAACTTGCAGGAAGCGTTTATTAAGAAGATGATTTTACTGACATTGTGTTTTGTAACTTGCAGGAAGCGTTTATTAAGAAGATGATTTAACTGAGATTGTGTTTTGTTGCTTGTAGGAAGCGTTTATTAAGAAGATGATTTTACTGAGATTGTGTTTTGTAACTTGCAGGAAGCGTTTATTAAGAAGATGTTTTTACTGACGTTGTGTTTTGTAACTTGCAGGAAGCGTTTATTAAGAAGATGTTTTTACTGACATTGTGTTTTGTTGCTTGCAGGAAGCGTTTATTAAGAAGATGTTTTTACTGACATTGTGTTTTGTTGCTTGCAGGAAGCGTTTATTAAGAAGATGATTTTACTGACATTGTGTTTTGTTGCTTGCAGGAAGCGTTTATTAAGAAGATGATTTTACTGACATTGTGTTTTGTAACTTGCAGGAAGCGTTTATTAAGAAAATGATTTTACTGACATTGTGTTTTGTTGCTTGCAGGAAGCGTTTATTAAGAAGATGATTTTACTGACATTGTGTTTTGTAACTTGCAGGAAGCGTTTATTAAGAAGATGATTTTACTGACATTGTGTTTTGTAACTTGCAGGAAGCGTTTATTAAGAAGATGATTTAACTGAGATTGTGTTTTGTAACTTGCAGGAAGCGTTTATTAAGAAGATGTTTTTACTGAGATTGTGTTTTGTTGCTTGTAGGATTGTGAGGAAACAGTGATCAGGAAAGAGAAGATAGTAGGTTTCTCCATGGAATCTCTGAAACACAAATGGAACTCTAGAAGTAAGAGACATTGTTTATAAAGTTTGTTTCTAGTTTTATTAATTACAGTACAACCTCTCCAGAGCAACAACCTCTGTGTGACAGCACCTTCAAAATTTCCCCAAGTCAATATTTACTATAAATTTAACCTCTGTAGATCAACAACCTCTAAGCAGTGACCAATATTTGCAGCTCCCAAAGGGTGTTGCTCTACAGATGTTGTACTGTAGATTCAAAGAAAAAAACGATATTTTGGGCTAAATGTTGGGGTAGTCCAACACTTTGGTGTAAGTGATTATAGGTTTTCCAGGGTTTTGCTAGACCCGGCCATATTTTTTGGCCTTTGGCTTGATAAACAGTGAACTTTTCAAATTGTCAAACTGTGCTGGCAGTTGCTGTTTCAATGTGAAAAAGTTTGTTTTACTGACAAGATATTTCACCTGCATAAGTTCATCAAATGCTTGTCTTAATTGTTTTAAGAAAACTTCTATTGAGTGCTAAGTGGGCATGAAGTCAGTTTATATGACATTGTAATATCTAGTACCAAACAGCGGTTCCACTAGCTTCTGAATCGGAACGGTCATTTTGATACTTTGACTAAAGTTTACCATTTTATAAGCAAAATACCCATGTTTTTAAGAAAAAATGACCCTTCAAACCCTAATCTTTAGGATCAAAATGTTTTATTTTTGAAATTACCAGGGTCAAAACCCTAATCCCAAGTCATATGGAACCCCTGCAAAATGTATTTTTTACAGAAAACAAGAATGAAGATGGGAGGTTCAGCCGTGCTTTTAGAGCAACAATAAATCCAGCAGAAAACTCAGCGGCTGAGCAGGAATTGCAAAAAGAAATAAAGTAGGTGAAACACCAATTGTGAATTTTTAGGGCATTAAGTTTGCTATGCTGAATTAGTTTTTTTAGCTGAGCTTGAATGACATTAGACTCGAGGCGAGGTCACATTTTACTTTGCCTGCTCATGGTCAGTTAAAGTCATTGTACTAATGTACTAAACAGCTAAATTGTATTCTATATTAAAATGTTTGTCAAAGGATTCTTTGGAATTTTTAGATAGTATACAGTACAATTTCTGTAGAGGTACTCCCCTTGGGAGCTGCCGTTGTAGGTTGTTACTCTACAGAGGTTAAATTTAGAGTAAATTTTAGCTTAGAGAAATTTTGAAGTGGCATTATAGAGAGGTTGTTGCTCTACACAGGGCCGCTCTGGAGAGGTTGTTGCTCTACACAGGGCCGCTCTGGAGAGGTTGTTGCTCTACACAGGGCCGCTCTGGAGAGGTTGTTGCTCTACACAGGGCCGCTCTGGAGAGGTTGTACTGTATACATGTGCAAACATATATATTCTGACAGGAAGGAGATGTTCTCTATGATGGAGATACTGGGTCAGTTTAACCAGGGATTTATCATCACCAAGTTACAGGACGATCTCTTCATTGTGGACCAGCATGCTACAGATGAGAAATACAACTTTGAAACTTTACAGCGAGATTATGTCATACAAAGTCAGAAACTTATCTGGTACGGGTTTAACTTAGTTTATTGTTTCTGATGAGTATTGCTTTGTGATGTGTGGTCTTGTGATTTGTATATCGCTGGCTTAGAATGAGAAGTCGTAAGTACAAAATTGATATTTTGAGAAAATAAGAAAAGACTACTCTTTATTTATGGAAAAAAGAGCTTTTTCAACCTCAGTTTGGTCAACTTGACCCGTTCAGATTTTCATTAAAATAGGCTCATAAGCAGCACCCTGAGATGCAGATTTCAAATATTCATGAGTCTTATAAGTTCGTAAGTAGTACTTAGGACCTTCTCATTCTAAGCCAGCAATATATCTGTTACTGATACTTGTGTTATGTTGGATTGACGGAGGCATCCAGTTGTTGGAGTAGGCTGTCAGCTGTTGGAGTAGGCTGTTGTGTTTTTGAAGCTGTTAAGGATGATTAATCAGTTTAGTGGGCTATTTGTCCTAGTATGTTATTTGTCTTTTAAATGTAAATGTCAAAATTATCTAAATTGAATAAAATAAAACATTTTTGAGAAGTATTATGCAATTAAAGTAGAAAATATTAATTGAAACATCGGTTCAACTTGTGAAAACAATATTATATTAAAAATAAGGTGGGTAGGGTTAAAATAGTACTAAAAATGTTGCTTTTTTGCTAAATGGCTTGTTTGGGGGTCAAGTTTGTTTATTAAAGTCTTTTTTTATAATTTTTACAGTCCTATGAACTTAGAGCTTACATCGAGCAATGAAACCATACTTATGGATAACATCGACATATTTAAGAAGAATGGATTTGAATTTGTCATTAATGAAGAGGGTAAGTCCAGTCAAACTGATTTTTAATGATAAATGCAATATCCAAACTGTAAAGTTCACTTGTTGCCATTCAGATAAAAAACCATCACCAGCCATTGCATTCTGTAAAAGACTGGCTGATTGAGAATTGTTTAAATCAACTGCTTAAGATTGGAAGCTGCTTAAATTATGGCCCCTTAACGTGGGTTAAACTGGTTTTTGTGTAAACTTAAATCTGAGAATAATTCAAGTTTCTTTGCAGACAACCATGAAATAGTTGATTTATAATGCAGTAGTAAAATGCCAAATCATGACAAATATGTATATGCGCCAGTCTCCAGGAAAACCTGCTATTTTGACAAAAAATTTGACTTTAAGATTTTCCATAGTATTACAGGATAATGTTAAATAAGCAAATTGCAAAAGAAATTATGTTAATATCTTGAGTTTTAAGGAAGTTACAGCTGTTTTTGTAGAGTCCCTATTCGGAGCTTTTTGTGTGACGTCACAAACGTCATTCTAACGTTATTCGACGTAACTGAAATAAGTATTTCATTATTACACCATTTGATCAATTCTTGACATAAACTGTTCAAAATAGTACCAAATTCTATAATTTGTTTCATTTTTCAAAATATATATCAAAATCGAAATTGATTGCATTCAGAGAAAGGCTACTTCTGTACAACTAAATCCTCGTTTTTCTCAATCGAAGTACTTTTCTGAAATTGGCACCATAGCAACAAAGAATGTGTTTTCGACATAATTCATAGGAAATTTAAAGCTAAGGTATAGTACTATATGGGTCAATTACTTAAAATAGAATCAATAGATATGTATTTTTCCTTATTTTAGAGCGTTATCAAAATCGTGTTACATATAGTAATTACATAATGTCATTATAGCAGGTTTTCCTGGAGACTGGCTCATATATATGTTCCAGGGCGTAGCCAGTGATACTGATGTATGCATATGCGTAACATTAATTTGAAAAGCAAAAATAGAAATATGGCGAAAATGGCATTGAAGTCCTTAATTTCCACAGTCATAAGGACCCCACAACTACTTAACTTCAAGTCATGTGTGTGTAATATCAATTCAAGTGTGGCTATGCCAAATTTAACCCATTACTCCATAGATATGTTAATTCACTTCTCTATCCATGTGTCTATCACCTTTTGTACATTAAATATTTTAATCATCAATTATTATCCAATAATGAGTCCTAAGGGAGACAGTTGTATTATTGAAATGGACTAACAAGACACTTTTCCAAGGGAGATCACTCTGGGTATTTATCACAAAAATATGTGAACATAGTAGGCCTCTGTAGCTCAATGGTTAGCGTGCTTGCCATCTAATCTGGCGACACAGGTTCAAACATTGGTGGAGGCACTCATATGCGTGCCATTTTTCAGCAAAAAACTGACAGGCGAATATAGGGTATGCTCGGCTTATCTCTTATCAGATTAGTGTAGTTTGTTTAGAGTAAAGGGTTAAATGTATTTATGTATTTGTATGTATCCATCGTAGGTGCACCAACTCAAAGAGTGAAACTGGCATCAACCCCAGTTAGCAAAAATTGGAATTTTGGGAAAGAAGGTAAGCTTCTTCTGTAACTAATTATTATAGTGCTTTGATTGATTTTATCCCAAATTCATCTCTATTCTAATTTTGCCCCTCTGCACAACACATCAGTGGTAGACCAAATATTTTTATAAATAACTAAAGAACAGTGTGACCAACTTGGTATCCATGCAGATTGATAAGTTTACTAGCTGATGACCTCTACTGATTTTGGAAGTGGTAGGTCAAATGTCATTGGAATGGATGCCATGTGGCATACATGTAATACAAATATATTTTGTTGATGGCTAAAATACTTGAAGAATAAATGTAATGAAAAAAAGCTATTAAAATAGACTTTCTGTATATATAATGGTTTGGTAGTAATAACAGTCTGTTCATTTCATTGCAGATATTGAAGAAATGATCTTTATGTTAACTGATTCACCTGTGAGTATAATTTGTATTTATTATATCCCCAGATACATAGTATATTGGGGCTATGTTAGAGTCATGCTTGAGGATGGTTGGTTGGTTGGTCGGTTGGTCCGTGCAAATTTTGTCTGTGCTATTTCCCTGTAACTATTGTTTGGATTTCATCGAAACCTTGCATGACTGATCAGTACCAAGTCTAGTTGTGCATATCCTTAGCACTCAATTTTAAGGGAGTTATGGCCCTTTGTTTTTTTACACTTATAAATTTTGTCTACACATTTCCTTTGTGACCATGGGTCGGATTTCAATGAATGTTTGCATGAATGATCAGTACTAAGTCTAGTTGTTTGTCAGAGCACATTAAGTGACAAGCAGTGTCAAGCAGTGTCAAGCAGTGTCAAGCAGCGTCAAGCAGTGACAAGCAGTGTCAAGCAGTGACAAGCAGTGTCAAGCAGTATCTGGGGGTATTCGTCTCATTCAGTGATATTCCTTGTTCAAGATGTTTGAAAACATCTAGATTAATCTCTATGTTAAATCTCATTTTTATACTCGCATACAAATTACTCTGCCTTTTTCCACTCTCAAAATGGAAAAGTTGATTGTACAATTTTTTGTGTACAAGAATGTAACCTGAAGGTTGGACCCTTTACACAACTTTTCAGAGGGTTGGTTACTCTGTTGAATGCTTTAATTATTTTGAGACATGCAAGAATTTGCCAGGATAAAAAAAATACATTTAATTATTATGACCTTGACCTTTCAGGGTGTCACATGTCGTCCATCACGTGTTCGTGCCATGTTTGCATCAAGAGCGTGTAGAAAGTCTATCATGATAGGAACAACTCTTAAACCTGCGGAGATGAAGAAAGTGCGTGTAGTACATTCTGTAGTTGTATATAATTATGTAGTTAGGATTTGTATGGTAACTGCTTTCTTTATTAACTTATTTGCAGCAGCCGTGGATAAGTGGTAAGTGCACTGGATTGATAACCCTGTGAATCAGGTTGGATTCCTGGTCGAGGCAGGTCATACCCTTGCATGAAAATTTGACAACAATGTAGATTTTCCTCTGCATATGCAGAAGTTGTCAATTCATTTTGGAAGTTAATACTAGTTAGGCTACAGTCGAGAAAAACTGATTAGGTCAATTAGCTGAAAAACTGTTGAGAAATGGCCTTAAATCTGAATAAAACAACAAACAATAAACAAACTTAGTTACAATCCTTTTGTTATTAAAGAATGTTATTTTACATATAACCACAATTGTTTTCAGTGTATTATTATACTGTTTCCTTCTTGTTGATACTTCTCACTAGACCCAAGTAAGTAGAATATACCTAAAATATTTTTCAGGGAAACAAAATCTCTATTGTATTTTTAGACATTTTTTCTCTTAAATATTTAACTCAATGAATTTACAAAAAGTAACATGTTTGTGTAAATAACTGATCTCATCTCTGATTTTCAGCTTGTTTGTCACATGGGTGAAATAGAACAACCCTGGGTAAGTTTTTGTATTTTCAAATTCACATAAAGTGTATGTCTTCTTAATCGACCCCTATACATGCTTTTCTAATCCAAAGTTTGTAAGAGTTTTTACCTCATCTGTTTTAAAAGCAATGAGTTATTTTAATCAATTTGATTGTTTGTTTGTTTAAAGTTTTAAACTGTTGTTTGACCATATTAGGCACTGTAATACTTTATTGTTGATCCTGTCTCCCACATATAGGGCGGGAGCCAAACTGATTTTGTGCTGGATGTCTTGGTGTATGTCACAACATTTGTCTGCGCTTGTTCTTCTTAACCACTGGTCAGATTTCAATGATGAATACTTGGTACCAAGTCTAGTTATGCATATTGTCGGGAATTTTAGGTCCTATTATTTTTGCTAGAGTAAACTTATATCCCTTTGTAGGAGGCATACATACCCCTAGTCATTATCAAAAAGTTTTTGTGTTACAATCACTTAAATCGTAAAATGATATATTGTATTTATGATGTGTTTTCATATTTTCATAGAATTGTCCACATGGTCGTCCTACAATGCGACATCTAATCAACTTAGATATGATACCTAAGTGATCACTTACATCGACAGTTTGTGATGGTACAAGAAAATAAACATTTACGTGTTTTGTAAACAACTTGTGATTTCGTATCCAACATTATGAAAGAGACGAAACAAAAACTTTGAGACGTCCATTTACCCATAAGACATAGTGTAAAATTGTATTGTAAATGTGTTTACAGTACAAGCTCTGTATAGAAACACCTTTTGGGAGCTGCATGTATTTACCTTTGTATGAGCTTGTTGTTCTAAATTTATAGTAAATATTATCTATAGGAAAGTTTGAAGGTGTTGTTATGGAAAGGCTGTTGCTCTACAGAGGGTCACTCTGGAGAGATTGTACTGTATATAATAAAATATACCCTACTGTGCCTTTACTTAACATGTAACTAAATGCTTTGCCACTTTTCTTTGCTGCTTGTTATAATAATAAGTAGCTCTGTGGGAAGGTAGAGGTTTAAAATATGTATTCATATTTTGTCCTTGTACATGTAAACAGATATTATTTCTGTCACTTATAATATTTATGACCATATTTTTATGTTAGCATGATATTTTGTTTTTGTATCTGTTGTATCATATATCTTGTCTCTTGTTACAGGATGTTATACAGATGTGCTATTTTATATAATTATATTTCATGTAAATAAACCTAAAATATATAAAATTTTAGTGTTTGTGTTAAAGAAAACCATTGAAATCAAGCTCTGTGCAACTGGTGTCTAGGTTTTAGCTCACCTGAGCATAAAGTGCTTACATCTGAGCATAAAGTACTTACACCTGAGCACAAAGTACTTACACCTGAGCACAAAGTGCTTACATTTGTGCTTACACCTGAGCATAAAGTGCTTACACCTGAGCACAAAGTACTTACACATGAGCACAAATTTCTTACACCTGAGCACAAAGTGCTTACATTTGTGCTTACACCTGAGCATAAAGTGCTTACACCTGAGCTCAAAGTGCTTACACCTGAGCACAAAGTGCTTACATTTGTGCTTACACCTGAGCTCAAAGTGCTTACACCTGAGCACAAAGTGCTTACACCTGAGCACAAAGTGCTTACACATGAGCACAAATTTCTTACACATGAGCACAAAGTGCTTACATCTGAGCACAAAGTACTTACACCTGAGCACAAATTTCTTACACCTGAGCACAAAGTGCTTACACATGAGCACAAATTTCTTACACTTGAGCACAAAGTGCTTACATCTGAGCACAAAGTACTTACACCTGAGCACAAAGTGCTTACACCTGAGCACAAAGTACTTACAGCTGAGCACAAAGTGCTTACACCTGAGCACAAAGTACTTACACCTGAGCATAAAGTACTTACACCTGAGCACAAATTTCTTACACCTGAGCACAAAGTGCTTACACCTGAGCACAAATTTCTTACACCTGAGCACAAAGTACTTACACCTGAGCACAAAGTACTTACACCTGAGCACAAAGTGCTTACACCTGAGCACAAAGTACTTACACCTGAGCATAAAGTACTTACACCTGAGCACAAATTTCTTACACCTGAGCACAAAGTGCTTACACCTGAGCACAAATTTCTTACACCTGAGCACAAAGTGCTTACACATGAGCACAAATTTCTTACACTTGAGCACAAAGTGCTTACATCTGAGCACAAAGTACTTACACCTGAGCACAAAGTGCTTACACCTGAGCACAAAGTACTTACACCTGAGCACAAAGTGCTTACACCTGAGCACAAAGTACTTACACCTGAGCATAAAGTACTTACACCTGAGCACAAATTTCTTACACCTGAGCACAAAGTGCTTACACATGAGCACAAATTTCTTACACTTGAGCACAAAGTGCTTACATCTGAGCACAAAGTACTTACACCTGAGCACAAAGTGCTTACACCTGAGCACAAAGTACTTACACCTGAGCACAAAGTGCTTACACCTGAGCACAAAGTACTTACACCTGAGCATAAAGTACTTACACCTGAGCACAAATTTCTTACACCTGAGCACAAAGTGCTTACACCTGAGCACAAATTTCTTACACCTGAGCACAAAGTACTTACACCTGAGCACAAAGTACTTACACCTGAGCACAAAGTACTTACACCTGAGCACAAAGTACTTACACCTGAGCACAAAGTACTTACACCTGAGCACAAAGTGCTTACATTTGTGCTTACACCTGAGCTCAAAGTGCTTACACCTGAGCACAAAGTACTTACACCTGAGCACAAAGTGCTTACACCTGAGCTCAAAGTGCTTACACCTGAGCACAAAGTGCTTACACTTGAGAATAAAGTGCTTACACCTGAGCAGAAAGTGAATACCTCCAACTTCAAGGCGTGTGTGCATAACATCAATTCATGCCTGGCTACACCCCTGATAGAGGTCAATCCTTATGAAATTTCATCATCATGTTTGAGCCACATCAAAGAACAACCTCTTTTTTTATGACACATGGCCACAATGTGTGACTCACCAGGTTATATCAAGGAAAAACTGTAGCTGTAGTGAAAAAGTGATGAGTTTTTGTGGTCACTCTTTCTGTTGACTGAGCGTTGTCCGCCTGTAATTTCTTGTGTAGATGAGGTCACACTTTTGACCTGATTTTTATGAAACTTGGTCACAATTATCATATTTATTACAATACCCTTACTTAAATATAGGTCAAGTTTGATATTGGGTCATCTGGGGTAACAAACTAGGTCAAATCATAGTAAAACCTTATGTTAGCTCTCAATGTAATAATTTTCATGTAATCTTTATGAAATTTGGTCACAATGATAATCTCTAATGAAGTCATTTATGGTCATGTATAGTAAAAACTAGATTGCTTGGTGCCACATTTCTTCCTTTTATCATCATGTGTGGGTCCTAAAAGTGGTCGTAGAATTTGCTTCGTCTTGTTTTTAATGGTCTTAGACAAACTTCAGTTTATATTAGATTATATAGAGGATATTTGTTGATTTTGGTGTAAGATCGAATTTTATTTCACCGAGTGAACACAGAAAATCAATATTTTCACGAGTGGCGTAGCCACGAGTGAAAATGTAATTTTTTGTGATCACGAATGAAATAAAATTGATCTTACACCAAAAATCAACAAATTTTCTGTTTATTATATGCCTCAATTCCTCTTAAATATGTGCCGTAATTGGCTTAATTGCAAAAATCACGTCGAAATTAGAACGTCACGACGTGATAATTATGACGTCATGATGACGTAACGCATATTTTAAAGCCCGGCGCCGTTGAAGTTACGTTTCTTTTTCTGCATGATACTGGAACCAGCTTCTAAAACAGTGAAAATAACAAAGTGGTAATTTCACTGTTATTTTCACTGTTTATTTCACTGAAAAATCTTCATAATCCATTGAAAGCAAATAATAAACAGTCATATTTATTTTGTGTTGATCGTGAATTAAGTTCTACAACTCAATAATCACTCAACACCTCATTTCTGATGGTATCCATTCCAATGAGGGTATGAAAGGAGAGAAGCCAGTTTTCCCTTTTTATTCAAATGGAAACTTTGGTACTACTAATATTCTATCTTGGACAATAATGTCAAGTTAATATGCGAGAGTTGTTGCCCTTAGATTAAAGCTAGAGTTAATATATAAGTGTTTCACATTGAATATGGTTAATCAAATATTTATTTTCCCACTTGAAAAAGTACAAATGCTCATTACGTTTACTGGCAAATATATGTTTTCTAAAGTATAAACACAATGTGAAAGACCTTGAAATCAGCGTTATGTTCTGCATCAACAAATTGTTTTTGGTTTAACGTTATCTTCCTGGTTTAAGATAGTGTAAATAAACTGTAAATATATTGGTACCAATTAAGATTCACATGTTTTTTTTTCAAAGAAATATTTATTGTCATTATAAACTTTTGTTACCTATGTACTGGTTAGTTTATGTTGGCTATTCATTACCCTCCGATTTATATTTTGACTGTGAAATACGCTGTCTTTTTAGCATTTTTGACATCCTTGCAGCATGTGAAAGATACTTATCTTATCACAAATGCAAAATAATTGTAAATGCTTAAATGTAAGTTGATCATAACAATACTTATTTTCTCATAATTATAATATTAACCATTACGTCTCATGCAACCTGACATTCAAAACAGGCTTATGTATATTTTATACAGCATGGCCTGGTTGGTAGCTTGCTAGATGAGCTGTCACCAGCTAGCCTTGGATAACCGACAGTGTGTCATGGTTAAACAACAGTATGCCTTGGTTACCAGCCATATGTCTAGGTTACCAGCCAGTCTGTCTTGAAAACCTGACTGTATGCCTTGGTTTCCCACCAACATGCCTTGGTTACCTGACAGCATGCCTTGGTTACCCACCAGCATGCCTTGGTTTTCTGACAGCATGCCTTGGTTACCTGACAGCATGCCTTGGTTACTCGTCAGCATGCCTTGGTTACCTGACAGCATGCCTTGGTTACCCACAAGCATGCCTCGGCCACCCGTCAGCATGCCTTGGCCACCCGTCAGCATGCCTTGGTCACCCGTCAGCATGCCTTGGTCACCCGTCAGCATGCCTTGGTTACTTGTCAGCATGCCTTGGTTACCTGACAGCATGCCTTGGTTACCTACCAGCATTCTTAGGAACATGACTGCATGCCTTGGTTACCTGACTGTATTCCTTGATTACCTGACAGGATGCCTTGGTTGCCTGACAGCATGCCTTGGTTACCTACCAGAATGCCTTGGTTACATAACAGCATGCCTTTGGTAGATGACTGTATGTCTTGGTGACTTGACAGCATGCCTATGTTACCTGACTGTATGCCTAGTTTACCTGACAGCATGCCTTGGTTACCTGACAGCATGCATTGGTTACCTACCAGTATTCTTAGTTACCTGCCACCATGCCTTGGTCACCCGTCAGCATGCCTTGGTCACCCGTCATCTCATGCCTTGGTTACCTGCCAGCATGCCTTGGTTACCTGACTGTATGCCTTGGTTACCAGATAGCATGCCTTGGTGGCCTGACAGCATGCTTTGGTTACCTGACTGTATGCCATGGTTACCTGACAGCTTGCCTTGGTTACCTGACAGCATGCCTTGGTTATTTGACAGCATGCATTGGTTACCAACCAGTATTCTTAGTTACCTGCCAGCATGCTTGGTAACATGACAGAATGCCTTGGTTACCTGTCAGCATGCCTTGGTTAACTGACTGTATGT
Source organism: Spisula solida (assembly GCA_947247005.1). Lineage (NCBI taxonomy): Eukaryota > Metazoa > Mollusca > Bivalvia > Venerida > Mactridae > Spisula > Spisula solida. The sequence continues at coordinate 68,302,335 of OX365944.1, read as the reverse complement.
CTCGGTAACCTGACAACATGCCTTGGTTACCTGACAGCATGTAATGGTTACCTACCAGCTTGCCTCGGTCACCTGACAGCATGCCTTGGTTATTTACCAACTTACCTTGGTTACCTTACAGCATGCCTTGGTTACCTACCAGCTTGCCTTGGTAACCTGACAACATGCCTTTGTTATTTACCAGCTTGCCTTGGTTACCTGACAGCATGCCTTGGTTACCTGACAGCATGCCTTGGTTACCTGATAGCGTGCCTTGGTTTCCCACCAGCATGCATTGGTCACCAGCAAGCATGTCCTGGTTGGTAGATTGCTAGACTGACACCCTGCAAATCCAGGTTCGATCCAAGTCTATCCAGGTTAGGTTGGTTAACAATTTTTAGTTCACCTGTGTCGTTCATTAGTTCATCTGTGACATTTAAAATGTCTATGGTCATTTCCACCATATGTGGGGAAGTTTTCAATCGCTTGTGAAATAGAATCTAGTGTTCTTATTGGCTAAACATACAAATTAAAGTGATTTTGTTTTACGTTCACTGTTGTATTGAACTAACAGAACAAGTCAATTAAAGTTGTTCACAATAATCTAAAAACCAATTTCAATGATAAGCTCATTTCTTAAAACTAATGTCTTATTAGCCCTTTTAATATAAGCAGAATGGCAAAGTGTTTTATTAAAGTTTTGAAAATCTATTACATAAATAAACAGTGTTAATAATTCCATGATTTATTCAGGAAGTTTAAAATGTAGATGGAAAAGGTTAAGTTAATCTAAACTTCTTCTACTTCCAGGGGCGTAGCTAGAGGTATTCGAATGTGTTGGCAAGAAGGCTAGGGAGTCTGGGGGTATGCTCCCCGGAAATATTTTGTTTGCTAGAACGGCTCTGGTGCGTTCTGGCATGTTTTTTGCATCATCTTTAACATTATTTTTACTAAAGATTGAGCAAAAATGAACATATTTTGTGAATATATGGAACTATACTCTATACAAAAAATAGATTCATAAGCAATTTTGTCTAGGTTTAAATCTAGAATGATTGGACTAATTTTCATGAAATCTAAGTTGCTGTCATTCATAATGAAAATTGCACTATGTAGCCTGTACATAGCTATGGAACGCCATAGCTGTCTTTTGTTGACGCTTGTCATGTTGACTTGTCGGTAGGACATGTGAACTTCTTAGTACAATGTGTTAATATGTCAAACCACATTGTTGACTTGTCAAACTATCATCTGAATATGTCAACTTGCCCTGTTATATTGTTAAAACAACGTCTTAAATAGTTAAAAGAATACAATAATATCTCAAGCCATCGTCTTATACTGTTAAATCACATCGATAAATTGTCAAATCACCATTTGTAAATGTCTACGTTACATGTTAAATTGTTGAAAAAACGCTTGATAATGTTAGAAGAACGTATTAACTTCTCAAAGCTTCGTATTATCATGTTAGACTTTAACTACAATGATGAATTGTTAAACTATCATTTGAATATGTTTATATGCGTTGTTGAATTGTTAAAACAGCGTCTTAAAATGTCGAATGAGCATGCGAACCTCTCAACACATCGTGTTATACTGTTAAACGGCAGTGGTAAATGGTTTAAATATCATTTGAACAAGTCTATACGACATGTTTAATTGTTACAACAACGTCTTAAATTGTCGGTAGGGCATGTGAACTTCTCAGTGCAACATTATTGTATGTCAAGTCACACTGTTAAACTGTCCAAATATCTTCTTATCATGTCCAAAAACCATTTGAACTTCTCAACAGAACGAGTTATACTGTCATACAACAGTGGTAAATTGTTAAAATATCATTTTAAGATGTCTATATTACATGTTAAATTGTTAAAATAGCTTCTTATTATGTCCAATAACCATGTGAACTTCTTAATAGAACGTGTTATATTGTTAGACAACAGTGGTAAATTGTTAAAACATCATTTGAAGACGTCTATATGACATGTTAAATTGTTAAAATAGCTTCTTATCATGTCCAATAACCATGTGAACTTCTTAATAGAACGTGTTATATTGTTAGACAACAGTGGTAAATTGTTAAAATATCATTTGAAGATGTCTATAAGCCATGTTAAATTGTTGAAATAGCTTCTTATCATGTCCATTCAGCAAGTGAACTTCTTAATAGAACGTGTTATATTGTTAAACAACAGTGGTAAATTGTTAAACTATCATTTGAAGATGTCTATACGACATGTTATAGTGTTAAAACGATATTTTAACTTGTCGACGAGGCATGTTAACTTCTTAATAGACAGTGTTGTTGTTGTTCAAATTTGTATGACGTCATCAATAACGTAAGTTCCTCCCGCGTGCATATTGAACAATTTCCGCCATCTTTGTTCAATATGCACGCGGGAGGAACTTACGCTTTTGATGACATCATACAAATTTGAACAACAACAACAACACTGTCTATTAAGAAGTCCACATGCCTCGTTGACATGTTAAACTATCGTTTTAACACTATAACATGTCGTATAGACATCTTCAAATGATAGTTTAACAATTTACCACTGTTGTCTAACAATATAACATGTTCTATAAAGAAGTTCACATGGTTATTGGACATGATAAGAAGCTATTTTAACAATTTGACATGACGTATAGACATCTTCAAATGATATTTTAACAATTTACCACTGTTGTTTAACAATATAACACGTTCTGTTGAGAAGTTCACATGGTTATTGGACATGATAAGAAGCTATTTTGACAAATTAACATGGCTTATAGACATCTTCAAATGATTTTTAACAATTTATCACTGTCGTTTAACAGTATTACACGTTCTTTTGAGAAGTTCACATGCTGAATGAACATGATAAGAAGCTATTTTAACAATTTAACATGGCATATAGACATGTTCACAAGATACTTGGACAGTTTAACAGTGTGACTTGACATATAATAATGTTGCACTGAGAAGTTCACATGCCCTATCGACAATTTAAGACATTGTTGTAACAATTTAACATGTTGTATAGACATGTTCAAATGATATTATAACAATTTAACATGACAAGCGTCAACAAAAGACAGCTATGGCGTTCCATACATAGTTACAGTATATAATCCATGGGCCAGTGGGGTAAACCCTCCCCCGCCCTTAGGGAATTTTCGGACACTATATTTTTCTGAAAGCCTATGGTCAGTAGAGTATTTTTCCAAAAAATTAACGAAAGTGTGAATTTCTGGAATTAGTTAACTACAATCACATTTATTAAGTTAATTTGAAATTAAACACTTTCATGGGTTGACATTAACTTATAGTTTAAGTCTGCAAAATTTAAGTCCTGTGTTATTATTCGAAATGGGATATTGGTAAGTAACAACTAGGATACCAATTCCCAAAAATCACACTTTCCATTTATTTTTTTGGTAATTTTCCCCAAAAATATCTCATCTGGCAATATATATTTGAAATCTTAAACTGCATGTTACTACAAATTTATCCCATTAATATTATTTATTTAAAAAATAATTATCATAGGAATGGTATTATTGTAATCTACCGATTCCTAATATTCGCACTTTTCGGTTTATATTTTTTCATGTTTTACCCCAAAAATATCACACTTTGCATAATAACATGGCTTTAATTTTTTGCAGTCTGAAACTGCAAAATAATACCTTCCTATTAGAGTATTTTTTTATAAAAAACATAATAAATGACAATGTAGTCCACAGATTCCAAAAATTCGCACTTTTCATTTATAATTTAAGTGTTTTACCCCAAAAATAAGCCATTTTGCACAATAGCAGCACTCTGATTTTTTCAGTCTAGATAGGACAGGTTAATATCTACCTGTTACAGAGATTTATTTTAAAATAACATAATAAATAAGATTGTAGTTACTGTAAAAGCATTTATTTTCGCGAGGCTAAATTTTTGCGAATTTCTAATTTGGAAGTAGTTCGCGAGGGTTAATGTTTGCGAATTTCAAATTTCAGAAAAATAAAGTTCTACTTTGTCATCAATATCCCTGGTGCATTATTTAGTTGTCACGTCGTGATAATCACTCTGGTAATTATGACTATTGTTTGTATAATATAATGGTCATCTATTCAGGCGTATTAATTCTTAATTGGACGATTGGCTAGCTTGTTGGTATTTACTACATGTAGTATAGTACTCAATTAAGCCAAACCATAATGTACCATTGTGTAATGAGAAAACTGTGAAAGTATATTGTATTCAGTCCATTGTTTCCGAGTTTATCGGAACAAGCAATAGCCGTGGGTGTTAAACGTTGTACCTGTAGACAGACTTTATCACAATCATTAAACTATTCAATTGAACTACTAAATGAATAGAATTGTACAGAAATGTTTTATGTTCACATTTTCTGTTATATATTAAATGTTTTGTAAATATCAATCAAACAAAGTAAGTTTATCAGGCAAAGTTATAAAGTCAGCGTAGTCGTCAGTATTTTATCAATTCCGAGTGGATTGTAATGGCGTCGCTTTGCCGTAATCAATATTGTAAGTGTAACATATTTGAAGCTATTATGTAGGTAATAATTTCACGAGCATCAATTTTCGCGAATTTATCCGACTCGCGAATATATAGCGATAATTAAACCCTCGCGAAATATTCTGCTTTAAAATTTACAGTAACCGATTCCGAAAATTTGTACTTTTCGTTTATATTTTTTGACGTTTTACCCCAAAAAATCTTAACGCCCCAATGGCCAAAGTGCAGACTTCAGGAAAATACTCCAGGAATCATATGCTTTCAGAAAAATATAGTGACCAAAATTCCCTGGGGGGGGAGGGTCTTCTATTGGTGGCTCATGGACCAATATAATTCAATATAGTTTTCTTGTTATCTTAAAAATGAGACTAAAAACTAAGTCACAAGCTTTAATCAAGATTTAGATATAAATGTTTATACAGTATATTATAAGGTGCCAAGTTTATCTTCAGTTGTTGTATTAAATTGGCTGAAGGCCCATTAATCTGTTTTATATACTCTCCTATAAATGAATGATAAGATAGTTTACAATACCAATCAAATCTAGCCGGGTTTTCCCGTTCTATTCCTATATGACTTCATTGTGTTTGCTGAGGTGGGACTATTATATGCTATGTTTCTTGTATTGATTTTACCGGAAGATAAAATGGTCACCTAATTCTTTTTTCTCTTTATATACGTTTGATATTTTTTGTTAAAAAAGCGAAGCACCAAAATTTATATTTAGACTATAGATCTCAGTAGCTAGCCAATCAGCATGGAGAAAAAGTGTTGAATAAATCCCGTATACAACACTTTGCTGTGGTATATATAACAATAGATTGCTATATACTATAGTAGGCCAAGCAAAATAATTGAGCATAGCTATAATAATGTATACATGCATTTAGCACAGAAAATGTGGATGCCAAACTTTTTGATACCAAGCTTAGTTTAGTCTATATTATAACAATACTATATTTTAAACAAGTAACTAATTGGACTTATTAGAATACATGTACATGTATATCAAACCTTTCTACATTTGTTCATTATTACTGTCAAAATCTGAGATAACGATTTTGATAGATAATTAACCAATTAAGGTATTGCCAACATCTCTGCTGAGTGCTGACAACATTACCAGTAGATGGTGAATGCCGTGGTAGCTTCTATGACTACAGTACGACCTCTCTAGCGGACCTATGTAGTGCAACAACCTCTGTATAACAAAACCTTCAAAGTTACTTGAAGTTATTACATGTATATACTTTTGTAAATTCTGTAGGGCAACAAGTTCTAAACAATGACCAATATTTGCAGCCCACAAAGGGTCTTACTCTACAGAGGCTGTACTGTACTATTGTGTCTTCAATAATTACGTGCAGATTACCCCTCTCCTCTAAGACATCATTTTCACAGAGTCGAACTTAAAACTAACTAAACGATTAAAACAAATTGTAGGGGTTCCAATGGTGTCTGGTTATTGAACTAAATGACTTTCATACTATCACAATCCATAATTTACAAATGAAGACCTCACCTTCAAGACCACCTTAAAATAAAGACCACTACTTTCTGTCCACTGACTTGCACAGTATTCAACCTCAAATTCACAGTGAAATTGCACCTAAATGAAGACCACCTCTTTAACAAGATTGGCTCAGAATTAACAATTTTTCGTTCTGTTTTCATCTGTTTGCTCTTTGATAGAATGATGCAACCACTCAACATTATTGAGATAAGTTTTTTACAGTCCCAAGAAGGAGTTTCATTATTGAGGTTTTACTGTTAATAGCTTAATTTTGCCACTTAGATCTATATATGCATCATGCAACACTTAACGTATTACACCAGCACTTAAATGGTTTATGTACCCTATGTACTGGTCGATTTATAGGCAACATGCCTACCTGATAAACAAAGATAATTTATCTATAGTCTAAGTCAGATAGACCGACTCGTAGGTGTTGATATGGGATTATAATCCTTGTTTCACTCGGAGTTATAAATCCCATATACAACATCTACTCATGTTCTATCCTATACATAATTATGTTACAATGCCTTCATAATGCGAAAATATCATAGTCAATGATTTAATCTGTGTAACAAAACTATAAGCTGTATTGGTACGTATGTATAGTCCGCCCAGGATAATGTGATATTTACAAACATTAATCGGTTTGGTCAACTGTGGCAAAATTGGTTTTACAAATCACTTAGATAAACAGATAAGGTCAGTATTGTACTTAAAACATCATTGATAATTGGTGCACATAATTGTAATCAACCTTTGTGGACCATACCTAATTTTCCCGCCTTTCACATTATCCTGGGCGCACTATAAACATGTGTCGTTGCAGTAGATAATGTGATATTTACAAACATGAATCGGTTTGGTCAACTGTGTCAAAATTGGTTTTACAAATCACTTAAATAAACAGATAAGGTCAGTATTGTATTTAAAGCATCACTGATAAGGCCAGAGTTCTTTGATTTTTCATTACTCGGACCCTCCTGCCCTATTTTTTGGCATTTTCAAAAATAAAAATTGGAAATCTAAAATTGAATTTTTTTTTATATCAAATACTTTGATGGTAATGTTACTATACACCTTGTTTTATTATGTATTTCAATATTTTATTAATGACAAGTAGGTATAGTGCTCTCATTTACCACTGTGCCATATGTATCATTGAAAAAAAATCTAACTGAAATTTATTTTTAAATAAAATGTACAGGTAATTAAATTTCTGTAGATTTTTTAAAATTCTTTATCAATGATACAGATACATGTGCAATGTATTTGTTATGAGATAAATTTGCTGTTAGAACTAACATTGTTGCTGTCCATAATGGACTGTCATTGACTACAATCCACCATCAACTACATTTTGGGAATTTTTTATTTTTTTCCCTCCTGTGGACTTTTTTCTCAAAAATGTCTGAGTGACAAAAAATTAAAAAACTCTGGCCTAATCGTGCACATAATTGTAATGCACCTTTGTGGAATATACCAAATTTTCCCGCCTATCATATTATCCTGGGGGCACTATACTATATAGAGGATATTACATGAGTGTCTTTTCATATTGAATTTATTAAACGAGTTGAATAAAATAATAAAATGCGAGGCTCTGCCGAGCATTTTATCGATTTTATTCAACGAGTTTAATAAATCCAATGTGGAAAGTCACAAATGTAATGTTCTTTTTATCATATGTTAGCCATTTCTGGCCGAAACGATAAAATAGCTTCTTATTTTCATTATAATAAACGCGCAACTTTGACGACGTCGCCTATACTTTGAGTGACGTAACGTCAAAGCTTTATTACACTAGTGTATTATCAAAAATAAATAATGGCTTTATTACGCTGCCGCGACGTCAAACATATAATAAACTATAATACTATATATATTGTACTATAGGTGTATTTCTAGGTTATGCATGTTTATGTACTTTAACCATATTTAACCATAGAGTTTGTACAGTGAATCACCCCCCCCCCCCCCCCCCCGCTTAGCTACCTGACTTGAAAATTTACCTTATAAGTGTATATGCATATTGTCATGAGGAGAAGAAATCTGGGGTGGTATTCACACATTACAAGGTATTTTAGTAGAAAACTAAACATTTTCTTATACCCTTAAACTTTCCTTCATAATGTGTATCAGCTTGATCATTAATGTTTTACATAGTTTTGAAGCATTATGCAAATAGTATCTATAATCACTGGAAAATTCCATTATTATACAATTTTCTGGAAATATGAGCTCCGCAAATTTTTAACTTAAGTCAAAATATTTAAGTATTCCACTTTGATGATTTGCAGTGGTTTAGGGATATTATTTAGACTCAACCTTAGGATCAGGAGGGGACAAATTTGATCCCCATCTGGGTCACCGTTTTAATTTCTCTGAGCAAGTATATCAACAATTCATTCAGTTGTATGAAGAGGGACCTGAGCGGATCAAACTTCAATGTGCTGTGGCTACATCAATGGGACTGTGTTAACAACCCACTAGCCACCCAATGATCAAGGAGGTAATGTATAAGTCTGCTGGATGGATAAAACACTGGCTTAGAATGAGAAGGTCGTAATTGCTATTTATGACCTTATAAGACTCATACATATTAGAAATCTGCATCAAAAGGTGCTCTTTCAGACGGTTTTTTCTTGTTTTCTCAAATTATCGATTTTGTGCTTATGACCTTCTCCTAAGCCAGCGATATGTCTGAAAGAAGACTCTTAACTTATTTTGAGTCATGACTTGCATGTAACCTTAACTCAATGGTGAGTACCAATATTTGAGCTGAATTTTAGTTCCAAGAAATTGGTTCATTAGATCTTATTTATTATGATGTTATCAATATTTAAAATCAAACAAAAGTTTATGGACTCCTCAGTCCTCTGCCTCCAACTTGTTAATTATGGACATAATATATAGTAACTAAGTCTTTCTTCTGAACTCGGAAATGGCATGATGTATATACATTTGTATTTGGCTTATTTTGAATTTATACAGATTTGTGTTTCGTGCATTGAGGTTACAGGATCAGGTTAAATTCAATCACAATAGCCCAGTAAACCAGTAAGACTGAAACGTGGAAGATAAACTTACAATACAATTTTTGATTCATAAATCATAGTGTATAAACAAGTCAAAGTCTGGTTATTGCAATAAGGCATAGCAGTTGAATTATATAGTCTTCCAATAAGTTGTACAGTGATCAGAAATCACAGATGCTTTTGCTCACAATAAGTCATACAAGTTGAATTGTATAGTATCCCAATAAGTCATACAGTGGTTTGGTTTATACGCTGTATAAATTATGTGTGAACTGAACTTGAAGCAACAAGGATGAATGATGTTTGGCCTAATTTACATACACAATATTCACTAAATGTATCCTCATGTTTTCCTTATTTCAGCTACAGATAGAGGAAGTTATATGTGGGTATATGTGTGACATCACTGAAATACTGTATCATCATAGTTATTTATGACTTGTGGATTGAATGTTAACTACAGCTGAGTGGCGAATATTGGTAAGATTTTTAATTATTATTTATAACTTTATCCATTTATGATTTCATTTATTTATTTATTTGCTGACCTTTACTGAACAAATTATAAAAATAAGCTAAACATTTATACATGTACAACCTCTAGAGAGTGGCCCTCTGTAGAGCAACAACCTCTAGAGAGCAGCCATCTGTAGAACAACAACCTCTAGAGAGCAGCCATCTGTAGAACAACAACCTCTAGAGAGCAGCCCTCTGTAGAACAACAACCTCTAGAGAGCGGCCATCTGTAGAACAACAACCTCTAGAGAGCGGCCCTCTGAAGAACAACTACCTCTCTATAACTATACCATCAAAATTTCCTTAAGCTGATATTTACTCTAAATTTAACCTCTGAAGAGCAACAACCTCTGTACAAAGGCCAATATTTGACACTCCCAAAGAGTGTTGCTATACAAAGGTTGTACTGTTCATTGAACTCGTTGAACTCTTGTCAGAAAATGTATTTACCCCTCCCTCCCGGTATTGATTATTAATTTTATTTAATTTATTGACGCTTTTCTTTTCTGCACCCCTCCCAAATAGTGCAAATCAACTAGTGTACATATAACATTCTGGTCACATCAGATAGTTCAAACTGAGATTGACAATAAAGTTTATTTTCCTTTTATTATTTATTTTATTAACTAACCTTTCTTTACGGATTGACCTCCCCCCGGGCCTGCAGGGTACATATGTACCAGTAGATGATCTGGAGATGATATATTCATTTTGAGTCATAATGCAAGAGATTGTTTGAAAATAAGCTTCAGTTTTTGTAATGAGTCACATAAGATAGTTTGCATGTCAGTTAAAACGAGGTAGACATCGGTTGACAATAAAAAGCTGGCCCTTAGCTAATTCACTTTCCATTAAACAAAAATAAAATGTTGATTTTATCAAATTCTTTTGCCTTGTTTAGTGTTTATTAGGAGTGTAAATTACGCTTCATATTTGTCGACAAGGCCTGACTGTTCAAAACTTCCTGGTCTGTTTGTGTATCTCTGACACAATTGATTTAACTTAACTTCTCAAGTTTAAGGCTTTAACGTTACATTTTACATATAAGGCTCCATATGTGTTTATCTTTCATCATTTATGGGTAACGAATCTAATGATAGTTTGGTTTAATATCTAGGTAGATTGTTTACATACGATGCATTGCTTAAAACTAACTTTGTAACTTGAGTTAGTTGTTTTATTTATATAACTAGACAATTAAGACCATGAATTAAGCTTAATTATGATGACCATTTTGTATACTGGTTGTAAATTGCGATTACTCCGGATGGTACATTAATTGAATACTACTTAAGTGATCTATACTGTTACATTGTGTGAATGGTTGGATTGGATGATGTAGTTCAATCTATCTCGGACATTGATTTCAGCAACTTTGTGTGTAAAGGTTGGTGCACTTTTCTGTTGTTTAGCGCATAGTGGTTTAGTTTTGTCCTCCGGCAACAACTCTAGCATTGTATAAAAAAATAATACAAACATTACACGATTGACTGAAGGCGTGTTTCATGCACAGGTTATCGGTGTGATATTTTAGTGTTTTAGAATATAATTTTATGCCGGACCCTAAAATAGCACAGAGAGCCTGTGGTTTCATGGTACAGTATGAAAGTCTATAATCACGTTTATAAGCAAATCTTATTTATAAATAAATACCACAGGTTAAGATTATTTTGCGGACTAATTTACATGTTAGATGAAGTCAAACAGACACTAGTCTACTCTTCAACCATAGGCAACTTGTACATACAGTCTAACCTGTCTACAACAGCCAGTCAATTGATACATTATATGTGGCTGTTTAAATAAAGTAGATATATATATATATATTACAGTTTAATCATGGCGAAATACAGTGTACTACTATTATGACAACATTTTTTTTCCTGTTTGATGGAGACAGTTGTAATGCGTGGCCATGCGGTTTTATCCCTACCTAATTGGGTCGAGGGAGAATATTAATATTTATTATGTAGCTGGTCTTGTGATTTAAGTTCAAACTAACTTAAGCATTCAATCAATATAGCGGTACATCAGAGGCTGTTTAAGTCAAGTGGTTGTACTAAACAACTGTACACTGTATTAAGTAAACAAATATTGATAAGAATAAAGTGATATTGGTTACTTAATTCAGGTGATCGCTAACAAAGGTTACAGCATACAGTACAACCTCTCCATGTTAACCCTCCTTAGAGCTAAAACCTCTGCATAAAAACACCTCTAAAATTGTCGCTATTTACTATAAATATAACCTCTGTAGTAAAACAACCTCTTAACCAACGGCCAATTTTTGAAGTTCCCAAAGGGTGTTGCCCTACAGAGGTTGTACTGCATTAACATACAAAAATGATATCTTAGATTGGAGATATATCGCCAGCTTATAATGCCTCATTTGAGTACTGTGTGGGATAGGAATATTTTAATTACTATGGTATGATTTGAAAATAACCAGTTACAGATTACAATTGGGGGAAATTTAATGCAGTATTCAACTATTTCTGTATGTAGAATAGGTTGACTTCTCATTCTGAGTCAGGAACATATTAGGTTCTCATATTACCTGTACATGACTCTGTGCATCTTCATCTTTATGTTCCTTGATGTGTAGTTCTTGTAGATCTACCTCACAGTAATGTACCAGTCGTGAATGCTCCACCAATTCTGTTTGCCTCCGGTAAATAAACAATGAACAGAGCATTGATATAGCATGGAAAACAATGGACATAGCATGTATATCTATGGATATAGCATGGGAAACCATGGACAGAGCATGTATATCTATGGATATGGCATAGAAAACCATGGTCAGAGCATGTTCATCTATGGATATAGCATGGGAAACTATGGACAGAACATGTATATCTATGGATATAGCATGGGAAACTATGGACAGAGCATGTATATCTATTGATATGGCATGGGAAACCATGGACAGGGCATGTTTATCTATGGATATAGCATGGGAAACAATGGACAGAGCATGTATATCTAAGGATATAGCATGGGAAACTATGGACAGAGCATGTATATCTATGGATATAGCATGGGAAACTATGGACAGAGCATGTATATCTATTGATATGGCATGGGAAACCATGGACAGAGCATGTTTATCTATGGATATAGCATGGGAAACAATGGACAGAGCATGTATATCTAAGGATATAGCATGGGAAACTATGGACAGAGCATGTTTATCTATGGATATAGCATGGGAAACCATGGACAGAGCATGTATATCTATGGATATGGCATAGAAAACCATGGACAGACCATGTATATCTATGGATATGGCATGGGAAACCATGAACAGAGCATGTATATCTATTGATATGGCATGGGAAACTATGGACAGAGCATGTATATCTATGGATATGGCATGGGAAACTATGGACAGGGCATGTATATCTATGGATATGGCATGGGAAACTATGGACAGGGCATGTATATCTAAGGATATGGCTTGGGAAACCTTGTGAAACAGGGGTGTTGTTCTTGGAAAAGATTCTGTTACAAAATATGAAATCAGACCTGTCTGTAGAGACTACCCATAGGTGGTCTTTTAACAGATTGAATATCATTGGAAATGGTTTTTCAGGAGATAGATTTGGTGGTGTTGAAGAAAAGGTTAGTAATAGTGGCATTTGTTTGAAGATGGTCTTTTAATGCAGGATTTGTAATAGTGGCATTTGTTTGAAGATGGTCTTTTAATGCAGGATTTGTAATAGTGGGATGTTTGAAGATGGTCTTTTAATGCAGGATTTGTAATAATGGCATTCGGTTGAAGATGGTCTTTTAACCCTTATCGTGCTTATCGCGACTCAGAGTCGCGCTACATGATACTTTCCACCACTGCTGAGCATGACTGTAAGTCGCGCTATACATTTGCGCTAGTGGGTTTGGCGTTTAAGCCCCGTTTCACCTTGTTTGTAGTATTCATGAATGAAATTTAACTATAATTTATTCAGAAGTAAATTAGGGAACTATTTCTAAAAATAATATCAGCCAATCAACGACCAAATACGTAAAAATCACCGTCTAACATTTGTTGGGAATTCCGGAACTAAAATGGCTGACGATCAGCTAGGAATGCGCTAGATGTTTTAGAGTGAATATTTGAGGATAATTAACATAAACAGTATTTTTCCAATGAAATTGGAAGAAATAATAATTGAAATAAAAGCATCATTATAGTCTGACAGTTTTAGTCGGAATATTCAATTCTGCGATTGATATTTATTATTAGGCCTACATCATAACATTTAGCATAGCGTTATGTATGAAGTGCATGGAAATATTTCACATTGCATTGACATACTTCTGAATATCATAATACCTATAATTATCAAAATTATATCAATGTGTAGCTTATTTTATCTTCTTTGTATAAAGTATAGGGTTTATATCAGTATTTTGATAATTAATACCATTAATTAAGTACTAAACAGAGTCACTATCAGATGAGATTTTATCTCAAGTAGACTGATAAGCCCACTGGGAATCCAGCACGATAAGGGTTAATGCAGGATTTGTAATAGTGGCATTTGGTTGAAGATGGTCTTGTAATGCAGGATTTGTAATAGTGGCATTTGTATGAAGGGGGAAATTTTACTGTATTGTTCTTGTTATTACTAAGTTAAAAGGTTAACTTATATTATCTTAGTTATTGTTCTTAATGTACTAAATAATATATCACTGACTCATTGTTTGACAATGTGACCTAATAATTTAATATAGAAGTTTATCTGCTTACTATAAAATTATGTAGGCTATAATTATCCCATTGTTATGTGAATATACATTTTTATACCCCCCTACTGAAGTAGGGGGGGCTATATAGGAGTTACTTTGTCGGTCCGTCCGTCGGTCCGCCAGTCTGTCCCAAAATTTGTCCGGGCTGTATCTTCTGTATGCATTGAAGGATTTTTAAATAACTTGGTACATTTGTTCGCCTTGATCAGACGGTGTGTCATGCGAAACAATTACATCAATATCTCCAAGGTCAAGGTCAAACTTGGAGTTCAAAGGTCAAAAATGGTCATAATTGAGCTTGTCCGGAGCATAACTAAGTCATTTATTGTGAGATTTGAAAATAACTTGGCACAAATGTGCACCAGTACAAGACATTGTGTCATGCGAAACAATTATGTCAATATCTCAATGGTCAAGGTCACACTTTAAGTCCAAAGGTAAAAAATGGTCTTAATACAGCTTGTCCTTGCCGTAACAATTTCATTTATTTTGGTATTTTAAAATTACCTGGCACAATTGTTCACCCTATCAAACGATGTGACAATTATGTCAATATCAAAAAGGTCAAGGTCACACTTAAGAGTTCATAGGTCAGAAATGACCGTAATTTATGTTGTCTACCATAACTTCATCATATATTGTTGAATTTAAAAAACCTGTACCATTGTTGTCCACCATGCAACAGTTTTCATGGATGTTGTTTGCCATACGTCTTGTGACAAAGCGGTATCTGGGGGTATCATTAGTCACTCTGTGGCAGTTCTAGTTATGTCAAATTATGTGTCCCTGTATCACTGCCTGCCAGGGAGAGAAATTGGTGAATCATTATTTTATATTTTTAACCATTATTGTGTTATCTATTTGTAACAAGGTTTAAGATATCTATATTAGTCAATTATTTAGTGTGGCATTTACATTTAACTAGAACTCAGAATATTGTGTTACGAGTGCTATCAGGTTTATTTTGACCTTCAATGGCCTAGTGAGACCTAGAGATTTCAGTTAGGAACACACAGGTCTTGCTAGAGCCACGCCATCTTGTTGAGGTGATTATTTATTCCAGATTATTTGAAAATCAAAACAAAAGTTATGACCTGGCCAACCCGGTCAACATTTAATCCTGATGAAACCAATGGAACACAAAATAGACAATGGACTAGATCATTGAGTCAACTCATCGTCTATAGATTTTTATGCACAAACCTTTGTTTGGGACAACGTGGGCCGACATGTTACACATCTCTAGCTGATCACTGACCATCAAAACTACAGTACTGGGTCTGTGTTCTCATTTGCATAGAGAGGGGTCTGACAAACATATACACCGTGATTATTGTATTGGTAATTGTGTGACTTCTGTTAGTGTTTGGACCATCGTCTTCCTCTAAAGCTGCAACCAAACATGCAGTCGATACCCTGTGTACAATTTTAAGTCTTTATTTCCCTTGGTAACTTGTTGACCAGGCAACAAAGCTGTCATATTCAACGAGAGCTCATCGACAAGGCAATAGGGCGACTAGTTTATATTTGTTCATCTGATTTAAGCCTTACATATCATAGTGATTTATATACATGTATTATAATATTATTTTTTGGAAAATTAGTAAAATAGTTCCTACAACCACTGGTAACTGTATCATTGATAAAGAGTAAAAAATTTATAATTTTATTTTTTATTTTTACTCTTTATCAATGATACAAAGACCTGTGCCCGGAACATGTGCACAGAATACTATGCCTTGCCTTCTGGCTTCATTCAGATATTTGTAAAATCTTAACTGATGGTTGTTTCAAACAGCTGTATTATAAACTTATTTCCTCATAAAAACTGTAATATTATGAAACTAAAGCATGCATATATAATTATTTTGAGTCAGATAGAGTTTCATGAACATCTGCAGTGTGAACTATCTCAAGTGTCTCAAGTGTTCAGTATTAGATGACACAGGCTGTGTTGTTCCGTCTAGGTTGCTAAGTAGCTGCATGTATGGAAATAATCAGGGATGTATCTATATTGTACATCTGGGGTGATATTCAAATTTGATTTTAATTGACTTAAGGATAAGGACAACATATCAGATCACACCATAATAAATCCTTATACTCCAATATTGAATAAAATATGTGCAGATCCTGAGGGTAGACCAGGGGTTGAAAATTTGGTAAAAATTGGGTTATTAACTTATTATCTTATGTAACAAAATCTGTCCAGTTGTAAGGGTCAGGAGTAAGGTGGAACCTACATCTGTCAACCCAGATCAATAGCTGGTCAGATCCCCTTAGAAAAAAAGCTGGTCTGACCCCCTTAGAACAATAACTGGCCAGACCCCTTAGAAAAATAACTGGCCAGGCCCCTTAGAAAAATAACTGTTCAGACCCTCTGATAAAAAAAGCTGGTCAGTATTAACCCCCTGGGAAAAGGAACTGTATCTATGCATGCCAAAGGTGCTGACCTGCCTTGGGGATCTTTAATACATGGTCAACTTAAAGCTGATGTGCACATTTATTCAGTTTGAACTGGGATTCAAAATATTTGAAATGCACTCATGCTCACATTATTATCAGTAGAATAATGTAATATAGCAAAGATGTGACAACCTAACATGAAGTGAGAGATATACTTCAGATATCATGGTTTGTTGTAGTTGATAAATGTTGATACTGTCCTGGTTGATCTATCACCCTCTAAGTTCAGCGATATAACCATTGTCATGAATTGTACAATTGAGTTAATGTTCCACAATACATTAAACTTGGAATGCAGGAGGTCACAGGTGCTATCCCAGGCTGGGTCATACCAACAACAAAATTAAATTGGTACAGTAATTCCCTTGCTGGATGCTCAGCATAAAAGGGAAGCTGGCTTCACTATTACCCTTGTGGTGATGTATTATAAACATCAGGAATGAGGTGTCGAGAGTTATTAATATAAGTTGGTAAAGATTGTTTCACAATCTAGGTGGTCTTGGTTCTGCTATAAGATGTCAAGTGGTTTATAATCAGTGACTTCTCTAATCTTTAATAAATTTGTGTTCTACAGAGACAGTTGCACTGCATCGCCATTTGGTTCTATCCCTGTATAATTTGCCAATGACCTGGTTTCGAGGGAAGAGACAGAAAGTGTCTGATTCATGGAATACGGGTGCACTGCCCTAAGCTCTTTCCACATAGAATCCTTGGTTCTTAAATGCATCCTCGGCCACCGTGCCACCATGCACCTCTTTGACCATCTTTCTATCAGTATCACAACTATTGTATTTCTTTATAATCAAATATATATTCTGTACATTTCCCTTCATGCATTTTTAAACCTGTACAATGACTGTATGGTACTCTAATGTTGGTCGTCCTTGCGTTACAAATTTTACATCGGACACATTGGGTGGCTGGTTTGAAACAAAGCCACGACATATCAAAGTCATAGTGTATTTACCTTTCTTTGTGTTTTGTGCAAGTTCTGAAGCCCGCTGCCTAACCAAACCGCTACCGAGCGCACGATAGCGCTATGCTATGAAACGGCCTGCTTCAAAAAAGCGCTACTAAGCGAAAAAAATTAATATGCTACCTGCCAGTGCTCTCGGCTAGGAGACCGTGACGCAGCATAGTGCTATTGAGCACTACCGAAGTGATCCCTTGCATAAGAAAGTGCTTGGTAGTGTTCGCCTAGCAAAGTGTTAAGAAACAGTATGCTATTTGGGGTTACTGGCTTATGTAGCATGTTGTTGCATATATAGATGTAGGGAAGCGCTCAATAGCGCAATTTGGAACATACTCCTGGTCTGGTTGATTCTGGGTCAAATTAAATGAAATAATGTGACTGGACTCTGTTCATAAAATACAATAACTGTGGCATAAAAGTTTAAATAAGAAAATGATTAAAAAGATGAGTGTGCAGCATATGATTTAAGCACTCAAAACAAACATTGATGATAAAATTCTATAAAACATTGTGATAAAAATTCGATAAAACCACTAAATGTGGTTCACTATATATCTCTTTATGGTGATAAAATGCTTATTGAACTAATTTATGAACATTTTTTATTGACTGCTTCTTCAAATGCTTAAAATATAAATCGTGATGTCCATATCTACAGTTTCGAGGCCAGATTAGATCAATTCTTAGTATTGTCCCCACACAACCTCGGTTCTTTGTTGCTACAACATTTTTTGTAACTAATTTTAAAATAGCCTGGCATTTCAAAATCATGAATTAAAGGCCTGTATGTCACGTGTTACAAAATCAGTCTAATAATTTATCAACTTTTTTTAAAAGCAAACCTTGTAGCCTCCCACTACATTAAGGAAAGATTTAGGTGATAGTTGGTAGTCTAGCCATTAATCTTTTGTAATGACCATAAAAGGGTATGTATTATCAGAATGTATACTGAAAAATTGAAACTTTGGAATTTAGGAAGTTTTTCAGGGTACTGTTAATGGTTATGTATAGTTGATCAGCAATTTTAATTGATTTTTCTGAAATTAGCAGAATTATGGCCCTTGGAATGATGAATTTTACTTGTGTTGCTCATAACTCTTTGAAGTATTTGAGCTATAGTCTTCAAATTTTGTAGGAATGTTAGTCAGCAAGTGTAGTTGCCCACCTTACATAATAAAATCCACAATCTATTTTAGACTTTTAACTGAGTTTTTTGTGATGTCTTACACAACAGCAGATTTGTGCTGCTCTCCAACTAAATATCAATTACAACAAAAATGGTTTATACTATGATCACGCGGAATGCTTCATATTTAAGTAATTTTATCTTAATATGGCATATGAAATATAATACATTAATTGCATGTTTTTGCTCTAGTATATATCCTGCACTGTATTAAGTAGCAGTATCACGATATCATGATAATTATTATATATAATACACTTCTACATAAACATACAAGTCTCAATTTATTACAACTTTTCTTCAGCTTAACAATTTAATCTGTTGATTTTTTTCGTTCATGCAGAAAATGAAATTGGTGCTTTCGTGAATTCTCTTCCTGGTATCATATTAAACTTTAAAAACACCCAAAAATAGGCTACACAGTTCGCTGGCTTAGAATGAGAAGGTCGTAAGCACCAAATAAATATTTTGAGAAAACTGTATGAAAACTACTCTTTACTTATGGAAAAACAAGCTTCTTAAACTTAAGTTTGGTCAATATGACCACTTCTGATTTTCATGACAATGAGAGAGATAATGTTAGTATACAAAGCTAGCTATTGGTGAATGGTAGGTTTTTATTGTTCATTCATCCAATAGATTGCTGGTGGGCATTTTGCATATGATTATGGTGATCTCTCCTATATGCTCATAAGAAGCCCCTTGAGATACAGATTTCAAATATGCTTCAGTCTTATAAGGTCGTAAGAAGTAAGTACTTCTTATTCTAAGCCAGTGAATTATAGGTAAGAGCCTGTGCTTCGAGTGTAGCAGAAGGTCTATTTGTGACTGGGTCATACAGTAACAAATACAAAAATAGTGCCAGTGATTGAGAAAGCTGGCTTCTTTCTCGTACTACGTGGATGGATATCATCAGGAAAGAGGTGTCCAGTGTGCTTAATATAAGTTGTAATAAATGGTTTCACAATCGACCTAAAATAAATTATTGTAGACTCACTTTAATGTATAAATGTACAGTCGGCTGAGCGGACCCATGTCTGGGAGTAGACTTCAAAACTTTTAACTTTTTAACTTTAAATAGAATATATTTTAGAATACAGTCAGGTTCTTAAAACAAAGTTGTGTATTTGAGGAAAGCGTTTATATCTAAGTGATGAGATATATTTTGGTCTCTTTCAAAAATTCCCACAACTGCATTAAAAAAACCTTTAAAGTACTGAAATGTATGCTGATATAATTACACAATTGTTGAACTGTAACACCCCTTTGGACACATTATTTGGGATTGGTTGGTGAGGTTAATTTTCACACAAAGTCCTCAAGGTGAGCTATTGTGATCACCCTATGTCTGTCGTACGTTGTCCGTCAAGCGTCGTCAACAATCAATTGGACTGTTAACACTCTAGAAGTCACAGTTTTCTCTTAATCTTAATGAAACTTGGTCACAATGTTTGTTGCTACGTAATCTAGGTCAGGTTCGTAACTGGGTCATCTGAGGTCAAAAACTTGGTCACCAGGTCACATTGAAGAAAAACCTTGTTAACACTCTAGATGTCACATTTTTACCTAATCTTTGTGAAACTTGATCACAATGTTTGTCTTTATGAAATCTAGGTTAAATTCGTAACTGCCAGGGTCATCTGGGTTTAGTAACTAGGTCACTAGAAATCTAGGTCAAGTTAGCAACTGGGTCATCTGGAGTAAAAACTAGGTCACCAGGTCACATTGAAGAAAACCCTTGTAAACACTCTAGAGGTCACTTTTTTTACCTAATCTTTTTGAAACTTGGTCGCAATGTTTGTCTTTATATAATCTAGGTCAATTTCGTAACTGGTCATCTGGGGTCAAAAACTAGGTTACAAGGTCACATCAAAGAAAAATATTGTTAACACTCCACAGGTCATGCTTTTTGCCTAATCTTTATGAAACTAAATGGTCACAATGTTTGTCTCTATTAAATCTAGGTTAAAGTTGTAACTTGGTCACCAGATCATATCAAAGAAAAACCTTGTGTATACTCTAGAGGTCAACTTTTTTCCCCATCTTTATTAAACCTGGCCATAAATTGTGTATTTGTAAAATCTACATCAAATATTAAGGTCATATCATAACAAATACTGATTCTTCCTAAACACCTCATCAGGTGAGTGCTTTAGGGCCAATGGCCCTCTTGTTTTTATTTTTTACAGATTTTTGTTTTATTGCATGACTTTTTTGTGTCTTTATTAGTAAAACAAGTACATATATTCTTATACTTCGTTATAATCAGCTTTCATGTTAACAAAAATAGCAACAACAACTAAATTACAATGACAACAATAAATTATTGTTTCACCCTCAGTGGTGTAACAGGAACATAATTACTCTAACCATATTTGTAACATCTTGAAAACTTGAAATGTCAGGATAATGTGAGTAATATGTCACACATTTGTTCAAATATTCTATGGGGTATTCTTCAATATGTCATGAGTTCAAGGGTTTGCTGCTTAAGAATGTACTAGGAAAAAAATCTGGGAAAGCACGCTTCCAGACTCTACATCCTTGCACATGAATTCTTGACTTCCTTGCTACATGCCTCAGGGTACTGTTTTATCAAAGCACTCACGGAAATATTAAACTTATGCCCAAATTTACAATATTGATAATTCTATAACAGCTACAAATTGTGGCAAAGTGATCTCCAATAATAACAATAACCAGTTCATCAACTCTTTCAAACCATAAACCATACCTGTCTCCTATTTGTAGATGTGAAACCATTATAAGTATTTTAAATTCGAGGGTAACTTTAAGATTTCCCTAAGTGCTTTCATAAAACAGTACCCTTGTCTTTATACTTATTATACATGTATAAACATCACCTTGGAGAAACACATAAGATGGTATATGTCAGATAAATATGACTGTGAATAATTTATTAAGTACATTAAGCTGATATATCACGTTTCAGTACTTTAAAGGTTTGTTTCAATGCAGTTGTGGGAATTTTTAAAAGAGACCAAAATATATCTCATCACTTAGATATAAACCCTTTCCTCAAATACACAACTTTGTTTTAAGGACATGACTGTATTATGACAAATACCCACACTGCAACAGTCAAGAAACGCCCCTCAATACTACAGTTGAGAAACACCCTTCAATGCAATAGTTGAGAAACACCCAACAATACAACATTTGACAAACACCCCTCAATACAACAATTGACAAACACCCCTCAATACAACAATTGACAAACACCCCTCAATACAACAATTTACAAACACCCCTCAATACAACATTTGACAAACACCCCTCAATACAACAATTGACAAACACCCCTCAATACAACATTTGACAAACACCCCACAATACAACAATTGACAAACACCCCTCAATACAACAATTGACAAAAACCCAACAATACAACAATTGACAAACACCCCTCAATACAACAATTGACAAACACCCCTCAATACAACAATTGACAAACACCCCTCAATACAACATTTGACAAACACCCAACAATACAACAATTGACAAACACTCCACAATACAACATTTGACAAACACCCATCAATACAACATTTGACAAACACCCCTCAATACAACATTTGACAAACACCCCTCAATACAACAATTGACAAACACCCCTCAATACAACATTCGACAAACACCGCTCAATACAAAAATTGACAAACACCCCTCAATACAACAATTGACAAACACCCCACAATACAACATTTGACAAACACCCAACAATACAACATTTGACAAACACCCAACAATACAACAACTGACAAACACCCTACAATACAACATATAACAAACACCCCACAATACAACAATTGACAAACACCCCTCAATACAACAATTGACAAACACCCCACAATACAACATTTGACAAACACCCAACAATACAACATTTGACAAACACCCTACAATACAACATATGACAAACACCCCACAATACAACAATTGACAAACACCCCTCAATACAACAATTGACAAACACCCCTCAATACAACATTTGACAAACACCCCTCAATACAACAATTGACAAACACCCCTCAATACAACATTTGACAAACACCGCTCAATACAAAAATTGACAAACACCCCTCAATACAACAATTGACAAACACCCAACAATACAACAATTGACAAACACCCCACAATACAACATTTGACAAACACCCAACAATACAACGTTTGACAAACACCCAACAATACAACAACTGACAAACACCCTACAATACAACATATGACAAACACCCCACAATACAAAAATTGACAAACACCCCTCAATACAACAATTGACAAACACCCAACAATACAACAATTGGCAAACACCCCACAATACAACATTTGACAAACACCCAACAATACAACATTTGACAAACACCCAACAATACAACATTTGACAAACACCCAACAATACAACATTTGACAAACACCCAACAATACAACATTTGACAAACACCCAACAATACAACATTTGACAAACACCCAACAATACAACATTTGACAAACACCCTACAATACAACATTTGACAAACACCCCACAATACAACATTTGACAAACACCCTACAATACAACATTTGACAAACACCTCACAATACAACATTTGACAAACACCCCACAATACAACAATTGACAAACACCCCTCAATACAACATTTGACAAACACCCCACAATACAACATTTGACAAACACCCCACAATACAACATTTGACAAACACCCCACAATACAACATTTGACAAACACCCCACAATACAACATTTGACAAACACCCCACAATACAACATTTGACAAACACCAAACAATACAACATATGACAAACACCCCACAATACAACATTTGACAAACACCCAACAATACAACATTTGACAAACATCCAACAATACAACAATTGACAAACACCCCACAATACAACATTTGACAAACATCCCACAATACAACATTTGACAAACACCCCACAATACAACATTTGACAAACACCCCACAATACAACATTTGACAAACATCCCACAATACAACATTTGACAAACACCCCACAATACAACATTTGACAAACACCCCACAATACAACATTTGACAAACACCCCACAATACAACATTTGACAAACACCAAACAATACAACATATGACAAACACCCCACAATACAACATTTGACAAACATCCCACAATACAACATTTGACAAACACCCCACAATACAACATTTGAGAAACATCCCACAATACCCTCAATACAATAATTAACAAACACCCTACAATATGTCTCTTCCACTGTAGGAGAAGTAAATATTTACTTGTCACCTCATTGATTGATATTCATAGATTTGGTCACAGTCAAGTCTCATGTGTTATGACGTATATTGCATTATATGGTACTCCATTATTGTCTTCATAACCATCTGACATTCCAGAGCCATGTTTTATCCCCCCCCCCCCCTCTCACCATAAGACAGTATATCACTGGCTAAATTAGAATGAGAAGGTCTTAAAAAAACTATAAAGTACAAAATCAATATAATAAAAACTATTTAGAAAACAAGAAAAAACTGTCTGAAAACTACTCTTTGTTTTTAAAGTTCGGTTTGGTCAACATGGCCAGTTCCGATTTTCATGAAAATAGGCTCATAAGAAGTGTCTAGTGATGCAGATTTCAAATATGTATGAGCCTTATAAGGTCGTAAGTAGCATTTACGACCTTCTCATTCTAAGCCAGCGATATATACAGTGTGTATCATATAAATCGTATCATATAACAGGATGTCACTATAAGAGATTGTTCATCCTTACAGTGGTAAATTGTCTCTCTAGACTGTTTGTTTGTTTCCTCTTTTCTAAGACTTCAGATAAAATCAAGGAAGAAAATAAACTCTGACACTTTCACATTTTAGGAATACACTGCATCTAGGTTTATACGAAATAATAAACATTTCAAATAATCATACAATGTTAAAGTCCTTGTATTTACTAAATTTTGAAGTCATTTCAGCCGCGATTGCTCAGTGGTAATGCACTCATTGCCGGGCGGTCAATTCACAGGTCTTGGGTTCAATCCCTGTCATGTTAACTGGACTTTCTCGAAATTCTATTTATAGTATTTCCTGCTGTATCTGACTGTGTGGAGTGTAAAGTATCTTGTTAAAGGTGCCACAAGCTGTGTAACGCTGTTATACACCGGGCACTCTAAACAACCAGGCTGTCTATTCAAAATAGGAGCTAGACGCACATCTGCAGCGCTGGGCATGTCTGTATCTACTGTCTCTCTCTCCCTTCAGGGGCTTTCTCTCAGTCTGTCCCTAGTATATTTATTTTTATTTCTTGCACTAGTTAATGCTGGTTTATGATTAATTCCAAGAGATTAACTTGATTACTGGGTGGAACGCTGGCCGAGTGGTTAGCGCTCTAGACTACCAATCTGGAGGTCCCTAGTTGGAATCTCACCAGGGACACTTGATATTTCAGAAACGCTTTTCAGGGTTTCCTAACCAACTAGAGTTGAACTGGTTGGAAACCTAGAAATAGTCTCACGTGTATCTGAGCTATACACAGTTATCGTTATTATCGAGAGAAGTTTGAACAATCTCTGCTTGCTATGGTAATTAACGTCGTTCGACATCAAGCGGTCCAAATTTTCTCAAAACCTTTTTCAAGCAACTTGTTGAACACCCCTAGTAATAAAACTTTAACGTGTTAATCTGTATTATTATAATACTGTATAAAATAGCTATTTTGAATTAAACAATATTGATTTCTGAAGAAAGCTGGTTGCTTAATTAAGGTGATAACTAGAGCAATGGTTTATAGATTTTATATATAATATGTAAATCACCTTCTTGAATACCTTCTTGAATGTTGGGGATATGCTCCCCGAAGAACCACTGCTCAGATTTTAATAAAACTTCCATGGATAGCTTCACTACCAAGTGAAGATGCGCATATCGTCAGCACGTTCCGGTTGGCTGATTATTCACACAATTATCAAGAACCACTGCTCAGATTTTAATAAAACTTCCATGGATAGCTTCACTACCAAGGGGAGATGCGCATATCGTCGGCACGTTGGGGTTCGCTGATTATTCACACAGTTATGCCCCTTGGAAGATTTGCACTATGAATTCTTGTCAGCGCTATTTCTCAAGAACCACTGCTCAGATTTTAATAAAACTGCAGGGATAGCTTCACTACGAAGCGGAGATGCGCATATCGTCAGCATGTTCTGGTTCGCTGATTATTCACACAGTTATGCCCCTTGGAAGATTTGCACTATAAATTCTTGTCCGCGCTATTTCTCAAGAACCTCTGCTCAGATTTTAATAAAACTTCATGGATATCTTCACTACCAAGTGGAGATGCCCATATCGTCGGCTCCGGTTCGTTGATTATTCACACAGTTATGCCCCTGGAAGATTTGCACTATATATACTAAATTCCTGTCTTGGTTATTCATTAAACAGTGTTAGAGATATGAATTTGAAATTTCATAGGTGAATCATAAGATTTCATTGAGGGAATGTGCAGTGCTCAAGAACCATAACTCTTTTATGCATATTTTTCGAGTTATTCCGGATCCTTTAGTAATTTTTCTTACTTAATTCTTGTCCAGGCCATAACTCAAACAGTATTAGAGATACACATGTACCGGTATCAATTTGAAACTTCATAGCTGAATGGATCTCATTGAGAGGGTGTGCAGTGCACAAGAACCATGACTCCTTATTTCCTTTTTTGGAGTTGTTCCCCTTTGTAATTTTTCAAACTTAATTCTTGTCCAGGCCATAACAGTTTTTGATATATCAATATGAAATTCATAATTAAATAAATCTCATTAAGTTATAATGCAGTGGCAAAGAACAATTACTCTCTTTTACATTTTTTTGAGCATTTTTTCTGTGACAAACATCCCACGGAGAGCATTACCCGTCTTTGACGTCTCTTGTTTGCTACAGTTCCAAGTAAACATTTGTAAACATTGAAACACAAATATAGCTGTAAGTATTTTATTTCTTTATCAATTTCTATGAAATATTCGCCACGCTAAGGGAAAAATGTTTCAATGATTACAATTTCTACTTGTAACTGTAGCCAAAAGTCACATGTTATTGCTACCCTAAAACCCTTTAAGGTTTTATCTCCCCCCCCCTCAATTACTTCTTAAAATTTGTTGCCAGCTTTGTTTGTCAATAAGTCAGTGTAACAGGGTCTTTGTTCAAGAGTGGTTGAAATGTTTCTACACTTTTTGCAGTACAGTTTATATTTGATGATTAACTGTTTGAATGTTTAGGTGTAGGTTGTTAGATGGAGTTCCTCAGTCCCACTGAAATTAGGACATGAAATTAACATATATATTTAACTTTTATATTGTCATGAGTTAGCATTTATATATATGGCCTAATAAATATCATAAGATAACTTACATCAGGTCAAGAGTGTTCACATGTAGACTGATAACAAAGAGCCAGTAAAAAACCAGAGAAATAATTATATCTACTATATACGGTACATCACATGACACGACTGTTGGTACTTCCTGACTGCTGGGTACTTCCTGATGATGTTAAAGATGTTCTATCTCTTCCTTAATGCTTCAATCACCTATATATTTAGCATCATGAATGATTTAACTATAACCTAAACTGTTTTAAATCAGTCAGTCAAGTGATCCAGGTTTAATTTGAATGTAGGTTTATTTAACATGAAAATACTAATTTGGATTTATAATATTGACTGCTTAAGACACATGGTTATCTAATTCAGGTGATCACTTACACTGGTTTGTTTGTTTGACATAAATTTTGAGTGTGGATTTTAGTGTAAAATAAGAAAGTGTAGTTTGTCATAGAAAAGAAGAGACTGGTTCTTTAATATTCTGGTTTTAAAAACACATTGAAAATGGATGAGATATAATGTTTTAGCCTTGTTATAGTAGGTGAGTCTTGACTTGAACAATTGTGTGCATGTTAATTAATAAAGGTATTTGGTTTTTACCAATTAGGAAGTTGCTGCACATAATTTAAAAGGTCAAGTGTAATTAGGAATAATAGTAAACAAGGCATTTATGGGTAGAATGGAGCTGGTTTACCAACTATGACGCATGGAGTCAATCAATAAAAAATTCCCATATATGTTTACTATTAAGTGCATAGTGCTTAATCAATTTTACAACAGATTAAATTAAATACAACATTATAGGTGGAGTGTGATAGAATCAGGAAGTTTATATATAATTGGTAACTTATAAATATATGAGAAGTGAGAGTCAGCATGTTACATGTATAAGTGGTATTTGATGACTTAGTCATGGTGTCTGGATGTTACATGTATAAGTGGTATTTGATGACTTAGTCATGGTGTCTTGATGTTACATGTATAAGTGGTATTTGATGACTTAGTCATGGTGTCTTGATGTTACATGTATAAGTGGTATTTGATGACTTAGTCATGGTGTCAGCATGTTACATGAAACAATACAACTGTTATACTGGTCAGAGTGGCCATATTGTAAACGGGTCAGGCTGCTAGGTTACCAGAACCAGATACCACGGTGGTACTTGTATATATAACCACGGTAGTACTTGTATATATTACCACGGTGGTACTTGTATATATAACCACGGTGGTACTTGTATATATAACCACGGTGGTACTTGTATATATAACCACGGTGGTACTTGTATATATTACCACGGTGGTACTTGTATATATAACCACGGTGGTACTTGTATATATAACCACGGTGGTACTTGTATATATTACCACGGTGGTACTTGTATATATAACCACGGTGGTACTTGTATATATAACCACGGTGGTACTTGTATATATTACCACGGTGGTACTTGTATATATTACCACGGTGGTACTTGTATATATTACCACGGTGGTACTTGTATATATTACCACGGTGACCTTGGTTGATTGATTGGTGCTGGGTTTATAGATGTGGTAATATATCTGACCAAATTACACTGAGACTCTGAGCCTATGATGAGTCTCAGTGTAATATTGTTGACTAATAGTTATAAGACTGATTGCTTGGTAGGACTTAACACCCACAAAGAGAAAAAGGGCTACATAATAAACAAACACATTCTATTACTAGACAAAGAGAGTTATGGAAGAATCATGAAAATATACAGAAAATGATAATATATTGATTAAGAGCAAACACAAGGTGGCACCCAGAGCTGTGAAGCTTTGACCTTTCAGGTTGTCAGTTTGATATACTAGTCAGACAGAGTTATCTGCCCTAATATGCCTCATGAAGGGTTCCAACCTGCATCTATCTGCTGAGATATTGAGCACTTTTCTGACCAAGATGTTACCATCCATACTTAATAGTAAATGAGAACATTGTGGTATCTCAAAAACAAGAATCTTAAGGCCAAAGGTTCTCTTTAAGGTCCCTCACTTAATGACAGGTGAGAGACCTTGGGGCTTTATTGGCACTCTTATCATATTAGCAACAGCAAAAGTTTCAAAAACAACATGTTAAGCTAAAAATAAAAAAGTTTCAAAAATAACCAGTTAACCTGAAAATAAAAAAACTTTGGCCTAATAAATAATGAAAATGAAGTCGCATTTACATGTATTTTAATTTCAATTATTTTCATTTGTAGGAAACTTTCACTTAAACTTGATCCTTTTCATGTATAGACAGAGGATTTAATTCTATACTGATATAATTTCCTGTTTAACTACTCATTCATATATTGAAATAGTTTCCTTGAAATTTATGTACAAGTATATAATTTTAATGTCAAGTAGTTTGTCAATATAAACTTTTAAGTGTCAATGTAATCTAAAGTTTGTTACTTGTGTTTAAATTTAGTGGCCAGTCTTAATAAACGGAATTCTTGAAATTGTCAAAAATTGAAAAAGCACAATTTGAAATACTTACTATAGAGATATGGCAATGCAATAGCACATCATCGCTGTTCTTCGAAAACCTCGTATACATGTTTTGGCTCAAAAACGATTATACGCACATCGGAAAGGCCATTCAGTGACAAGTCTTCTGCGAAAATGCCGGATAAGATAGTCTAAAAATAGCCTCTGAAATGAGAAAGCTAGTACTTGTGCGAAATTTCCGGATTTTATTAATGGGGCCACCTTTTTATCTGCGAAAACCTCGTATAACTTGTTTGGTTATTTTCAGGTTGTGCTTACGTCGAATGTGCAAAACAATTAACCTGTAATGGTATATTGCAACGTATAAGTAGAAACACATTAATGTTTTAACATTGAACAATAAAAATATTGATAAATGGCTAATTTAAGTTAAAAGAGGACCAAGAAAACGTAATCACGTAATGCTAAAAAACTGAATAATGCCGCGAAAAAGTCGAATAAGTGCACCTGGAACAAATTCGACAGGAAACAAGAAGCAAAAGCTTGTATAATTGAGTTAAAAGTTATATTTTGGACTTTCCTTTGCTTAGTCGACACGTACATTTATGTACATTCAAAGGGGAGTTACAAATGCTATGTTCGTGTCAAAGAATTAAATAAATATTCACTACAAGTAAAATGTTATTCATTATATTTCGTCTCCTGAAAAGTAGCCAAAATTGATATACGAGGTTTTCGAAGAACAGCGACGACATATAATTTGACCTGAACCTGACCTTTATTTAAAGTATAGATCATTAAAAGTAAATAATTATGCAGATGATTGAACACAAATAAACATCGAAAATGCATTCAATTTTCATTTTTATTTGTAAACAAAAGCTAATGTTATCATCTGCAGAGTTTAACCATCAATAACCATCCTGGAACCTTCCACTTCGTAAAATAAGTCAGTTACTAAAATTTGAGACATAAATATCGCATGAATATAAAGTGATGTACAGTAAACAGTAATAGTGGTCATTTACTGACCTCAGCAACCATTTATTATGGGGACTAAGTTTCTTATGTTCCATTGTATTGATTTATGTCCGCACTGATTTATTATGTTTCATTCAAACCAATCCCTTATACAATGTACAATGTAAAAATAATATATAGTGTCCTGGCTTTCATCATCATTCTTTTCCTTGTCTCATTTCAATGGTTTCGTCTTTGTTTCAGGTTGCGAACGTTTTTCTGTTTGATGACTTCTACTCTTCAGTCAGTTGACACTTTCATGACATTGTTGAATACTCTGTGACCATACAACAGTGTAGAATTCATACCACAGGGATGATCATGGAAATATTGTGAAATATCTCTCATCCTGATATAGGAAAATAGTTTTATGTTACATTTGATATTGATGATATAAACATGTTTGTGATTGTTAAAACATTACATTTCTCAGCAGTTCAACCTTAGTGTGGTCAATGTTGTTGTGAGCAAAGTTCTATTCCTTGGAAATTTATTAACTTGTATCATGTAAAGATTTGATTAGCAAAAGTTTTATTGAAAGCAAAAAATGGCGCGACCAAAGGAAGAAAAGAAGGATATTCTTATCTTGTATGAAACTAACGACTCCGAGGATTGGATAGCGTTCATTCGAGATTGTTTCAACGAGTGTCCCGAGACACTGACCATTGAAGCCAAAGACCTGGCATCGAGTGTGAACAATGTGGGGTTCCTATCCACCAAGTTTACGATGATTTTGTTGATCATTTCACAGAAGATGATACAAGCCCTACAGGACGACGTTCAAGTATTATCACCTACCTTTCACAGTCATCGAGCAATATCTGTGTTAAAACTATACATTGATGACGTGAATTTTGACGATGAAGTTGCACAGTATTATAGTTGTGCTAAGAAATGGAAGTGTTTCAGTATAGGTAATGATGATGGTGTGGAGCAGGTACAAGAAGCCATCTCACATATCATTGATGTACTACAAGATTGTAAAACTGAATCCAAGTTACCACCACCACCTAGTCCTAAACAGTCCTACATACAATCTATATGTCCAGATTGTATTAGACAGGTTGGTACTCACTTTCTCTATTCTCTCAGTGTCCTTTGGTGCTTAAAACCTCATATAAAGGTTCTACATCTCGTTCCATGTGCTACTGCTGTATCTCTTTGCATATGTTTTCAAGTTGTACGGTATTAGAAACATTTACCACTTCTTATCTTTTGCAATTCCTAAACAGTCATGCATACAATCAATAAGTCCAGATTGTGTCAGACAGGTACATACTTTGTTTGCTCACTTTTTCGATCTTCTCAGTAACCTGTGGTGCTATAAACTGGTCATAAAGGTTACGCTTGGAGCCGCAGCACTGGTTAGTGCACTGGATTTTTAACCCAGGGATTTGGGTTTGATTCTCGGTCACAGTAGGTCATACCCTTCCATGAAATTTTGACAATTATGTCAATATTCCTCCACATGTGGAGCAGTTGCTGGGTCCATGTGGAAGGGTAAGTAAGAACTGGTTAGTCAAGGAAAACTAGTTAGGTGAATGAGCTGCTGTCAAAATTGTTGCGAATTTTTTATATATAGCAAATTTTTGGTGTAGGGCCAAATTAAAATCATGGAAATAGACATGATGTTATCAAAAACAGTTGCCATCATTTTTAGATGACAATAAATAGTATGATCAACCCCAGAATCATGACCTGTATATCACCAGTAACTGGACCCTTGCTATGTTAATGATATAAATGTTTCTCTGTACACAGGGTGGGGAAACAGTCACGCTAGTATTAAGACGATCAGTAACGGAGGACCAGAAAGTACAAATCAGGATCGGGACCAACGAGACGGATCCAATCTTCGATACAGAGAGACTGAATGAGTATTGTTTCCGGTTCAAAGCGCCAGGTATTCTTTCATGGTTATACTGGATTTTTCAAGTTAATTATATAAAAAAGGGTATCCCTGACAACAGGGGTCTGTTGCCTAAGCAAAGTGCTACCGAGCACAATTATTCAGTTACCTCCAATTCATTTAAATATAGCAGTCATTGATTACCTCCTGTGGAAAGCGCTATGAGCACTCGCCAATGTTAACGGTCATAAGATCCATTTGCCATTATATACATATACTATCAGTTTGTGTATATCCATATCGTTCGAAAATGAAGGATTTCAATATGGACACATCAGTGAAGTCATGTTAGATTTTATAATAAATTAAACATTTGTATCTCCTCTTTGAAGTGTTTTGTATTTTGCTTTGCACAAGTCAGTAAATGTTGGTATATTGGTTGTTTGATAAACTAAAGAGAACTTGAACCTAAAGTTCTCAAACTAAGACAGAATGTCAGTGTTTTCTATCAGTATTGTATTATCCATGTACTTGGCTTCTTCATGATACAATATGTAGTCAACTCTGTCTGTATAAAAACTGCCTATCAAAGTAACACCAGAAAGTGGTCTATGTAATATTATTATAAATTGAGTCCTTGTACCACAAGTGTGGGGTATAAAGAAGCTAAGAACACAAGCGTGATTTCAATGCAACTTTAATAAAGGAACTGAATCATTGGCGGGAAAACATGCAATGTATAGTAGATGCTGACCAGTGTAGCGAAGCATGATGCGATGGAATTTTACCAGAGTTCATTCAGGAAACATAGTGTGGTTACTATGGTTACAGTATATGCTGACAAGTGGTCTCTCTAACAGCTAGTCAAATATTGTATCATTGAAATTGGTCTGTTGGGAAATAGAATTGGTGGTCTTTGCAGTCAGGTATTGTAGTAGTGGTTTAGTTCAGTCGGTCTTTCAATGTATATGTATAATATGTGTATTGATTATAACTGAATTAAACCCCCCCCCCATTTAATTGTCTCATTAAAGTACTAAAGTTCATTTGATTTAGTACAATCATGTATCATTTAAAATATAAAAAAATGTGTTTCCATATTTTTACAGCACATAAATCAGGAAAAGCCACATTGTACTTGTTTCTAGATGGAAGGAAGAAGTGCAAACATCTCATCCATTATTCTTCAATGACGAGGTTTGCTTACACGTACCCGGAGTTTCTCTGTCAGCTGATTGGTTTAAATCATGATGATAAAGCTGGTTTAGATAGAGAACTGACGTGTATATTCAAGAACAGCGCACCACAAGATGGCACCTTGGAGAAACTTCTAACACCTAAAGTATTACAAGCTACATCAACCACCTCTACAACTGGTATGTGAATCTTCCCTTATCAAACTATAGCTCTATTGATCTGGGCTGGTATTCACAAAGCTTCTTAAGTGAATACTTGAATATGTTGACTTAATTTAAATATTTGTGCAACTTGTATGTCCCGCAATTTGAAGAGTAAGTCATGTTTTCATAATGCATCAAACCTATGTAAAATATTTAGCATCTTGTTTTTCTAGCTAAGCCAATACACTTAAGATAATTTAAAGGTTTTAAGGAATTTCTAAGTTTTCACATAAGATGCATTGTGAATACTACCACATATGCCAATCTACAGAACACTTCACGTCCATTTGTTTGTTGAACGTTTTTAGCTCCACTATTTGAAAAATAAGGGGAGCTATTGCAGTCATGACTCCTACCTCTACTCAGGAGTAGATAACTCTGTCAAGCATTTTGTCCAAATTATCTGCCCTTTTCGACTTAGAATCCCCAACCTATACATAGAAGACAGTAATACTGCAACTATGAAGCATTTTGTTTTGAATATATATTATATAATGATTATACTCTACAATTGTGGACAGATCTTGTTGTTAAAGGTTATCAAGACAATCCATTCGGCTAGGAAAACATGTGCAATATTTTGAATGTTATACAACCAAAATTAAATCCTTTCATTGCTACTTTATGTGGTAGAGGGTTAAATGAGGCATGCATATTATGAGATATTATCTATGTAAAAGATACATCTGCAGGCTTAGAATGAGAAGGTCCGAAATGCTGATTTCGACCTGATAAGACTCATACATACCGTATTTGAAGTCGGAGTGTATCACAAGGCGCTTAGTACGAGCCTATTATTATGAAAATCAGAACTGGTCATGTTGACCAAACTGAAGTGGAAAAACCTTGTAATTCCATAAGCAAAGAGTAGTTTTTTCTTGTTTTCTCAAAATGTCAATTTTGTACCTACGACCTCCTCATTCTAAGGCAGCGATATATTTGATTGTAGGTGCTGAGAGTGTAGGGGAACTACCTACATTGCTTCACTTTGCGTGTAAGTATGGTCTGAATGATCTGACCGTTAGTATCATAGATTCACCGGGAGCGTACAGAGCTATACATACAGATAATGACAGAGGGTTTAAACCTATACATCTCGCTGAAGAAAACAACCATGATGAACTGGTGAATTATATCGAAGCTTTTATGGTAAGAATTGTATGTAAGATATAGGTTGGTTGGTTGGTTCTTGGCCTTCTGTAGCCACAATATCATCACAAGTACTTGTCTTACTCACTGATAGTTGTCATATACTGTACCGCAGGTAATTTTTTTTAGACATTTTTATTGAGTAATTCATATTGGTCATGTTTGCTTTTAATGACACTTTGATGAATGCAGCATTGAAAGACTTCATTAAATTTTGATATTTGGCACTTGGGCATACAATACTTATAATAAATAAATGTCAAGTTTAATTTTGCTAGGCTTCACTAATATTTTGGAGTTATTGCCCTTCTTGAACCTATCCTTGCAGGATTTTCTGCTATCAATTTAGAGGCGTTTATTGACATAATTTTATTGTTATTGTATGAGCTGTCCCACTTTTGTCGTATATGTCTTGACTTTCACATGTTTATATACTTCATTACGACTGTTGTGGTTTAGGGTTGGCTCTGTTCTTTGTTTGCAGTTCAGTCAAGTTAATTTTGTCTATAGCAGATTTTCACCCTTTTCAATGTCTTGTATATCAGTGCTCTCCCTTTGATGAAGCCTTCTGAAAGATTCTTAGAATTCTTAAAGAAAATAGGGTGACACGGTGTGTGGGAGCGCTAACTTATGTGACGTCACATTGTTGTCACACATTTTGGTGGTGTGACCTGGTCGCATACATTAGCGTGCCAAGACACATGGTTTGTGATTTGGCCTCACTTGATAAATTGATCACCATACACATTTTCTGTTCATGTTTGTATTTTATTTGTACAGGAAATGCATGACTATGTGACAGAAGCGGAAGAGATATATGAGAAGATGAGTGGTGGAAAGTTGCTAGGTTACGATAACTCAGGACCAGGTATTCTTTATGTTACATTTTCTCATATATCTTATAATCTTAGTGGTACAGCATTCTGTTAGAATGGAGAAGTCCCCAGAGGGTGGCCACAGACTCTTGAAATCTGTTAGAATGGAGAAGTCCCCAGAGGGTGGCCACAGACTCATGAAAATAGCCAAAACAAGAGAAAATGACTTAAAAATTCCCTGCCGGAAAAAATCAGGGAATTTCAGTATTGGTAAAAAATCAGGGAATTATCAGGGAATTTTACAAAAAATGGAGACAAAATGTGTTACTGGTAGCTTTTCTTCCTGACTTTTTTAAATAGTTCTTATTCTTCAAAATAACTGTAAGCAACATGTATTTATTTATGTACCTAATCATACATCTGAATTTATACAATCATGTTCTGATAAAAGTTTGTTTACAATATGTTTTACAGTGGGTTCTAGGTCAGGCTATCTGGATATGGAAAACAGAGATAAAGTGGATGAAGCATATGCAAGGGCTCGACTGGTTGATGAAGAGTCAGATTATGAAATCAAGAGTGATGTTATCAATAGGAGTCTGGTTGATGAAGTATTACCCGAGGAAGATGTTGCTCCAGGTATCATAAAATCTTCTCATTAAAATCACATATTTTTTAAAAGTTATTCTTTTTAATTTCAAGTCCCCATGGTAGAGTGGAACCGAGGCCGAGTGGTAAGTGCTCTCGTCTACCAATCTGAAGATCCCTGGTTCGAATCTCAGCCGGTGCACTGGAAATTTCAGAAAAGCTTTTTAATGTAGTGTTTCCCTTCCTGGACTACAGATGAGCTTTTTGGAAACCCAGAGGTAGTCTTGCATGTATCTGGGCTATACATCAGGCGTGTTAAAGAACAAGGAGTCTATTTAGTACAGGGCACTCAGATTCTTTGTATCACACAAACTTTCTGTCTCTTCCCTTAATGCCGAAGGTCATTGGCCATTTAGACAGGGATAAAACTGAATGTCCACTCACTACGACTGTGTCAGTCGAACACAAAAACAAAGGCCGATGGGTTAACTGTATTTGGAGCAAGGGTGCTAAACCAGTATCTGTTTTAATGAATAGGGTATGTCACTGCTTAAGACTGAACCTGCAAACTTTAGTTTTGAACGGGGATGCTCTGACCACTGAGTTATTTGTTTTATATGATGGTAGGTATATGCATTGCATAATGTTATATTCTTGTTATTAAAGGACAACCATTTCCTTGGTGATCTAGTGATGAAGTATTTGAATTGTTTTGGTAAATATATGATTAAAATAATGATATAGTTAGGCTCCTAAAAATGATCATGTGGAAGTAGAATATGTATATATGGAACTACTTCAGGCACACTAAGTCTTTTAGTATGTTACATACTTTTATTTTTTCATTACATCTCTTAAAGACAACAAACACAGAAATGCACATATTATGTTTTCAGAAGTACCAGCCAGGCCTCCTCGACCAACCACGTCTACAATACAGAGCAGAAAAACAATCCAAATAACATCTAGTCCATCCACCGGTCCACCTAATGATGACTGGCAGAGCTCGGGTTGTATTCCTGCCAATGATAAAATATTCTCAGGTGAGTATTTTAGTAATGTCTCCCAAATAATAGGGGGGGGGGGGGGGGGGGCTGACTGATGCTATGCTGGACATCTGTCTGTCTGGATGGATATAACAAAGTTTGTCTGTTCTTGGTCTCCTTAACCAATGGTTGGATTTCAATGAAACTTCTTGTGAATAGTTGGTACCAAGCATAGTGGTGCATATTGTCAGGAATTTTAGGTTAGGTAACTATTGCCAGAGTAATGGCCCTTTGTGGAAGACATTTTTGTGTCAAAATTCTTCTGGTTATTGTTATTTTTGGGAGCAGTGTGACCAAAGTTAAAAACAGTATTACTGATATCAGAATAGTGCTAACTGCAAACAGCTTTATTGCATTATTCACACAATGCTTCCTATATAACATATTTATATGGTGGATGTTTTAACTTATATTGGCGTAATTAATGGACACATCACTATGTGTATTACAGGTACAAAACATCACACCATGTTCGGTATGTACAGGATAGGTTAACTTTCTATTCTATGTTCACTAATTATCCTTTCAACTATATGACTACAGCTCAATGATAATCCTTCCTTCTATATGACTACAGTTCAATGATAATCCTTTCAACTATATGACTACAGCTCAATGATAATCCTTCCCTCTATATGACTACAGCTCAATGATAATCCTTCCCTCTATATGACTACAGCTCAATGATAATCCTTCCTTCTATATGACTACAGTTCAATGATAATCCTTCCAACTATATGACTACAGCTCAATGATAATCCTTCCCTCTATATGACTACAGCTCAATGATAATCCTTCCCTCTATATGACTACAGCTCAATGATAACCATTCCCTCTATATGACTACAGCTCAATGATAATCCTTCCCTCTATATGACTACAGCTCAATGATAATCCTTCCCTCTATATGACTACAGCTCAATGATAATCCTTCCTTCTATATGACTACAGTTCAATGATAATCCTTTCAACTATATGACTACAGCTCAATGATAATCCTTCCAACTATATGACTACAGCTCAATGATAATCCTTCCCTCTATATGACTACAGCTCAATGATAATCCTTCCATCTATATGACTACAGCTCAATGATAATCCTTCCCTCTATATGACTACAGCTCAATGATAATCCTTCCCTCTATATGACTACAGCTCAATGATAACCATTCCCTCTATATGACTACAGTTATCCTTCCAACTATATGACTACATCTCAATGATAATCCTTCCAACTATATGACTACAGCTCAATGATAATCCTTCCCTCTATATGACTACAGCTCAATGATAATCCTTCCCTCTATATGACTACAGTTATCCTTCCACATATATGACTACAGTTCAATGATAATCCTTCCAACTATATGACTACAGCTCAATCATAACCATTCCCTCTATATGACTACAGTTATCCTTCCAACTATATGACTACAGCTCAATGAGAATCCTTCCTTCTATATGACTACAGCTCAATGATAATCCTTCCCTCTATATGACTACAGCTCAATGATAATCCTTCCATCTATATGACTACAGCTCAATGATAATCCTTCCACATATATGACTACAGCTCAATGATAATCCTTCCACATATATGACTACAGCTCAATGATAATCCTTCCAACTATATGACTACAGCTCAATGATAATCCTTCCAACTATATGACTACAGTTATCCTTCCAACTATATGACTACAGCTCAATGATAATCCTTCCATCTATATGACTACAGCTCAATGATAATCCTTCCACATATATGACTACAGCTCAATGATAATCCTTCCACATATATGACTACAGCTCAATGAGAATCCTTCCTTCTATATGACTACAGTTATCCTTCCAACTATATGACTACAGCTCAATGAGAATCCTTCCTTCTATATGACTACAGTTATCCTTCCAACTATATGACTACAGCTCAATGATAATCCGTCCTTCTATATGACTACAGCTCAATGATAATCCTTCCCTCTATATGACTACAGTTATCCTTCCAACTATATGACTACAGCTCAATGATAATCCTTCCACATATATGACTACAGCTCAATGATAATCCTTCCACATATATGACTACAGCTCAATGATAATCCTTCCACATATATGACTACAGCTCAATGATAATCCTTCCAACTATATGACTACAGTTATCCTTCCAACTATATGACTGCAGCTCAATGAGAATCCTTCCTTCTATATGACTACAGTTATCCTTCCAACTATATGACTACAGCTCAATGAGAATCCTTCCTTCTATATGACTACAGTTATCCTTCCAACTATATGACTACAGCTCAATGATAATCCGTCCTTCTATATGACTACAGCTCAATGATAATCCTTCCCTCTATATGACTACAGCTCAATGATAATCCGTCCTTCTATATGACTACAGCTCAATGATAATCCTTCCCTCTATATGACTACAGTTATCCTTCCCTCTATACTATAATCTGACTAACAGTACTTTAAAAAAGTCATATAACTCTAGGATGATTTTGTAAGGAGTTATGGCCATTAACATAGAGATGTACTGCAGGTACTTGTGTATATATACTATCAACATTGCACTTCTGGGACGTATGCTCCTTATACTGACAGCTCTTGTAATCTAATTCTCTGACTCTCCTCTACTCCAACTCCGCTCTGTCAAATACCTGTACATATATTTAGCCCTGTATATGATTTACCTCACTATGTCTTTGTATGCCAGCACAGTTATATTCCTAATTATTGCCCACCATATTGGCTATCAAGGTTCATAGATGTGGGGCATACGAAGGAATGTGCATAACATAAATATGAAACGTAACAATATAAATATGGCTAAAATGTCATTAAAGTTCCAAATTTTCACAATCATGAGGACCCCCACCCAC
This sequence comes from Spisula solida, assembly GCA_947247005.1. Classification (NCBI taxonomy): domain Eukaryota; kingdom Metazoa; phylum Mollusca; class Bivalvia; order Venerida; family Mactridae; genus Spisula; species Spisula solida. The sequence continues at coordinate 68,261,784 of OX365944.1, read as the reverse complement.
TTCAAGGCTTGTGTAGGTAACATCCATTCAAACCTGGCTAAGTAAAACAAACAATTACTGATGCCTATAAATAGTGAACAATCGTACAAGCCTGATACATTTCTATTACAATGGATAGGTAACATACCTGAAAAGGGGAATGATCAGTACGAAGTCTAGTTGTGCATATCATCGGCACATGTTGGTCGGACCAATTTAAAGGGAGTTATGGCCCTTTGGTTTTTTTACGCTTATAAATTTTGTCCGAGCTATTTCGTTGTTACCAATGGACGGATTTCAATAAAGTTTTGCTTTACTTATCAATATATAAAGTCTAGTTTTGCATATTGTCAGAGCACATGTGCTGTGTCAAGCAGTATCTGGGGGTATTCATCACATTCAGTAAAATTTCTTGTTATACCCCCCCCCCCCCAAACAACCAGTTGTAAGGGGGGTATACTGGATTCAGCTTGTCTGTCTGTCAGTCAGTCTGTCTATAGACGCATTCTTGTGGACGTAACTCCTACAGTTTTTGCAGCATTTGCTTCAATCTTTGTCAGATGAACAACCTTAACATGTAGATGACTGTGCATAAAGGAAATAATTTGCGCTGAGACGATTTTCGACAGAATAATGGCCCTTTGTACTTTTATGCACTATACAATATATAGTGAACAGTTCTTGCAATGATTTTTGCCATGCGGGGGTATATTAGTCTGCCGAATGGCGACAGTTCAAGTTTATACTGGATTCTATAAAGACAGCCTTTATCTCCACGATACACAGAACAAACCACGAAAATTAAAAATAAACAAGATTGATATAATACAAAATTAATGTATGTAATGAAAACTAGTATTCAGCTGTGACTGCTCTTTTACTTATATAGACTGTATATACATTGTTCTATATACCAAGAGGTTACAGCTCAGAGGTCCCATTCTAACTATACATTTTAAGGGAGATATGGCCCTTTGTTTTTTTTACTTTATAAAAGTTTTGTCTGCCCTATTTCTCTGTAATCATTTCTTTGATTTCAATGAAAGTTTGCATTACTTATCATTACAAAGTCTAGTTACGCATATTGTCAGAGAACATTGGAATGACTGTGCCGAGCAGTATCTGGGGGTATTCATTACATTCAGGAATATTTCTTGTTGTATTTATTTTAATCTGGTTAAGTTTGAAACAAACAATGTGCATACATATATTTCAGGAGGGAATCCAATGTCCCCTACAAGTATGGGTTCCCAAAATCTGGAAGAGCTACACCAGTATGTTGATGCTTACAAGAAGGGAGAGTTTGGACTGGGGGATATTGAGAGATTGTTCCAAGCTTGGCATGCCAGAAATAAGGACCATCACTCTTTATCTTTAAAGGAAAGAAAGGTATAACAATAAATCCACCATACTTTCAAATTATAATCACTTATCTTTCACATATTTTCCTGGTACACATGTACTTGAAAATGGAATTAAATTTGAGACCAGTAACAAGATTATTAAAAAAACTTGATTGTATTCACAGCCTTTCTGTTTCTTTTAATACATGTATGACGTTATTAGCATATTCTTATCATATATACATGTTTCCGTTCTTCTTTTTAGCTCACCTGCCACAAAGTGGCAAGGTGAGCTTTTGTGATTGTTTTTTGTCCGTCGTCTGTCAGTCCATCTTTCCGTCCATTAGACATTTCACTGTTAACACTCTAGCACTTTTTTGTGGGGTCAAAAACTAGGTCAAAAGGTCAAATAATAGGAAAACCGTGTTAACACTCTGGAGGCCACATGTTTGCTTTGATCTTGACCAAACTTCGTCAGTAGTTGTATCTCAATAAAATCTAGGTCAAGTTTGAAGTTAAGTCATGTGGAGTCAAAAACTAGGTCAAAAGGTCAAATAATAGGGAAACCTTGTTAACTCTCTGGTGGCCACATTTTTGCTTTAATCTTCATGAAGTTCGTTCAAAATGTTTATCTTGGTGACCTTAAGATCAAGTTCGAAGTTGGGTCATGTGGGGTCAACAACTAGGTCAATAGGTCAAACAATAAGAAAACCTTTTTAACACTCTGGAGGCCATATTTTTGCTTCAATCTTCATGAAGTTTGGTCAAAATGTTTATCTTGATCACCTTAAGGTCAATTTCAAAGTTTGACCATGTTTAGCTGGTGAGCGGCACAGGATCTATGATCCTCTTGTTTATTTTTAGCAAAATGTGCGTAAACTATTATGATTATGTTAAATCATGATTTCCAATGTCTGTTTTAGCCTATTTGTATCATTATACACATACAGATTGTTCTATACTTTGTTAGATTGTAAGAATGCATGAACAGGTCACATCTTCTCTGCAAAATAAAAAGTATTTGATCATAACAAAACTATTCTAACACGTTTGTCTTCATTGCCACGCTTGTCATTAGTTTCATTATATTATCTTGTCTCTGTATAATACGCCATAATTCGAAACATGTAATATTTTTGCTATGTTGTTATGTCTGTATATATACATGTATATTTATGCATTGTATGTTCACATGAGCCTTTGGCTTTCTTAAATGTGGAATAAACTTCTTCTTATTCTTCAATTTTCTATCTAATTTTTAGTTGAAATTCTCCTATATTCATAACTCATGAGATTGCCTTTTTACTAACATCCTAGATCTTTTTTGTGCACATATATATGGTATTATGTTTGATGTACTCGGGACAAATAATGAATTTTGTGCTGGACGTCTGGAAGGATCTCGCAAGTTTGTCCACACTTGTACTATTTTACCACTGGTCAGATTTCTATGAAACTTCACATGAATAGTTGATATCAAGTCTTGTTGTGCATATTGTCAGGAATATTTAGTCAGATGAAAATTGTTAGTCAAGAGTTATTGCTCCTTGTGAGAGACATACGTTCTTGTGTCAAAACCCCTTTAAGTTTGATATCATGTTTAATGATTGCAATCAACTTGTACCATTGCCATTTTTCTAGACGCAAATTGAAGAATTTAAGAAATTACATGCTGCTAAAGTACCAAAGAAGAAAGGGTCAATGTTGCCTTGGAAAAAGAAAGCAGAACGTCCCATCATTGAGATAGAGGTAGTTATTTAATTCATCACCTGTTTATTGATACATTGTAGTTTTAGGAATGGTTTGTTCGGTATTAGGATAACACGATAGCACAGATAATGGGAAAAGTTGTTTGTACAGCGTTCAACAAAGAATTATGTGATGCACATTTCATACCTGTTGCGTACCTGTTACGTACCTGGTACGAAATGTTTCATACCTGTTTCGGTGTGGAAAACCCAGATTACATTTAATTTCGGAGTAAATCAATTGCGCAAATGTAATATTTTTATGTGTTTTTTATTTCAAACTGAGATTCTACATTTATTGGTATACTATGTATTTCAGCACCATGTGGAGCCAAACAAGTATGAATCCTGGACGATCATGCGAGGAGAGAAACCGGAGAATAGGAACAGATCTTCGTGTGATAGCTGCATCAGTAATGCTTCATCAACCAGTATGTAACTTAATGCAGACAATCAGTTATTGTAAAATTATTTTATTTCACTTGGAAGGAAGATCCTACAAACTATGAATGAAGATCCCATTAATGAGCAAAACCATCTTGCATAATTTAACCATTTATATCATAGATATGTTAATAAAGGCTCAATCTTATGCTTAGTCCAATAATAGATATAGAGGGGAGACAATCCTTATTGGGCATAAAGAGCTCCCTTGTATGAAATATGCCAAACATTTTCCCAAACTAACCAAAATGTTTGAATGTGTGTATGATCAGAGATATATTTAGTTATCAATCAAGTCTGAAAATTGTATATCATGATTATTAATCACTGTGTTGAAACCTGTCTATGTGTTTATTGTGTACTGTATTGGAACATGTACTCTACATTTCAGGTACGACAAGTTCCAGTTCTAGAGACAGTGCGTTAGAACGAGTTATAGAGAGTGACAGTGACCAAGATGTACCACAGGAAGTAAGTCTTTCATCTATATATTATATTTAGTCTGAACTCAATACTGTGAATCACTTTTTTCTTGAGAAAATTTCGCAATCAAAGTCTGGAATTGTACATTGTCAATGACTCAAATTAAAATTTCTCGTGAACAAAAAATCTAAACATTTTTGAAAAAAAGGCGAAATAAAAGGTACATGGAAATTAAGTGATTTAAAGTAATGACATTAAAATTTTGTGACCAGAGTCACTAACAAACATCCAGATTCGGTTCTTATGCGTGATCTGGCTAATTAATATATGCACATATGTTTGATTTATACATTTGACCATTTACAGTGTTTCGAAACGCTTGAGCCTCGTGTCTTGCCTAAATCCCTACAATTCGATAATTATGCTTTACTACCAAGATCTGCTAAAAATCTAGCCAAAGTATACAGTAGTAAGATGCTGGACTGATAAGCCAGGTCATTTGTTTGATTCCTATCCCTGCCACTAAATTCACTAACAGTCTTTTGGATTAGATTTTGAAAAAGATAATAGAAAATTGGATAGGGAAGGCAGTAATCAACTTAAACAGCCGAGCAGAAAACAAGACAATTACATACCACAATTGCCTGGCACAATGCCCAACCCACAACTGAACAGGAAAAGAAATTAAACAGCTGTCAAAATCAAAAGTCAAAATCCCAGCTATAAAAAGCTGAAGTCCTAGTTTCAGCTAAAAAGGGGCTAAAATACATAGAATTAGCTGTCAGAAGTCTTAAAAAGTTTAAAAATAACAAATCATGTGTATAATGAATATGATGGTGTGTATATAATGCTTTACATGTGCCTGTTAAAGAAGCAGACATGCTTTTGGAATTATGGAATCTACTTCATCAAAGAGTTCCAGAAATTTCCTTCATATGAGCTTTGACTGTATCATGCAATATCCTCCAAAACTATGAAAATTAACATTCTTCATGAGAGTGTTGTTCATATGGGTCTCCTATGCTGAGGCAGCATTAAAATAATTTGGTTGTTATTAAAGCCTTTTTCACAATCCCTAATACATATGATTGTTTTCTAGGCAGCGCCACCTGTACCAAGAAGGCCTAAACCAGGAATGGTAAGATGTTTACATTTTTTTATATGTGCATAATACACTGAGTCCATAAACAAATGCGTATGTTGCGTTTTCTTCATAGGAAAACATGTTAGCCTTCAGCTTAAATGTTCGAAGGTCATGCAGAACAATGAGTTGGGTGTGTTTTGATTGTTAACACATTAAAGTTTTTTTGGTACATTGTAGTCTGTTTCAAAACTTTAACTTTTCAGCCAAGAATTCTAGAAAGAAATTGCTGAATGCGTTCTTTTATTTCTTTCAGGGTACATCACCAAAAAGAGCATCTTGGGGAGACCAGTACCTCAGTAACATGAAGATGAAAGCCAAGTCACGTTTACCTACTCCACCATCTCAGAATTCTGACATTTATGGTCGCAGGAAACATACCACTCCTTTTGTACCTCCTCGCCCTCCAAGGTCATAATGCACATGTCAAAGTTCATCATTGTCGCTATCATGTGTTGCTCTTGGTAGAGCAAACTAGACCACAGCGCAGGACTGAGAAAATGTAAAATTCAGTGAAAATAACGTGTGGAAACTGGTGAAAAACATTCGGAAAAGGGTGAAATAACATGCGGAAATTGGTGAAAAAACATGCGAAAATTGGTAAAAAACATGTGAAAATTGGTGAAAAACATGTGGCAATTGATGAAAAACATGCGGAAATTGGTGAAAAACATGAGAAAACTGGTGAAAAATGAAAGTAATATGAATGCAATTCAGCTTATTCAATATTCAAGGTGTATACATGTGGCTGTGTAGAGGTATAGAGGAATTGCATTTTATTGTTAAAAAAGGACATGAGTTAGTTTGAGAAAGGAAACATGTGATGTAAGATAAACTTTAAAATAAGTGCATAATACTAAAGTCTTTTGGAAAAACATAATTCATGGATATTAATTGAGGAAATATACACTACTCAACTTTACAGTCAACTAAACATTTTAATATTTTTGGAAAACAAATTCAGATTTACCATAAACAGTTAATTCCAATTTATCATAAACAATTAAATCAGATTTACCATAAACAATTAATTCCAATTCATCATAAACGATTAAATCAGATTTACCATAAAAAATTAATTCAGATTTACCATAAACAATTAAATCAGATTTACCATAAACAATTAATTCAGATTAACCATAAACAATTAAATCAGATTTACCATAAACAGTTAATTCAGATTTACCATAAACAATTAATTCAGATTTACCATAAACAATTAATTCAGATTAACCATAAACAATTAATTCAGATTAACCATAAACAATTAATTCAGATTTACCATAAACAATTAATTCAGGTTTACCATAAACAGTTAATTCAGATTTACCATAAACAATTAAATCAGATTTACCATAAACAATTAATTCAGATTAACCATAAACAATTAATTCAGATTAACCATAAACAATTAATTCAGATTTACCATAAACAATTAATTCAGATTTACCATAAACAATTAATTCAGATTTACCATAAACAATTAATTCAGATTAGAGCTACTTAACTATTTTATTTCATATCTTAGCAATATTGTTCCATCATTGCATTTCTGTTATCAACCATAATTGAAGATTGATCAACAACACCAGTAATTACCTGTCTCTATAAAGTGCCAGCAATCCGCACTCCCAAAGCACTGCCACACTCATCCCTTGTTATGTGTGCCAGGTATATTTCTTGTTTTTCTTTCATAACTATGTTTTTAATCAATGTACTATGATACTGTATAAAAATTGTGACATTTTGACCAGATTAAAGTTAAAAAAAGTAAACAAATATATCATTCCATTCCATACATGTATTCCATTCCATATTTTAGTTATGATCATTCTTAATGTGTCTGGGAAGGATTATCCCATGGGTTATAATATATTTGGGATGGAATTAAGCCATGCATTGATACATCTGGGATTTAATTTAGCCATGTCTTGATAAATTTAGGATGGAATTAAGCCTTGTCATGATATTTGGGACGGAATTTAGTCTTGTCTTGATTCATCTGTAGTTACTTCCCTTACTAATTTGTACACCGTTTCTTTCTTAAAAATCAAAATCCAAGTGCAGTTGAAGGTCCCAAAAATGTTGTGGATTGATAATCACTGGATGTGAATCTAGTTGAAAGATAGTGTATAAAACCATGCACACTTGATCCAAAAACTTCAGGAATGTTTGCTTGTTTATGGCATTTTCTATTAATGTATGGTTTTAAAAAGATTGTGATAGTATTGCAATAGTTTTTTAAGCATCACAATAATAATTACATTGTGATAATTATTTTGATGTTTTAATTACACATTTACTGCATATTGATATCATTCACAGTGAAAGAGCTAGGTTGGGGTAATTCTGGAGATTGCTTTGTATGTTTTATTAATAAAATCCTTCTGCGTAATATACTGCATTTCCTCAAATAATGTATGTCATACCATGTTTGTACCATAATATATCATTCTTATTTCATGTTTTGAGATGTTGTTGCAATAAAACATAAAAGGGTTGTGATTGTAAATATGTTTGAATGAGGTAAATGTTGTTGGTAGACAAGGGCTTGGAACCAGGCATGTTGTAGACAAGGGCTTGGAACCAGGCATGTTGTAGACAAGGGCTTGGAACTAGGCATGTTGTAGACAAGGGCTTGGAACCAGGCATGTTGTAGACAAAGGCTTGGAACCAGGCATGTTGTAGACAAGGGCTTGGAACCAGGCATGTTGTAGACAAGGGCTTGGAACCAGGCATGTTGTAGACAAGGGCTTGGAACCAGGCATGTTGTAGACAAGGGCTTGGCACCAGGCATGTTGTAGACTAGGGCTTGGAACCAGGCATGTTGATTTCTGATCTTATTTGCATGTTTATCAAGAAAAGGTAAATGAGCTCAAATATCTCCATAGCAACAAATGAATCAGAGCCACTGTGATACCAACAATAGATTTCTACCATTGCCTTCATTATGTCATTGTTTAACCAGGGAAGGCTATATTAGGTTGACGTTCTATAACAGGAACGATTATAGGTCGTCCCCGGTTTAACATAATGGTACATTGTATGATTGAATATGTGAAAAATGTAAATGTATAAATCATCACCTTGCAAGAATAAGGTCGTACACTCATACATATTAGAAATATGAATCATGAAAAACGAAAGAGGTCGTGTTGTCCAAACTAAAGTAGAAAAGCTTGTTTTTCCTAAACAAAGAGTAGTATTTTTCGTCATTTTTTCTTGTTTCACAAAATGGTATATTTGCACTTACGCCCTTATTCGAATTCAACGAAATATTCTCTTTTGGAAATAAAATATTAATGTTTTAATTCCAATATTGGCAGCTATCACTTCAGAATAGGTGATTTTATTTTGAGGCGGCAAAACATTTATTGTCTTGAACCTTAAGTGATTTTCACATTGCGTAAGTTGCATGGTACGTGCGTCTTTCATTTCTTTAATATGATCTGAATCCTGCTTGTTACTGTAAATTGTGGTATTAATTGTGGATGCTGCTAGATGAAGGTTTGGTGACTACTGATGTGTCAGGTTGAGGTCTGGATGGTATTATTTTATAACTGATTTTAGAGGATTTCAACATTAGATGTGGAACAGACGAATTTGATTGCATCATTCATGGTCTAGGCTTTTGTCTGTCTGTTTAGATTGTGGTTGACATGTAGTTGTGGGCATGTTTATATGCAGATAGCTATTGTTTATTACGGTACGTCTGAACATTCTAAAGAATATTACACGCTGAATTGTCATTTTATTACATAATTCAGGGGCCTAGCCAGCGATGGGGACGTACACGCTAGCGTGCATTAATTTATTTGGAAAGTAAAAATATAAATTTGGCCAAAATGACATCAAGGAGGACATCAAACACAACTACCAACTACACCCCTGAAATTGCATTGATATTGGATGAAGTCATTTTCTGATTTATGACATCACTAAGGAGCATGATGTTTTAATTCCAATATTATAATTTTTTATATAAAAGGTTTACTTTCTTGGTCTGTGTATTGTATACAGTGTGACGTCACAAGCACCTGTAACTGTTTACCTGTATATCTGTTTGGATGGCAGAAAGGGGCCAGCATTAATAAACAAAGATAGGCACAGGAATTTTGTTTTCTAAGTAACTTTTTCATTTTTTGGCCGAATTTCAATATTTGTATATTCATGGAAAGTGTTTGACATTCATATTTTAAAAATGCTATTGGTTTAATATTTTTGCAGTTCAACTATACAAAAAATAATTATTTTAATTACCAAAATTACGCGTCCGCTTTACTATCAACAGATGTCAAGTTTAAATAGTTGTTAAAACATGGAACATCAGATTAGAAAAGTATTTTCATAATCATAATATGAATTTAAAGAGCTTTCCACAGATATAAGATACTTGTAAATTGTACAAAAATGAATTAGTAGTCTCAAATATAAGATTACTAGTTTTTAGGTCAATATCGACCGTATATTTCCTGCCATCCAGATAAAATCAATAATCCATATATTGTTACTATTTTTAGAACATAAACAATAATATGAAATGTGTGTACAGTATATAACTTATTTCTTGTTAGCTTTGTTCATTGGTGCTTATTATATTATAATGCTTGCAGAAAAGGCCAGAGTAAAGTTAGCTAGGTGCTACTTAATTTAGGGCAGAATTCGTACATATAAGATTATCATTTAACTACACTCAACCACTTTTCTAATTGGTCAATTTTTAAACCCCAAATAGGTTTAACTGTGATCATAATGTTTGATGATATTTTGCACACAAACGTTTTATTCAATTGTCCTAACTCTTAAACCATTACAAATCAAAACCATCTGTCAGAGTATGTGTGGTCAGTCATGTGATCAATTTAGCATTTTCGCCATCAAATAATATGATCACAGTTAATGGTATTTCAGGTTTGAAAAGTGACCAATTAGAAAAGTGGTCGAGTGTAAATTAACCAGAAACTCCCTGTTGCTAACCAGACCACCACTCCAGTATGTATAGAATAGTCCTCAGTTCAGTATTTACTACACTTCTACCATTGTACATGTTTTATAATTACTTGTCCTTGAACTTCTACCATTGTACATGTTTTATAATTACTTGTCCTTGAATTACTACCATTGTACATGTTTTATAATTACTTGTCTGGAATTACTACCATTGTACATGTTTTATATTTACTTGCCTGGAATTACTACCATTGTACATGTTTTATAATTACTTGGCCTTGAATTACTCATCTGTGATCTATTTATCTTATCCATAGTCTATGTTACTATTTTGTTATGTTCAGTATTTGTTAAAAGGTATGTGTATATATATTACATTTTGTTTATGTTTTGTAAATTTTAAATGTTTCGTGATGTTGATCAATACCATGTTTATACTAGATCACCTCCTGGTATATTTGATTATGATACATGTTTTTGGATTAGGCAGGTTATGCTCTTCTATGTTGGCTACAGTAATGTCCCAAAACTGTCAGTTGCTTATTGAAGTCAAAGGGGTCTTGCACTTCTGAATAGTGTAATTGTCCATGAAGAAAATCCAGATTCTGAACTGTTTGATCGGAATTTAGCCTTATCTCGATACATACAGAGTTAGTTCCCTTACTAATTGATATGCCATTTGCTGTTTTGAAACAAGAAGTGCCTCAAAAATACCCTAGAATTAAATTGCCTCGAGGTAACTTTGTCTCTAGATACGGCCCTGACAGCTCTGTAGCATCAGTGACCATTAAAACTCCTAAACTATTGTTCAGGACTGTCTTAGCTTCTTGGTGATTTAGCACTTCTACAGTTAAAGATGGGTGGAAATTCAGGAATCCAATCCAGGTTGTCCGGGCACCACTCTAGTGTTCTAACAATTCTAGTGCTAGTGTGAAAGATGGATGAGCTAATGCTTTGTATTGTGGCTTGAAAGGGCTATATATGTGTAGTTGTTGTCTGTCTGTAACGTGTTGAGGCAAGCACACTGCTGACTGACGCTGATGGTACTACTGCTGATGTTGTTCTAGATTTCTATGTATGCTGTTGTTACTGGTGTTACTATTACTGCTGTTGTTTTCTGTTCAAATTATTCACGAAGTGTGATGGTGTGATCTAGTACCATCAGTACCATCAACAATAGTAGTGCCATAGTAGAGCAACAGTCTCTGATCTGAAGAAGTAAACTCCATATTTATATTAATATGTTATGATAGTCATTATGTTTTTATATAAATAATAATAAAACTATGTGCTCATGTAATCTGCCTTCGTTAATGATAATATTGTACAAAGAGAAAAAATATAACCCAAATACAATGTACATGCATTCTACCAAGCCTGAGCCATGTGGCAATTGCATACAGTTGTAGGCCCTTCTATTTAATGAACATGTAATTTCATATCATACATGGAACCCGAACATACTGAAATGCGTACCGTCTCCTTGGTAGTGAGCCTTCCTATGGAACGTGAACATACTGAAATACGTACCGTCTCCTTGGTAGTGAGCCTTCCTATGGAACGTGAACATACTGAAATACGTACCGTCTCCTTGGTAGTGAGCCTTCCTATGGAACGTGAACATACTAAAATACGTACCGTCTCCTTGGTAGTGAGCCTTCCTATGGAACGTGAACATACTAAAATACGTACCGTCTCCTTAGTAGTAAGCTTTCCTATGGAACGTGAACATACTGAAATACGTACCGTCTCCTTGGTAGTGAGCCTTCCTATGGAACGTGAACATACTAAATACGTACCGTCTCCTTGGTAGTGAGCCTTCCTATGGAACGTGAACATACTGAAATACGTACCGTTTCCTTGGTAGTGAGCCTTCCTATGAGTTTCATTCAGTTTCAGTAACCAGGGATGCTTGTAGAACACATAAGGTCACATACTTGCAAACCGTGACCGTGGCCGAATAGTTTGGGCATCCGCCTTGGAAGCTAAAGCTCGAATGTTCAAATCTGTGTTAGAATGAATGTGGTCAGTTGGTGAAGCGCCAGCTCGTTAAAGAACGGTTGCCGTAGGCACATTTCTGCAAGGCGCCTGGTAATAAGAGAAGGGAGTCGAGAGGTACAGTGCGCACAAAGATGTCTCATAAGCTACATAATAACAAACGAAGCTTTTTCATTACATACTGACAACAACATCATTCAAACATAATTAACTTGGGAAGAATAACAAAATCCTTGGTAAATTCAGAAACTTTATTAAAGTTCCATTCTGCGCTTCGCATAACAATCTTAAAATCACATAACAATATTATCATAAAATGAATGAACACTATTAACAAATGCTTCATAAAATAAATGAGAACAATGATTTCTTATCTGATAAAATAATGAATGGAGAAAAAAAGCCTTATACTTGCGTGATAATATAATTATGTATATAGATATAGCACTTACAGCAATTTAAATTTGGAATTATAATAAAAATTATTTTATATAAAGGAACAGATAACAAAGAATAACAAACATAAAATATAAAGAACGGAATTATAACAACAAAGCACAAACTATTGGGGGATATCACATTCATAAAATACATACACACTCTCATGTAAAGGTCACCTAAAATATTGTATAAGATTATGTCAAAGCAAGAAAGCAAACGTTTTTATTTCAAAATATTTCACAAATAAAGTTTAGCTAATTATATTTCAAAACATTTATGAAATATGATTGATGCAATTACAAGCCTACCACCTTTGTGACATATCTTTTAAAATTTATATTGCTTTCATCATGAGAAAGACCACCTTAATTATCTGTACATATATTTATGGCCAAAATAGCCACCAGACTTTTGACTTTTTCTGTAAAATACAGTCAGTAACATAAAAAGTAAAACATAAAATGATATAATGAACACGCCTGTTTTAAAGAACATAATTATGTATACAGTACTGCACTTGTTTTACTTAAACGCAATAAATTATTTCTTGCATTTCACAGATGAACATACAGAAATTGCAAATGTGAAGTTGAAACAGTCCACTTCCATTAGATACAACACTAAAAGAGGGCAATATCACATAGACTGTTCTGTTTTTGATATAATTTAATTCGAAAGTCAACTCAATCCCCTTCGTATAAAATGGAACGTTAGTTTCGTTGATCAGTGGCTAAATACTTCAATTAACATCTCTTTTTAGGCCATGCATGTCTTGAAATACACAAATTGGCTATAATTTAACTTTTAAAACTGAATACAACAACATAAATATTCTTTCAAATGTATGTACATTTGTATTATTAAGTGATATTTCAACAGTTAAACTTGCCTTATTATGCGTTTTTAACTTTGTTAGCAACGACGTTGAGGAAAAACACGGACAGATCATAGGAGCATATTAAACAAAACAAGCATATAAAATGGGACATATTCACATACACGTATATTCACAAAATGAATGGTCATACATAAGGCACATTGTCTTTTCAATACAAACACATATGAAGGCCTTCAATATTCCTAACTTAGCACATTTATTTTTTAAGACAATAACATAGCATATGCCATACCCTTACTCTCACATGACAATTTTTACATTGTGCCAAATCAATAAGAACAGAACACATATTCTACAAATATTCGTATAAATGCAATACATGAATATATCTCAACATGTCTAAGCATGTATACATACAGTAGCGGATCTTTATACTGAATCTCATTTAGTTGCACCAGGAGGTTATTATGCAGTACATTTATGCTTCTTTTTTCATAGCTTAGGGTCTACTTCACTACCAAAGGTATTTCAACTCGCCAATTTGAATGTCAGAACTACTCTCTTGCGTAAGAACAAGTGTCTGTGTTATGCGGAGCCGCAGCAATTTGAAACGATCTTCTTTCTCGTTAAAAAAACTAGGATAGCATTACAGTATGCTCGTACAACATTTATCACACAAAATAAAAGGTATTATACATGAATTTATTCATGACGACCAGTCAGGATTTTTGAGAAATGTACACATTCTTTACACGTTTATTTTGTATCAACATGAAATTCAACATGATGCTGAACGATGAGGAATTTTTACAACATATACTTAAACCACTGAAAACAACAACAGAACGACACTTTGAAGAGACAGACTGAAAGACTTGGAATTCACAGACGTACGACCTGCAGAGATTCCGTACATGAAATTCTATACATACAACAACATGTATTGATGAATCAATGGATAACATAAACTACTTACAATGTGATCAATACAAGGATGGATGAGTGACACAACGTTGATATCAAATGAATTATGGCATTGGATAGCTGTCCAGAAAATATGTTCATATATATACATAGAATCACATTATAAAATATTAGCACTAACACAGTATTCAGTACTTATTGATGTTGATTTGACTTAGAACATTAACACTGTCCTAAGCAGGTCTATCAAGGATCTTTCAGATCCGGATCTTTCAGATCTAGTCCAAATTCTAGTCCAGTTCATTGTCTTTTGTCCAACCGCGTAAATATACTAAAACCGTATTTTCAAACTCCGGTCCAAACCGACAAGTAATCCAAACTCATTCATTTCACCAAAGCATAAAACAACGTACACAGTTAAGATCTGTACACTTAGCTCACAGGACACCAGGTTCAAACTTGATATGACCAACAGTGGGTTCATACGATCCGGCCAGATAATACACGTCATCAGTATCTTCATGGGAAATAACGTCTATACGTCGTCGATATTCAGTATAGGGTAACACTTCACATTTATGTGAAATCGTTTGTACATCATTTTCATCTTCATGGTCGGAACGGAACAGCGCTCCCTGGAGAAAAATATTAAAAGCACATTTGTTATCAAGTTTATTGCTGTGTGCAGAAAAACTGATAATTACTGATCAGCAATTGACGGGAATTGTAGATAAATTCGCTTTATCAACAGTAAATAGTCTGCACACATGCAACTGAAATAAATCACGCGCTGTTAAATGAGAATATATTTAAGACCATTAGGAATGGCAACCTGATTCATAATAACGTTTTGTTAATCTGAACTCTATAGTTCCAAACAAGGAATTTCGAGCGTTGATGAGTCGAGCATTTATAAGCACAAATGTTGAAACACCACTATCTCTACGATTAGGACGTAATTCTACTAATGTACTAAATATATCAGAACGTTAACAATAATATTACGCTAAACGTCAAATGTCAAAACTAATCAAAATCAAGGTTCCTCACACACCTTCATATTTTGCAGTCTTTTCCCTCCCTTCGTTTCTTCTGGATGATAAAACCATTTCACCTTGACTACCATTTGGCCACCCCATCCTTCCCAGAAGCTCTCAATACGACCAACATACGGCAAATTTGGCCGCCCTGTAGAGAGAAACACGGCGCTCTCCCCGACCTAAACAAAACACAGTATAACCACAGTCAGTAAAACCGTAATGAGAAAGAAAACAATGAATGGAAATAATGAGGTTCAAATCATATAAAAAATATTTAATTAATAGACATTTTAAATGATATACTAGTCATTGGTTGTTGACCAAATTAATCTGACTGATGCATTTTCAAAACAAACTGCAACCAGAACGTATTTGTTTTCATGGTAAGATTATAGACGCCTCACTAAAAGAATATGCTTTACAATTTGTTATCCGTGATAATAAAGGAATCCATGATATCGACCTAGCCTAATATAAAGTATATATGACTAAATGCTAAATACAACTAGTAAGAACCACGTCTGAAGTAATATGTAAATAATGCGTTTAAATAAATGTACCAAGTTCCGTATAATGATCAATTGTTTCCCATTGACAAACAAGAAACATTTTCAAACCAATGGTTGTGAGTTTTTGGCTGTGGGAATAATGGAAGCAGCTGGTTATGAATCGAACACATAAGAATAACACTTTTTGTGGTATACACCAGATAAAATACTATACATAATCTGTCAGAAACTTTGAAAAATGTGTCTGATTTCTCCTCTAATTAGATTTAGAAACGTTTCACACGTGAGGTTTACTCCAACAATGATGTGACATTTGAAATGAACACAAAGCA
Organism: Spisula solida; assembly: GCA_947247005.1. Taxonomy (NCBI): domain Eukaryota; kingdom Metazoa; phylum Mollusca; class Bivalvia; order Venerida; family Mactridae; genus Spisula; species Spisula solida. The sequence continues at coordinate 68,245,674 of OX365944.1, read as the reverse complement.
GGATGACAACGATGTAAACATAACGATATTCGTAAATAAAAATACAACAACATGAAAATGAGAAAAACAAAAGCGGAAGCGAAAATGAGATGAAAAGAAATGACAACTATGAAACAATGGCAATCAAACAGAGAGGAAATGACAGACAAATGTTGATGAATGGATGGATTGATGAAAAAATTGTCGCCAAAACATCAAGCAACATTGGTAAGAAGAACTCTAGCAACTTTTGTAATATAAAACATATTCAGTTAAGAAGTTTTTTACTGATGTTTTTGTCAATAGCTTATCTAAAATATAAACATCCCCCTTGCATTACATCCAGTATTTTTATGTCATCAGCTCCATGCACGATACTATTCTGTGTAACAAACTTTCACACTTTACACAGGCGTTTCAGATAGAAACATTGTTTGATACCACTACATATGTCCTTCGGTGATTTCCGAAAGAAAAACATTTTCTATCTTTTAATAGATATAGATTGGTTATTTTCCCGGCTCTGTCTTCCTGGTGTTTCTCGATTGCTCGCAATGGATGCCGCCTCCAGGCGTCTGTTTCCAGAATTGACTTATTGAATCTATTACACCACAATAAGTGATGTATGTATCGCACTTGTTCCATGTTCTCAGAAAATATGTACAAGGTTTATTGGTACCAGAATGCCAAGATTGAGTAGATCACGTTCATACCTATTGTCGGCGAACGTTAGACAATTAGTGATTTTCTTGTCTTAAAACGCTTACCCTAACATGTACATTGTATTGCAACAATAATATAATTCACTATTTGAGCAAAATTAACAAAATGATATCTTAACCGGTTAATGCTTTTTATACATACGTAGTTCAAATAAAGTGATCATTAATTATTTTTAAAATTTTATTAAAGTTACTTATAGGCAAGAAGTTCTGACCGCAATTTAAAACGTTTGATGCCAACGTAATTCGGTTTGATTGGAACCCACTGACAATTGTGTAGCAGACCTAATAATGCTTTCAAATATATACATTTGTATCTGAATGTTGGCATACCACATTTAGCGTGACTGATAATTTACGGCAAATACCCCAAACAAGTACAAAATTATTAACACCAGATGTTGTGCGTGAATTGTGCCATGTTTTATGAAGTGGTGGGATGAATTATGATATTTACAAACTATATAACATATAACTGTGACGTGGAATGAAATGTTATGTCACATGCAATGAAATGACAGAATGTAGTGCCACATACATGTAGAACTGAAAGTAATGAGTAAAATGATACGTCTATTTTAAACATTAGGTCATTTACAACAAGTGAAAACATGTTGCAATCAATGCTTTGTAATGGTTGTAAATGAGCTAAGCCATTACCAACACTGACTATGATATATGATATCTAAATATCTGAGTATGAAATGGTGAGTGATTTGATGAACGTGCCTGATGCTGTGTAGTACCTACCGATATCGTTTCTCTACCACGGACTACCGTTTTATAATATTCTTTCTTTGCTTTGCCTTTCATACCAGGGCGTTTAGTAGAACTTCCTGACCACACCCACAGGTCACGTGGTCGAAAGAGTATAACTGCAAGATACAGCTTACATTAGAACATGGGCTTACCAATATCGTTACAATATAGAAGGAAATAACTAAACGCCATCAAACAACAGCAATAAAAATAAATATAAAAATAATGGTTTAGCAGAATAAAAGCGAAGTAGCATCAATTCGGAATTCAAAAGTTAAGGGTCAATAGGATTAGCAAATCAATTACAAATTTCAATTGAGGAATAATTTCTACTCTACTACATCAGTTTAATACAAGTATCAATTACATAATTTATTATGATGAAGAATATCAATTCGAACACGTTCATTATATGAAGTATTATCATTCAAATAAAATAAACTGTTAACTGAAACTGCCCATACAATTTACTAGACGAAACATCGAGGGTCGCATTCATAATTTAAATAACTGGAAACAAATAAGCAAGTCATAATTCAAACTTATTGATCAAATACTAGTCCAAACCAAACAGTAATTCAAAAATAACGAAACACTTTTATAAATACAACATATTTCGCCAAACCAGAGGAATTATAAGCGCCTTCACTGTGCTACATATACTTACCGCATTAGTCCAAGGCATGCTATTTTCAAACTTTGCAAGTATTATAATATACATATAAACCGGTAGCATTTATTACTTTACAATACAACATTATGTACCTTGCTGATCCGACTTTTTCTCCTTTTCACTTTTAGTGTAACCTTGATGCTTTCTGTCCGAGTCGTGCTTCGATGTCTCTTTCACAAAGACGTCTTCATCGCCGATTGATTCATTAGACAGCAATCGTTCAGCCTTTGGTGGACGCCCGGGACCTCGTTTTACTTTAGGAGATTCCTTTGAAGATTCTGACGTAGATTTTCGCGCATCGCTACTGGTGCTCTCTGTTGTCGACAATGTTCTACGCCGCTTTGTCAGCAATAGTAATGGATTTGGATCATACTCTAAAATGTAACATATTATTGTTTGCGATAATTAACTGACTAATTGACTAATCAAAATCGATAATATATTCAAAATGAGATACTATGTTAGTGTTTTATCTGTCTTATTCACAATCAAAAACCTTGTTGTAACCAAAGCCTTCTTTCATATGGAATAAATTGTTTGTTTTAACTGAATTCGTATTTAATATGAAAAAGATTGTTTGTTGAAACCAAATTCTTGCTTTATAAGGAAAATATTGTTTGTTGTAACTAAAGTCTTAGTTAATATGGAATAAATTGTCTGTTGTAACCGAAATCTTAATTAATATGGAATAAATGGTTTGTTGTAACCGAAGTCTTAGTTAGTATGGAATAAATTTATTGTTGTAACCAAAACCTTATTTAATATGGAAAAAAGTGTTTGTCGTAACCAAGTTCTTATTAAATATGGAATTGTTTGTTGAACCAATGTCTTACTTAATATTGAATAAACTGTTTGTTTTTACCAAAGTCTAATTCAACGTGAAATGAATTGTTTGATATAATGCATGACTTCCTCTAAAATGCAACAACGCAAGTAATTTATAAGTTAATAACTCTAAATACGATTTGCAACAACTGATAGAAATTAAATGGTATTGTATACGTATAGTGGAACAAACTGATGGTAATTATTCCAGACTAAGGAGTTGATATTTCAGCAATGCATAACTTATTATCGGATAGAAAACGATTTATAAAACGAACAATAAGCTAAATTATGTAACAACAAATAAACATAATAATGGTATTCTCATACAAACCCTAAGTTAATAAATATGTAAATTGATTAAATATCCATGCAATAACTTCCCGACAGTGCTTACCAACATGTGGGAAGTCTTGTGGAATTATTCGGATATGATCTAAGGGTATTTTTCCTGTGTCTCCATCATCGAATTCTACATTGTACAAAGTTTTGTCTGTAATAGGATTAGGACTCCCTGGAAAAGAAAACGATAATACTTTATACTGTAAAATAATTAATATTCGTGTGGCATTTAATTTCGTGGATGGATAACCTCAACCACAAAATTAAAACCTCAACCTATAATTATACAAATAAATATGCCAAGTTTACAGTGGCTGCCATACTTGCTTTCAAGTTTAGTTAGGAAAAAGACTGGTTTTTTTGGAAATTCACTTATAGCAACATGTAATCAAACAATCATTGTAAATATCTGTTCGATTTTTTAATGATTTCTGATCATTTGTGTGAATGTTGTCCTTCCATTTTTCATGAAATCCGAAATACTTTAAATTACGTCCCAACGAAATGTTCTTTTTCACCAAAACCCCAAAATTCTATCTCATTGACATTAAATAATGTTACAGTAGTTTGAATATGGATTAATAGTTATAATTCTCAAATACACAGCAACGTCAGATCCTTTCAAGCATCGACCGAGACGAAAGTTGAGTACTGTTAACAAAAAATATTGACACACTATTAATCCTTTACTGACTGCTTATCGGAACAGATATCTTTCAGCATTTAAATCGTCGAATAAAATGTATCCAGCCCTTAGTGATCATATACAGAGTGTTATATAGTAGTGATGGCTTAACGGTGACGTGACCAGGATATATATAACTTCGAAAAGATAATATTAAGTCAGACAGGGAGGGCAGCACTCAACTTAACCAGCCGAGCACAGAAAACATAAACACATACAAGACACAATGCCTAACACACAACTGAACGAGGTAATGATCCATCTGTTGAAAAGTCGAATGAACTAGTTTTAGCAATCAAAAAGCTGAATGACCAAGTTTCAACAGTAAAACTGCTGAATGCCCAGCCGAATGACGTAGTTTCAAACTCACCTCTAGATATTGTACCAGGATACAGACAGCTGAATTGCTGACTCCAGTAAGCACATATTCTGGTTCCTTCTTTGATCTGATCCCCATTTAGCGCCTTTGTATCTTTGATCTGAATTAGAAAAGCAATGTGACATTATATAAACTTGCATTGCGAAATAATTTAACCAGTCTTTAGGTCTACTAGTTCATCCTGGCGAATTGTCCGTCCATGCGTCTGTAACTAATTATATTTGTACAGGCAACATATATTGTATATCACATGGCTAATTTTGAACGTGCTCCACAGTGTCGTTCATTGAGTGGTCTTCGTTCAAAGTTGTTCACACGGCGACTGAAGCATTACCATATACGCTGTAACATCAATACTTAAGCAATATTGAATGACACACAAGTAGACAAGCAAATCAGACGTTATATTTGCCAATCTTAAATATCTTCTGACTTAACAGTCTGGATATTGAATTGGCATTTATATCAATTCCCAAAATTGGTATCTTGACATGGTGGCTTCCAAACAGATAACGTTATCTCACCCTGATTTGTCGTATTATTCATTACTCAAATTGTACACAAACAATCTTGATTATCGCAAGAAAGATAATGCATAAACAGAATAATTGATTAAGTATGAAAATGAACGCATGAGTACAGATATCGAATAGGAAATGGTATATATCCATAATAAAAAAGAATACTTAATGCAGCAAAATACATGTAGCACCAAGGGAAAACTTTTTTTCCAACATTAAACATTTTTGAATATTTTGTAAAGTAAGTCTAATGATGTAGATCTTCACAATTATGCAATAAAATACATGTCACCGAGGTATCTTTTTCGTAAAATTTGTTTACATTTTGGTTAAAGTTGGCATAAATGCTGAGAAAATCAATGGAAACGTTTAAAAGAAAATTCATTGAACATGTAAATATCACAAAAACTCATAAACACACAAGAACAAACATTACTAGACAGACCTGACTCCCCGAAAAGTCATTTGGCATAAATAGCAATATTCTTATTTTTTACCCCACAGATTTTTAACTTTTAATGCATATTTGCTTATCAAAACTGTTTAATTGAACTCAATTTAGATCCTTTGGACACATTTTCACCTTAATAAAGTATACTATATGACAAATGACGCATGCGCACTAAACCGATATATAATTCTTAAAGAGCCTTAAATAAAACAGCCAAAGTGAGGTTGCAATGTCAATTGATGATAAACAGATGAACTACGAGGACGACGTTTGTAAAAAGGAAGGTAATCGGTCAATAAACTTACAGCGTCCTTTAATATTTCCTCTTGTGAATAGTAGTGGGGTCTCGTTTTTCTCTCATTATCCAATATGGCGCCGTAGATATCAGGTGGTCGAATTGCCTTCAGTTCTCCCTCGTGGAATAACCCATCCATAAACACCAGTATTCTCATACCATCACACAGCTCGTCTTGTGTTATAGTACATCGTGGTAACTCAACTGTAAACACACGTAAAGTTATATATACCCTGGTCACACGTTAGTATACGGAAAGTAGGATTAAGTTAAACTAGGGATTGTTATACTGATGCCAGTATTAAATCGGACAGGGACGGCAGCACTAGCCGAGCCGAGCACAGAAAACATACATGGCACAATGCCCAACTCACAACCGAACGAGAAATGATCCGCCGAAGTTCCAGCTGTCAAAAAGCTGTAAGAACTAGTTTCAGCAATCATAAAGCCATGATCTCCAAACATTTACCATTAAAACATCAGCTTATAGAAACATATGTGGACAACCCCTTTTATATGTGACATGGGCAGTAGAGAAACAGTGTTTAATTAAAAAATATTTCATTATGAGCAATAAACCAAATGACCAATAGTTGAGCCACAAGTTTCAAAACGGTGAAAAAATAATATATTAAGTCAGACAGGGAAGGCAGCACCCAACCCAACCAGCCGAGCACAGAAAAACACACAAAGCACTCAAAACACGGCATCCCGTCCCGAAAGTCTGCCGCCTCAGACAAAGTCGACAATTCAGTCGTGCAAGAATATGCACACACGACTTGAAAGGTAAATGTTGAGATTAAAAGGGGATGGACAATTGAACTTTTAGTGAAAATACGTCACAAAGGGTATACTGACCTCAACATTTATCTTAAAACATACATATAAATAAGTTCAAAACAACGAATAACAGCATTTTTGAGAGTTGAAATTTAGTTTAAATTCAGCAGAGTATTTGCTTCGATTTAGTAGCGATAATATATCATATTAAGTCAGACAGGAAAAGCAGCACTCAACTTAACCAGCCGAGCACAGAAAACATTAAAACATACAAGGCTCAATTCCCAACTGAACCAACCGAACACAGAACATATAAAACAAATACAAGACACAATGCCCAACTAAACCAAACTAATATCTAGATTCTACCTTGTTCTTGTATCTTAGGTCTAAACAAACTCAGTGGCATATCGTCACTATCACTGTCGTCGTTGTTTGGAAGTGGTATGCTCGTTTTAAGCATCGTTTTTCTTTCTTGTCGCTTTCTTGTTAGACGGTCACGTGTAGCCTGAAAAGGTAAGAATAAAATAATGTTGTTGTAATAATGACGCTCAGCAAATGAGATATTTGTACATGTTGATAAAACACATCGTATGCAAATGAGCCAAGTCATCTAGCAAAACATTTAATAGCAATTGACGAAATACTTGTGCAATATGGAATGACGCTCAGCAAATGAGATATTTGTACATGTTGATAAAATACATCGTATGCAAATGAGCCAAGTCATCTAGCAAAACGTTTAATAGCAATTGACGAAATACTTGTGCAATATGGAATAATTATACAGACGATATTTGCGTATTCCTTCCTCAGAATTTTTTTAAAGTTTTTCTACATGCATATTTGTATGTATTGATTAGAATATATGGAAAACATGTGGGCGAGGTTAAACAAATAACGATCACTCTGGCAATATTTACTTTCAACAGTTCTGTAGTTTTCTCCCTTGATCTGATCTGATTAAATCCCGTCGAGTATTTCTTCTTCACTTTCTGTGACATATTAAATGACTGTGATTTCTTCTGCTTCTCGTGTTTAGGTTTCTTCGCCTTCTCTGATTTCGCTGGTTCCTGTTTGGGTTTACCACCTGGAGATGTGTTATTCGGACTAGTTTGAGGACTAGGATCACTGAGGAATATACGCTCACTTCTTCGCACGTTCCATTCATCTAAGTATAAGGGCTTCAGGGGCGCCTTACCTTCAAGCTACAAGAATAACAATCGAAATATTCTCAACTTCAACTTTTATAGGTCTAAATCGATAAATGAAAGTGGGATTTGAAGATGTTCAGTTTTCTCTTGTTCAGTTCTGTGTCGGGCATTGGAGTGTGTGTTAGTGATCTGTTCCTGTTTGTGACTTTCGTGCTTTGCTGTTCCTGTAGAGTGCTGTACAAATGTATTCTTAAAACATCTATCATGGTCAGAGATAGACTTACATAACATTAATCCTAAACAGAGTCACAGATACTTCTTAGTGGTACCAAATGTTAGTAAACTATGTCTAAAATCCAGGAGCTTATTGATTCTCTAAATATGCAATAAGTTGTTTACAGTTTTCAAGACAACAACTTTGAATAACATTAAACATTGTTTCTTACCAACTATAAATATTTATACAAGAATCATATGTTATATGGCCGTGAAGAACAGTACACGGAGTTTACATATCGACTTTAAATCAAGTTAAAATGCATTTCACTGTAAACAGAAAAATTCTATAGCTAAAGGTCAAACAAAGGTTGTTCCAAATTTCCAAACTAAGCCAAGTAATCAATACATACACTTATCGTCCTGTCCTGCTTCGGTTCATCTTTTTGCCAACGGAAAAAATCCATATGTTTTGACTGTTTGGCAACGATTGTTTCTGGAAAGAAGATGGAAATAAGTGTGGGTATAATTAATTAAAGGCAGCAAGATCTATGAAAGAAACGGAATATGTGTTATTAGTTATGGAAGGCCCATACAGTCTAAGTAACACAACCTATATGTCACAGTGTGGAATGTGTTTCAGCCAAGAGCCCAAACAGTAGATATTGAGTGACCACACATTATATATCGCATGGTTAATATGCCAGAAAGGCTTTAGTGCAGCAGTGTAGCAGCAGTGTTACAACTTACAATCATCTACAACCCAGACACATTGTCTACATTAACATTTTGTGTGTATCTAGTAGCTAAGACAATAATTAGTCAATTTCAGGTTAAAATAATTCCACATAAACATCGATCATTACTTAAGAATAATTCAATATTACGTTTACAAAAAGTGTTTCATTATGTGAAACTACTCATACAATCGCGAACTATATATTTCTGTACCTGTCACGCCGGGCCTGACATTGTCACATTTCTTTGGCCTCCCTGGCTTTCTCTTCTTGTTTGGGGAGTCAGGAGACAAGTTACTTGATGCTGAAATAATTGGGAAGGTTTTTTTGTAGTATTTCATTTCAGTTCACACATATCTGTAAACATACTCAGGTAAGTTAATTACAAAATGTTCACAGTCCGCCACAAGACGTTGTTTATGAAACACCAGATTCAAACCAGTCATTTCACTAATAGCATGTCTTGTATCTGTCTCGGGGAAAACGAAGCAAATAATTAGATTTGACATCGCAAAAAGCAAGCTCAGAACACAGTCGATGCTCTTGATGTCGTATTTCATATGATGGTGTTAGGAAACAAAATGTCAGATGGTGAATTTGACGTGTCTAACAAGCGGTTCTGAGTCATTCATCACATGTCGGTAAATACTGGTCACCCAACACCTTGAAATATGTAACATCACTAGGAAAGATCTGTGTAATAACATACCATTGTCATCCTCGGATTTTCTCTTTCTTTTCTGAATGTCAGGCGATGTTTTGGTAGCATACTCAGCCAGCAAATTCAAACCACTCTTTGATGAATACTCTTTGGCTGCAATGATACGACATGAAATATGTACGTTTATAGAAGACGGCGAGAGGAAGTAAATAATACGTCTACTCCATCCAATTAATTTGCAGCACCCACTCGTGAGGCATTGTCGCAATTGAATACTCGCCGATCTAGAAGTATTTCTGCTTTCCTATGATTTTACTTATATGGAATTCGTCGTCCTAGTCTTATGATAAATATTTGAGGAACATGCATTTTAATTTTTTGACAAAACTTAGGGCCAAATTAAGCCATAAATGAAACTTGTGCTTTTTTAGTGTTAACTATATGTTTTTTACTATTATTGGCTAGACCAAAATAAACATACTATGCTCCTTCTTTTTCTTCTTCAATTTTATTTCTGACTGCATCGAGTGTTTCTTGTCACTTCCATATTTTCTATGCCATAACCCTACAATAAATATATAATTCGATTTCTGGATTTGATAAAAATATACAATAATATAATATATCGGCAATATCCGCAAATACGGAACAAAAAGTATAAACATCAATTATTGTACATATATACAAAATATATTTAGCAAGAAAATGTCTACACTTGTAATTTTATCGGCGTGTTCATTTGGTCTAAAATAATATAAAAATGCTACACAACGAAATACAAATGTAATATAATAACATTCATGTTTTAAGTTTATATCAAATGGGCAATCCAAATCAGACTAGGTACTAGGATTGTAAACGATGTGTCAACGCATTGAATGAAGTGGTTCGTTTTGTGAAGTTCATTAATCTAGCTATGAGAAATAGAAAAGAAAATGTAATACTGGACATCATTAACAAGATTTTACAAGCATTGCTCTAGCATTAGTCTATGAACATATAAAAGCCAGAAGTACATTTAGTATAAACAACAATTCTGTTACAGACGCGACATATCATTCAACATATCTATGTGCGCTATCACGTTATTGCGCAACATACGGGTTATTCTCTTAGTGCCAAGTAAACAAAGGATATATCTACCTCCAACGTAGTTACTCTCCTTCCCATTGATTTCAGAAAGACGTGAACGCTTGATCAATTTCCCAAAATCTAATGACTTGTTATGACGTGCTGGAAAACATATATGAATAAACAATTGAATGATTAATTTCTACTGGCCTTGATATTATTGCGGAGGACCAAACACGAGATAATTCTTCTTTACATAGTTCTACATAATGTATAACTGACACAGTTGTTTCCAATTATAATGGTAAAAAACAAATTATTTGTACATTTATGGCGAAGTTGTTTCTTTTTGGAATAGACGGTACAACTGTTTTACATGTACTTTTGTCATAGGTGCACTGCTTTTCTATCAGACATGTGCCTTTGTATTGAAATTGTGGTTAAAACACTAAATAAGAATTATGACAGCACTATCATTACTGCATTCAAACGAGCCACTTACATTCAATGCACTGAAAAGCCTAATATTTTAGTATCAACTTGACAATGAAACATTAGCTCAGCTATCTCATATCGAGTTTGACATATTGAGATTAGAGATAAGACCGCGGACTGTACTAACGGGATTTGAATGAAAACACATTTACCACAGTATGGCACTGTTTCTTTATTCTGCCAGAAACGTTTCATCGGAAAAGGTATTACATTCAAATTATATCATATAATGCACATGCCACTTTCTGTTACTATTTTTACATTTTTATAACCGTGTCTGTTTCGCATGCCAATGTAACTCGCAGACCTTTAAGAAAATAAATCACATGAAGTGTGACTTTCAGTGTTGGCCTTGTGCCGAATATACATAATAATGTTAGGAAGCCTGGAAAAACACAATAAGAGTCTACTAAATGCGTCTCACCTTCCAACATGTCTGGTAATAATTCATTTAAATGGAGGGGGAGAAAATAATTGTGTTTTGGCCCATGGAAGAGCCAATTTTATTGAGAAAAATGATTTTTATGATTACACTGGGGTAACAATATAATGACAAGAAATATAACATTTACCATGTTCGTTCCGTTCTGATGAAGAGGAACCGGCGGGAAACTCTATTCTTGCCGGGGCTATCAGATTTATCTTTTTGCTTAAAGGTATCTGGAATATTATTATAAAATGGAATTGATGACCGATTTAATTCACGAGAAACACATGGTAATTATGGTGTCATACACTACAAAATGTTCAAGTTGGTACAAATCTAATGATCATATTTAAGACATACTTTAAGAATATTTATAATACTAGCAATATGACATATTAACACAATTGTGTATTTTTTTTCGACTATTACATTCGGGACTAAATCACTACACCGTCCAGTACCTTGAAGGAACTTGCAGTTTTCCTAAACACGCGATCCACCAACATCTCTGCTAGTTTCTTCTTCTTAGTAGGTCCATGTTGGCCTGAAGATCCACAGCTTGTCGACGACGGCGGAGAATTTTTGTTACTGTTTTCATTCGATTTACTTTTCCTATCACTGTAAAAGACATAAACATTTTATTCTCAACGATTTCATTTCATTCTCCCACTTCTCTTCTCCCAAACCTTTTTCTGTTACCCAATTCCATGCGTTCAAGTTTTTTCTTCTGAATTTCGTACCAGTCTATTGCTTAAAGAGAGTTCGTTTTCTTTTCTGTCTGTGCTATCTTTTGTCATACGCTATTGTATAAATATAGATCATTCGTTGTCCTGGACAATAAGCATTGTTTCCGGATATTGCAGATTGTCTCAAATTTCAGACAAGACGAATTTTTATACAGCATTTGTCTATAACATTATGACACTGGTGTCTTGTGCGTAATTCTAGAATCAGTTCGACACGCTACAAGGTATATCTAAATATTTACAGAGATGATGTATAGACACTACTGCTTGACTGATATATGCTTACAATTTTGAGAACGTATCTCGTTCGGTATTCGCCAGTTTAGTTTTTTTTCGGTTTAAACCATGCTTCTATATAACATTGCATCAGTCATAAATGTAGGTGCAAAAACATTTTTAGTGATGCTTAATTTGTTTGACGCCTGAGGTTAGGACTTTGCTTGTTTTCTTTTTTGTTGTTCAGTTTTGTGTTGGACATATTGGCGGGTGTTTGTGGTCTGTAAATGTTCTATTTTCCGTGTCCTGTGATTGTCGGGTTCGGCTGTATTTGTTTATCTCTATTATTGTTTGGATACTGCATGTTGTATGATGCGTAGTCAACCAGGAGAGCAAAATGGAAAGACAAACACAATGTACAAAGCCACCATGTAACACAAGGATGCGTGAAAGTTTGAAGAAATATGTAAACTTACAAAACTGTTTTGTAATTATTAAGCTTTCACGGGCAAAACAATGTTTTTTTAAAAGAAAAAATACCCGAAGAAGTAACCAAACATTAAGCCCTACAGCGAAGACTGTATATAAGAGTATAAAACGAAATTTGGCGTGAAAAGTAGTTCCGGATTATTTGCGTACAGGTGTATCGATTTTTGTCTCAAAAACACTTTCAGTATCAAGTGCATCGAAGTCGTGCTTCAAATTTAATCTGTTTCGTCTTGTTCTTCCACTGGTTTGATTTCTGTTCCCCAAACCTGACATATTATGTACGGTCATTGCTTAACAAGAGTAATACAAGACGCAGCGACCTACATTCAACCCATGTTCTATTGACCTTTCATTAGTTGATAACATGTGTCATACAACGCTAATAAATCTCTATTGTATCTGCTATTCAGTTTATCCAACCCGCTGAATATATTCATACATTTCATTGGCATATGTCGTCTGTGTATTGTTTATTAATGGAGCGATTATATCATGTGCATTTTAAATGCCAGCCCCGTGCTTTTGTATCCAATACATTTAATATACGTCTGACTTGTTCAAAATTTACACCAAATTGCACACACAAAATGTTTTGAAGGTAACGTAGTTGTTTATGGCTTTTAAGATTTTTAACTTTTAGTGAACATCCTAAATGGTATTGTGATGTTATTTACAATACTGAACACTATGAACAAATAGATTATAAATTTCCATTGGCTGTCAGAATTTTGAATTGTTTATGAAAGAGTAATCCCTAACCGGCCTAGTGTAGAGTATTTTACAACATTTTAATTATCCAAAAAAAGTTCATATAAAATGCATGATTACTTAACTATTATTATTACTATTGTTTCGTACTTAGTAACCACACATTTAATTACTTTGTAAATATTATAATATAACTATTCTAATATTGGGCAAGCTTTAATCAGTTTTTCTGAACATGATCACACATTTGTCAGGGTGAGTTCGTATCAATATTAAAGTCATAAATAAATTAAAATCCACTATATGTAATTACAGACTAATTAAAAGGTAGCACCAAAGAGAATTAAAACTGTGAACGGGAAAGTGATAGACCGGAGCAGTACCTATTATCAGCAATTCCTTGTTCTTTGGTCTTCTTCTTCGGTCGCCCAGGTCCCCTGGATACGTCTTGGCTACAAAACAATATAACACAAATAAATAATATACCTGGGGCTAATCACATACAAAAACCGTTAATGTAAATATAGCTGTACCTTTGATATATCATTTAGCAAGAATGATATTTATGTAATAAATTATTTACATTCCTTAAAATGTGTTTGAACGTTATATTTACAAATGTATTTGATTTGGTAGTGGGTTAAAATAGAAAACATAGTTCTTGATGGTTGATCAATATATGTATTCTAATGAAAACAACCTGTTATATATAAGCGGATTTAGCTCAGTGGTAACGCACTGGGCTGTCAATCCAGAGATCGTGGGTTCAATCCCTGGCATCGGAACTTGACATTTCTGAAATATTTATAATATTTCCCGCTATATCTGGCCGTGTGGTCTATAAAGTATCTGAAAGTGCCAGGAAGCTGTGTTATACACCGGGCACATTAAAGAACCAGGCTGTCTATTCGAAATAAGAGCTAGGCGCACCTCTTCAGCGCCGGACATGCCTGTATCTAATGTTTCTCTCTCCCTTCAGGGGCTTTCTCTCAGTCTGTCCCTCAGTCAGATCATGATGTATCTGCACTGGTAGGAATGCACCTGCACCCTTGTGGCTGCAACATGGGTAAAGTGCCTTTGAACGTGCGTTCGCATGAAAAGGGCGCTATATAAATCTGGTATATTTAGATAACTTTAGTTAATTGTATTCATAATTATTTATTCAAGTGCAAGAAGAACACAATAAAAGAGAATTTTAAGTTTGTTCCATTAAAACAATGCAAAATTGTTTTTAAATTTTACAAATAAAAAAGCTAGAAGTCGATCAGGGGCGTTTATCACATTGTCATATAAAATATGATGAAATCTATAAAATTGTCTTCATGAGTTTAAAACCACCGCAACATCAGTTTTAAACATGAATGGCGGATTATTTTTATTGTCAAAATGTACCTTCCTTTCAAGTACAAAATGCCCATGTCACTGACCCGAGTTCAGCCTATTAACACTATTATTTTTCTACTTTTTAGAATTTCTGACAGCTAAAACTAGGCATTTCAGTCGTTTTACTGTTGGAATTGGGTCATTCGGTTTGGACATTCAGCTTTTTGATTGCTGAAACTAGTTCATTCAGCTTTTCAACAGCTTGGACTTGGGAGGATCATTTACTTGTTCAATTGGGCATTGTGTCTTGTATGTTTATATGTTTTCTGCGCTCGGCTGTTTCAGTTGGGCATTGTGCCATGTATGTGTTTTTATGTTTTCTGTGATCGGCTGGTTAAGTTGAGTGCTGCGTTCCCTCCTGACATAATATTTTCCTTTTTCAAATACATCGAGTACGAGCCAACCAAAAAGAACAGCAAGACATGGAAATTATATCCTCAAATTACGAACACACATGTACGATGATCGAACAAAGATGATCGAAACATATAGCAAACTAAACTCAATATCACATATACATAACAAGTGTGTTACATTTATGACCACCATATTAACAGATTAAATATAATAGACAGTTTGACATTCTTACCTCAACTTTTCCTTCCCATCTTCCTTGACGTTTTTCTCTGCGTCTTTCATATTTTTCGGAGTGAGCTTCGCCAGTTGCTTTTGTTTCTCCTTGTATTGCTTCTGTAGCTCCGCTAATCTCATCTTCATCTCTAGCTCGATCGAATCAATGACCTCTTCATCTAATTCGAGAAAAGAATCAAGGTCTGTTTCTTTGAGTTGTGATGCCAGAAAGAAAGAGCATATAGGAAAAACACAACATATAGATTGTTTTACGTGAAATAAATATAACTAAGCTAAATCTAGCGAAAAGTAACATCAGGTCTATGGCGCTAGATTCAATCATTACTTTCTATTGATATTACAATAGTAACACAACACAACGACTAAGAAGAAATTAGATTATAGTAAATTTTAGAAACAAAACCGAAGACAATATCTACTTTATACAACACCCAAGACCATTATTAGGATGTACAAATTATATATTTTACTAAGTCTTTTTATAGAGGCTCACCTTCAGGAATAGATATTCCACAAAATGTTGTCAGCTTTTTCGTGGGGTCGGATTTCTTATTCTTTTGCTCCTTCTTTGGTTTGAAAGCGTAACCACACTTCACTCGTGATTTATGTTTGAGTTTATTTGTATCGGTAGTCGAGCGCTTTAAAACCTCCTCTCTCGTATGACCCAATTCCTTTTCTATATCATGCTCTTTTATTATCTCTTTTTCAACTTCAACTTTAACCTCACTTTTAAGTTTTACATCATCAGTTGAATTGCACGGTTCGATGCATTTTGGAATGTCTTCTTTGGATTCAGAAGAAGTTTTATTTTCATCAAGTCTCACAGCACTCTTTTCAGCTAGAGCACTTAAAAGTTCCAGACCATCCGCGGCCTGCAACACCTGTGGATCCATAAATGGGTTATACTCGGTCAGATCCGTAAATATGTTTCTTCCAGGTTTTGGTACTTTTTTAAAGTCACCACAACTCACACCAACCTCAGTTTTTCGTGATTCGATAACTACACATTCTGAAACATTCTTCGTTTCATTTTCACTGCATTTAGAATCCTCTTTGACAGTCGGTTCAACAGACTGATCATCATTTGTAATGTCAGTATCGGGATTTGTGTTCTCTATTGCATGTTGGCTATCCTCCTCAATTTCACACACTTCCATAGAATGACTTGACTTAGTTTCTTGCGTAACTTCAATGTCATCTTCACTTTTCTCATTCTTATCTTCTGTATCACACACATTAACAAATTCATCTACATTATCGTCTGATTTATTTTCTTCAGTGTCTTCAGCACACGAATCCGAAGCGGGTAACATTGGAGATGTACCACGTGATTGCACAGAAGTATGATCAGGTTTTGTGGGATTCACATCAACAGATTGCTCTAAGCCAGGTTGAGATGTGAGTAATGAAGAGTTAAAAACGATAGGGACAGAAGGAGACGGAAATGCATACTGTTGATCAGGAACGATAGCCAAATCTAGAAAAAAGAGTCACATAGCCTATACACATGTAAGTATTCAAATATGTAATTTAATCTTATACGCATACATGTACTGACAACAAAGTGATACAAGTCGACAAGTGTCTTACTTTTAAATGAAACAGAACGACTAAACATGAATGTGTTTGTAATTTTACCTTGTACATGTATTTGGTTAATACCACGCACTAAATGAACCATAAGTAATTAGCACTGGTAGTAATTATAACATGATTAAGTGTAAGCAAGAAATGTTCGATTTTCCAAAACTTACAACATCCAAAAGATCAGTAAACGTTCACAAATATTAAGCAAAATCATGTGTGTATTTTGTGGGATTTCACACTAAGACAGGTGTCGGTCTATAGGATAATGAAGCAATTGTAGTTATCTTAGCTATAATGAAATACGTAAAATGTATACAATACCTGAGACAGACGACGTTTGAGCGAGACTTAGAAGTTTTGACTTGTCACCGTCTTGGCTCAAAGAAAGCGGCGTAGCGTCAGGTCCACCCGCCAAGACAATGGAAGGCGGCATAACATTTGCTGGATTTGTCAGTACTGGATGTAAAGGTTTGTCATCCTTTATAGACACTTCTGGTCCCGCTATACCCTAAATAAAACAACAACAAATAGTTAGGAATTTCAGTGGGTGTTAATTTTACCATTAGTAAGTCAACAGACGAAAATCAAAATTGGGTGGGTGATAACAATAATAATGTATTTTTAAGAGAGTGAAAGGGCTCCATTAATGCATATGTATGCTATATTCATTCAAAACGGCTCGATTCTAATAAGCATATGCATGCACTGCATGTTTCGTTAACAACACGCTATCAGTTACTGTGCCACATACCGTTCTAATACCATGCCAGTTGTCTCAAGGCTTATTTCCTTATTGAAACTTTAATATAGTTTATTTGTCTGTCTAGTAATAATTAGTGATTTGTGGTAATGTAGTTTACTGTGTACCAGGCATCTTCTCCTCAACCTCATAATTCATTTTCCTAATGCTTCAATGTCTTTTAATCAGTATCCGAGCGCCAACCATACACATTAAATCCACTCTTGCTTGTTGTTTAGTTTGAGATAAAAAGTGTTTAACATTAATAATAGATGACCAGGGTTGTAAGAGAAACTGGTGTAACTGTATGAACATATAGAAGGAGATATAACAGTTTTGCTATACGCACTCGCTGTATAATAAACGTTTAATATCTCATGAGCCAATTAGCAGAATAATACATTTGTTTTATGAGTTATACAAAATGTATTAAGATGAAATAGTATATACAGAAGTCTCGTTGTCAGGAAATTAAGCGAGTAATATATATATACAATGGTTTGCTAGTTAGCATGATTAGCAAAGAGACTTACGTTGGCACTGTACATATGACCAAAGGTGGGAACTTACGTTGGCACTGTACATATGACTTAAGGTCGAGACTTACGTTGATACTGTACATATGACCAAAGGTCGAGACTTACGTTTGCACTGTACATATGACCAAAGATCGAGACTTACGTTTGCACTGTACATATGACCAAAGATCGAGACTTACGTTTGCACTGTACATATGACCAAAGATCGAGACTTACGTTTGCACTGTACATATGACCAAAGTTCGAGACTTACGTTTGCACTGTACATATGACCAAAGGTCGGTAAGCCCAGATCTAGAGTAGCTGGTTTATCCGAAGTCCCTTGCTGAGCAGTATATAGCGCTTGTGTAGATGGTAATGTGACTGGAGCATGTTGGCCTGGTAACAGAGTGGGACCAAACGTAGATCCGCTTGCAATATGATTACCAACTGGTAACCCAGTGAACAAACGAGTGTTGTCATACATCTCAGAACCTGGAAATACAATAACTACATATTAATGCATGTATATTAATTATATTAATCTTTTATTTGTATTGGAACAAGTTGAACCAATCATTTGTATAGCGCGATAATCAAATTCTGTATAGGACAAACACACAATTGTGTATTGTTGTATGGGTTTCCCCTTTATTATCTTTTTTTAAATCAAGGGTGGTGACATTTTCAAATATTCGGCACAACATATAAAATTTCCATACTCCTAATAACGATGAACATAACGGATTTTATATTGTTCTTTTTATTGAAATTCCTCACGCTAAATCTATAGCGAAACACGCACTCTATCAAGAATAATGTTAATAAAAAATACTCTTAATAAAGGCATAAGAAATAAAGGAAGGGTTAAGTCATTGCAACTAACTGCATATTCCTATGAAATATCTCCCTATGCCGATGGATCTTTAGCTAAAAATTAGGATCTGAGGAATTAAATAAAAAAAATATGTGTACCGTTTGCATTGTCAAAAAAACCCAGAAATTCAAAGACATTTTTACATTAGAATTGATTAAATACAACTTAATATGTAGCTCATACAGGTATTTGTTTTAAAGATAAATAGTTTATTTCAAAGTTCAGTTAGCCATAGGCCCGTGAAGAATACTAGTAACACAATCATGGGTGAAAATTAGAAATTCTGAAAGCATTGACGATGTACCAGTATGTAGGGACACTCAAAAACCTGACGTTCAGACACGTGTCTGACAACTGTAACACCATGCACAATAAATGTTTCATATGACAGTAACAAGTGGCATTATATTAACAGCAATGTACCTGTTGGTAGTAGTAGTATCTGACCAGTTACCGAATCTTGTGCTAGTTTATATCCTGCAGGAACGGTCAATGGTAGCTGACCACTGTTTGGACCAGTGGCCGATGCAGTTGTTACGGACTGTGGAAATGAAAACGAACCAGAACCATACCAACTTGTAGGCGTGAGGGGATGACCTGCTTGTAAGAACTGCGCAGCAATCTGTCGTGAGGCAGGATCGTCCGCCCAGAACACCCCTGGTGGTGTTGCACCTCCTGTTGATGACATATCAGTAAGTGTAATAATAAATTACTGATACTGGCAATTTGTATTTTATACTAAGAACGCTTAACGTTGTTTATGACTAACATGTAGACTGATTGATTGAGATATTGTAAGCCTTAGTATTAAACTTATAAAACAATTTTTGAACTGCTAGAACTTATTCTCATGTCGGTAACTTAGTTTAAAAGTAACATAACCTCTAGAACGACATACCGAGGCAATGTATTCCTAATCACCATGACTACTGATTAATGTCGGGACTTGGTCATGACTACATCTTTAGCTAATAAGTGGAAGCAACATTTTATTTATATTTTATTTCAAACATTTGCTTTGAATCATATTTCCCTACCCTCAGGTCAAAGTTTAACTGTACTCTATCATGTAACTTGAACAAAAATCATATGCACAAATCATCCTTTCCTAAAGCAGTAACACCTTTGACCTGTTAGCAATAATAATACTGTTTACTCTATAAATATAATGTAACAACGTATAAACTTATCTGGCAAACTAGGCATTACAGTGTACAAGTTATAGAATGCACATCGTTATTCATTGATTGTTCAAATATTGAGAACATTTCATGCTTTACTAATACGTACCGGTAACAATTAAGTTTGCAGGTAATTCATTTCTATTTTCAGTTGTTGTTGAGCCACATCCTTTAGTTGACGGTCGAATGACTTTTAATGGTCTGAATAGAACGAAAGAAAACAACATTGATTTACCCGGCGTACATCAGCAACAATAGTTTGCGATTCTAACGATATTATAATCAACAACGAGAAACTTCAAGGTATTCAACTATTACACAAACAAATGATCCACTCACCTGATGGGTTTCACGTCAGCTACAGGGTTTGATTTTTTACTATCGTCTGCTGTTTTCTTGGCCTCAGTATCTGCAGTACAAATTGAAATATGTGATTTCGATATAAAGTTATATCTAACAACGTATGATTAATTGTAAACATTGTCCATGGTTGGACAGTGTAATAACAAGTTGTACGAAACATATAAACATGTACAATGTAGTACATATCAGAAATATCCGCGTCCAGGGAAATGTTTATAGAAAACTCACAACTAAAGATTACCCGCCTCCGCAGGGAATCGAACACGTCCATCCTTGTGGTGTATTGGTTAGCATAATATTATTTTCCATTTATTGCCATGACAAAAATATTATATAAATATACATGTATATACGTATACACGTATATTTATAAAATTTCCGATCAATTGTTTTTTGCTTATTATATCAAATAGTTTATATAGCACAATATTGTATATCATGGCGATATAAAAACATAGCATAGGAAATTACATTAAAACATGTGCATGAAAAGAGTGTCAAGGGACAAATTGCACTTGCAAAACACAAATACGTATTGCAAAAACATGTATTACCTGACGGCAATTTTGGAGCAATATTTCTTTGTCTTGCCACTGCAATACCTATGGGTATACCTACAAAAAATGTTGTAAAAATCAGCATCAAAGAACTTACAACAAAAATTATTCCCAGCAAGACCTTTCAACAAAACAACATGTTCTCTTGCTGAATGAGGTAACACGATATACAATGAAACAAAAGTGATATTGTGTTAGTTGTTTAAACCAATAATAACAACTTTACTAGGTCATTCAGCGTTGGCATTGAGACTTTGAATTGCTGAAACTACGGTGGATCATATACTCGCTCGGCAGTGTGTACCTTTTATGTTTTCTTTGATCGACTGGTTAAGTTTAGTGCTGCCTTCCCTGTCTGACTTAATATTATCTTTTATAATAAGATTAGCACAATTACATATCGATTTAAATTAATAAACATTTTACATTATTTTCTCGAAGTAGCTATCAATAAATATGGTACCAACCATTCGACTGGTTATTGCCATCCGCTAGCTTTTTACTTTTGTTAGTATCCTTCGATGATGCTTCTGACTTGACATTGGAAAATGTAATTGGTTTACCATTCTTCTTATCCCTCTCGGACAAATCCTTAGACAAAACAAGTGGTTGAATAAGGCCTGCACTTTTCCCACTTGTACTATTGTGTGCTTTCTTATTATCAGAATCGATGTGATTTTTGTCGGGTTCTCTGTTATGTTTATTTGTTCCATTTTCCTTATCAGTCTTTCTCTTATCATTTACTGATTCAGTATTGTCATCAACTGCTACCGCATTGTTATCGTCTGATACTGCAGAAGGCACTGAACGCTTAGATTTCTTTGATACTTCACTATGATCTTTTGAGTTGTGATTTAGGTCACAAGCTTTCCGCTTTTCGGACGCTCTTCGTCCAGTTTCACAACCAGAATCTTTTGTTTTTGTCTGACACTTTCTTAAATCATGAACTATGTTTTTATCATCGTCAGTATTTTTAGGGGAATGCAGTGCTTCTCGCTTACTTATCACAGACTCGATTTCCTTCTCTCTCTTGCTTCCACCATCAATAACATTTTTCGTTTTCACAGATAAGTCGATTGTATTGTCAATATCTGAACACTTGAAATCACTTGGTGAGGAAACACTTACAGCCTTCATATCAGTTTGAACACAAATACGGTTATTGCAAGAATTTAAATCTGATGTTGCACAATTATTGTCAGTCATGCCATCTGCCTTGTATTGTGAATCCTCCTTATGCCTTATTGGCGGAGACGTCTTTGGACTGAAGCTGGAGTCCTGACTATCCTCGGGTTTAAGTTTCTCTCGAAGCCGATGTTTTGTGTCTATAACGTTGATTATTGAAGGTGCTCC
This sequence comes from Spisula solida, assembly GCA_947247005.1. Taxonomy (NCBI): domain Eukaryota; kingdom Metazoa; phylum Mollusca; class Bivalvia; order Venerida; family Mactridae; genus Spisula; species Spisula solida. The sequence goes on along the minus strand of OX365944.1, from coordinate 68,223,194 downwards.
AGCAACAGGACTAGATATTGTACCAATTTCGGGAACATATGTCGTAGCATGGACTCGCTTGCCATCCTGTGGTTGGGTACGAGCGAATAAATTGTGATAATATGGCAGACTGTATGTTGTGGCAGTTCCCTGCCCAGATGAAGATGGGCTTAGTTGTGACGGATAAACACCTGCATCTGAAAACAACCACAAGTATGTCAATGGTTATAACATATCATACGACAATAATTCTAGCTATAAGGACTAAAATAAAAATACTGTTTGTTTGCCCTTCCACTACCAACCCGAAATAACTGGATCAAAAATATTTTATTGCCCAAATTGAAATAATATTTTTTTAATGGAAATTAGTGATGAAAATGTTATGTTTTGAATACAGGCTTGTTTCTTAATTGTAAATTTGGTACCTAACTTAATCTAAGTTTGTTTTCACTTAGAATAATATTAATAAATTTCATTTAATATCTGTATATCTTTACCAATAACTATCATTCTGAAACATTTCCAAAAAAAAAGATTTAACTTACCTATTCCAAATCTTCTTGGGACGGAAGAAGAAACAACGAATATTTTAAGTTCGGCCTAAATACATTATAATTCTACAATGAATGCAAACCAATACTAGTATATAAAACCGTTATATGAGAAAATTGGAAGTATCGCACGACATAATACGTTACCTGTAGTATCTTGACTATTGTTAGCAGTTGATGAAATAACAGCTAATGTTGATGTAACAGTTACAGCTGAAGTTGGAACAACCGACAAAGACTTTTTATTGGCGTTCTCTTTTGATGCCTTTTCTGAATCCTTACATTTGTCTTTGATACACAGATTTTCTGGTACTTCTTGAACATCTATAGTCTTATCTTGTTTCTTCCCAGTTGGGCTTACTGCACGAGAACGTCTACCGGGACTACCTAATATGGCGGATGTACTACCATGCTCAGTATGCATGGAACGTTTCTGACGAGAAGGACTATTATTAGAAACACTTGAACTGTTTTTACAAGTAGCTGGGACATTTTCTCGGGACTGAGACTTGTGGGAATTAGGCGAATCCAGCACTATAATATCCGGAGATTTAACTGTACCTCTCTTTTCAACAGTTTTAGTTTTAGACAGGTTTTCAGGAACACAACCCTCATTAGCACTTTTCTTCCCATCAACTTCACGTGACGGCGATTTTATCGCCTTTGAACTGCTTTTAATCTTATCTCTATCGTCAGTTTTAGTCAACCTACCGCGAGTTCGTTCACTACCATCTGTGTGTTTATTTCTATCAGGATTTAATTCACTACTTAGTCTTGGGGCACTTTCATTTCTATCACAAATTTTATCAGTTTCTCGCTTCGTGTCGGATTTTCCAGCCTCGTTTTCTTTTTGTTTGTCGGCGCTTCTATCTCTGCCTCCTGCGTTAGACAGAGATAAATTAGTAGCCTCTATTTGCGCAGTGGGGGAATACAGATGGCTATGAGGATATACACCATGAGTGTAGGCGTTCTGTCCGAATATTGCTTCTGAAATAAATGGGAAAAAACTCCCGATTAGTTATACCGGGGGTATTTTACATCAGAGGAGCTTACCATGCATTATTAACCAATAATATTCAGCCGCTTATGCACTAATACTTTGTGATGTCATAATTCTAAAAAAATATGTTTTCGCTTGACTTAATGAGCAATATTGTAAAACACAAAACAGATGCGTCGCTGGTAATGTAAGTCGCATTTGTTTGCGTTTCGAAGGAAGTAAAACATCAGGGGTTTACAAACAAAAATATCGAAATAAAAGCCAAACAGACAAGACGGTATGAAAGGAGAGTTCTTTTTTTTTAAACAAGACAGTAAATACCGGTAAATGAAATATGTTTTATTAATAAACCAGACACCAATCCTGAACAAAACTATTAATTTGGATATATTAAATCATTTCTATCGTCGTGATTGTATTTCTTAAATCTGTAGAATGCAAATTGTTCTATTTTCCAGGCTTTGGTAAAGAATATACCGTGCCAAAACCCAAGAAGCCAAGCTAACGTGACTCCAAGCGGGCGTTGGGTTATCGTTTAGCCATGACTAGATCTATAATTTAATTGGTGTTATTTTACTGCAGACCTCCCACATGTGTGCATACTATTTTAGACCGAACATACGAAATGTCTGTCAAACTATTCGCATTATCTTAAATCTATACCATACTAATGACTAGCTCGTGTGCAGTTACGCCTACTTTGCACATGGGTAATTAAATATTAATTCCCTTTTTACACAACTGGCGCTAATTAATGTAAATAAATTATACCTTTCTGCAAGTCGTATATTCTGTGTTGTGCAGCGTGAGCCTGCAATGCTGCTTCCATCGGTGTGACGCCTGTAGTATTCTGCTGCGCAAAGAGTGCCAGGGATTCCGTGGCCGGAAGGTACGGTAAATACGGGTAATACATGTTCCCTAGCAAATACCGAGCATAACCTACAATGGACATAATCTGGTTATAGTTTTTTTGTGAAATAAAACAGCAATTTATTAATACCAAGCAAACCCCTTGCAAATCTTAATAGAAACCAATATAATATACCCTGTATGTATTTATTTCAATCACAATTCTTGTCGTTTTATATGCTCTTCAGAAAATATTTTCATTTCTGCCTACTGTCTGTTTGGTTATAATATTGTTTAAGCATAATATTATTATTTATGTTTTACGCAATGAATATTTTGTATTGCATTCCTACTGTACAAAGGTAATGTTAATAATATAATTATTGCAACTGTTTTCTTTGGTTGGATTTATGTGTTAAGTGCCATCTAGCCTGTTGAATACATCTATATATTTATTTATTATCTAAACTAATTGATTACATGCAGATAATTTAGTTACACGAACGCTGTAAAGCCAATTTGTAGCCGATGTGTTTGCATTATTCTCCACCGAGCTTGGTTTTATACAACTTCGCAATTTATTTTGTTTTATTTTAAACAAATTTGTCTTCATTCAGTTTTCAATTTTCTCATTTATATTCCTACATATCGTCTCCGTATGGTTTAAAATCCTTCTCTTTCCTCCTTATGGTCGCTGTTCTAGTTTATGTTATAGGAACAAACTGTCTTTTGACGACAGACGAACTGTTGCGGAGGCATTAAGTTCAAATCCGTTCAATTTTATCGCATTTTATCATTATTAATAAGCTGTTTCTAGTACTTTGTAATTGCTAACAAACCATTTTTGTGTTGTTTTAGAATCAAATTCTTAACTATACACCACTTTTCCCTTTATTTGTTATAACCTGAATACTTATCAATAAATAATTTATTTATATCAAATCTTTAAACTATTAAACATTTTATCACCACTTTACAGGGTTAAAAACACTTTAAAAAACGAATTGTGATTCACCAAGACGCTTGAAATATCACTTTGCATCAACAATAAACCCGAAATATGCTGTGTTAGGGCACTGTTTTCCCGGGTTGACTATCTATAACTGGCATTTTGTAACGATTGTTGGAATTTCAACTGAAATGTATATGGTAACTCATTTAGTATTTAATTTTATTGACTATTGCATTTGCAAAAGTTAAAAAAAGAAGATTGCTATAATCATTGCTCAGCACATTCAATAAGTAATCATTTACCATTGATTTGAAGCAAATACCAATAATCGAAATGGTCAGATGTTAATATAATTTGTCAAAAGTCACGGAAGGTGATATCGGTATTTACAACGTCGATGTCTGAACCGAGATATCAGAAAATTGATGTCCTCATAAATATAGGTTGTTTCCACCTTCCGGGAATCTAATTGATACGGATATATAAGATAATATTATGCATTACAATGTTCTGTCAAACTTCATACTCTCGCAACAACATAACGTGTATGTGTGTCTTTTATTAATATTACATATGATCCAATATCAAACTATGTTATTGTTAGGGATATGATATAACTCGGACATATCGTTCATTCTACAGATAGAGGAACAAAACGGACCAAAGCTGTCGGCACACTGATTAGTTTGTAAAATGAATAAATTATTACATGTACTTGCTTAACGCTAGATATTACACATTAGCATAAGTACTGTCATATTCAACACAGATTTAAGTGTTTTGCAAACATTTTGAACGTCATACATGCTATACGGAGCCCTTCTTCTTTCACATATGCTTGATGGCGATACAATGTCATTGGTAACTACACTGGTTTGTTATGTGTTATAATGTACAGGATCTTGAAAGTTATGTTTTATATGATGTAAAATGGGTGTGCATGCATGCATCCACGAACAATGCCTTCAGAATATGAAATTTGCGATGTTTTTGAAGTTATTTCTAGTAAATCTATGTGTAATAAAGCTGCTGAATCACGATAGGCACTGCCAAAATGTATGACACACATGATTTGATTTTAATTCGGCACACATAACGATATTTTACAAATACATTCAAACCAAATCACAAGATCACATGATGACAATGAACAATGTATAAGTTTCTACAATTTAAAATAATAAATATGAAAAATGCGAAGCTGTTCCATGATGTCTTCTGCCACTTAAAACTTTTTTTGCTTTCTAACGATGAAATAGCAATTCACCCAATACCCTTTGTACGAAAATAAAAATAGCTATCATCGCTAGCGTTCGTTCAGCTCTTCAACGCTATTAATGAAATTACTGCACACATCGAAAGTTAAAGCACATCAAATGTACGGTTTCACGAAACGTATGACACACACCATGAAATAAGCAATGCATTTTATAAAACGAACTTCGATAAAACATTGACGAACACAAAGATAACTATTGGTTAATACGTTTTCTCTGACATCAAACGAACTCATCCTGGCTCATATAATTAGTGGTTATTATCATAAATGTTTTATCAGAGGAAAAAACTAACAAAAAGATGTTGTAAGTTTCTAGATCAAAGCGATACATGACATTCTACAGTATAGTAACAGTACACGTATTTCCAATGATGGGATCGTAAATATAATGTCAAAGAAAAAATACACTTCGTACTCAAGTTCGCGCATAATGTCAAGAGAATGTACTTTTTCGTTAAGTCATACACAGTTTAATATTTTGTTAGAGGTCATTAATCTAAAGAAAGCGGCCACTTGTCTACAGTAGTCAAAATTAATTAATTTCAACAAAACTGAAATCATAGTTACGCAATGCTTATTCATTTCACATCTATTAACAAACGGCCATATTGGTGTGTGCATTGACTGTCCACTTCAGACAGGAAATACGGTATGGTAAAAACATTTCTATACCAGCTTTAAATAAAGAACACAATTTGAAGTTCTAATACAACCTCAGTATTAAAACCACCTCAATAGGAAGGTAATATTTCAAGGAACACATAGATTGTCTAATCATTGAGGGTTGACTGTTCATGATAGAAATATTAAGATAAAGCCTAGTACTCGGTAATTCCAGTCACTCATTCAAAAACATCATCGCTTACCGTCTAAAAACAAAACGATAAACAGAAAGTAACATTAAAACTGAACGTGTGTTTTAAATAAAAGGTTCTGAACCAATTAAGTATATAAATATAAATATATGAATTATGTCAGTTTTAAAAATTTATATACCACGTAACACGTATAAATTATATATATATATATATAATATTATGCATGTGGAATTTTTCGTTTTAGATCTTCCCATTATATGTCATTTTAATAATACCGTAATATCCAAGCGAACTTTTAAATCATTTTTATGTCTTCTTAAAACGTCAATCGCGTCACTTGAGAAAAATTAATTACAGGCAAATTGGATAAACACAAAAATCATTTCGGATTATAAAAAAGCTCACGTCGTCGTATTTTATCAGAAGAAATGAATATTTCTGGTACTAAAACATAGAAAGATGTAGTTATTAACGGTTAGTGCAGTTATTTTTAACTTAGAGTATAGATTGTTGCGTAAAAACTCCAGTGTGGTACTAAAAATGCAATTACCATTTCTAAAGCTTTAGGAGCATGCACACTTGTCGAATTGTATATGTATGTTTGAGTGATTTTGTAGGTCCTTGATTTTAATATAACACACATATAAGTAGTTGTTATGTGTTTGTGTGAGCAGTGAAAATAATCGCCAAGTAGTTATATAAGTGTTTCGTTAGTTTTTTACAAACACTATTCCTCTGTACGGAGGTCAGTGGATCACACTCGTGTTCCTAGGTTACTAACCAGTGTAAAAATCAACATTTCTTTACATTTTCAGAGGTGGAAGACAATGTGACCGTGACACAATTTTTAGAGTCAAACTTCAAGGAAAACATAGGTCTGAATCACCTACGCATTGATTCCTCTATAACCAGTAACTCAAGCATTTTGGTTAGCGGGCATATGACAGGAAACCTTTATTTAAACTGTCCTGTTCCATATGGTCATCGTAAAACGCTTTATAAGCTCCCACAGTTTTTTCAACATAATGCTGATTCGTTTGTTTAAAAAGGCTTGGCAAATTTTACGTTTGGGTGCTGCTATCAGGTATGTCCATGTGATGTTTGGTCATTGTTATTCATTGTTGTATGTTGGATCGTACTCCGGATATGTTTGATAGACTCAGGCTGTCAGAGCAGGGTGTAGAGTTTGGATTGTACTTGTAATCAGTGATTTGTTTGATATTTTATGGTGTGCCTTTGTGCTCCTTTTTTTAGCGTGTTGTTGTGACTCTTTTGCTCCGCTGTTTCGACTTAATGTTGCTTTTCCTGTCCGATTGTTTTTAGTTTTTTGCTTTTAAAATCACGACGCACACGCTGACGACGTGTGGCACAGGGGAATGTTTGATCAAATTAACATCCAGTAATTCATCAACAGTTCAAAGGCCGTTTGCTTTTCATTCCGATTTATGGTTCTAAATCAAAGCTGATTCCTCCCTTCCCTATAGTTGTAGAGTTCCTTGACTTTATATTGATACGCCATTCCAGTATCCCCTCTACATTGCTTACTTAACCAATATATAATTCCTCAATTTCTTAATTCAATTAGCTTAGTTGTAAAAACTAGAAATATAGGCCGCCAAACGAGTTCTTATTTTCCAATGGCCATATTATTTTACACGGACACAAACCCAACTGTTAATGTTTCATGTGCTGATCATTTCCGGGGACCTGCGTCGGGAGGCAAAGCCTTTACAAGCTCAATTCGACCTGTAAGGTGCAGTTTTATTAATTCACGTAGTGAAATAGAATATCTATATACGCCCAAATTACAGACTTCATGCAATTTTGCTTCGACCTTCGTGTGAGAGATAATCAACAAATGTAAAATCTGAATCTCAATGGTCGTTTTAAATAATCAATACTTTATATTCTTACTGATACCATTTCTAAAACATTTCCAAAATAATAAGGTGTAGTACTTTAGGTTTAAATGTAGATGTACTTTACAACTGTGTATAAAATATGAAGGGCACTCTTTGTAAAACACGTTCCAAAGAACATAAACACTAGCAGCGAGACACATATCACAAAGGTATCATACATTCCCAATGTAATATGTTCATTATTTTATATTTAGTGCTAAAATGTTTAAAATACAAAAATCACCTTGTATTTCAATAAAACATTTGTTATATAATTGGATCGAAAAGAATTGGACATGGGGTTGTAAGGGCCTATTGGATTGACTGTCAAAGACAATAATTGTGAAATTAAAGGGGCAGCATGAAAGGAGATAAATGCGTATTAGCAACAAAGACCAACCGCCGATGTTGCCAAGTACATGTACGAGTATTACATTTCCATGTTCATACCGGTTGTTTTTTCAACGGAAAATGCTTTTATTTCAAGTAATATGCATTTTAAAATTTGCAATTGAAGTGACAGTCGCAATTGTACAAAACATCGTTAAAGTCAAGCGTAATATATAAGGAAGGATCCGCAAATAATTATAATTTTGTCAAACCATCGCCGGTAATCAGAAACACCCCTCGTATAAAATATATAATTATTTTTGCCACATAACCAAATAAAAGTACATGTCGAAATGTTAAGCACTTTTAAGCAAAACATTATTCTACGATTTTTATGCATAAAACGTGGACGAGATGGCGATTTCGTTATAGCTATGGGTAAATAAAGCGGTTTTAGTGTTAAAATACAAATACACAGGTAAGATGTTTTGAAATATATCAACTGAGTTAGTGACCGCGAATGTAATGTATCTTATTTACATTTTTTATCTTTAAAGTCTCGTCAACTACGACGTCTATTTCAGTAATATTAAACTATAATTAGTTACATATTAGGTGCCATTGTGCCAACCAGTCAAGGAAATAATAAAACAATTAACGAATTGCAACGCCATATTAGATTCACAACGTTAGGTACACAGGTAACTGTATCATTAATAAAGAGTAAACAAAAGCTGTTTTTTATAAAAATTATATCTTATCTAAGATAACATATTTGTTATGATTTTTTTACTCTATCAACGATACAGTTACCTGTGGTTAGGTACTAGTATTTTGTTTAGAAAAGCAACACAAATATATAATACTGGTATGTTTTTCTGAATAATGAAAATAATTATCTGTGCTTTGAAAACTTGATAAAAGCTTTTCTCATTTTGGATTTTAAATCAACGATATGAAAACGAAATATAATTTTGTTAGCTATACAATACATCCAAACCAAATACAATACATCGATTGTTACTCCTAATTTCAATGTTCTGGCTATTGATGTGTATCATATATTTGCACCTAACGTAATGCACTGGAACAGATAGTATCAGCGAAATTAGCACCGCGCGTTATAACTGTTAAACTTACGCGCGCCCATAAGTCAAAATTAGCACTTTTCAGAGCTGAACGAAACCGCGTGCCTAATTAATATAGCATGCTCTTGTAATTATTGTGAATATTTGTTCGTTAATAGCCATTCCCGAGTTATCGGGTGAGCCTTTTACGTGCGAGGCAGAGCGCAAAATACTTTTCAAATTATGTACCGAAAAAAGTGCGTTCCGGGATTTCAAATTAAATGAAAGTAAAAGTTCCGTCGGTCTACGTGAAATAATTTAATACAACACAGACTACAAGTAGAGACAGGAGTCTTATTGTACATAATTATACGTATTTCAATGTCTTACACAATATGTTTATGTAAATGTTTGAGAGTATTAAAATATCAAGATAAATGTGTATGTCCCTGCGTATTTTATAACATTACTTGATAGCGAAATAAGATACATTTCAATATTAGTGGACATTACTAAATTTCAAGTTAATGTAATATTTTTTACATACATGTATGCGTAATTATGCAACATGTAGATGTAAAATCTATATTTTTGAAAAGGTGAAAATTATTAATATGTAAAATCTGTATTTTTGAAAAGGTGAAAATTATTTCGCAAGGTATTTATTGAAACTCAAAACATTTGAAGTCGCAGCTATTTTATATATTACGAGTACACTGTATCATAAAACATGGCAATGGCATAAATGATCCATTTGACACTGTAACTGAAGCTATTCTCGATAAAGGCATCAAATCTAACACTTTCCATTTCGTTATTATTTTCAAGGGAATATAACAGCATCTGTCGTATTTCAGCATTATTAAATGAAACACATTTTTGATAACTTTCATTCTGTTTGAAATTGACCAATTTTTGTCACGGAGTTCTATAAAAGGAACTCATAGTTTGGATAATAACTTTGAATTAGTTTGCTGGTCAGATTATCAAAGTGTACAGTTCGTTTTACGTTTTAGAAATATTGCATACATACTGATTCATATGGTAAGCACAAAGCATATAAATTTAGCAACCTTTTAATCAGTCTAACTTAGTAAGTCTAACTTCAAAATCTTAATTATATGGCGACCAAGTCATTTCATTCAAGTAAACATAAAATTCATACAAACTCAATGTAAATAATTTAAGACAACCAGCCTACCGACTATTGATAGAATAATCGTTCAGTTTATAAATGAGAAATAACATAAATGAGATAATATTTCAAGACATGTACACTCCCAATTGATCATATGACATTTCCGATCGCAGACAGAATTTACCGCAAAACCAGACGTAAAGCCCATCTCAATACTCGGACCAACCAGGAAAGAATCTCAACAAAAGTACAGTATTCATGTTTGGGGTTTTATTCAACCTTCAATAATAATAATTTATATAATATTTTTTTGTGTTTTTTGAAGGTGTCGTATAAGACACAATTATAGTATTAATGATGCTTTTAATAACACCTAAATAAAGAGACTAAGATAACACTACGAACGCAACATTTAAGTCCATTTCAGTTATTTTGCACTGTTGCAATCTTAATATTAAGACCAAAACAATATAAAAAACCTGTTTTTTAAGGTCCAAATGATGGTCTTATTATTATTGTGATTTTCCAGTAGATTAATGCCATTCGTAGTATATTTTCCTACCCTCTGATTATATGGTGACGGTGTATTTTAATTCAAGTAAACATAAACACTCGTATTGTTGTTTTACGTTAGACAATGAGTTCGTTCGCAGAGTTAAATATTCGCGATTTTTTAAAGTTCAGAGAGATATATGTTCTGCCTTATACTGCCGTTATTTATGTTCACGAGCATTATTTTTCGAGAACATATACGAAAATTAATCCCGAAATTGTTTGACTTTGCAGTAATATGCTTCTTTTCTTACAGTTGTGTATATACACTTATGTTGCTTTGTCTTCATGTAACTTTCATGACTGTACATACATGTTAAAACATAATGAGTCTCACAGGGAAGACTAGGTATATACTCAAATGTGTTGCCTCAATAAAGAAAGTCTTTAAATATTATTATTAGTGTTATACAAATGACGTTTATACCTTCAGAATGTGCTGCCGCCGACCAGTACTGCTGCATTTCCGGTAACATATGTTTCAACGCATCGGGTACACGACCTCCACTGGACAAATAACTTGCCATCATAGCATAACTATTACCTGAAGAAAGGAAAAAATATATGTTGTAAAAATTCAATCAAACTATTTTTTATGAAATTTTCAGTGATATTGTGACACATCATATGGGCCAAAATATCTTACTTTTCTTTTCATTATTATTTTTCCTGTTCATTTGTTCATTGTTTAGGATCTCATTGAAGATTGTCAATTTGTATGTTGTCAAATACATTTCCCTGTACAACAATAAAGGATTACTTATTATTACGATTTGTTTAATAGTTATTTTTTTAATGATATAAGGGTGTTAAACTTCAGATTATCTCTTTTTTTGGTGTTGCCATTTTGTTAGAGGTAGTACAATTATATAGTTTCAAGTTTCAAGTTTTATTAGCAAAATCGGCAAATAATATGCCTTTGGCCAATTTACAACAAATATATACAAGTACATATAAGTAATATACAAACACATGGCATAGTATCCAACAGAGATAAATAGCAAATTACGAAGCAACTGCATCAATGGCTACAGAGCGTCTTAACATAGCATTATAGGTAAATTTAGCTATATTTTTAATGGTAGTAGTATTATTCGATGACATTAAAAATACAAATTTGTTCAAAGTATTCCATGATCTGGGAATATTATACATAATACGTAAGTCAGAATAAAATGGACAGCATAGCATGAAATGATATTCAGTTTCTATCATATTAGTATTGCATAGTTTACACTTACGGTCAGAGCGGGCAATATTTGTATATCTACCAACTTCAATTTCGAGAGAGTGTGAGCATAGACGAAACTTTGTTAAAGCTAGCTTGTACTTGTCGTTCATCTTGATATCTAGATATTTTTCAGACTTATATTGACATTTAAATTGTTTGTAAAAATCCAACTTAGATTGTGAATTAATAGTATCAGCCCAATGCTGAACATGCTGATCGTATATACGTTGTCGCATAGAATAATAACACATTTGATTGATAGTATCCAAGTTCCATACATAGTTAAAACCAAGTGAATCAATCATATGTTTCATAGCCTTAGACCAACTATCTTTAACATTCAAAATGTGAAAACGAGCATCATTAACTTGTTCGTAATGTGTTCTTTGTATTAGCGAGGCATGGGAGTTCTTAGTCTTGCACCAATATTTAAGTGCTCTTAACTTGCACATAACAGATAGTGGAAACCGTCCTAACTCTCCAAGGACTCCCGCACTTGAGGTTTGAGTACGAACGCCTAAAACATGTTTACAAAATCTTATGTGTAGTTTATCTACCTCTTTCATATCATATATACCCCAAACCTCGCTACCATACAAAAGAATAGGAACAATCATAGAATCAAACAATACAAGTTTAGTTTTCATATCACATTTAACTCTGCTAAAAATAGAAAGAAGATGGTTGTAAGCTTTCAAAGCTTGATCGTTCAAGGCTTTTACAGCATTTTCAAATCGTCCATTATGACTAAATTTAATTCCTAAATAACAAAAGTTATCAACAATATCAACTGGTATACCATTTATGTTCCACACAAAACGATTAATTGTTTTACGTCTTTCAAATATACATATTTTGGTTTTACTAACATTTATCTTAAGACCCCACTTAGAAGAATAAGTATGTACTGCATCCAGTTGGGCTTGCAAACTATCGGGATCTGTTGTAAACAGAGCTATGTCATCAGCAAAGAGCAACATGTACAGAGACAGTTTACTTATATCATTCGGTGCTAAATTTTCAACATCTAGACACTCACTAATATCATTTATGAATAAAATAAATAAAAGAGGTGAAAGTGGTTCACCTTGTTTGAGACCAAGTGTAATATCAAACATTTCGGAGTACCTCATACTGGCCATGTCCTTAACACATGATTTGACATTAGCATATAAAGACTTCAGCATAGTTAACATCTTACTACTTAAACCAGAGTTAACAAGTTTAATCCACAATGCGTCATGTAAAACAGTATCAAATGCCTTTTCATAATCAATAAAAACACAATATAATTTTTTGTTCTGAGATAACAATCTTTGTATAACAGTGTGAAGAATAAATACACAATCAACTGTGCTACGATTATCACGAAATCCAAACTGTGCATCGTTGAGTATGTTCTCATTTTCACACCATTTATTTATTCTATTCCTGAGTGACAATGAAAATATCTTAGAAATAATATTAACTAGAGTTATGCCCCTGTAGTTAGAGGGATTTGTTTTATCTCCCTTTTTATGAATAGGGACAATGACACCTTTAGTCCAAGCTTCTGGGTAGATCCCATTATCAAAAATATGATTAAAGATAGAAACTAAGTATGGGGCAATAAAATTCTTCGCATCAATGAAAAAGTCAGCAACATTACCACTTATATCGCAACTTTTGTGTCTAGACATGGAGCTAATGGTACTACATATTTCATCCACCGTAAATGCACAATCTAGACTATCAACAGAAATATCTTCATTATCAACATTTGTATCATCAGCATTGAAATTACTATCATTAGGCATATCTGACATATTTTTAAAATGGTCAACAAAAGTTTGTAATGGTACATCCACACTGCCAGTCTTTTTCTTATTAAATTTCTTAATATACTTCCAAAATTTCCTTGAATTGTTTTTACATAGATTTGACAAAATTGACTTTTCCTTGTCAAAGTATGACCGTCTAGCTTTCCGCTTAACAGTACAATATTGTTTCCTTACATCTAAAAATATCAATTTATTCGTATCGTTAGGTGTAGCATTAAACTGTCTTTTTGCATCACAAAACGTAGCCTTTGCTCGTGTGCAGCTAGTGTTAAACCATGCAGATTTTTTACTGCTATTTTTATTGGATCTTGGCTGTGAAGCAAATGTTCTACCATGTAGATTAAAAGATATATCATGTATGATGTCTGATAAGTTTTCCATGCAATTATCAATACTAATTTCATTGTTAATAATTTTAGACTGCAAATCTTCAAACAAATATCTTTTTTGTTCCAATGTATCAGTAAGTTCTTGGGATTTGGTGTCATCCCAGACCAATTTATCATAAAACACATAATTATCATCAACATGCATATTGCTAACGTTAAGAACAAATTCAATGGGACAATGATCCGAGAATTCAGTTATATCATATACATTCATAGAGTGGAATAAAGAAAACAAATTATAACTAGAAATCACGTAATCAACCAAACTGGCTCCGCCAGAATTTCTAGTCAGATTATAACAAGTAAAATTTCCCGGTTCAATGCGCCCATTTACAATACAAATATTACATTCTTTACAAAGTGATATTAGTTTATTCCCAAAACTGTTGGTATGGGTATCTAATGAGTGACGTAATGGTAAATTATTTGCTATAACATCTATATCATCATCAGGCAAATCAACATATCTGTGAAGATTAATATTTTCAACAATATCTGACCTTTGACCTATTCTAGCATTAAGATCGCCGGTCACTATGACGTCACCAATAAGACTATATCGACGAATGTCATTACCAATATTTTCGAAGAAATCGAACTCAAATAAGGGAGAAAGTCTATTCTTATATACTGTGGAGTCTTCCGGAGGGATATAGCAGTGCACAATAAATATATCGTTGGTGGTTCCAAAATACGACTTACAAAGTTTAACACATAAATAACCGTTAACATTCGAATCAATGAGCTCTATTTTACCAGTATATTTCTTTTTGTAGTAAATCACTAGACCACCACTGCATCGCTTTGCCTTCTTATTAAAAATTGGTCTCGGACATGAAAAACGCTCAAAATGGTCTAAATATATAGAAGCAGTACATAATGCCAAATCAATGGAACATTTCTCACTGGGGTAAACCAGGTAAACAACGCTCTAACATAACACATTTTAACGCTCAAAATATTATTATGTAAATGTAAGAAATGTACAACAAAAATAGATTTGAATAATCAAATCAATGAGGAAACAAATTAATAAACAACAATTAGAAGATTCATCCTGACGCAGCAACACAATAAATAGCTTCAAATTAAACCAAAATAAAATAGTTCAAACTGTTTAAACACATTTATTACATTACTTAAGCGAATAAACATCTTGACATCAAGGATAATGTTGTCGAATGAGTTTTCGACATGAATGTGCAACATTGCCAAATCTAGGAACAGAATAATGAAACTATTACGCTGTATCTTCTAACTTTATGCAATGAAAATAAACAATTGTACAAAATTCGTGATATCTTACTTGTGTTAGCATATAATACAAACATCGTTACCATGGAAACAGATAAAAAAACGTCAATAGGCGTACAACTAACAATCTTTTCATAACAAAAAAACACTTAAATTATTTACAGGATATATGAAGTCGGCTAGGAGGCATTGTAAATATTTCTCTATGTCTGATTCCCGGAGTGGGAACATTGAATCACATCAGAACATAGATCTTGAAATTAGAATTCGCCTGTTTGCAATGAAGGGAAGAATATATCAAAGTAGCCATAATAATACTAAGGGTTGAAAACTAATTTTAAGAAACTTTTCATTACCAATGTGTTGAACAACGGCAAAAAACCCCGACAAACTAAACAAACAATCTTGACCGAACTAATGAAGCTCTTCCATATTTGGTTAAATTAATATAAATTCTCTATTTTATTATTATTTTATTTTTTCTCGCAAATACTACACATGACTAAATCATTTCTATCAACAAGACAATTACATACTAATATATATATATATAATATGATACAAATGTTATCTAAGTTGCGGCATTTGAAAAAATCAAGTATTTCTAAAATATAAACAAACAAATGATCTAAATCAAGTTTAACGGAAAATAAATTGATTTCGTCCATACACAAACTCTAGCGCCTAGGAAACAATAACAAACGAAAAATTCAATTTCGTTAACAGTACGGAAAATCTTTGCTCGTGTTTTCCTCACCAGCTAAGTATAAAATAATGTTGAGACGACCCCTCATAAAACATCCACACAGTAATCAAACTGCCGCAGTTAATAAATAGTACAAGAGGGTAAGGTTTGACCTCGTTTATGTTGGAGATTACACGTTTGTATCGTGAATGGGGATATTTATGGGTAAAAGTGTGTGAAGGATTTTAAGTGTACACGAAAGGATATTAAAATGTTTAAGTGCTTTGAACAACATTGCGCTTAGGGAGGAGGTTAGAAGGAGCATTGTCCGCATTATACACGTAGCTGTGTAGTCGTTGGATTCAGACGTAATTCAAAATGGCTGAAAACTTTGGAGCAAGCTATTTCGACTTCGAAGATTATGCTGCATATTTTATTATTTTGCTCGTTACTTAACCTATCTACATACGTATTATGTAAAGAGCAATATAACTAGATGGCTAACCACAATCATTTTAAGTATAATGATCATCTTTATGCAATATGCATGGCGTGTATAAAAGTTCAAGGCTACGGTTTATGAGAGTGAGGTTAGGAAATATGTCGATCTCGGTAAGCGTTCTGACTGTTGTGAATTCATAAACTACACCCTACGAGATTGCTTACATTTCGACTGAAATAGACGGATTTTGATATAATATTATTTTTTATAAATATAATATATACATAAACAACTTGTTTTCCAATTCTTTATTAACGCATATATAAATATTAAACATGTTTATTATGTCACCAAACGGTATTTCGTATTTGAAATAGTACAACTCATAAATCTGTATCACGGTCATACCAATATGTTCAAAGTAGTAATATTATTTGGCATTTAAATTAATTAGAGAAATTGAACAGTTTCTTAACAAGCAATATTAAAACCATTAGACGGGGAGAATAGATGTGGTTACACTTATTGGGCCCGAAAAGAAAAAAAACGTAAAAAACGAATCTTCCAACTCCAAGTGCATGTACAGCTATGAATTATCTCAAAGTAAATGGCGTCTTGAAACACAAAATTTAATATGTCTGTAAAATTGTTTTGCTTGTTTACATTCTTTAATATGTTTCAACTCAAAACATTTAATATGCATATACTAAAATAATATGTATTAACTTTAAAGAAGAAAGAACTAAAGCTGTTGAATGACGAAATACTAAAAACAAAAAAATACAAAAATTTGAAATAACTTTTTTTTTTAAATATATTGTACATTTCTTAAAAAATATTGTATATTCTTGTACAAATGTGCCTTTTTTTTAAACTAAAATATATTTTATTTAAAAAATCTCGTTTTACTATTACACAAACATTAAATTTATGGTCAGTTAAAACCCCTAGTTGGAATGATTGAACAAAAATATAATATAAAGTCGGACAGGGAAGGCAGCACTCAACTTAACCAGCCGAGCACAGAAAACATAAAAAAAACATCACATACCACAATTACAAGGCACGATGCCCAACACATAATGTATTATAATGCATATATTCTTACATCTTATAATTTGCATATTTTAAACCGCAATTGTTTCGTTAAAATGCATAATTGAAACCTCACAAACGACGTTGTTTCAAAGATACTTATGTGGTGTTCTGAAATTACAGATATGAACACACTTATAGATGATACTTTAATCAACACGCGCTGGTTTGTTTACACCAACATTCTATATTGACTTGACTCGTTACTGCTTCAAACACTTTTGATCATGGAATTTTATATAACGATAAAAACAAAATTTTAAATTTAATTTACATTTAATTTACACTTGTTCGGTACAAGTCACTGTTTATATATGTGTGTAGATATCCCATTCAAAGACATTTTTGTCAATATAACACAGACTTGGTTACCTGAAACGCAATGCCTGTGTAAAGAATCAGAGATTTCCAATAATCTATGTATATCCGTTGAAACGGAGACTTGTACATATCTACATGTAATATACGTTATAAACATGCTTGTTTTTATTCCTTTTCTATATCACATAGTAATTACATTTACATATATATGCTGTATTTCTGCCTCATTTATGTACATGCATAAAACATTTTATAATATAAGAAGATACGCTTATTGTAGAATGATGTTGATTTGTTCTAATAAATAAAGAATTTAATGAATATAACGTGAATTAACGTGAATGGATACAAGTAGAAGGCGAAGAAAGCAGAAGAAACTTGGAACAGCTACAATGATAGTTTAACACCAGTGTCTATGGAAATCCAACAAAACGATACGAGTGTACATTAATCAAATATCCGTTTTTTAATTCCGAAAAATATATTTTTGGTTGATAAAGAAATCTCATGTGTTATATTAAAATTAAGTTACATAAGAATTTAAACAAATATGCTACATGTAAAAACATCATTTCTGCATGTATGTATTTTATCTGATGACGAAAGCTCTCGTCGTGTCTTAATACATACGTTTCGAACGAGACAAAATATAGCAATTACTTATTTTGTTTTAAACAATGTTTATGTTCATGAAATATATAAAAAACATTTATTCTCACAGATTATATTGTTTTTAGATGATCAGGTATGTATATTTCATTTGAATTACATCTCATTGTTTTTTTCACTAACATATATGGAGATATTAGGCCCCTGTTCCCTCTCTGCAGAGTATATATTTTTCCCAAAGATTTCTAGAACTTTCCCTTGGAGACTTGCCCTTTTTTCTTCCACATAAATAAAGTAAATTGGCTTAGTAAATAAATGCAGAATGGATTGAAATAGTTTGCTTTGACCTTCCATGCTTAAGATACCACCAATAAACAAACAAACTAGACATTTTATGATTTAAGTGGAATTTAACATATTTCGTGAAAATTCAACCTTTTAGCCTTCCGCAAGCTAATTTTTCTCCTCCTATGGGCTCGGACCCTTTCCCCAAAAAGTAAAAAGAAACACTGCATCATATAAATGATATTTTGGTTAATGTTGCAGAAGGAATGGACATATCGAACTTTTCTTTTACAAGTTGATCTTTTCTATTTAACTTAATTACATTTGAGACAGTCTCCATGAAAACCTGTTATTTTGGCATTATGTAATTGTCATGTGTTACAAGGTTCTGATAAAGCTCTAAAATAATGCAAAAACATCATATTTATTGATTCCATTTTAAGTAATTGACCAATGTAGTACTATATCTTAGCTTTCAATTTTTTATGAATCATGTCGAAATCACATACATTGTTGCTATGGTGACCAATTTCGGAAACGTACTCCAATTGAGAAAAACAAGGAGTTGGTCGTTTAAAACAGCAGTAGCTTTTCGCTGAATGCAAACAATTTCGTTCTTAATCTATATTTTGAATATTAAAACATAATTTTAAAAAATGATACTATTTTGAACAGTTTATGTCAAAAAATCATCCAATGGTGAAATTATGAAATATGTGTTACAGTTACGTTTAATAACGTTTGAATGACGTTTGCGACGTCACACAAAAAACTCGGAATAGGGACTCTACAAAAACAGCTGAAACTTCCTTAAAACGCATGATATCAACAAAATTTATTTTGCATTTTGCTTCATTACATTAACAAACTATGGAAAATCTCAAAATCAATATTTTTGTCAAAATAGCAGGTTTTCCTGGAGACTGGTTCATTTCTTTTAATAAGATTTACCATATCCAGAATACTCAGAGTTAAGAGAAGCCAAGTTCTTGAGTCCTAAGAAAACGATTCATGTTTTATTAACAAAACCGAGTGAAAGTTGCATGGGTGAAAGTTCCAAATTCTGAAACATTTGACATCCTCACAAAGCGACAATTTATATAGGGAAAATAAAGAAAAAACAAGCGTTTTTGTACTCTCAAAAACCTGAAGTTCAGGCATGCACCCGAAGTTACCAGAACAATATTAGAAGGCCGGGCCTGCATACAAATTAAAGATTATCATGAACTTTGCTATTCATGTCAATCGAATTCACTAATTTGGAACGATGAAATTATTATAA
Source organism: Spisula solida (assembly GCA_947247005.1). NCBI lineage: Eukaryota > Metazoa > Mollusca > Bivalvia > Venerida > Mactridae > Spisula > Spisula solida. The sequence continues at coordinate 68,203,362 of OX365944.1, read as the reverse complement.
ATAACAGACAGATTACTTAAGAAATTCATCATGCAATGTACCAGTCCAATCGATGCAATGCAATAAGAACATGGCTGAAATTTGTAATTCTAAAAAACCTTAAATCCACAAAAATCGACAATTTATATAAGGAAATTAAAGAAAATCAAGCTTTTTGGTTCTCTAAAACACATTTAGTTTGGGCATGCGCCTGAAAACTTTCACCAATGTAAGAATAAAATTTAAGGCAGCTGAAAATCTTAACATGACCACGAAAGTTATGAAATCAGCTCTCATAAATCTACCCAAACTATAACAAGATAATTAATGAAAGCACGTGCAATTAATTTCATGTAAATTTATAATGGATTGTTTGTCTGTATATCAATTATTGTTCATGCAAGTTATCAATTAGAACCGGCATTACGTTTTATGAGTCGAGTGTTTATAAGTAAATGTATTTGTCTGGTATTTTATGCGTTCTTCAAACTTTGTCCAATCCGTTACCGAAGAAAAGTTGCTCTTAACAGTCTTTTCTGGAATAAACGACGTGTTCTTCTTTAAATAATTGACGACATCTCTACATGTGAAGAACATGAATGTAGCCAGAATGTGTCCGGGAAGACCATAATTAATAATTAAAGAATTGAACTCAATATGCACGGGTGACCATCTAGTGCTTATGTGAATCTTGCTAAAGGCAATCTTGGTAGTTACACGGTTCCTATTATTAACTCGTGATATATCAGGAAACTAAAAGGAAACACAGGCTATACAGCTTTGCAACTATTTTTTAAAAGCATTGATGTTTGTAAGTTCATTTTAGATTTTACCAATGAAAGTTTAATCTTCCACGTATCGATGTGTGTTGCATAATTGCACTATTGATATGAAGGTTTCTTTTTTTTCGTAATTCCTAAACGTTCATGGGTGATGTTATTACATTTTGTAAATTGTTGTCAGCATATCTATTGTCGTATCATTCATGATTGTTCTATGGACATATTATATGTTCGGGCGTTTTTAATAAATAATAATACTAATTTTATTAATTAAGTATCTAAATCAATCATTTATGTTAGATCAGGTATACCTAATTTTTCTCATATCCTTTCACTGAAACATTTTCCATGAAAATCTTAACTGAGATGGTCAGACGTCATATGGGCCTCAATATCATTATTTTCTTTGTATAGTTAATTTTCTTATTCAATTATTCATTGTTAAGGATTTTATTTGAATTTAAATCCACGTCGTAAAATCATTGTCCTCGTAAAATAAAGTCTTTATTATTATGTTTAATTTGTTATTTGCCAAACACATTGTACGTTTATATATATTCGGAATAAATCAGTATACACACAAAGTTGAACAAATCCACTAGTACGCTTTTTTCGAGGAAAGAAAACTTAATTCGTATGAGAATTTCGTAGTAAACTAATAGATACACATGTGTGTAATATCGATTTGTACGATATAACATACATTTTCTTCACTCATAAGTGGGTCAATCTAAACATTAAATATTTTATCAACCACATCGAAGGATGAATTTGTTTAATATTGGTCGATATTTCAAAATCGTTCATTTCAGAATTGGGTTGTACAAAAAGAGAAGTTAATATTGTTAATATTGTTATTCTTCATACATAATATCATAATGTATATTACCTCTCAATCGTGTTTATAATTGTTGCAAATATACATGTAAACTATGATAAAAATGTAATATCATACTCGCAACCACTCAGTTGGAGTTATGAGAGACAATATAAACTCGATAAAATGACAAATACACAAACTTAAAATCACAGTAAAGAATTGTACACACGAACACGTATATATGTAAATCTGTTAATATTTCTGTACACACATAATTATATGTACGTTTAACTATGTTTTATATGAACCATGCAACATTAATTGATATGATAAACTCAAATAGTGACGTGACACGATATGGATCAATCTCAAACTAACATCTAAATATCGAAAATCAAAATATATTGACTTTGAAGATAATATCAAATAATTAAAGCGATAACATAGAGCATAGTAAATATTTTCATTTAATTGTTGAACATGATCAGCGATAGGTAAAATGTGTATTTTATCGCGGGTAGCTTCCAATATGTTACAACTTACATGTACAATTGTATTCCTGTCAAGTGAATCCGCCACAAAGTTGAGGTGACCAGATCACTAATTTTAGCCCACAGTATGGTATATTTTTGAACATTGCTAGCAGAGATGACCAAATCGTTATTTATACTTCGCTTCGTATTACTTATTCATTGCCCCCAAGCGGGGAAATCTAGATATATTTAAAGCCAGCTTGATAGTACATATTTTTACCGCTATCGATATAAAGTGCATCACATCTAATTCCAATATAACAGCATCTTGTTAATGTCAATCTAAACTTTCTTTTAGTTATATAATATATTACAATGTATATTAAATATTTATTTCCACAGATATGCATTATTGTGTGTTACATAGAGAAGATAATTGAAGAAAAGAGGTACATATACAAGCATTAGTAACAAGTAGTTATATGGTAACTTTAGATAGGAATTGGATTTGTAAACAAGTCTTTTGGGACTAAAAGCTTTCTTATAGATGAGGATATTATTAAGGACTATATATAATGTGTACATTTACTGTTCGGCACCATGGCCTAGCAATGGGGAGGAGTAACACATTAGTTCACTCGGCTATCGTAACAGAGATTGTGCCAATGAAAATGTATGATTGAATGTACATGTAATTATAACATTATGCATAAATATTATGCTTAAGGAGGACAGAGCTTCCTTGTGCGCATGCGCCGAAATACAAAATTTAATTTGCCAGTTATAAATAAGAAAAAAACATAAAATTTAGTTTCAATGATGCGAATTATACACAAGTGAATGATAATTAACATAATGATGGTGTGCAATGTTCACATTTTTCACTTTTTCTTTTTTGCATGTATAAAAAAGTGGGTGGGGAACGGTACAGTTTGAAAATATATAGGTGTACGATAAGTCACTACAATTGTTCACATTTATCTACTTATATAAAATATGCAGAGCATGATATAGTTGTAATTTTGGGAAGAAGCTACGCTTGGAAAAAACATTTTAAACATTATTTCATTCCAATATGCAAAATAGGTTAATTTATTAAAATTTATGCAAATGAGTACTTTTTGGTGAATAACTTGCAAAAAAGGCTGTAGGCGTCATTTTTATTAGACTAAACTGATTGTCTATATTATGATTCTCTACTCATAAGCAATTTAAAATTATTTTGAATAATGACATTTTTGGACACAAGATTAAAAATACTATTTTTTCAATATTTTTGCAAGTGGGTGGTTACTTGATATTGTGTATAATACTGAATTTGTTCATCAGGAAGCTGTAGTTGTTGTTTATGTGGATAGGAAAGAGCAATGTACACATAAACATAATGCATTGCTTAAAAGTAATATAACAATAATAGAATGGTAGGTTATTAGAAAACCATGTATCTCGAAAACAAGCCAGGTGACCTATCATTCTTTATGAATTCAATGTCGTTTTAGATGATTTTTCTGTCATTTTAAGATTGTTGTGAGAAAGTTCGATCGTTAGATAAATGACGCACATACCACCATAAATTACGAAACGCGTTTCATAAGTAATCAGAATTACAGACACTTTTTGTATTATTGAACAAATATTTTCTCTTTGTGTGTTTGTGTTGTTTTTATGAAATGACGTTTCCTTGACGTTGCTAAAACAATCGAAACAGTCTAATGTCGTTTGAAAGTTGTTCAAATACAGCGCTCAACATGTTTGTCATGGAAAACAATAAATTAAAACGAATTAACAAAACAGTATACAATAAATTATCTTTGAGCGTAATGCGTTATGTATATGCAACATGAACTGGGTCAAAAATAAAACATTGTTTGTTTCCCCTCCCTCCCTACTCGAGCAAAATGTAAACTACCAAAAATATTTTTTGACCCTAGCTCTGAAAAAACAACAACATTTTTATAAGACAGTCAGACACAACAGTACAAAAACAAAAAGTATTGCCAATTGATGTTTTTACTTTACCTACCAACCTAAGCTTGATAAGTCTGTGTTGGGAAGGGGAAACAAACAATATTGTATTTTTGGCCCTGAGCAACGCAATTATGAATCATTACAAACAGCCATGTTCTTGTCACAGTCTACTTTATCATTGTGTTTTATTGAAATATGTAAGACTTTGGATATTGTTATGTATTAGGTTCAGCTAGGGCGTAGTAAGACGAGAGTAGATAGAAAGCTTGGTTAATTTGTTATCTATCTTCAAAATTGACTTGTCGACAGCTGTTCTGGTCGTCATGTGTTCACAAAACGTGGGCGAACACTGTGCGCTATGTGCAACACGTTATGAGTAAACCATAGTATTACATACCGTAAAGAAATATGTAATGTACGTTTGTTTTGTAATGAAGCAGTAAAATGATCGCCCCCCCCCCCCCCCGTTTCTGATCGGTGTAGGGAAAATTGTCCGCTACTTACAAACCACGCCGTAAAACACAACTCAATGGAAAACATAGATGTCCCAACGAATCGTATACATTATAAGTACCTTTGCACTAATAAAACCAAGTGACTAAATGTCACTGGAAACACTAGATTCAATGCTCGATTACATCCTAGTACCAACATTGTGAGAAACATGAACAATAGTCTAGTGTATATATGTGTTATAACGAATTGTTCTACCTTACACTTTAAACATGTATGTGTCTATAATTAGCAAGGACATTTTGTCAGCCAGGTGGCGATGACAAGCACGTAGGTCTTGTCCACAAGTTGGCGATGAAAGTTCTTCGGCTGCTAGCACGGCAGTGGTATATGTGCTCCGCTACTTTTAACAAAGGTGCTCAAAAATATGAGCACCAATAAATAGCAGAGGCACTTTCTGGCTTTGGGTTAACTTTGACAGCCGTAACATCATACACAGACGAAATCTAAGTTAAATGATGAACATGAACACCACGGAAATAATGAGGACATGAACATTTTGAGTCATGATATTTTATGATGAACTTCAAAATAAAACTTGGATATATCCGGTATTGGTTTGGCGTAGTTGTTATGGCGATGTTTAAAACAATGTGTTAATATCTTTGATCGCTATATCCAAATTATTTTGGTGTTCACCTTACAGTTGAGTTCTTAAAATGTATAATGTGAGCAATATGTGTAGTATAATTACGTAAATTTGTTGGCGATAAACTTTTCTGCATGTTAGTGTTCAAATTATATACAAGAATGAATTTCAACTATATACACGTAAGTTCGTGATATAATAAAAAAAAAGCGAATACACCCTGTATAATTGTCGTAAATTATTTGAGCAATATCATGTGCATTTCTTGTTTGAATTAAAGCCGAACCAAAAGTTCATTTTATTGATGAAGGCATAGTCCAACAAACGACATGTCAAGTACTATCCGCGGCACTGTTGACGTTTAGGATTAGTCGATCTGTTTGCTATTTAGTACATTCTAAAGAGCGTCTGTCAGCGTATCGCTGTCATATATGATCAAATACCGGATGTGCGCATCACCATGCGCGTTACGTATTAAAACAGTGTTAATGTATTCAGCGATAGATTCACACTGGTGTATATTTAAACCTGTTTACAAGCACCCAATGTTTTATTTGAGTCATTTAATGTCTTAAAGTTAACCCCCTTTTATCGTACCGGCTGCGAAAATTCCATCACATACAGGATATGGGAACAATAATATTTGGTGAACTTGATATTGGCTTGCATTTTTCAATGTTATTATTATAACAAATCTCGGCATAAAGTCTTATTAAAAGACGCGACAATAACGACAATGCTAGCTTAGAAAATGAGGCCAGAAATATTTTCAATATTTCGTTATAAGATAGAGTACCGGGTCATAAAATAGCGAAATTGAAATTGGCTGACAGGACCACACATCATTCAGATAGCACAATGAACGATGGTAGGATTAAGGGTTTAGAATTAGATCTAGGTAAGTCTGCATCCTGGAGAGAAAGGCATTGTATAGTTTATCTCTTATAATAACTATAAAAACACAACTATAGAAACACGTAATGCAGGTGAGTAGGTCGGTTCATATATACGTGTAAGATATTTTAAAAGTACATCAGACGTAACGTCAAAAGGTGAGACACACAAGCGTAATGATTTTTGACGTCAAAGATTCGAATAACACTTACACGTTTATGCTTAATCTAAAGACTTGAACAATTGTGCGTTCGATTTTGAATTTTTCACGAGAACATGTTTTACATTTTTGATTATCATATATGTACAATAAATGAACGTGTACCTTTTGGGTTTGATTATGCCATTTCTAGAAGTACATTTCAACGATTCCAAAACCTTACAATTCGCCAAGCATATACAGGGAGTTTAAAAAGTTTGTTCTCAAACTTTAAATCCATACTTAATTTTATCTGAGCTATGTACGCAGTGAACAATTTTAATTTCTTACACGAGTAGCTTCATTAAATGCTAAAAAATTAGAATAATGGTAAAACATTCTGGAATTTTACATTCTTTTGACGTCGGAAAAAATTAACTATGAAACAAACAATCATTGATTTAAGTTACGTTTATTTCCAAAGTATACTTTTAGATATATAGACCGTGGTTTGATAAAAACCGCTATCGTAAAACGATTGCACGTGTTCGTTTTTCCAGTTTTTGAGCTGTAACCTAACATGAAATAGGCCGCACTGATCTATATTTGATCAAAACAGTATCTAATACTTTCCAGTAAACAGTTATAATTCAGCTAATATTTAATGTTTTTATTATATTTTTATAAAAAAACATCAATGCGACGACCGCCTTTTAAACTCTTGAATATTGGTACCATTTTTTGTGTTGATCTTAATGTTGAGGCACACGTAGAGAAAGCAAAACTACTGATACCATTGATAACTGATAATAAAAATATTATCTTTTTACATAAATCATCAATCTTACAGTTACCAGAGTGTTGAACTGCATAAAATGCAAACTAGTAAATTGGACTTATTTTTATCAATTTTGATTTGGTATAATAGAGATTGTCTTTAAATGAGATTCGATGCACTTTGTCGACTCTAATAAAACTATTTCAAGACGGGATAATACACGTACACGTCGATTTCATTTTATCAGCGAATCCAAGACGTGATTCGGGACAACAACCATAAAATTCTACTTAAATCTACCTAAATTAGACCAGAACCGGTGCTTAACTTAATCAGGGTAATTATAAACGCTTGAACGCTTAGAGATTACTTTTATTTGAATTCAATAGCGAGACCAGATGGCTCACAAAAGATACTGTAAATTTATCTTCAGCTTACCACCAGCTTCTTCAGAGAATCGACTTTTAAATATACCTTATATATTCTTCCTTCGGAAGACTTATACGCGCATGCGCATATGGTTGGGGATAAAACACATGTCCTGGTTTATTTTCATTCTGTGAAAACCTGTCATACCACACTATGTCTGTAAGTCTAATCTGACAATAAAACATTCAAGTAAATTGCTTAAAATAGCTGAACGCGGGAACAAATCCTATTTTGCCAGAACATGTACGGGTGACCTTCCAACAGAACATGTACAGTAGCAAAAATAGAAAAAGAAAAATAACACCAAATATATACACAGAACACGTTTTTTCGGATTAAGTGAGAGACCAATAATTCTGTGAAGTCCAACAAAGGTTTCCATATCAAACACACCACATAAACATAGCGTATATAACAGCTAGACAGTGACTTGATTGCTTCAAACTTACGACATAATATTAGTTACTTAAATGACTTACCAGATGCATGCATGCCACCTGTCGGAAGGAATCTCCCGTACTGTTGTAAGGCGCTGTTTGGTGAGGCTGGGCGCGGTATGTCAGACTCTGTACCAGTCAGATGGCTAAGTGACGTGTCTGCCGCGGAAAACGTCGCTGATCCAAGTGGTCCGACTGATCCAGTTGTTAAAGAATTAAGCAACCTTGACCTCTCCAGAGCTGATGTAATATCCACACGCCCTTCTAAGTGATGTGCCATTTTACCCTATTGGCCGTTGACTCCCTTTTTCAAACGTTGTCGGTTAATCTCCATATCCGCTTTTACTCCCACCAATTCGCTTAATACGCCACGCTTCGTTACTCTGACCAGTTCGCAACTTGCGTCACGTTTCGTATATTATGGAATCGCTGAATGTAACAATCTTTCCTTTGGGACTGCACCAGTTCCTGCAATACAAAATACAGAATATTTATTAAACTGCGAAATCCCGAGATAAACATAACTGCTAGATTTGTTACATTATTTGTTACTTAGCAACTAAATGTTAGTTTTATCTAAATTAGTGGCTGACACTAACATGCCCCATAAAGGCGGTGTGCCATAAAACATTGTATTTAACCTTCCCATTACTAGTGTTTGTAACTTTAAGTCTTAAATATTCGATAACAGAATTCGACTAAAGTTTTGTCCAGAAAGAATTATCAAAATGTGCATAATACTGAACTGCTGATTTGGGCAATTCCAAAATCAAATAATCAATGTCATATAAAGTACATTACCAATTGCATTAAATTGCAAAAAATCACTATATTCAAAATCAGCAAAAAATCCGTCACGAACGGACAAACGGACACTCCATGAGTTCATATTTTTCATATTTGGGTAACGACTTTAGAATTAGATTTTTTATCTGAAATGAACATTTTAAGCAGACTAGTTTCATGGAGGTAAGAACCGTATATTAACTGTAATACATTGTAATGTACTTTCAACCTAAGCAATAACAATATGTCATTTCTGCAGAAATTGCAAACGGTTGCCATGTTTCCACTTACTGCCTCGAACCCAACAATGAACTTGATGTATATGTACAATGAGATAAAACGTACGTAACATTCATAAAACATTTTTGCAGAACTGCATAGAATTAGCAGAAGAAGAATTATGTGACTTTATGAACAATAGAACAATGTATGAACCTCAACTAGTGTGTTTAAACTGAAGAAACAAAATTAATGTTGCTTTGATGGTTGGTTAAAAAGTCAAACCAACCTAGCAAACAGCTTTCACAATTTGAAATTTAAAACGTGTGTCACCTTGCTGTTCATTGTAATAATTAACATTATAAAACATGTTCAAAGTTCTATAAGCAAAATCTTTAATTGGTCTATGCGAAAAATAAAAAATATCCTTATTTTCAAAATTAATTTACAGCCCGTCTCCAAGGAAACACTGCGCATGCTCACAGGAAAATCGTGTAGTCACTCGGTATACCTCGGCAAGTATTAGATGTATTCCGAGGTTTTTGTAGTACGACAGCGCGCGGTTTTATACATAACCAAGATTTTTACCAATTACCATATAGACCCCACTCGTTGTTGATACGACCCCGTCTATGCCCAATAAAGATTATTTTGATAAAATGTAAATAAGCACCATGTGAATATGAAGCTTTCAAAAAACTATTTAATAACGTGCCTTGCATAGTTTTCTACATGATTGTCATAATACTGTTTGTCGTTAAGGTAACTACATGAATTATTTTTTACATGTAAAATGTACTTTTCAGTTTTCTAAATTTACACTTTTATAAACTAGACATTCTCCAGTTTTCCCCCACAGATGTTGAACTTATTGTGACGTCAACAAGCACATTCCTCATGCTGATCACCTCGGTCTTCATGCATTGAATAAGACGTATATTTACCGGAGACAAACGGAAATGTTCGAGCTTTCACGATTGACACACTCCCCTGGCCAAAAAAGCAGATGCATGTTCAAGCGTGCTTGTGCATATATTGAATTTAATACTAACGCTTCTTATATCTATAGACATTTTAAGAAATAGAAATTTGTCAAAATACACATAAAATTATTTCCCTGTGTTCGTAGATGAGTTTGAAGATGCCCGTACGTTAATTTATCAACCCTACCTACGCTGTGCAATTAAAAATCGTACACACTGGATAATTGGCATTGACCAGAGTAGTATTGTGAAATATCAATAAAACATCTTGTTTTTTCTCCTAAGTTATCTTAATCAACCTATAGCGTACATATCACGTAATCTTTCATTGCCTTAATGTATACAAGACGTTGGTTATGTTTTGTTATGTTTGATGTTGTCAAATAAGCGATTCTGTTGACAGCGCGGCTAAAAGCTGATTTCCTATTAAATGAAAGCTGTAATTAAATACTACATGACTCAGGCGGGTCGGAGCAATGAACATAATTGTCACATTTTCAACCGAATCAAAACATATCCCAGAGAAAAGTTAGAAACTTGCAACCAACCAATTAACGCAAAGTTATAGCAATACACTAAGCTCTCCAAACCTAACAACCTTTCTCTAATCGTTTTTATAGGACAGAATTGTTTTATGAATGTAAGCAAAGAAATAAATGATTCATTAGTGTTTTCAATGTTGGAGTATAATTCCATTTATAGCAACTTGCATCTCGAAGCTATCTGGTTGACTCAGTACTAACAAATTGAATGACTTTTTTATATGAACATTTAGGTGACTCGGTACTACCAGAGAACATCAAATAGAAATAGACGTGGATCAAACGGTGCACTACTACTGTAGGCTGATAGTTACATGTATATTGAAATATTCGTATAAATTCAGGCAAATGACAATTATGCATTTAGCCAAACTATGTACATGAGCGAAGAAGTTGACGTCCGCTTCTTTTCAAGTTCCAGGTCCATGTTATAAAAAACGAGCACTACTATTGTCGCTTGCCTTAGTTCAAAACGTCGTGTCATTTATCCACTGACCACTCCAAAAAGCTTCTCCTATTTTGCAACCGCTATTAATGTTGTATTTATTTTATTCTTGTATTTTTATGTGTGTACCCCTTTTAGAATGTACCAGTAGCAACTTCAGATGAGAATATAAATAGTTAGCATTCAAAGAACATGTTAAAAAACTCACAACAGTTTGAATTTTCTAGAGAGTTCAATTTAAACGGCAAATTATTCAAGCGTTGTTGTACCAATTTTAATCAACATTCCGCTGACTTTAGAAATGTTTGCGCCAAAGTGATATAACTGATTTCTGAAGATGAATGATTTTTCTAGAAAAAGTGTCATAATCACGACTACGACTTTATAAACGTCTTATATTACAATTTTATAGTGATTTGGACATTTGTAGTTATAAAATACATTTGTATATCAATATTTCTTCAATTATTTTCACCATAGAATCATAGACCTACAGGGGTGCAATATTTAAAATCGCTGATAAATTCTGCAGAATAAAATATTAAATACATGTACAAATGCACCTCCTCTTTATCAACTGTTATAATACCGAACCTATTTCGTAATCAACCATTGATTAACTAATCTTACACCTGTTGGATCGTCAAGCAAGCATACAAATAATAATAATACAAATATTGAATGCTAATCACTTCAAAGAGGAATATTCTTTTTACTTGAAAAATATTTTTTTTGTACCAAAAAAGTTTAATCACATAAAAACTTGATGACAAATCATTTCTATAAAGCTCGACAGGGAAACTGCATACACATGTGCGCAGCAAATACAAGAGAGACTGTGAGCAGCAAAAAATAAAAACACGGAACTTCTCAGATTCTGCAAAAACACGGACTCACATAGGAATTGGATAGCTCAACTTTTCCATACAGGAGACTGTGAAACGAATTTTGGAAAATATCGAGGAACATCAGAAAACAGAATTTATCTTAGCACTATCGCTAGAAGACGTGGAAGCGGGTTCCGCTTTCCTTCTTGTCTATAATAGTTTTAATGCCAAGCGTTTGATTAACTTTTTTCTAACATGTCTATTAATCTCATTTTAACTCGCATTCTGTCAAGTTTGTTTATTGCCTAGGAGCAATGAAATGGTTTCCTTTAATAATAAAATGAGTTGGCATATTAATCGATATTACATTGATGATTGCTATGATTAGGCTTTAACTCATAACAAATATTTAACTCTTTTCCACATTTTAACTATGGAGACGCTGTCATGAGGTAAACCGAAAATATATCATAAAATGGTTACTCGGTAACCCGAATATCTATCATAAAATGGCTACTCGGTAACCCGAATATATATAATAAAATGGCTACTCGGTATTTGAGTTGTGATAAAAATGCTAACCGGATTCGAATCCAAAAACACTTATACAACTAGAAAATACTATCGGATAAAGTATGAATTACAAAATCTTTTACATCGTACCCACTTTGGAGCAATATATACTTCATAATAATAATACACACAGTAAAGTTACGGCTGAACACAATCAAGACAGCAAACAGTTTATACAAGTACATCAAAATAGTCTTACCCAAAGTCAGATGAAACTCAAGGACTACAACAAATGAAATTGATATATGCAGAAAGTTATTCCGTTACATAGGTTTGCGCTTTTTTATCAAAGCACTGACGGGAATATTCAATCCACGCACAAATTTTAATCCCTTTTTATGATTAATTAACAACACGTTAGGGACAAATATGGCTAACAGTAGTTCATTGACAGAAACGGTATCAATATTGCACACTCATTTACTCGAGTTGTAAATTTCTGCGTGACTTTACATTTCCGTACATTCTGAGTGCTTTTATAGAACAGTGCCTTTAAGTTAATATCAACGTTGTCTTAGTAACGCTAGCGTCAGATGTGTATAGCATTATGTTTTTTTACCGAACTACGATGAACGCCCAAAGTCCGGTCCACAATTAGACCATCATTGGCATCCGTAAAATATCTTCTCATTGAGTTCGTCTAAATATTCAGACAGAATGAACAACAAAAATAGTAAAAATATGTTCTTAACATTGTTGAGATGTTCTTACCTTTAAGGTATCGCGGTGTTATGTGAAGCTTTTTCTTAAATAGAACCTATCTAAAGGAAAATATTTGTAAGAATAAACTTGTATGTAGATACATAAGCGTCATGTTTAAAGTGTGCTGGCAAAAGCAACACTAAGCATGAAAGTCAGTATTGAATACAGAAGGAAATCAATAAGTTTAAAGACTTATCCTGAAGCAAGAGGTTCCATTCTGTAGAAAACATGTTTAAAGAAAGACTAGCTAAAGCAATTGGTGGATTTCTCTCAGTTGCAGAAAAAGCTGAATGAATTATTTACACATCCTATTACACGAGGAGTTGTGGTGGGATTTGGTGAACAAATAAAGGCGAAGACGACCAATTATTGTAACACGCTGGAGCACAGTGGTGTGGTAGAAGGGATAGGTCAGCATGTAACGTGTCGAGAAACAAGGCCTCCATGGCACATATAACCACAGGCGTTACCTAGGCAACCGCACTGTCTCCACAGATCATATATATTGTATATACAGTTACATGTATGGAATAAAATGATAATAATTACATGTATACTATAATTATGGTCTAGACAGACAAATAACGACGCATAACGAGTATAAAAACAGCCCTATTATTTTATGATATGTTGTCATATTTATAATCCCGGGCGTATGTTTTCATAAACGGGAAGTATAGCACAGAGAATTTGACATGATCCTGACCTTTATGCATGAATATATTACAAGGTTTTTGCGTTGAATACATAACTTTCCGCAAGCAAATCGGGCAATATCGGTTCTTTACATTTGTGTTGGTATTACACCTCGAGCGTCTTCGTGATACTTTCCGCTTATAAAAACATACAGTCGGGATTATAAATAAAGACAATATATCAGCTGTTAAATTATGCTAATTGAAGGTCGAGAGTCGTGTCAAATTCGCTGGACTAAATCACGAAGACACTCGAGGTGTAATACCAACACAAATCTAAAGGACCGATATTGCACGATTGGCTCGCGGAAATTTATAATATTATATTCAACGCAAGAACCATGTAATATAACCATGCGTAAAGGTCAAGACCATGTCAAATGCTCCGTGCTATACTGAGGAACGAAGTACGTTAACAAGATCGAAACGATTTGTTTGAGTATGCAATTTATGCTTAATGGTTTAATGGTAAACTCTGCACATAACAATTAATGTTAATTAGATACTGACTTTCTGACTTAATATACTCTTTTTCTCTATCTGAATATGGTTTCTACAATTACATTACTACAATTAATTCACATTTTATGATGATCGGCCGCTTTAAAGGAGCATGCCATGGAACTGAAGTGTCTCGAAAAGCAATCAAATGGGTATCATTTAATACCAAAGTCAAATCATGAAAACCCTGTAAAATATAGTTTTTTAAAAAAAATATTTTAAGAATAACTAATTATCGTTGTTGTCAATAAAAGGCTGACAGCCTTTTATTCAAATCGATAAACAAAATATCGAAGCGCACGTTATAGAGTATTTTTTTAAGTCAAATTCTTCTTTGGCTTTTCGGTAATAGTTGGTGTTACAAGTGATAAATGCTATTTTGTTGAATGCAAACCAAGCCACTCCAGTCTCTGTGTATGCCCCTTTAACTACGATATATAACTTAGGTGTCAACTGTCTAAATGTTCGAACAGATAATGTGAATACATGCATTTGTTTCTGATTCATCCTTAGGCTGGCTGTTTACGGCAGGTTTAAAGGCCATCCAAATTACAAATTATGTTTAGCGTCAGCGGGTAGGTTTTGAACTCAGTAAAGAAAAAACAAACAGTTTTCGGTATATTTTTGCTCGAAAAAAGTGAAAATGCATGCGTAAATCCCGAACCGAACATCTACATTTTTAATGTTCAAGTGTGTTCCATGAAAACAGTTTGGTTTTATACATTTAAAACAATTTATTGTTCATAATAAATGTGTCTTTTCTTCTGGGGTTGTGTGTGTTTTCTTTTCTGGAGGGTTAGTGGGTTTTGAGAAATCGGGTTGACGCTAAACAAAAATAAAATTAGGAATGGCGTTAAGCACACGACAGTACAACAGCGAAACTCTAGTAGAAGTGGGCGTTAAGCTAACGTTTGACACAATAATTAGCTTTAGTAATCTCATATAATCTTATATAAACTACACATTGTGGCACCAGCGTCATGAATTATTACATTTATATATTTTTTACTCATTTGATAATACTCATATTCACGTATAGATTGTTTACACATTTCTAGATTAGCTTAATTCAGTAAATGCGTATCCTGTATATAAATACTAACCAGTAGTAGTTATGTATGTCTTGATTATGAGCATTAATTATGCAAAATAATTCATTTTTTCAGTATTTTGTAGATAAGTAATAAAATAATACGATTTATTAAGAGTACAAAGTTAACTTTCCGCCTTTCTCATAATCACGCGCTAAAAATGACTTCCCCATATAAAAGAAAGTGTGTACGAATTTTGCGGCGTGTTTGCTAATGTGGCGTTTACTTGTCACTTCCTTCATATTTTGCGGTTGAAGATGGTCAAGTTTATCTTGTCAAATCAGTTTCCTCGTAAAACAAAGTCTTTATCAATATTATTATTTTAATTTAATTTGGTTACTTTTAGTTTAAATACACCTTTCCAAACTACCATCCAGATTGCGACAGCAGCAAATTCCTTGTCAGGCTGCGTGACAATAAACTTAGACAGTTTTTCAGCAAATGCAACAGCCAGCATTCGTGAATGTCCTTTATTCTATGATAAAACACAGGTACATATTCATTATTTCTTAAGTAATCATCGACGTGCTGAAAGAATAATACACAGAAAATAAAAAAAAACCGCTGTGGGATATAAATAAAGGATCAATGCGCCTAGACTATGTACTTGAACATAATTTTGAGATGGTAAGTTTTTACGTGATTTCCTTTCAGTACTGTTACATAATAAGATATTTAACGAACTATATCAGTATATTCAGGAAGGCGATTCATAGAACCATAGACATTTAATTTATCGAATATTACTTTTTTAAACAAGGATACGGAGTTTGATAAATTAAACGTGTATGTATACGTGACCAATCATATTTGAGTCTTTCGTCATCCAGGTATGTGTAGTTTCTACATGTAACGGGCGTGTGACAGAGGAAAAGAAAACGTGTACTATATTACACAGGGATGCGTATGCACGAGAAAAACATGATTTCGTATAAACCTTCATTATTGATACAGGAAGAAATCCTGCGTCAACTGACATGGTATTTTTACGTAAACGTTTTGTTTCACAAGCAAATTTAAATTGCAACCAGTACGTGTACGGTTAGATACACATACAGGTACTCGTTCGCGTTCCTTTCGCAGCCCCCTAACAACTCCGTAGTATTTTAAACAGGAACAAACAAAATCAGCACTTCACAATAGCATGTGACGATTATAAAACATTCCTGAAAAAAATCCTAAAATGTTTTGGTAAAAAATGTGATACGTGCGGTTGATGCACGACGCGCGGCGGACGATGACGGACAGCCTACTATCCTGGTTGATGCACGACGCGCGGCGGACGATGACGGACAGCCAACTATCCTGGTTGATGCACGACGCGCGGCGGACGATGACGGACAGCCAACTATCCTGGTTGATGCACGACGCGCGGCGGACGATGACGGCCAGCCAACTATCCTGGTTGATGCACGACTCGCGGCGGACAATGACAGAGAACCAACTATCCTGGTTGACGCACGACGCGCGGCGGACAATGACGGACAGCCAACTATCCTGGTTGACGCACGACGCGAGGCGGACGATGACGGACAGCCAACTATCCTGGTTGACGCACGACGCGCAGCGGACGATAACGGACAGCCAACTATCCTGGTTGACGCACGACGCGCAGCGGACGATAACGGACAGCCAACTATCGGACGATGACGGACAAACTTAGTAAAATGCAAATATAATTATAATTTTTTAAATTAATAAATTTACCAGATTTTAATAGCGCCCTTTTCGTGCGAATACACGTTCAAAGTCGCTTTACGTTGCAGCTACAAGGGCGCAGGTGCATCCTCTAGCAGTGCAGATACAGCATGATCTGACCAGAGGGATAGACTGAGAGAAAGCCCCAGAAGGGAGATAGAGAGGAGACATTCGATACAGTCATGTCCGGCGCGGCAGCAGTGCGCCTAGCTCTTATTTCGAACAGACAGTCTGGTTATTTTATGTGCCGAGCTTGTGTATAATTAGACTTATCGATTCTATCTGTAGAATTGATATACAATATACCATCAAACAATATCCTCATACAAAGGTAAAACACAATAACCCAATCAGATGTTATTAATGACTTCTTCCAAAGATTTAATACTAATTGATAATTAATGAGCAGTAGTTTATCAAATACTGTTCCAGAGCGCTTCCGTATTCTACAAATACAGTGAAAATCTTATAATAATAAATTTAATTATTTATCTCTCTAGAACAAATATCAGTCGGTGTTCTTTTATAAATATTTTCAAATTATATTATGAGGCATCATAGGGGCCAACATATCCAATATTATGATATTCTTTATGTGAGTCACTCGAAGTATTGGATGCCTACCGAGTCAACACTTCGGAACATTACATGTCGGAAACCACGACTTGCATATTGACTATCCGATACTTGATCCACCCACTAACCGGGTAGATCCACTATATCGTCTCTACACTTATGTAATTCATTTGTTTTTTAATTTATTTGTTCTTTATACTTGTTTAAGAAAGATCAATACTGTGAAAATGGGCTAGAAAACCTAGTTACGGTATACTTTAATTAACTCTATAACTCATTGCTACGACAAATTTGTACTGTAAGATAATGTCAGCGATTTAATTAATAGTATTTTTGGGACGTGTTCAACATGGGTTGTCTTAATCTCTGAAAGCGTATATATACTATTTTATCGCTAGAGAAATAAAAACCTCGAAATAATATTATTATTCTTTTTGCAGTACACCATTATTGCAAGAAATTCATTACAATTTCCAGATATTATCAAACAAAGCGCCTCTTGCCGACAGCACACACATACCCTGGTTAATATGTTTGTTTGTTTGTTTGTTGAATGTGACGTTCACGAAGCAGGAAATAAACACGTGACTTTAAATATTTACATGTCAGTGCAAGTTGTTTTCGCCAAGAAATATCTTACATAAAAAGCTCACATTGCCGTAAACAATTTAGTCTACCATACAATGACGTTTAGTGATAACATGACCGCGTTGTCATATAGTGTTTTGAATGACGCATATGAAAGCATACAATGATTATAACGAGCACATTCAGCGTCAACTGTTGTGTTTCCTTTGAAGACACATGGGTTAAAACAAAGTTATTCCCTAGCTATATGGTTTTACGTCGTATAAAATGAAAAGCATTAATATTACATCCACGGTCAATGATTAGTATGAAGCTATAAGTAAACAAACCCGGATGTACGCTCTTATTATAGGAAATCAAATCTTTCATATAACTTATTGCTACATTTGATACCGAGAGCAAAGAGTGCAAAGTGCGCATTAGTGTATCAGGCGATCTTATAACAAAAATTCTAACACAATCAGTCGTTTCAGCTTTATACACACTGAGGAAACCAAGCTGTGCTATAATTACCGATAAAACACAGCTACGGCTGAATAACTTCAAACTGGAAATAAGCTTCCGGGGAAGAAACTGTTGCTGTGGTTACCATGACTTGATGCATTGTCAAATTATGAATATTGGTTGTGTTAGAATCGAAATACTGAATATGTTCCTGTGTTTTATCTATAATAAAGCACCGTCACTTGTTCGGATGTCTACATTTAATCACCCGTGCTACGCACTCGTGATTCAATTATTACGCATCTGAACTCGTGAATGAGCTTTATTCTACGATATAACACAGGGCCATATTTATTATTTCATAAACACAGTTTGCAGAAATACTTTTCATTGTAACATTTTATCATTTAAGCAAATCTATTTTATTCAAATTTCTTTAAAAATATATTAGTTGTCACATATTCAGAGTTCAATTCGCCAAAACCTAAAGACACCTGCGGAAAGTGTGGGCACGTTTTGAATTTTTTAACCATTAAAAGGTGTGTTTAAAATTTAATTTCATAGCTTTATTTGAAGGATGTGTTATGTTGAATATTATAGAAAGCTTAAACAGCCATAACAATAAAGCACATCTTGTATACTGTGAGACAAAGGTAACGTACCGTATACTTAATTAAACATACAGGATGTCTCCAAATGTAATGTATGTCTACTTGTTAAGCCAAACTCATACGCAGTGATCTCCCTTACTACCGCTTTAAAAACTACTAAGTAACCGTACATTTCGATTTACATTGAAACGCAATTAAAGCAATTGCACTCATATATTTAACGTTTACTTCCAATCTTAACAATACTGAGATCTATACGATATTTCATGATACAAAGACCTGCTGCCATATCTGTAATGTTGCGTAGGTTTTGCCTTTGTGTATTACGAACTAAGAACCATTATCAAACAGCGACGTTTTTAATATCGCGCAAAATAAAACCTGCACATAATGTTCGCCAATAAATATTCATGAGTAATTAATAATACTTAAGTTGGAATCTCATTAGTTGGACCAATCGTTATTTCATTCCCTGGGCGTCAAGCGGTTAACTATTTGCCGTTAGTTATGTCATTCAACCAAGAAAATTGCATTGAGGACGATTATGATGGTAATAACCGCTTATAACACAAGACGGAAAGAGGTTTAGTTTATCTTTTTACATTTCTGTCTATTGAGCCAAGCATTGTACAGTGTAAATACAGACATCTTAGCCCCAGGAAGGGCAGCAATACACAAGCTAGCAAGCTGAACCGTTGATGTTTAATCTGTCAAGAACTTCATCTCTCCTATCACAGCTGATCGGGATTGAATTTCCAAAAAAATCCCATAAGCTGTGAATGGCATATGGAAATTCCATAGAAGCATAACTCGGCGGGAAATCCGTTTATTCAAAGATATTCTAACAACGACGTATAACCTGTACATGTGCTTCATTGATCCTAACGCAACTCTACCTTTCCCAAACTATTCAAACAACCATTAATCAATGTCGCTGTGGCTTCATGTAGACATTATCATGTATTACACAATACGATATTCACCGGGTTTCTGTTTGTTGATGATATGGGAGGTCTACTCAGAGTCCTTGTGTTTTTATCTGCGGATCATTTTGAACCGCTTGCTGCCTTGTTCATGCACATCACAAATGTCAATGTTACTAAAACAAAATTGATATACCTATTGCTAAGTCCTGCGAGAAAAACACCACATAAAGTTACCTTTTACGTCAAGAGTATTAGGGGTTTGTTTTATTCTAGCTTCCCTTTAATCCAAAATCATAATTGGAAGGCCAAGTGGGTAGTAATAACTAAATGTTGCATACTTTTAATGTGGATATTTCGTGACGCGACTAATTACATCGTTCAACTGAAAGCGTCAAATTGGAAAACAGAGGTTCGCTTTCTGATTTAGAACTGATCTAAGCCCCTGATAACGCACACAAGCATACAAATAACAACATTCAAAAGCTTTACTTTGTTAATCTATGGATAGGTTGTCGTTTATTTCGTCCAGATAATAGACGAACGTCGACAGGTTTTAGCAAGAACCTTTTATATGCGATTAGGATTATCATCCATTTATTGGACAATGAAATAAGGGGTTGTCCCAAAAATGAAATACGGGATTGTCCCAAAAAACGAAACACTAGGGTTGTCCCAAAAATAACATGCGAGGGTTGTTTAGAAAAAAAGAGGAATGTGCTAAACACGAACTAAGAGTGTGGTAATAGACCCTATGTTTAATTAAAGGAGAGAACTAATTAGTCTACAATTTTTTCATAAAATTATTTCCCTTTGAACCCTCAAACATATATAAAAATCTAGCTAATATTTAAAATAAAGTTATACATTATAATAATAAATTGACAAAATATATTATCTAGTCGGGTAGTCAGACTTGGGTTGTCCCAACATAATAGAAATGTTCGGATGTTCCAATTCGCAACACTCAATACGAACAGGGGTTATTTCGACAAATCGTAGAAATGCGTAATGTTACATCACATACTATTATTTAATACACATGTACAACAAACAATGCTATAGTCTTTGACAGAAAATCTCATCTCAAAACCACAAAAATGATACAGTTTTGTGGTGTAAAAATAAACGTCCATGTTTGATTTTTGGCGTCAATATGCAAACGTTTCAATATAACAACATAGATCAAAGGTGCAGTAGCTGTCCAAACAAATGCACACTGTTTGAAATAATGTGTTTTTATCGAAGAATAAAGCACAGACACGAGTTCGAATTTGCAGTAATTTTAAAATTCACGAGTGCGTAGCGAGTATTTCGATTCTAACAAAGTTTCCGCATTTGAGAACACATCAATTCAAAATTAATACATGCACTATTTTCTTCATCGTAAGGCTATTGAAGTGATTTGTCATATCTGTGTTTTATCGGTAGTTCATGCACATCGTGGTTTCCTCTGTGTGTATGAAGCTAAAACCGCTGGTTGTGTTAGAATTTATCATAAACATGACTTTGGGTGAATGAACTATTCACAGGTTTTCGTTCAAGTACGAGAGTTGTCCGCAAAAGTCGCGAACTTTGTCTCTCATTTCAACACAATGTGTGATTTTTCTGAAAATCTATCGTACGTTTCTGAAAACATATTTTAGCAAATTAGTTCCCCGACACCATTCTAGGTCACGTGTTTGACATTTTGACTGTGTAAGTCATTATGCCGCCGTTGACAGGTCGAACTCAGAAGCTGAATAATTCCATATTTATAAACCGGTATGTAAGTAATGGTGTTCACTATATGCCATTGCCTGCTGACTTATATTGGAGATCATTAACAGGTCTTATATTGTATTGATGATGACAAGTTACTCTATACGACCCTAGTAATATAGTATGAGTTGAACAGTTCATAATTGTTAAATGCGTTTCATAGCTGCCCGAGATCCATAGCTCATAATGTTCATGAATTTCTTAGGTCATAATTGTTGCACGAGTTTCATCGGGTAGCTCTTTATGAATGTAACACGAGTTTCATAGCTCGTAATGTTACACGAGTTTCATAGCTCGTAATGTTACACGAGTTTCATAGCTCGTAATGTTACACGAGTTTCATAGCTCGTAATGTTACACGAGGTTCATGGCTCGTAATGTTACACGAGTTTCATAGCTCGTAATGTTACACGAGTTTCATAGCTCGTAATGTTACACGAGTTTCATAGCTCGTAATGTTACACGAGTTTCATAGCTCGTAATGTTACACGAGTTTCATAGCTCGTAATGTTACACGAGTTTCATAGCTCGTAATGTTACACGAGTTTCATAGCTCGTAATGTTACACGAGTTTCACACATCATTAATAATACAGCGATAGTGACGTTGTTTCGACGTTCCACTATACTTAGACTATGAAAATAAATGAAATGCACACAATAATTTCAGTGCTATATATAATCTATTTGTCAATATGTATACAGTAAAATAGAAGCTTTCTATAAGATCAGAGGCTTTATACAAGAAATAATAAACTTTAGGCCTAGTAGGCTAATAACGGACACTGTAAAACCAACCATTTTCGCCATGGACATTTCGTAGATTTGTTTAATGAACTCAAACACGAAACCATATCAACGAGATTAATTAAATCCTTCATCCACGAAACTACATCTCCGCGTATGGGCATGTGCATTTTAATCCAAATCCAAGAAAAATCACCCTACGAAAGGAAATCATTTTAGTTTTATACAGTACGGGTACATTAGTTTTATACAGTACGGGTACATTAGTTTTATACAGTACGGGTACATTAGTTTTATACAGTACGGGTACATTAGTTTTATACAGTACGGGTACATTAGTTTTATACAGTACGGATACATTAGTTTTATACAGTACGGATACATTAGTTTTATACAGTACGGATACATTAGTTTTATACAGTACGGGTACATTAGTTTTATACAGTACGGGCACATTAGTTTTATACAGTACGGGTACATTAGTTTTATACAGTACGGGTACATTAGTTTTATTTACAGCAGCACGTGGACCCAGGATGATATGAGTAAAACATTATATTAAGTCGGAACTACTGGATTCAAGTTATGTGTAATTTACGGCGCTGTGTAAGCGTTTTATAAGTTACGTATTCAGTTTATCTATGGCGGGTTGCTAAAACCATCATATGCGAATATAGCAGCACCTGCCGAAAACACACATTTTTTCACAAATAGAAAATCGCATTTACATGTAGGTGATGCTTAGTATTAGCCGAGTTAGTCGAATATACACATGGATGTTATTCACAAGCATTCGACTAGCATTTAGGTCGGAAGTCGGTTTATATGTACCACATTCAATTATTTTCTAAATATTGTTATAATTCCGCAATCGTATAGGGTAAAGACAACATAATTAACTTTACAAAATTGCAACTTTGATATTTCGATTTCAAGTTTTGTTTCAGTACAAGCATCTTGTAAAATAGTTTTGTTAACGCCACGAACAACAAAATCTTGAAGAACGTGGTTCTGTGTCGAGCGGTTAACGTCTCTTCATTATCCAACCATCAAGTATACCTCACTAGCGCAACACCCTCTAAACAACGACCACGTGTTCAGGTCTAACAGCGTTTTGCTCAGGAATGGATGTGGTGTGTGCAATTTCATTAATGCAATAAAATGTCAAACGATATCCTTAATCCGAATATAATTAAACACTTAAGTAAGGTTAATGACTCAAGTTAAGAAGGATTTATGTAAAATTAACACACCCTCCTACACGATATGCTGAATAAATATGTTTAGAATAGATCTAAGCGTATCCCTGTCATGTGAGATGATTAATGCTACATAAACATTGATTGGAACAAAAGTTGAATATGTAATTATATGATCAAAAGTCCATAATTGAATCTCCAAGATTATTATATTAACATGGTTACACATGGTTACCATGGTAACATGACAAATGATACGTACATGTATACTATGTATGTGTAAACGGTTGAAGGGAAATTTAATGGAAAATCGATGCATTTGTAATAAATTATATAGCCTATCCAAAGCACCCACTCTTGAACATCAATCTTTATAAATCGTACGTGGTGAAATATGCGTTAAACTATAACAAACCCGACCCCAATCTCCCGAAGCATCTCATGTAGAAATCTGAGATTTTGCTCAAATCAGTGTATAAATTTGAGATAATTCTTTAGTTCAAGCTCTCGACATTTTACTGTATTGAACTCGGAATAATGCACAGTTTTATTGAGGCAATAAGGAGTCTGGCCTCCTATGAACCTTTTCTCAAAGACATAAGGCACTATTTGAGATGAGATTCAGCTCAGATTGAGATGATTCGAGAGATCGGGATCTGCTGACAGGACGGTTAACCTGATAAGAGAGAATGCTTGTCAAAAATAGACCATACTCTACTGTTTTCGTTGTAGGTTCTTAGTTTTGATATTATGGATATAGTATTTAATGCAGTAAACAATTCTTATAAATACTAAACTGTATAACCTCTTTACAAAGGTCACCCTATGTTAAAGGCCACATCAACTAAGTAGTCAACTGGTTTATGCAGATAATATTATTCAATCCAAATTTAAATGGTGGAATTAATTACATATCTTTACAACGATTTTGGATATCTTGTTTACTCCTTTTATCCACGACATACAGACAGCGAAGCATATATTTTCTTTTGAAATAAGAATTTTTCAGCCATCGAGATTAATTTTATATTCAGTAAAGCTCTTGACTGTCCGAAATTGGATGTAATATTTAGTCTTATTTTTCGTCTACATATAATTCACATTTAAATATCTAATTTATTTAAGCCGTTGGACAAAGTACAGCAATCTTGCGAACAGCAAAGCCATAACCATAATGAAATCATTGCCTCCAGCAGATTTTGTAACGTCAATAAAATTTATCAAACAGATTTCATCGCAATAATTTCATAGTAATAGGTTTTTTCTATTTATGCTTCATCATAGACAGCCTGGCCGAAAGTATCAATACTGTTTTTCATTCTAATTCAAATCCCGTATGGTATTCCAGACGGACTTGAGGTCTGATTTACTTAAGGCCACAACAAAACAAAGACTGCATTTTAAGCCCAAGTGTACCGTTTTGCCATTTTTCAATCTTTCTATGAATAAAACAACTCAATAAGGGCAGTTATATTACATTAACAGACCAATACGGACCCTTTAAACTTAAGGTGGCCCTTAGAAAGATTTGACTGTATGCATGTATTACCTACTGATGGTAGTCTTATTAATGAGTGATTACTGTAGAGCATTATAAAACATTGTCCGACTAGTGACCAGTGTACACGACGATGGAACGTTCAAAGCAGCGGTAACTTGGGTGATATTGTCAGCTTTAACGACATCCAGACATTTGCCAGTCACGTGTTAGCCACGATCGAAGTTGGTTAGAGTAGAAATGTCCGTGCATAATGACCGGTCGTAATCTGATTGACATTTTAACATCGACCGCATTAGGTGATAAACAATATTTCCCTAGAATCTCACTGAAATACGTAGTTACAGAGAATTTCCCCAGGAATATAAATGACACGGGTCAGAACGTTCGCACTCTGCTAAAGTACATGGCTGGAACCAATAACGAACTAGAATTAGACGTTACAACACAGTGAGAGAGAGAGAGTGAGAGAGGGGGCATTCGTTCAAGGTCACTAGAATTCCAATTAAACATGTGACATTGAACGAATGCCCCAACCGACGATATATGCTACTATCCTATCTGTATATGATAGTAGCATATATCATCGGTTGAATATATCGTGGGTTGAATATATCGTCGGTTATATATCGTCGGTTGAATATTATCGTCGGTTGCATATGTTCGACGACGACGATAATAATTTGTGTGAACAATTTTAAATCAGAACCCATATCGTTTACAAATTATTCCGCAAATATAAAATAATCAAACAGCAAAATCTCAACCTATAGTCCCTTCAATCGTCTGTCTGTCCCTCACATCCTCGATTTTCGTGCTTTTTTCGATATTTCTTAACAGGCAGGCTAGTTCCCCACCACAAAGCACTGTTCTTATAATACAGTTTGCATCGACATAAAATAGTACATACATGAAACAAATTTAAATCAGTTTAATTTGAAAAGTCGAGACATCCCCCCCCCCAAAAAAACATAGTGCTAAGTCTTAAATTCCCTCACATAAGCATTTTGAGTTTCTTTTATCTTCAAAGACAATAAATAACTTTCTAAATAATTGAATTTAATACCAACAATACACTATTTAATAACAGGTTACGTCGTAATGTAAGTCTTATATAGTATATAGAACCACAAAAGCATTAAATAAATCCATACTTTTCGTTTGTCAGAACTTGAACGTTTTTAACCGTATTGATTTGTAAAGCGCTGAATGCAATTATTTAGAAACCTTAAATTATTCAAGTGGATCTTTATTATCGACACTTAGAGATACAATATAAATTATACAATCATATATGTTTATCTGATTATATTTTATAACATCAGGTTCAGTCATCTCGTGAATTATCATTGAGCAGAAAATATTAGCATAGCAATATCTCCATAACAAAACTCTCAATACGTTCATGGAGACCACAGGTAACTAGTACAGATATAACTCAATACCTTCATGGAGACCACATGTAACTGGAACAGATATAACTCAATACGTTCATGGAGACCACAGGTAACTAGTACAGATATAACTCAATACCTTCATGGAGACCACAGGTAACTGGTACAGATATAACTCAATACCTTCATGGAGACCACAGGTAACTAGTACAGATATAACTCAATACGTTCATGGAGACCACAGGTAACTAGTACAGATATAACTCAATACCTTCATGGAGACCACAGGTAACTGGAACAGATATAACTCAATACCTTCATGGAGACCACAGGTAACTAGTACAGATATAACTCAATACCTTCATGGAGACCACAGGTAACTGGAACAGATATAACTCAATACATTCATGGAGACCACAGGTAACTAGTACAGATATAACTCAATACATTCATGGAGACCACAGGTAACTAGTACAGATATAACTCAATACCTTCATGGAGACCACAGGTAACTGGAACAGATATAACTCAATACGTTCATGGAGACCAGCGCATGACAGAGACAACCAATGTTTTAAAAAGGAGCAACAGTCTGGAGTATGTACATTTTGTAGATCTAGCATGTACATAGTGTTAAAAAATATGTTCTCAAATTTTAAGTTTCAATAGTTTAATTTTCGAACGTCAGAAGAATGTAAAATTTTCAGTTTAATATCCAGAAGGGACTGTACCATTTGTTCTAATCTTTCTGACGTTAATGTAGCTATTAGAGTAAGAAAAGTGTACACTACGTACATAGCTCGGATACAATTTAGAATTAATTTAAATTTTGAGAACAAACTTTTTTAACACCCAGTATTTGTGTGTGAAACGGTTCAAGCCATACCACTAACTGTGTTGAACTTTGTTAACAATGGTGTTTCGATCATAAAACGTTGGAGAAATTGTATATATCATTTGGGTAATAAAATATGTTTAAACTGTGCTATATGTAAAAAAAACACATAAATATTTCAAATTAACAATGATATACACATGTTCTCACATAATGAGAACGAAAACATACTTCCCCCTGAATGAAAAATACCCCCCCCCCCCCCCTGAACGAAAACATACACCCCCTGAAGGATAACACACATGTTTGGTAACTGATTCCCTATGTGAGCCATTTATCAAGCTCAGCCATTCAATGAAGCCGCACGTAATCAGTGATAACCACGTCAATTGTCGACATATTACTTATCACCGTATTGATTATACAGCAAAGAAATGCACGTGAACATGTGCATGTTTATAAAACAACAGCCTTGGAGATCTCCGAAAGAGACGAAAATATATAACATCCACCGGGAACTTCAAAAAATGCAAATCTGATTTTAACGTGATACACGGCACAGATTCTCGGTCGTCACCAGCGTTTCCGAGAGAATTCAACGCGCTCAAAATATATCAATAATCATACTAAAACAAAAGACATGCATGCGATATTCTTTCAGGGAGGATTATAAGCGCAACATTCATGTCGTGTCTTCCAATGGATTTATTTTTTTCCGAGAAATAACATGTTCGGTAAATTGTGCAGAACGTAGAGTACAGCAGTGAGCGCGCCATCGATAACAGTACATGTAGTTCCGGTAACTTAATAGTGTTCAAGGAGTCTGTCAACTTCGTCAAGTAATGCAATTTAATCTTCGCAAGACGATGTGTTCATAAGGTGGGCTGATAGTCGTTAACTTAAACTGTACGTCTACGTGTACATAGTGTATGTTTATTATGTGTGCCTCTGTAGCTCAATGGTTAGCGCGCTTGTCTTCTAATCTGGCACCCCGTGTTCAAATACTGGTGCCTGTCATATTTCAGCAGAAGCTGACTGGCAAATAAAGGCTATGCTCGGAATGTTAACTATAAACGATACACAAATAAAACATCGTAATATCAATAATAACACGTTAACAGAAAATACAAAACTCACATTTTCCTTTTAAGCATACATGCGCTTAATAACAAAACTATTACGAAGCCATCCCGGAATTAAGACAACCACGTTCTTATCACCTTATATTCATACATCCGTTTGTATTATTTCGTTCTTTCATCTTTCTTTCAATTCCTTGAACCTATCATATACAAATGTAATAGAAAGTGCGACTTTCTACGTAATCAGTGGTGATCGATCTAAATGTTAGAGTTCACTGTTTCAGCGAATATACACATTGCCATCTTTAATGTTTAAAACATGATGGCAGCTTTAATATAAACAATCCGAAACGACAAGAATGTGTATCTATAAACAAGTACATGTAGATGTACATAAACAGCACAAGGCAAGGTGCATCCAAAACAACTACATGCAGGAATGCATTTAAGGTACAGCGCGATATCTCGGTAATTAAAGCTTCAAGTACTAGACTCAATGAAAACTAAAGTTAATATGTACTTCCAGTGACAACGCATATCTCCAATCGAAAAAAAACACAATCAAATTACATTTTCGCAAAAACCATATAGGTTTATTTGGTACGCACATATACGAGTGTAAAAGTGTTTACAATATCGCCAAGTGCATAATAACTTTCCCTATAAATGTGCAAGCATTGCGTTGTAACCCTCAAGCAAAATGCACGAAAAATCGAGAATACAATTTAGATGCAATATTCGGTACTGACAGGAATAGTGGAGTAAATTGCTGATTTGTTAGCTATGATACAAAGATTTATATCACACAGCAACACGTTGGAAAATACACGCAATTTTAATGAAACAACGGTAGTTGGGGGAGATTCTGGACTGATATTGATGACAACAAATAAACCCAGAGACCACCCAACACAACAACAACAAGCTAGTGGAGTTTTTGTGACTAAATCACGTGACAAATGGAAATGACAACATCGATTGTGCGCATGCGTGGTATCCGGATACATTCGGTGGTCAATGACAACAGACGTTTGACAGCATCCACTTGTCATAGAGCTCCAAATGTTACATTAAGCCTTAGGTGGTCTTTACATTATAACCTAAATTGAAAGTTGGGTTCATTTTGCCAATGAAATGTAATTAAACACACAATAGTACAACAGAGAACGTTGATTGCCAATTCAATGCTACACGAGAGTTGGCTTTTTCTGTTCGATAAATTTCCATTCACATCACTTTGAAATCTGGTCAAAATGCCGACGGCTTCGTTCACTCAATAGCACCATGTTTCATTGTAATATTTCAATCTAAGGCGAATATTTACTGTAATAATTGACAGACAACAGACATGAAGTTCGCGTGTACATTGGTTAGTATAATTTCGTGTCATATTCGTGCCGACAGAAAGTTGAACAAACATGGAGAAATTAAACGAAAAAGTGCCAAACGAAATCACTTATTTTTATGGTCAATGTTAACCTTGTTGGTGAGTAAGTTCATTAGGTCTAATTAAATGTCTACCTTAAGTACAGTTAATGTAATAAATAAGGACAATAAACCAAGATTGACATAAACTTTACAATCCCATATATTTATGATGACGTCATGTTCGCCGTTGGTGTGACTGTGAGTCGGTCAAGGTAAACATACACCATTAGGAGTTTTGTAAGTGAATTGTTTAAAATGTGATTTGATCCAGCCTGGCGTAGCTCAATAAAATGTCAAATAAAACGTGTGTATGTAAAAACACGATTAATGTATTCAATTAAATCGAGCAGTGAAATCAAAGAACATGATCACGTGACTGACAGATGTGAATTAAGACCACACCAAACCGGATGTGAAATGTGACGGATAGGCTGGTTTTTATAAACGACATGTACAGCATGTTGATGGTAATATGAAATCGTTTCGCTTTTATGGCTATATTAATATATGTACTCTAGTTATGCATGAGGTCATAGCTCGGTTGTTTCCACATAACATGTATCGTATAAAGCAAATTACTATCCTTGTATAATTCGCCAACTTAGAATTACAAGGCTGTAAGTACTACCTACGACATAATAAGACCCATACATGTTTGAAATATGCATCACAAGACGCCTCTTATAAACCTATTTTCTGGAAAATCGGAATCAAACTGAAATCGAGAAAGCTTGTTATTCCATAAGTTAAGAGTAGTTTTCAGACACTTGTTCTTGTTTTCTATAAATACCGTTTTCGTACTTACGACCTTCTCATTCCAAACCAGCAGAGTATTTTAAAATAGTAATACTGAATACCACAGCTTCGGACTGGTGGTTATTCTATGCAGGTGAATGTTCAAAGAGGTTTGACCAAATTCATATAAGCAATGAATAGTTTCAAATCACTGATCAAATTACGAATCATAAAAGTAACTACATGTACATGTTTATATTTATCACCGAATATGTGTAATAAAAATAATAATGACTTTATTTTACGAGGAAACTCATTTGACAATATAAATAAATCTTCAATAAGATCCTCACTATAAATCAATTAACCACGCGTTTTGTCCATAATAACTGACCATCCATATATAACCGAAAACTATTTTCCTGAGTTCATAACATTTTGCATGTCACGGTTGTATAATTTCAACTACACAATTTCTAGAATTCATTATTTCGACTTAATAATATAATTATTTATAATTCAAAACTTCACGAATTTCAACTTATTAATCATCGGAAGCAATACAATGAAAATTGAATGTCAGTACCAGTCTTTCGTAATAACAGGGCAGTTTCTTTATAGCTTGACAACTCGTTTGTGAAGCAAATCATTTGTCCTAGCTCTATCAACATTCGTCTTTTGTTGCCTAGTATACACGTTAAGTTTATGGTCCGCGGTTATTTATCGCTGCTCGACAGTGAGCTTGTTTATCCGTTTTGTATTCGTTATTCGTTAATGTATTTTACCCTGACGCCGAGTAATGACCAAGGTTTTTATATTTTCCTTGAGCAGCGGCCATTAAAACACTGTTTATTTGAACTACGCACGACGCCAGCTTGAAGCTTGAATGCAATATGATATTGTATTTAATTTATTACCGCGTAATATCTAGCCGTCAAATCGAAACTGGAGAACGCTAAGTAGGCAGGTATACAATACGTATCGACCAGACATTGGCCAGCTTGTAACATGAGCTATATACAAAGACAGGCGAAATTCTAATATACAAAACATCATTGATAACAATGTATAGGTTATTGAAAGCTTACAAAAGAAAGAAAACAATATATACTGGTATAATACTATTTGCCATAGAAATAGGCCAGGGGTTTTGATAAATCTATACTTGATGTGTTTCCCTCTACATGTACATTGGTCAACATAGCTATTATTGTCTGTGAACTCAGCGGACAGTAAATTGCTAACGCTTCAGGTCGCGTTGATTGCATTAAGCAGTAATAGACGTACTTACAATTCCGATGAATTAAACTGTATCCGGGGTACTCCATGTGAAACCCATGTCCATCAAACTAGGATCAGTTCGTCGTAAGTTAGTCAATATCCTAAAAATACAAAACAGAAGAATAGATATTTCGATCAGTAAACTTATACTTTTGATTCCTTAAATTACCTCACTAATGCCACAAAGCAGTATACACATAACTATATCGCTGGCTTAGAATGAGACGATCGTAAGTGCGACTTACGACCTTATTAAACTCATGGATATTTGTAATCTGCTTCACGAGACTATTTTCATGAAAGTCGGAACAGATCATGTTGACCAAACTGAAATTGAAAAAGCTTGTTTTTCCATAAATAAAGGGTAGTTTTTAGACAGTTATCATGTTTTTCTCGAAACAGCGATTTTGTACTTATGACCTTCTCAATCTAAGCGAGCGATATGTCCTAATAAATAAAGCATTAATGATCTAATGCATATTCTTCCTATCAACTATACGTTTACACCATATTTTTCAAACCGAACATTTCATGGAACAGGATCTTCACGTGGAATCCGTGCAAATTCCATGCTTGAGTCACGTGCGAATATTATGCAAAAACAAAACATTTGAACAGATTAGTAACATGTAATTTTTTGTGGTCAACTGCTATCAGGACATAATGCATAATGACTGTATACACGTGTTGACGGATAGAACAAATACAGAATCAAACGGCCGTGAATTGCCAATTCTAATTTTCCGTTTATATCGGATACATAAAAATGCATTTCTAGTAATTTGGCTTGTGTAAAACTGGGTTATGTGTTCCAAAAAGCACACACTAAGAAAAAAATAGCAAAGTGTTAAATAACTCCGAACATACAATTGATTCTTCCTACGTTGTATGTTTGTTTCTTGCTGTACCGTCGCGTTCTCGAGCATTTCTTGAATAACTACGCCATGAACGGGTCGACTTGGGCTGGTATTTATCTTAAGGAAAAACTTAAATAGTTTGACTTAAGTTAGAAAATTGAGCTGCACATATTTCCCAAGAAACGAATAATAACCTATGTTTTCTTTGTGATTATTCTTGACATTATGCTAATCGTGATTTTCCTGTTTAGCTGATATGTTTAAGGAAATTTTAACTTCGGAAGTTTGAAGAAATTCTAAACTTTGCGAATACCACCCCTGATCTGATATCAAGCATTGTATGTATGCTGTAAAATTTATCAAGTCTTTCCAAATATGATTGTGACAATTATTGAAGTTACTGATGAGTGTCATCTATAGACAACCTAATATGGTAGTCTTGCAAAAACAAATATATTTTGGGGAACTAAAATTGGAATATCAACCGACGTAAGGTACTGCGTAGATTGATGTTTCATTTAATCAAATATATAAAGAGAAAGCTATGGGTATAGGACAGTTGAGAATAAACGTGGAATTGCGTAACGTGAGACACTGGTCATCACAATGGCGACCAGAACCCCTCACTACAAGTATGACACAAATCCGTACAAATCTAGTCATACTCAGGACAACAATTTAACAATAGACGTCAGATTAAAGTCCTCGTAACTTAAAGTTAATATTCCATATCCGTACTTTTTGCATATCAGAAAAACATACCGGTACATTTTCTTATACCTGCATCGTAATCTTGTTATAATAGGTCAAGGGGGCGTGTGCAACTCACCTGCAGTATAAACGTGTCATTATAATGTCACCAATCTTTTATGTTTAATAGTTACCCTTCATAGGCGCATGGTTTCAAATTATCTGAGTCAAACTTATCTGAGTGTACCCTATATTTAGACTAAATTTTGAAACCACGTGCCTATGTTTCCCTTTACATTAATGTGCTTGAACATTATTTCCAATCTTTGACAGCAGTTTTCTGTAACCTTTTCTCCATTTAATAAGCAAAAACACAAGCAAGCGGTTGGGCTGAGGTTAGATTATTACTCCTATGCAAGTTGTAACTGAAAGAGTTGTCTCTTTTGCATTATTCGGGTGAAACTAATATCTAAGAATGATGACGTCAATGGTACACCAAACATACCGCTGTATTTTGACGGCCTTATCATTGTTTTAAATAACATAAATTGCATGTGTGTACATGCAGGGACTATCAATAATTTTAAAAGAAATCCGCAGATCTTTTTTTAGACTCCATCCACTCTATTGTCAGACTTCATCCACTCTATTTTTAGACTGCGTCGATCAATTGTTAGACTATCAACTGAAAGTTTAAATAATTTATATTTCCCAGAAACCTGACCGCTATTTTTTCATTGTCACCTAAAAGAACCACGCATATACAGAACTGATATAACAAGGCTAAAAAAACTATTCGTTCCATACCTTACATCGTGTCTGATATTGCATGATATTTTTCGAATGACGAATTTGATACAAAAAACCAATTCAGTGGTGCACCGAGGATATTATAGACTATCATTGTCGATAATAGTGTAAGCATCTTAGAGCTTCTCTTTGTATGGATATATAGACTATCATTGTCGATAATAGTGTAAGCATCTTAGAGCTTCTCTTTGTATGGATATATAGACTATCATATATAGACTATCATTGTCGATAATAATGTAAGTATCTTAGAGCTTCTCTTTGTATGGATATATAGACTATCATTGTCGATAATAATGTAAGCATCTTAGAGCTTCTCTTTGTATGGATATATAGACTATCATATATAGACTATCATTGTCGATAATAGTGTAAGCATCTTAGAGCTTCTCTTTGTATGGATATATAGACTATCATTGTCGATAATAATGTAAGCATCTTAGAGCTTCTCTTTGTATGGATATATAGACTATCATTGTCGATAATAATGTAAGCATCTTAGAGCTTCTCTTTGTATGGATATATAGACTATCATATATAGACTATCATTGTCGATAATAGTGTAAGCATCTTAGAGCTTCTCTTTGTATGGATATATAGACTATCATATATAGACTATCATTGTCGATAATAGTGTAAGCATCTTAGAGCTTCTCTTTGTATGGATATATAGACTATCATTGTCGATAATAGTGTAAGCATCTTAGAGCTTCTCTTTGTATGGATATATAGACTATCATATATAGACTATCATTGTCGATAATAATGTAAGTATCTTAGAGCTTCTCTTTGTATGGATATATAGACTATCATTGTCGATAATAATGTAAGCATCTTAGAGCTTCTCTTTGTATGGATATATAGACTATCATATATAGACTATCATTGTCGATAATAGTGTAAGCATCTTAGAGCTTCTCTTTGTATGGATATATAGACTATCATTGTCGA
This sequence comes from Spisula solida, assembly GCA_947247005.1. Taxonomy (NCBI): domain Eukaryota; kingdom Metazoa; phylum Mollusca; class Bivalvia; order Venerida; family Mactridae; genus Spisula; species Spisula solida. The sequence goes on along the minus strand of OX365944.1, from coordinate 68,168,090 downwards.
TAATAATGTAAGCATCTTAGAGCTTCTCTTTGTATGGATATATAGACTATCATTGTCGATAATAATGTAAGCATCTTAGAGCTTCTCTTTGTATGGATATATAGACTATCATATATAGACTATCATTGTCGATAATAGTGTAAGCATCTTAGAGCTTCTCTTTGTATGGATATATAGACTATCATATATAGACTATCATTGTCGATAATAGTGTAAGCATCTTAGAGCTTCTCTTTGTATGGATATATAGACTATCATTGTCGATAATAATGTAAGCATTTTAGAGCTTCTCTTTGTATGGATATATAGACTATCATTGTCGATAATAGTGTAAGTATCTTAGAGCTTCTCTTTGTATGGATATATAGACTATCATTGTCGATAATAGTGTAAGCATCTTAGAGCTTCTCTTTGTATGGATATATAGACTATCATTGTCGATAATAATGTAAGCATCTTAGAGCTTCTCTTTGTATGGATATATAGACTATCATTGTCGATAATAATGTAAGCATCTTAGAGCTTCTCTTTGTATGGATATATAGACTATCATTGTCGATAATAGTGTAAGTATCTTAGAGCTTCTCTTTGTATGGATATATTTAGTTTGATCCTTTCCGTCTCGTAACGAGAAACAATCTCGCCAGAATGATCATCTTGATATCCAACATCCTCTGTAGAGCGACACCCAATAACAATAGTCAGAACTTAATAGCAATTTATAAACTCTTTAGAGCAATACTTTATTAGCCGCATTTTGTTTCACCAACGAATGTTCGTCAGATCTGTAACACCATAATTATGTCTGTGTCAAAAAGATTATATTAAGTCAGACAGGGAAGGCAGCACTCAACTCAACCAGCCGAGCACAGAAAAAGACTGACTTCATTTGTCTTCCTCCTTCGCCTTTATAATTTCGGACAAAAACTGCAATAACTTTTCAACTCACAGGAATACTGACATACGTGAAATTTGAGAATCGTACGATTGAACCGTTTTATCGATAAGCGTTCCACCAGCCGTTCATGTCTTCCTAAGTAGTTCTGTTACAATAAGACAGTTTTATTGAAATTTGCATCTTCTAGTCCTCTATAACGTACCTATAAATGACACTGGTAATGCGGTCAAATTAGATCAGTTAATTGACTCCGGTGATAACATTTGATAGTCTCTGGGTGTTTCATCAATATACACGTGCAGACAACGTTACAGTATGCACATAGTGAGTTCATCAAAGGTACACTACATCGTCGGAAACGGAGGAAGTCGACCGACATGACGGTGTGTCTACAGAGGGACAATACGTTACAAACGACGGAACAAGACGGTGTGGACAAAGGCCGAGAAAAGACGTTGCAAACGACGGAACAAGACGGTGTCGACAAAGGACGAGCAAAGACGTTGCAAACGACGTAACTAGACAGGAGAGCCGCGAGACAATGAATGTGTCGACAAACGAGATATGACAGAACACATGTCCATACAAATGTCCTAACCCACCTATATATACATAGTATGGTCCGTGAACCTGTGTGTCTATGGTCTGTGAACCTGTGTGTCAGAGCGTCTACAAACAGGAACGAGGAAGGCGTCAGTAAAGGGAAACACAAGCATTATCATAAAACATATATCCATCTCTTGTCGAGAACTCGCAGTTTTTCCAACGTTTAATACTTGAAACATACATTAGACGCGTAAATTAATGTATTACTTCGACTATTCACATACATATAATAATGTATTATACATAACTTAGTAATCTTTAATGAATTCACTTATCAAATAAATATCGTTATAATCGTGTTTTACTATCAAAAACTGTTATCAGTATTCGGGATGTATAAATAACAACATTATCAAGTTGTTTTCACCAAGATAAATATTTTAGTCAACTGAAGTAGAGTTGGTTTAATCAACCAGTTAACGATCCAACAGTTTAACTGTATAAATCAATGTATATAACGACTATACAACACTCATACTTTCTTAGAAAAAAATCTAAAGGCATTCTTGGTATATAGAATAGATTAAGTAATGTATTGTTCTTCTCTTAGCCAGGAAAATATCTTACAAGGAATGTTTCTATATGTGTATATCTTGATTGTACAGCACGTGTAATTCAAACATATAATAAAACCTGTCAATAACGACCATCTATGAGAGCAACACGTCACGTGGTCCTTGTTGACAGGTGACCTCTCTGAACATGTTCAGATAATAAACACAACATTGTAAATGACCAGTAGAAGCATAGGCATTTTCGGAGCGTACCCTATGTATATTAAGTTGTCTGAGTGTACACTATGTATATTAAGTTATCTGAGTGTACACTATGTATATCAAGTTATCTGAGTGTACACTATGTATATCAAGTTATCTGAGTGTACCCTATGTATATCAAGTTATCTGAGTGTACATTATGTATATCAAGTTATCTGAGTGTACACTATGTATATCAAGTTATCTGAGTGTACACTATGTATATCAAGTTATCTGAGTGTACACTATGTATATCAAGTTATCTGAGTGTACACTATGTATATCAAGTTATCTGAGAGTAACCCTATGTATATCAAGTTATCTGAGTGTACACTATGTATATCAAGTTATCTGAGTGTACACTATGTATATCAAGTTATCTGAGTGTACACTATGTATATCAAGTTATCTGAGTGTATCCCATGTATATCAAGTTATCTGAGTGTATCCAATGTATATCAAGTTATCTGAGTGTACACTATGTATATCAAGTTATCTGAGTGTACACTATGTATATCAAGTTATCTGAGTGTACACTATGTATATCAAGTTATCTGAGTGTACACTATGTTTATCAAGTTATCTGAGAGTAACCCTATGTATATCAAGTTATCTGAGTGTACACTATGTATATCAAGTTATCTGAGAGTAACCCTATGTTTATCAAGTTATCTGAGAGTAACCCTATGTTTATCAAGTTATCTGAGTGTACCCTATGTATATCAAGTTATCTGAGAGTAACCCTATGTTTATCAAGTTATCTGAGTGTACACTATGTATATCAAGTTATCTGAGTGTACACTATGTATATCAAGTTATCTGAGTGTACACTATGTATATCAAGTTATCTGAGAGTAACCCTATGTTTATCAAGTTATCTGAGTGTACACTATGTATATCAAGTTATCTGAGTGTACACTATGTATATCAAGTTATCTGAGTGTACACTATGTATATCAAGTTATCTGAGTGAACACTATGTATATCAAGTTATCTGAGTGTACACTATGTATTTGAAACCATGTGCCCATGGATGGAAGATCAAAGTGGTTGTCTTTGCAGACATGTTTTGAAATAGTTGTCCTTATAAGCAGACTGTTATATGCTGCATTGTGATGAACAAAATGGGTTAATTAAGTCACACGCTAAGTGTCACATGGAAATATCTTATCTATAATCTGCTGCTAGCTGTAAAATCATGGACATTTTAGTATGCCACATAATCAGTGTAGCAATACCACGTGACTTTTGGCTACAGTTACAAGAAGAAATTTGAAAACATTGGACAATAAAATAGTCATAAATATTTTATTTCTTTGTGTTCCAATGTTTACAAATTTCTTCTTGTAACTGTAGTCAAAAGCCACGTGGTATTGCTACACTGATAATAAAGGTAAAACCAAGTTTTACGTTTTCTTAGGAAAACAAACAACGAATGTTAACTTAATTACACTTTAGGCAAAACCCCAAAATTAATAAATGCGATTCTGTGATTACTTTATTATAAATTGATGTACAAGAAAATACATTATCTGGGGTAAGGGGGAAACAAACAGGGTAGGTAGTAATTCCGGAACCGCAATATTAATTTGTGATAACCTTTTATAGATTTAGGTAAATAAATATAAAAATAAAGTATTTTGGTCTGTATAAATAGCATTGATTTCCAAAAGAGATACATGTGTAAATTATTGTTTACAAACATTTTATTATATAAGATCAGACGTGCCGCTTCAGGGAAATGGAATAATAATTTGAAATCGATGATTATTAGATCCGCTTACATAACAAGGACTTGTCCGTCGGTTTAACATAAAATTTATACCTGTAATATATAAGTGTCAAACAACGGAGAACTAACCACAACCAGACAATACTCGCAATATTTTATACCCAGATGGGTAATTAAAATAAAACATGCTTTAACCTCAAAAACCGAACAAACCCGAATGTGAAGGTCAGTGCATTAAACATGTTATTACATTTGTAATTACATCTCGCGGTATTTTTTAGTCTCGTTAGGCGATTCCACGAATGATGCCGTTTTTCTGAAAGTCCTTTCAAATGTCTTGTGAACTCAACGATTTATCGGAAAATACGAACACTATTAAACAAAACAGCGCTAGACATGTACCAAACGCTGGCTTAGAAAAACTGTCTGAAAAAACAAGTCTTTACTTATAGAAAACAAGCTTTTTCATCTTAAGTTTGGTCAACATGACCTGTTCCGAATTTCATGAAATTGATTTCGAATATGCATGGGTCTTGCTCCTTACGACTTTCTCATTATAAGCAAGCCAAGTATAACGTAATCCATTATTACAGAAAGTAAACACATAACAATGTCAATAATATTCCGTCCGGTTTATAATGGAACAAATAGCGGGGTAATATTTCCAGTTATGTAATGTTTATACAAACCAATGAGGCATTATATACGTAGTAACATCATAAACAGAATCAAACAAGAACACTTTCACAAAAAAGTAGACGAATAGTTCCAAGTTCGACAGATACGGAGTTTCATCTTTCAGAAGAGCGTTTAAGTATAAAGAAATAGTCTTTGCTTTGAAGGGAGCATTATTTACGCAATTCACAAGTCGATTTCAATGCCTCAAGTCCTTGCTTTTCTTTGATTGTGGTTGAAATCCGTATTATTTGAAATGTATTCAATCCAATTGGTGATTTTTCAAGCGATACTGTACATGAGTATTGTTCAACAAATATATCGCTGGCTTAGAATGAGAAGGTCGTAAGTGCTACTTACGACCTTATAAGACGCATACATATTGGAAATCTGCATCACAAGGCGCTTCTTAAGAGTTTTTTTTCATGAAAATCGGAACTAGTCATGTTGACCAAACTGAAGTTTAAAAAGCTTGTTTTTCCATTAGTAAAGAGTAGTTTTCAGACATTTTTTTCTTGTTTTCTCAAAATATCGATGTTGTACTTACGACATTCTCATTCTAAACCAGCCAATATATTGTCACTAATGAAACATTTGAGCACTTGAATACATCATATATGATTGTATACGTATGTATACATGTTTGGTAGATAGTTCTACAATGTACGTAACTTTTGATGACATTTTAAGGACACAACAATATCGGTATACTATAATACCTATGTTTACAATACCACCAATACATTGTCTTCGTCGAAAAATATTGGACGATCTGAAGGTTTGGATTATTTTGTAAGAACAATGATAAAAACCGAGCCCGGACATCGAAGCCACAACTCCTTTTACTGAGGCGAATACTCTTACTACTGAACCATCAGGCCGGTATGCAGCATCGCACAACGGGTATCAATGTATCCAAATCAGATCATGACGAAAACGGTGTACACAGGTCTTTGACCCGCACACAGTAGTAATCCCGAAGCACGGCTTCTCAATTCCGTCCGAATATTGTACTATTTTCATGTGGTTTCAATGGAACCGCAAACCGACATTACATCCAGACAGAACTCACAGATGTCGTGTTATATATATCCGGAGTTTTACAATCGTACGCCGTCAAATATAATACAAGTGCAGCATATATGCTTGGAATTAACTTAAGCTGTCTATTCTAAGTGTAGCATGGATTAATTTACAAGTACACAGTCCTAGTTGTTGTTGTTATAACACTTCTCCACGTGTTAAGAGTCACTGACTCGTGCTTGAGTCTCTATAAAGTGCATCAACTATATTTATATAACATAAGTGTCGAATTTTGAACGAGAACAATACTGATACAGTGAATGCCTGTACATTACTCGGCACGTACATTACTCGGCACGGATTGTAAGTACATTATTTCCGTAGCAAAAAAAACTTTAACATGATTCGTCACTATACATTGATGGCTTAAAATGAGAAAGTCGTAAGTACAAAATCGATATTTTGAGAAAACAAGAATAAAATGTATGAAAACTATTCTTTACTTGTGGAGAACAAGCTTTTTCGTTCTCATGATTGACTTGGTCTTAATATTGAGGTAAAATATAGACCAAAACAGTGAAGTCAAAATGCACTTGAGTGTTTGAGTTGTAGTTTTTAGTTGATCTTACTATAGAGATCATCATGCCTGGGTACAAGTATAAAAAATCTGAAAAAAACCCTGAAATTGTCAATTTATAGATAGAAAATTAAGAAAAACAGACTTTTTGGTCCACTAAAAAACCCGAATTCAGGTATATATGGGAAAACTTGCACCTATAGTTGGTCCGTTAAGTGGGTGTTTACTGTAAGGCTTGAAGTATGAATTATTCACTAGAACTTAAAGACATTCTCATCATGCAAACATCTCATGATGTCATTCTTGTACTGATGAAACTTCACATTTGCTGAGTGTTATTTAAGCGTCCTGATGACAGCGTTCTATGATAATGACCAAACATATTTCTCCTGCAAACTGCCTTCATCCATTTTCTTGACACTTTCAAAATTACTGTAAAAAATCGCAATCGTTTTTTTTGACGATCTATTCTTTTCCCCACAATAACTTCAATGTTGTGGTTTTGTTCATCGTAATAATCACCTTTCCATATTGTTATAGGCTTAGCCCCATCATTATCTATCTATCAGAAAGTTCGCGAGGTCAACCCGTGAGGTCATAAGGTCACGTGACATTGTATCCAATATATCACTATGAATACTGCTAACATCGAGCAGACGATCGAGCAGAAGACCAATAATCGACCAAGATACGTCAATATTGACAGTAATGTTTCGTTAATAAATATCGTAGTTATCAAGTATTTGGTGATTTTACAATAAGTACCAAATAAATACGCTACAAGTGATATCTATTTCTGAGCATAAATCGTGTCACGCATTTTATTTAACATATGCGACTTCCGCTGTGAGAGTTCAAACGTGCGTACAAAAAGACTCATCGTAAAAACACATAATCATACAAAAATACGACAAACATATTAAATATGCAAGCTTTATTTCGAAGCCGGGTTGCTCGTTGTTTCGTGAGCGTGGTTCAAGTTACACAATTAAAACATCAGGGGTCGCGGTTGCGAGTTTTCAGCTATTTACGTGGCTATTTGAGACCCCGTAGTTACATTTATAGTAACAATGTTTATGCTATTGGTCCTATTTGCAAGGAAGTATTGACGTATAGCTACATAACAGTTTCGTATTGAAATACCGCTCTAGTTTGACGTCAATATATTGAACGGCTGCGACAGTTTTGCCCCAATGTCCACCCCTCCTTAATATTTCACAATAACTAGTTAACCGACATGTATAACAAGTCAATGTAAATGTATATTACCTGTTCAACATGTATACACGGGAGTTATTATTATGCAAGTTTTTTTTAACAAGCGTTTACCAATTAATTCATCTATTTTATAATAATGATGCATGTACTGGTTTGTTTATTTTGTAACATTGTATAAATAAAATTGAACGTGAGGGGGCACACAAACACAGACAGACAGGCAGACAGACAAACGAACGGACAGACATACATGCTAACAAACGCAGACAGAAGGACGGACAGACATACATGCTAACAAACGCAGACAGAAGGACGGACAGACATACACGCTAACAAACGCAGACAGAAGGACGGACAGACATACACGCTAACAAACGTAAACAGAAGGACAGACAGACATACATGCTATCAAACGCAGACAGAAGGACAGACAGACATACATGCTATCAAACGCAGACAGAAGGACGGACAGACATACACGCTATCAAACACAGACAGATGGACGGACGTGCTCACTGACTTGACATTGTGGGGTTTTCTTTAGTTCATCCTTTTTTGTTTGTAAAACCCCATAAGCAACATTTTGCACCCGTAAGAAACGGAATGAATAGAATCTAAATATAGCCGATTGTTCCACACCCCACAACTACATGTGGTTGAGTACGATCAGACATACACGCTAACAAACGCAGACAGAAGGACGGACAGACATACACGCACACAAAACGTTACCAACAAGGAAAAAAACTGGCATTAAACATTCCGTTAGCAAACAGTTATGCTAGCATGACGTTACATGATAGACATACTTCATGTTTCAGTTGTTACTCTACAAGCTCAGACCAAGCCTTTGTAGTCCCTTGTGCTGTATTTGTAACATGTTTGTTCTCGGGATAAACAGTATGAGCTTCAAACGACTACAAAGTTGAATTTTTATTTAAAATAAATTTCCTTTCTTTTTATCCCTTTTCTATTAATAACACAGTATCCTACTACGCACCAATATTAAATGTTGACTAAATATTTCAAACACTCCGGGATAACTTTAATAAATAACTATTTGAATACATAGCAGTTTTATCTCAAATAGCAGCGTAGGCAACATTATATCGAGATTTACTAGATGTTCAATTGCTGACGCTGTTATTCGATCGTTTGTTCGGTCGTGTATGTCGGACAGATAGTCTGGCCAGGTTTCCAGGAATGTTCGGTCATGAATGTCGGACAGATAGCCTGGTCAGGTTTCCAGGAATGTTCGGTCGTGTATGTTGGACAGATAGTCTGGTCAGGTTTCCAGCAGGAATGTTCGGTCGTGTGTGTTGGACAGATAGTCTGGTCAGGTTTCCAGGAATGTTCGGTCGTGTATGCTGGACAGATAGTCTGGTCAGGTTTCCAGGAATGTTCGGTCGTGTATGTTGGACAGATAGTCTGGTCAGGTTTCCAGGAATGTTCGGTCGTGTATGTTGGACAGATAGTCTGGTCAGGTTTCCAGGAATGTTCGGTCGTGTATGTTGGACAGATAGTCTGGTCAGGTTTCCAGGAATGTTCGGTCGTGTATGTCGGACAGATAGCCTGGTCAGGTTTCCAGGAATTCAATAACCACCAGTACTAACTAACTCTTCTGCAACCCTTCACACATGAATGACATTGACCTTGGATAATGTCACGATGAGAGTAAGCTGTTCAGTCAGGTGGTAATCGAACCCTCGTATCAGGTAGCTTCAGATTGGAACGTTTTAGCCGTACATGTAAATGCTGTCATAAAATACACACTCAAACATAAACTACCACACGCATGGCACGCATACCGTAAGGCTTTAGCTTAGAAACGATTTTTGTTCTTAATTTTATTAGAAAAATGATATAAACTGTTCAGTTTAAAGTATTACACAAACCAGAACTTTCCTCGAAATTATAAATAACAAATTAATAAAAAAGCAATTATACATCACAGAAATACGCTGAATGTCGTATAAAACGACACGAATGAGCCATACGTTAATTAAGTCCATTAAACAAGTCATATTGTCCATTATATTTCTGATTTTATCCTAGCCTCTGATTTTATCCTAGCCTCTGATTTTTTCTTGTCCGTCAAATCAAGTGGTTCTTTGTTTGAGTAATTTCATATAACAACAAATGTGTTTAGGTGATATTACCATACTAAACAGGCCCTTTTCTTCGTGTCTTCGGGAAAGGGGTTTATGCATAAAAACGGATATTACATGTATAATAAACAAAACTAAGGTATGCAGGAACTGGTGTGTGTTCGGTAGATGTCAAAATCGTGAATTTTAAATGTATTTTCTTTTTATTTTATTCAGCGTCAGGGTTATACAATTATATGTTACAATTTGTCGCTGGCTTAGAATGAGAAGGTCGTAAGTACAAAATTGATATTTTGAGAAAACAAGCTTTTTCAATTTCGGTTTGGTCAACATGACCACTTCCTATCTTCCTGACAATAGGCTTATAAGCAGCGCCTTGTGGTGAAGAATTTAAATATGTATGAGTTTTATATGGTCGTAAGTTGCAATTACCACCTTCTCATTCTAAGCCAGCGGTGTGTGGCTGGAAAATATTGAGTATATTGTTTAACCTATAATAGAAATGATGTAGATAACGAACTGCGTTTTCCATGGGTATATTTCTATAAAATATTGATACTAGAAGCATTTTATTCAACTACATTTTTTAAATAATATACCGGTACCACAACTAGGGACCAAAACAAAATAATATTGTAACTCTGACAAAGTGAAGGGGTTATAGCTAAATATTTAACCTTGGTAGGTCAAATGGGAGATTTACTATAAAAACTCTACTGATATAAGTACATAAACATGCATAACCTAGATATTTGCCTACAGGAAAAATGCTTTATTTCTAAAAATATTTTTTTATAGATTTTATGCACTGGAAACTCAACAATCCACAATGACTTAAGCAAACTGTCAACAAAATGTTTAAGTAAGGGGCAAGGTAGGATTATCGGAACAACAATATTATTAAATGTTGGTCTTATTTAATCTTTACTTGAAGTGTTTGCAAGGATTGGCAGAAATATCAGCTAATTGTCATAGTATCATATTTTTAATGCTAGAACTGTGTTAATGCACAGCTAAACATTACCATAGCAACTGGCAACTCCTCAAAACCTTGTTCATGTTGAAATAGATCAACTTTTCCATCAATAGGAAGTTTCATAATTACATACATTTACGTATATACATGTACATCTCACACATACTCGTATATCAACGACCTCACACATATATCTACGTGATGTTCACACCTGCATGCTCACAAAACTCCATTCTATTTATACTATGTTTATTTAAATTTAAAAACAGAATACTCATGTTTACAAATGTCTCCTATCTTCAGAGTTAGAATTACACACTATAATACTTGTATATTATATTCTAGCATACAAAACACACAGCTATTTCTCTGCTGGTTTTCAAAAATACATTAAAACTTCACATGTATAAAATGGTATTCAATGAATTAACTTTCGCGTGTAAAGCGCTTTAGAGACTTGTTTTTTATAAGGCGCTATGTAAATATGTTCAATTATTAAACTTATTATTTAGATTTTCTATTTTATCTAATAAACCATAATATATAATAATGATACACGTATGACTGCTTCGTGTGTGTTACTGTATCTACACCGTGTTTACTCGTCTCCCTTTTCCGACTCAAGCAGATTTAAAATGGGTAGGTAGATAGGTGAAACTGGTATAAATTGTTCCAGAATGATAGTAAGATAGTATGATAGTCTAGACATACACATTATGTAATTCAGTTTCAACTCTAAGGTAAAAAACCAAGTCTTAAATTTAAATATGTTCCTGACTTACTAGTAACAAACAAGGATGCCGTATACAAAAAATAACAATTTGATCCCCAATTTTTCATTAAACAATATATTTTCAATTTAGGCAATACAATATCTTGGGTAGGGTCGTTTTTGTTCAGGTAGGTAGCGGAAGGGAAACATATTTTATTTTAAGCCTTAGTGTGTGATTTTATTTTAAGATTACGTACGTACTAAGCAATCCAAACACTTCTTTTTCTTAACATAATCTCCGGATCAAATATTTTCTAATCATTGAGATTTTTTCTCATCTGAGATTTGACTCGAAATTGGAATTAAAAATCTCAAAATTGAGATAAGATTTTTGCTGACGATTAAGCATTCCCCTGTCCAGTAAGTTTACCGGAAACAAACGGAAATGGCCGAGCTTTCACGATTAAGCATTCCCCTGCCCGACAAGTTTACCGGAAACAAACGGAAATGACCGAGCTTTCACGATTACAGCATTTTCATGTCCGATAAGTTAAATTATCTGTTACATCAAATTCTTAATTTTGATGTGAGATTTCTGCATGGGACTCTTTCTAAGATTAAGGGTCATTCAACGTTCCCCTCTCAATATGGATGATACCGGTTTACATACATATGCCTACTCGTAGCTTCGTGACATAATGATAATTGCAGTATATAAAATATTATATAATAATGATAATATTAATAATGCATACAGTTACATAACTTAAATATTTGCTTAATCACATAGTCCCATGTATAACATTGTTTGAAGTAGAGAATCAATCCAATCTAAGTTTCTCTAATTAACCTGAGCATGGAAGTATAAGTCGATTGTTAAGGTCAGTCATTTGTTTATATAACATTGTGTACGTCAATATTGCAATTTCTCTTATTAATGACTTACTATATAAATAGTGTGTGTAATAGTTTGTGGCTTAGGAAATAAGGTATTGGTTTTCACTGCCCTTTTCTCAAATTCCAATGTTTAAAATATTGAAAATACAAACGTACGATATTGCAATGTTTGTGTACAAATGACATGCCCGATTAAAAGGACTATAAAACACTAGAGACGGTCAGCCAATAAATACACGTTTTACTCAAGACTGACCAATATACATTGTGCAAACAGTACAACTAATGTTCATTCGATATAACATCTTAATTTATATGCAAATATATTAACTTAATATCACCAATCCACAAGCTAATAAATAAGCATGTAAATGGTTTGTTCAATAAATCATTAAACTGTTTATCCATTGAGGTTAGCGAGTGTAAACAGAGTCGTGACATATCCATACATCATATGATCAATACATCTTTTGATCAGTATTGCAATAGCGCTTAACAGATAACGTCACTTCCGGTCAAGTCAAACACGAGATAACACAAGCGCACTTCAATGTGAATTTTAAGATAAACAGGCTTGTTTTGAAATTCGTGAAAAAATTGGGGTAATTTTCAGACAACAAATATGAAATTCCCAAGTAGACATTCACTGCAAAATAATTAAATGAAGACACACGTCAGCATAAATACAGTGTTTATATTTCTTTATATTGAACTACATTTACAGGAAGTGACGTCATCATTAAACAGGAAGTGACTTCATACACAGATGACATAATATGTCATTCCGTCCTCTTCGCGTTTTTCGATGTGTTTTAACGCAGCAGTAGCACAACCACATGAGAAAAAACAACAACACTATTTTAATATCATTAAGCGATGTCTTACAAATTATCGTGAGGTCAAAAACGATGAAAAACAAAACATTTTGAGTCATGGAAATTTAAGTAAGTAGATATCTACCATAATTCTGGAATATAGGTGCAATGTTCTTTATAAATAGATCTAATTATTATAATATTATGTTAAATAGTTCTTGAGAACACTTAAATGTCAAAATAACAAATTAGGTTTGGGGCTAAACAGTCGCGGCCATTTGGACATACATTAGTTCAACGATAACATTATAGGCTCTACATGATCACACACAGTAGCATAATAGTATGTTTGTTGCGATTTTGGCTCAACTTTCAAAGGTTAAAGCTTAAGTGTTCTATGCGAGTCTATATTTATATGCAATTATTTAGCAGTTTTTGCTTTTAACCCTCCAAAAATGTATTTTGCTTCAACTCTCGATATAGCAAACACATAATATTTTTCTAAAGCTTTTTAACAGTTCCAAAATGTCAATGAAAATAAAATATTAGACGTAGTCACGAAATCAGAAATACCAATATTTGATTATCATAAACAACAGGCTTCGCTTCTGAAAATATGTCAACAAAACTGGGACATGGTACAGACACGTGCTTCCTGTCAGTGCTCCAATGGTATGTCCGATATCCTGACTCTCGTATGATTCTATGTTTTATCTTTAATTATCATTAGTGATAATTTAAACATTAGTTTCTACCCGCATGGAACTAAGAAAAATTGAAGTTATGTTTTTTATTTTTACACGTAAGATCTCGCGTCAGAATCAATAACAAAAATAATGATTCTATGTCAACATTGAATATTTCAAATTAAGGTGATTTTGTTTGTTTAATGTAACAGACAAAATATGCCAATGGAAATCAGTGACAACTTGAAGGGAAGTTTTATTCAGGTCAAAGTCGACCGTTACTGGCACCAAACGCTTCCGTACATTTGTGTATTTGCATGGCAGACAAACCGTCTTCGGTTGTGATTTTATGCGGATTTAAACATAATTGAAAAAAAACCAGCTCAATAGTGTATGTGCATGTTAAACGTTATTTAATATCTGCCAGTATTATATATAAGAAACATGATCGGGATTAAGACTTCGACTTTAGTAAAATTTATGTTTCTTTTGGACCAACGTGGTTATTGCAATATAGATATTAATGTAAAAACGTTCATGTGATTAAAATGTTGTTTATGTTTGTTAAAAATCTTTCAATGTTAGAATTATTTGCAGTTAAATTAAGTATCACATTAAAGGACAAGATCAAACTCGTTTTATATTTGCCTTTTACTTCCTTGGGTTATAAATATCTATTTTGCGCTATGTACATCAAGTTAATCAAGCACTGTTATGTAATGTACTGCATGTAATATCTATGTAAATTGCGTGTACGCATGGACACATTGTCCAAAGTATATATGAATTTGTTTATAAACTATTAAAAATTCCAAATGAGGCAATAGGTGGCGGGTGGCAAGAACAAACATTTAGAACGAAATTCAATGTTAACCATTGGCAGGTAAGTGACATTCTCGTGATCAGGTTCTGTCTTCCTTAAATGGCGGTGAATATGGTGTCTGGACATTATGTATGTCATTGTGTCACACTCTAACAGTTGATTTACTTCTCAGTATAATGTCCATCCTGTGCCCTGGTTCAAGTGATCAACAACACACACACTTTTTTTCTGAACAACAACTTGCTTTGTATATACATTAAATCTCGCCACATTTTCATTCACAGCCCTATCACTAGCTGGCATCATTAGTGAGTGGAGTAAATCTGGACTTCATACAAAAGCTTACAACAAAACCAGATCATTTTTATGTCTTTCATGTAACGCATGACCCGGCCACCGAAGGTCAGATAGATCTTAGTTGAATATAAGTAACAATTTGCTCACCTGTCGAGATACGTGAATGATTTATCGGCGGAAAAATGGCGGTGAAAAATGTAACAGCTTTCTAACCAGCGTGCACACTTGTATACTATATAGACATGTACATACTACTGAACGGATCGTGTAGGATTTACATACGCTATATCTGACTAAAATGTAATATTTAAGTTTTTTAATACGTCGTTCATAATTTCGTGTAACACAGGAAATGTTTGTCAAACAATCATACAGATAAAAACATGATCGACTTCAGTTGAGCCAAAACGGCTGGCGCTATTAGCTGTTATTTCATTAAATCGAAATGTGCTATCATTATTTAATACATGTAGCTAAATAACGTGCAACATTCATTACTTTAGACGCATTTAATGTCAATGTAACGTTGATTAATGATCGACCAGTGTTTAATTAGGCCCCTAATGTGGCGCTGTATGACGACAAAAACCCTTCACAAATCAAAACATATTACCGAACGTTACAGATTTTCCGTAGGTAAGAGATAAACCACACCCAGGGTAATGTTATCTTAAAAATAAATGTTTAAATGTTTTTTTAAATCTGGACTATCCAGTGTAAATAATGTTATACGCAAAAACATATACATGTGGCATTTTAATTGATGTTATAATTGTTTTATTCATATCATACAGTATAAATACTTCACAACGGCGGATATTCCAGATTTTATAACAATTTATATGTAAAAGTTTTTGTCAGCAATTCCTTGTGAAACTTACAATACTTTACACTTTGGGTTGACATTAAAAGAAGAATAAATCGAAGAGGAAAGGCAGCCCTCATCAACATTCGGATCACCTCGGCCTTAATGTGTACCCAAACCTAAAGCCATTAGGTAAACATGTAGAGAATAGTTTATTCAAGAAAAGAGCAAATATGCCTATCATTCTACATGTATATACAATTTCACATATTTTACAAGGGTTAATGGTGACATAATTAGCATATTCAGTTCTAATCGTTTCAAATATATTCATATAATAATATACAATATAATCAATTTTTAAATGTTAACTTAAGCATACAACATAACTTTATATCGGTTTGAATGTATGATACATACACTCCTACTGTAATTGTAGTTTATATGCAATGAACACATAAACATACATGTATATACGAAGTAAGAGAGAGTTATTAAGTGAAATATACTACAATACTAATTAAAAGCATACATGATTGTCTTGTGTCTTTTCACGAAACTTTTGTCTTTTAATATGACATTTTCTTATTTCTTGATAAAGGGGGCATTCAAACAAAAAGTGGAATTTGTCTTCTAGGATATTTCATGTATTACAGGTATGACATTTTCTTTTATTGTATGGGATTTTATGTGGCTTGTGCCATCTTCCAGCCTCTACCTCTAACCTGTGTGCTGAGACACGAAATCTAGTGAGCGTAAACCTGTTTTTAACAACATTAATGTTATCTTAGTAAGACTGAATGTTCAAGTATGTTTAATTGACTATACTTTAATGTTTTTCATACTCGAGTTAAGTTGTGCTTGCTGTTTTTACAGGAAAATTGGTCGATTTTTTAGAATTATTTTTTACACTGAATTGGGATTGTTTTGCTTGAAATTGGGAAATATAGACATGATTTTGAATTGGGAACATATATCTCATAAATGGTTATATCATCGCCCCAAAAAACCACTGCGTTCTCACCTTAAATACCGGGGCTCAGTACCATCTCAGGTAAAACCTTGTAAAGCACTGATGGTACATCTATAATTCAGCATACATAGCAATCTATATGTGTGAGGCGTTTATAGAATGCCATACTTTACGATAATAATGTAAAATCAATAAAACTCGTATTTTTCTCTGTGATGTACAAAAGGTGCGGTGGGAAAAATGCAATACCGTGATTCATTAGCAGCCACGTAATTATATAACCTATATACAAAATGTACACACATGTTCTAAAAGTAGTATCCGAAAAAAATCGAAAATACAAGGCTTGATAGGAACACATGTATAAGTTTGATACACTGCTTTGTCGAAGTAACATAAGAGAACCACAGAACATACAATTACTTATTCAGACTTGTGTGTTAGGCATTGTGCCTTGTACGTTTTTGTATGTTTTCTGCTCGACTTGTTTAGTTGAGTGCTGCCTTCCCATTCCGACTTATTTTTATCATTTTGTACTAGATATATAGTCGACGTTGTCATCAAACATATATACATACAACCACGATACATGTACATTGTGTTGACTTACATATAAATTGTTTATAATATATGTTTAAAGTTTGTGAAAATGTCATTTTGAATTTCCAAAAACTGTTAATATAGTTATGAACATACGGAACCTCAAACAAGTTCTAACATATGAAAACCATTTGTACGTGTCCTCCTGTATAACAAAATCGGAATGAGCTTTTGCTGAGCCTGTGTATCTATGGGTCACATGCAATTGTTTCATTGATAGAGCAGCTTTTTTTACTGAAATCCATACATTATAAAAGATATACAAATTTTACGCGCAACAAATCATTTCTTTTATTCTTTATCAAAGTTACAGTAACCTGTGCTATGGACATGACACAATCGCATAAATATGTTTGCATAAATCGCTGGCTTAGAATTACAAAGTCTTACGACCTTATAAGACTCATGTATATATGAAATTAGCATCAAAATGCGATTCTTATTAATTAGCCTATTTTCTTGAAAATCGGAACTGGTCATGTTGACCAAACTGAAGTTTAAAAGCTTGTTTTTCCATAAGAAGGTTTTCTTGTTTTCTCAAAATATTGATCTTGTACTTACGACATTGTCATTCTAAATCAACGATATATTCATGTTGACTTTCTTGTTTTCTTGTTTTCATCTCACGTTAATTTTTATAATACACAAATCATTATCCAAACTTACTGCCTATCTACCTTTATTAACAATGTAATAACTGAAGTCTATTTTGCCCGTCATATGATAAAATTGTATTGTGTTATTTGCATGTTTACAAGAGCCTTTGGCTACTGAAATTTGAAATAAATTATATACTCATGTATACGTATATGCATGGGATTGTCAGCATGTTGGTGACTTCGTGTCATCCATCCACAGTCTAGTTCAAGATATGCTGCGAAATAATGTAATCCTGATATCAATATTTGCATTTATTGTTAAAACGTATGTTAAGATGATGCACATTAATTGTTAATATATTGGTTAAAGATGTTCTGTGTTTTGTGCAGATACCAGGATCGTTAGAAGTACTAGGACTAACTTTCTTAATATGAAGATCGACTACATATATGTCTCTTTGTGTGACATGTTTTTGCTGTAAATGTATCCTACATCTCGCTGGCTTACAATAAGAAGGTCGTAAGCAGCCGGAAATACTCATAAGACTCATGCATATTTGAAATTTGTATCTCAAGGCGCTTCGCATGAGCATATTTTCATAAAATTCGGAAGTGGTCATGTTGACCAAACTGAAGTTTAAAAATCTTATTTTTCCGTAAGTAAAGAGTAGTTTTCTGACAGTTGTTTCTTGTTTTCTCAAAATATTGATTTTGTTCTTACGTCCTTCTAATTCTAAGTCAGTGAACTGTCCTAAATGCAGGACTTCTTGAAGTAGTGCTCATACCTGGATTATAATTGTTTTGAAGAGTCCTTATACGATTGCTCATAGATAGGGATAGACGTCCGGCCCGAAAAGTTTTTTTTTGTCATCTTCGAACGATGCTTGTATTATATCATAAACTATTCAGCAACTTTGTCTTCTGCATTTATCAACTTTCTGGTTTGTCAATTAGTATATATACTGCCGTGTATAAATTTACGCATTGCTGATACAGTATATTGTTTTGAAAATAGATTCTTAATATAATGTCATATAATTTTGTAGGGCTTTTTGCAATTTGTGGAGTGGTGACGAATACCTTTATTTGTGGGACAATCGAGATAGTTTGGAAACTTGAGGAACCTACTCTTTCCGGGAGAATTGCATATTTCAAAAGATAGGTTTCCTACCGGTTTCAACTGTACTAGGGAAAACCCTCATTCAAAAAGATAATATTTTGTCATACAGGCACGGCAGCAATCAACAACCAGCCAAGTACAGAAAACATAAAAACATACAAGGCACAATTCCAAACTGAACAAGTAAATGATCCGCCTAAGTACAAACTGTCGAACAACTGTATGAACTAGTTTCAGCAATCAAAATGCTGAATGCTCAAGCTGAATGACCCAGTTCCAACCGTAAAACGGCTGAAATACCTAGTTTAAGCTGTCAGAAGTCCTTAAAAGTTGAAAATTAACAGTATTAAAGAGCTCAAACTGCTAGTTTGGAAATAAGAGAACAAATGGAGATAGATCATCGAATATATTACAGGAAGATGTAAGGGACTTGACGTATGGCGACCATATTTTCACTGGCGTAGACACACCGTTTGCAACATTGTAACATGTTTTATTTGAAAAACGTCAATTGTGTAATTAATTTCTATAATAAATTATGAAAAATAACACATTTTATATGTAACAGCTTAAATGCCTTAAGGGTTTGTAGTATTCACGCTTAGAGTAATAAACGTAGGATGCGAATGATCTAGTTTATGATCAATTTTGATTGATATAAACAGTAAACTGTAGACAGTAATCCCTGACAAACACATATATTCTTTGAGCCCTGGAGACTATGTCACTTATGCCGAATGTCTCTGTGACAAACGGCTTTTTCAAGCGATATTTCAAAATCAGGTCCTGTGATTCAATGTTTATAGAACTAAGAAGGACATCCTGATAAAGTCGTGTGTCACAGTGAAATTGTACGGCTAAACTGCCCCAAAGTGTTTCGTGGAAATAATACATCGGTATAAGAGAGCTTTAGCCGTATGCTTTCATTTTGAAATTTACCTTTTTGGTTGCTTTTTTAACCTTATCGATTGATGCTGTAAGCAATGTACGTGTCTTTTTCTATATACGTCGTTTATTCTAAGCCAACCAACGTTCATTCCAAAGAAAGCACGTGCCCCTGGCATCGTGACCAAAGCAATATTAATTGTTGGACGACTTGCGAAACCTAAAATAGCTATGATTCAGTGTCATTAATATACATACATACTGTCATGCCATAGGGTAGGAAGTCCCATGTCTTGTATCGGGCCGAACTTAGAATATTCTTTGTTTTTCCCATCCTGACCCAAGCAGATTTTGACTGGGTAGGTAGGTAGTTTTTTTTGGAAAAGATAATTTCGGAAGGATATTTATTTTAAAAATTGTTTCAGAATGATAGTTTTTAGTAAAGACATTCGAGTAATGAACATTGAGTAAAAACTCCAAGGTTGAAAACTAAGTCTTAAATGTTAAATAGGTACCAAATTTACTACATTTGTAGTTAGAAAAGTTTGCTCATATACAAAAAATAAAATGTCCATGCCCAAAAAAATCATTTTAGGCAATAAAATATTCTGGGTAGACCGTTTTTGTTCGGGTAGGTAGTGGAAGGTGAAACAAAACATTTTATTTCAGGCCTCGGGTATTAATTGTAAGTGAAAAACAACTCATTCAAAGTTGAGACAAGTACTAGCCTCCACTGATATAAATGAACAGAATGAAGTTTCGCAAATTTTTAAGTACCATATTATACATTTTCTTGAGAGTATTCAATGCCGTTATTTCCAAAAAGGCAAAATACGAAACTTGAAATGCTGGAAAATAGCCATAGCGCTTGTGGAGTTATAGCGCCATTCAATGATCGGTATAAAGTAAGCTTACTGATTAAGTTATTAGTTTTAATTGGTCTTAAAATGATTGATAAACAATTTCTTGAATACATCCAATTTGTATTAAATTTAAAGTTAAATGTATTTAAATGAGTGTATGTGAATGTCCCTTATGGTCAGTTGATGAACAAGAGTTTGTAACGAAATTTGACGAAACTGTCCACAAATAACCATATGCTAGCAGCTACGAGGCACCCAGAGTTCATGTTTTGTCACAGAAAAAAAGAATACTACAAAAAAAATGTATATTCAATGCTTCGGATTAATTGAATTTTGAAATTGTGTTCCCATTTAAGGTATTTCACAACTATAACGCCTCTACAAATATATGAAACTGGTCTGGTTGTGCGTGTTACTCAGCTGACCGGATAAAATGTCACACCAGAGTGAGTCACAACCAAGTGTCGGAGGATACACGAATCAGAATATTTTACCACAATTTGAAAACGAATGTACTGGTTCGGTAGGCATGTTTAAGGAAGTTGATAAAAATATGCAGAATTTGCGCTAAGCAATACAAGTATTCAAGGTGTGTCCAAAACAGATATTTACTCGAATTTCGCCCAAGTCTCGTTAACTTAATTTACTTGGACTTCAAATTATAATTATTATTATATTAAGTAATTATCAATTCCAGAAAAACGCCGAAACCTTAAGTAGAGAAATTAATTATTTAAGAAATATATCAGTTGTTTCGAATATGCACAAACTTCTTAATTAGACAGTTCTATGCTCACCTTTTTTATTAAAATTTAAACAAAAATGAATTGAAAATTTCTCCCGGATGTTAAAGCGTATACACGTGATAAGATTATTTTATGCGCAATACGGTTTTATCAATGCAACCCGGAATGACATCCGGTTGGCCAATGCTAAATATGGCATTTGGCGCATTTTAAATAAAGTCTCGGGCGTTTTCAGTATTTTTAAAGAAGTTATTTGAAATATCTTTTTTCAATTAGCCCATTTCAAATTAAAAGACACGTACGCAAAAATTAACTCGTTTCAAAATACACGTAGTGACTATTAAATACGTTACTGCTTCTAAAACTTCAACGGATCAACGGAGGTTACAAGTTGTGGTTATTGCCCAGAAAATTACATAATTCACCGGTAACGTCATTGCTAAATATTCTATGAAAATAACAAAACACAAATATTGTTGTTTTATGTTCAAAAATATTTAACAGTTATTTTGACACGTACCAACACAGTAGTATCAAATTATTATATAATTCATGCATTTATTGTTTTCGATAATGTCATACATTTAAAAAAATACCGTTATTATCGTTTATTGCCACGTACCACGGCGGGAAATTATTTATATCAAAATTATCTTTAAAAAATGATTACAAATATCGACGAATCATTTAGCATCTTTTTATATTTTTAACAATCAAATCGACGTATTTCCCTTTCTGGTATTAATTTAATTTCGGTTCAGTTTTCGTTACCCGTTTCATTCAGATATAGAAACAACACTTACAGATACGGCGAGAATGTTTCTCTTTTACATTAAATTATATAAAAATATTAATTAATTACAAAACAATATGATTAAATAACAGAATATATTCCCCAAAATCTGTAAATTGAACACTGGGAACGTTCAACATAAAATTGATACACGCAGAAAACAAAAATAACGTACCGGCGTTTTAGGTCCACGGTAAAAATTCCTCTATTATATCCGTTTATAAAATCATTATTTTCTCACGTAAAACTATGAACTTAATTTTCCTACACGCCTAAAATATTGTACAACTATATCCGACAGTTGTCACTTTCAGATTTTAGGAAATAAACTTTTAATCCACATTTGAACTTGGTAAATATATCAAATTTCACTATTATCCACACGCGCTACACATAAAATACTACACAAAATGGTCTTCTCTAATACACTTTAACAAAAATAACTAAATAATATAGAAGTTATATCCAAGCTGCATTTATTTCATATTTTCAACTCTATGCGTAAAGTGATTTTCGTTCGTGTGTATAGTCCACAGTGATATGCCGAGCTTGCTAGCTTTACACAGTTTTATCATGAAATTCTCTCTGAAGTCATACAGCAATACACATGAATTATTGTTATTACAATGCCGTCTATCAGAACGAACGAATAGCGCATTCTGATTGGACGAATATTTAAACCCCCCGAGGACATGTTTATCTCGACCAGTTTCTAGATTCCCAAAGTAAACAAAACGTGAAAAGCGATCGTGGTTAGGAGTGTTTCACAAGTGCAGTGAAGCGAGTACTGAACAACTCAGCATAATGCAGTCGTGATTAAACCATTCATACGGAGAGAATTTATGTGCAGCGGTGTACAATTATTCTTGTTTTGGAAGTTTTATAAGATCTGTGATAAAATCCATCTAATTTAGTGTTTATTCGTGGATATGCAAACTTTGGAGTACATGTTATCAGAAATGTGTTGAGGATCGTTTAAACTAGGTCACGTAGTTAATACACCACGTAGATAAAGCGCTTGACCTTAAATTGGCGTGTGTATTTATGTTACCAACAAAATTACTTTACTTTAATACCTGTTATTGCTTTTACATAGCTATTTTGTTGCAGGATTATGTAATTATTGGTTTCATTTGGCACCTTATAATATATACAAGTGTAACTTTTGGACGCGTTATGTATGTAAATATATGCACCATGCTTAGTTTGTTATCATATGTATGTGTAGATAAACGTGGTTCGTTGACTGAACTAGTATAAATGGATTATTCACATACACACGGTACATAATTTATTCTCTCTCTGTAGCCAGATGTAAATGTTATTTGGCGCAAGTCGGTTATATCTAGCTCATCGATTTGCCATTACCGCAGAATGTGGGGGTCTTCTCAAAGTTATTACTCGGCGCTTTATCTAGCTAAGCGATCAATATGTGTGTGGTAGGATTTTTGTTTAGAGTGGCAATACCAATACATTACGCTATCGATCTGAATTCAATGCTTTCGTTTCACTATACACACAGTAGATTAAATACACATGCTTTATACTCAAGTTTAATGATACGACGTAAATTCATGCTTGAGTTTCGTGGTCATAATGTATTATAGTAATTTGATAAATCTAGATCTTGTGACGTACGTTTGTTCCTTACTGATTTAGCAGCATCATTCATGCGTATGTTATACAGTACGTTTTGAAGTTAAATTACAGAAAATGATAAATAAAAACAGATGTCTTCCCTGTCCGCTCTGTTTTTCCCCTTTTTTGCTAGAACCCCATATTACATACTTTGGTACCATTTCATACCGTTGACAATATGCAGGCATACTCCCTCTGTCATATGGTCACAGTCTGATTTCAAAATTAATACTTAAACAAATATGATTTTAATTATAAAAAGGAAAAATTGTCACTCAAATTGGAATATCACGGAAACGCCGCGAAACATGCCGCGAAGTTCAAATTTCATGTACCATATTCTTTACATTTGCAATACATTAATGTTATCTTTTAAAATAGAAGTTTATTAAACTACAAAATCGTAATTTAAAATACTCGGTGGTGCGCCACTGACTTTGATTTTATATGAATTTTTATTCGCTAATTGTTCATACATTTTTTATCATTTTTGATGTTTTTAAACGGTATCATGTACTTTTATAAATTTTCAGCTAGTATGCACTCCTTGAAATTTCTTGATATTTTAGAAAGAAGTTTTACAGTCCAATTCGGGGAAAATTACCGCAATAGAATTTGAGAACTAATACGGCGAAATTGTCGCAGTAAAATTTTGAAACTGCACTCCGTGAGTAAGTCGCCAAAATTGAGATTCTTATCTGCGTTTCAATAATTGTAAAAAATATCTTACCACTAGTGAGACTGAAATAGATCTTTATCCACTACATCTAGTATATGCTTCTTTTTTAATTTTAAATATTAAACGGCTTATGATGAGATCGCAAATATTAATACAAACTCATAAAATTCGAATTATTGAGACGCAACGATTAATCATTGGGAATAATTTTACAAGAAGCATCAAATCAATGGCATGCACATCTGCCTTTGTTGATACATTTTAAGTGCATCTTAATCTTATTAACATGTGCCAGGGCTGGTATTTATAAGACATCTTAATGGAAAACATAAACATTTTTACTTAAGTCAAACATTTGCACATAATTTCCCGCAAACGAAGAATAGCCCATGCTTCCGTAGTGATTATAGTAGCTCCCTACAAAATGAATAAAATCTATGTAAATAATTAATTATCTGGATTGTATTATTTAGCTTATACATTATAGAAATTGTAGGTTTTTAAGAAAATTCTTATTTGCTACTAAGAACTTTATAAATACCGACCCTAATAAATTTGAATCAACATTTTCCGATGACAGCAATATAAAAGTGTATATGTCATACACATTTCCCTCGAAAGAATCTTAAATATACGTTTTATTTTATCCTCAAGATCGTATTTATTCACAAATCTGATAATTAACTTAAATATTTTATGTCAAAATTGAGACTAAAATTAACTCCCTGTCACGTTTTATTACCATTAAAACGATCAATATTTCTGTTCAGTAAATGCGGAAGCAGCATGTGCATGTTTTTTTCAAATGTTGTTAAAGGCACGGTTGCAAAATACTATTTAGATAATTAACATATTTCATAACTATTATGAACCATAGAAATACGTGGTAAATATTGCAAAAATCTGAGTTTGTTACCTTTTGTTAAAACGTTCCTTTAGTATCTACGTTTCTTTCATTTTGCTTTTAAAGTTAAATATTTTGACAAATTATTTCTATATTCTTTATTGTCATACATAAATGAATAATGCATTTGGATAAAATATAAACTTCTATAAAATAACATAGTATAAGGTTTCTCCACTTTATTTTATTTTTTCAAGTATTCACTTTTAATACATATGATTTATATAATTAAGTAAAAAAAAAATCACTTCGACGATTTTTTTAAAAATTTGTTTCGTCCTAACATTAAATGCATTCTTTATATAAAATTTATGAATACTCATCTATAATATTATTGTAGTTATTTTGTTTTATAAATTAAGGATACATACAAATGCAAGTTTCAATGTTTTAATAGTTTGGCCATGTACTGTGGTATAAGGTCTTGTTATGTGATTACTTCCTGGGCGGACAGATACCACATTCGATCTTTTGTATAATTTACCAACACTTTTTTTTTGTAGACTAGTGATTTGTGGTAAAAACGTTATTTTTCTAAATATTTGTAGAACATTTTCAAAATAATGGTTGATTTTTGCCTTCTCGTTTTGATTTCCAACAAAATTAGGTTTGTTCCAGACCATATTGTCAAGCTCCCGCATATCTTCGCAATTTACAAACCGATCTGTGTTAGAAATGAATTATTAGAAACTATTTGCCATCTCTAAGGGAATTCATATTTAATACATTCCTGCAAAAATACAAATGCCAATCTCTGAGAAGGCGTAATTAAGGTTCGCTTGTGTAATTTTTCTTCGGAAATTTTAACAAAAGCTGTTTATTTCTTGTCCTTGGCATTTTGTTGTTTATCTTACATGACGTAATAAATCTTATTTAGATTTGATATTATGCTGTAACATTTGTATTGTTTTTTACCGAAATACATTTACAATTTTAATTGCAACATTAAACAAAAAGACATACTTTTGAGAAAAACAGTTAATGGTCTTCAAATTTTGCTTAAATTACTGTCAAGTAAATTGTATGATCTAAATAAGACAGTGTCTTCCTTCAGCCTATTTTGAACAGCTAAAGCGTATTTCAACGCATAATTTGTTCAAGTAATAACAATACAACTTTCTGAATTTTTATTATGGCAGTTAAAAGACGCATTAGTCTTCAAATTACTGAATTGTGTATGTCTTTAAAAAAGACCTTACTATAGTAAATGCGTATGGATGTTGAATGGTCGTATGGTCAACGTGTTGTGTGGTCACCATAAACGTTCACATAAAATAACAGAGAACATGCTTCTTTTTATTCGATGTTTAGCTCGGATCATATTAACGAAGTTGTTCTTCAAAAATTTTGTATTTCGTTTTAAGTTAATATTTCTCAGAACAGAAAATAATAAAATCGTTGTTTCCTATCCTATCTGTTTCACTTCCCGTTTCAATTGTACTCCACAGTTTTGCTAACGAATTGAAATTTCTGCTGGTATCTGGTGGTAATTTTGAAAGTTTTCACTTAAATCTATTAATTTAAAACAATAGTCTAAAATATAAGTTCTGCACAAATTGCTTTATTGATTAGTATAGCTTTGGTAATGGTTATTTGTTGTTAATTGTGAATATACGCGTCCCCAAACATCGTGTTTTGCACGAATACTGAACATACCTTGATCACGATTATGAAAAGTGATGTCACTATGTAGTCCGTACAGTACTGTATAATACATGAATAATTTCTATGTGCGCAATATAACTTGTTCATGTATATGTCGGTTTGACGTTGTCATTCATATTTATTTGATGTGGGAAATAATTAGCAAACTATAGATATATGTAACGCTTTCTCAAGGAAAACTACAGCTATAGGATTCACAGCATTCGTTTTGTAGTACTTTGAGTAAGAGGTTTTGGGGGTAAAATTTGTAAAAGTATCATAAGCAATGCCTTAGTATGGGGATAATTACTAACGTAAGCTGTCAAAATTAAGAAGTTTGCATGGTCTTGAGGAATATCTGAAACGTAACTGGAAATAGATCTGGACCTCCAAATACTAAATACTATATTGATGCATATTCGAGATACTGTCATATTGTAATCGATATTAGTTTCTTTAGAAAATAAATTAACATTGGCCGATTTTAAAATTGTGTAAACTTGGCATGGTGCCAACTCCGAGTCTGTGAAATGTCAGAAATAATTGACGTATGTTATATCTATTTTTGAATTATTCTGTACTATGATATTCAATCTTTCCTGCCATGCAGAAAACACATACATGTCATAGAAATTTATTCCTGACGCAGTAAAATTACACTGCCTTTGTATTTCTATGTTAAATTTTATGGTAACCTCACAACACGTTGACCATACGACTATTCAACATCTATACGCATTTACTATAGTAGGGTCTGCTTTTAAGACATACACAATTCAGTAATTTGAAGACTAATGCATCGTACAACATGCTATAATTATAATTCATAAAGTTGTATAATTATGTTATTGCTTGAAGAAGTATGCGTTAAAATACGGTATACATGTTCAAAATAGGCTGATGGGAGACACTGTCTCATTTAATGTATTTGCTTGATAGTGTGTTGGACTTGGGCGGATCTGCGCTTGTTTAGTTGGGCATTGTGCTTTGTGTGTTTTTAATGTTTTCTGTGCTCGGCTGGTTAAGTTGAGTGCTGCCTTCCCTGTCTGACCTAATATACTCTTTTAGCAAACTTTGATGACCATCAACATTCCATTTCAAAATTATGAGTTTTGTTTAATGTGGCATTAAGAATTGTACATGGACTTGATAAAAACATAGTGTATTTTTAACTTGAGTTGAATCATCTCTAGCGTTAGAAATGTAAAATAGTTTTTATCAAAATAACTTATAAAAGAGTATGTTGACTTTACAAAACCATTACTCGTAAATCAACTTTTATAATTTACCTTGGCCGATTTCATGCAGAGCTAGCAATATGTACATTGTGCCTTTTGTGCATTTCATGCTCTCCTGATTTCTGTGGTTCGCTTTCCCTGTCTGATTTGTTGGTACTTTTTATGCACTATGTTGGCAACTAAGATGTAATCTGGTACCATGGGGCCGAATCATATCGATGTGTGTAATTATTATATCGTGCCGCTAGTAATGATTATAATAATAAATTATTTAATGTTGTATTGTTTCTCTGGGCGGTTTCCATAGAAAGTATTTTCATGTGTATGGGCGTGTTGCCTAAAATAATAAAATCAAATACTCTAATTGTTCCAAACCTATTCGTTAAACCATTGATTTGGGTGTTGAATTATACAGTATCTTTTGACGAAATAGTTTTTCGTATTATGTGTGTAGCCTAGTACAATGTTTTGATTAATCGAGTCGTTTGTTTGAACTAATGTGATAGTTATTTATGATACCAACGTATTTTTGTACTGTGTACGTGCATATTATTTATTTATAAGTGTGAGGTAAAACGTACCTACGATTAAATGGTACGTACTACAATAACGTCATAATTGCAATAGCTATCTACATTGTTTAATTATTTGAATACTATACTCATTTATTGCAGAATCGTTAAGTTAGTTAAGTAGTTATGTCGTAATTCTTTCCATCTGCGTATTTACAATGGGTAGTAAATTGCGATAATAGCATTGCCCGAACTTTATTGTATTGTTTATATGGACTTTAAATAATCTTTTCCTTCTCTTAAACAATATTTGGTGATTGTTAGTTTCGTAAATGAAGCAATGTGCACATTCACGGCCTTTAAATGCTTACAAAAAATGCTTTCCATGTTTCAAAAATGCTTTGAAATTCTTACAAAAATTCTTACAAAAAATCTTACAAAAAATTCTTACAAAAATGCTTTCAAAAATGCTTTCAAAAATGCTTATATTTTCGGTATATCATTGCATTTGTCATCAGGTAACTTATGTAAGGCAATAGTTGATTAGAGGTCAAGTAAAATGTGATTATATAAGATTATTATACGAGACATAATTAATGACAACATTATAAAATAGTTAGAGGACACGAATATTTAATACTTAAAGAAAATACTAATACGCTATCCAGTAAGAACACAATAAGGTAAACGAGCTTTTATGTTTTATAAGTTATAAAATGTTTCAACTTAAAAGTATTATGAATAACTAGAATAACATAACGTTCTTAAAAGTATATTTTCTGCTAAAAAAGTGTACTAACATTTTGACTATAGGTTAATTGTATTTTTCATTACATCAGCTGTTTGGTATTCAGGTATTAGAGCATTTTATTCTATTCCATGTGAATACGAAATCTTCTGTAATAGCTATTAAAGTAGTTATGAATGTTTTCTTATTTAGTATTGAATATCGTTTGTTTGCGTATCAGATAGAATATTCTTACTATTCTCGTTGATACAAATACATGTATACTATTGATCCACATATATTGATTAACAGTTGCTTATATCATTACTATATGATGCAGTTACTTATTCAGTAATGCAACGTTAGCGGCGGTTCATTCTTTCAGCTTACTGTGAACATGTATTACAATGCAAGTTCATATTAATTAATTATATAAGCGTTTACTTAATCATTTATAATGTTTATTGCTCAAATTTATTAGTAATTAGTAGTTATTCTAGTTCATTAGTTTATATCTTATAACATTGTATATTAATAGCGTTTTCTACATTACATTTCACGCTTTTGTTTCTATGTGCTTGTTACGTGTGTGTGCCATTTACTGGTCGATTGCTTCTGAGTTCGTCATTTTGACCGGGACCACTTTGATGCAGAGCTAGCAATTTGTCAGCTGTTTCTGTTAAGCAATACCTTCCGTATCCGACTTTTCATTATATTTTCGGAAGTGTGAATGTTTGTTGTATGTACTTGTATTTGATATTCTTTGTATGTTTGTCATGCTCCTTTGTTCATTTTTTATTTGGTCAAAGGGATGCCGTGTTTTCAGTGCTTTGTGTGCTTTTAATGTTTCATGTGCTCGGCTGGTTAAGTTGAGTGCTGCCTTCCCTGTCTGACATAATATAATCGTTTTCAGTAGTGCCGATTTGCTGATAAATTGAATAGAAAAAAATGAATTAATGTTACAAGTAAACTAATATTAAAATACATAACTAGCTTAAACAGTCTATTGAGTTCTTTACCTTAAAAAAGAATAAAACTCCCATTAATCGTTTTTGTCACTTTATAAGTCTGCATAATATTTTTATTTCATGGGTTCATCTGTTTGTTTTACTGTTTTATTTTGTACGTTAGCCTTTTATTTGCCTTTAATTGCAGTTTAAAATTTACTTACATTGTTGTCACTTTAAAATCTGCATATTGATTTGGTTTGATGATTTTATCTGTTTGACGTATTGTTTTATTATTTATGTTCTTTGTTGTTGTTATTCTCAAACACTCTGATTTGCTATTATTCACAGTTTACAACTAAAAAATATACTTACTTTGATAAACGTTTATTGACCATGTTATGTATGTATCTTATTATCATGTCCATTAATTTGTTATGTATGTTTATTTGTTTAAATAAAGATAGCTCGAAGAAATATTGTCGTTGGTTTTAACATCTAATTTCTAAATACTAAACTAAACATCACTGTCAATTATATCAGCACTGTATGGAAGCTCTGCGCACGAACGAGAAAGACATCGCAAAACATAATTGCGTAAAGTGATTGTAACAATTAATAATTATTAACATTCTCAATAATTGAGATACGTTTAGTTATTCGCCCTTGGCTTGACATAGATGCACGTGTATTCACTTATTACTGTATAAGCATTTTAGTACATTTAGTTACATTACCACAAAGTTTAGATATATAATACACATGTAAGGTCTGTGAAAATATTGAATTGTATTGAAAACAACATGACCCTATCAGCTTGAATTATCTTTTCAAATTTAATGTTGTGGTTTATGAAACAAGATTAATCATGTTTGCGTCTTACTTCATTTAGTGTGTCCGATTTGTTGCAAGTAGCTTGTATTGAGATGTGTTGCTTTATATAAAACATTGACAACACTTAATATAAAGTTATGTAAAGTCTAAATTACATGGATACAGACATTGAGTCGAGTGAAATTAAAGCATACAAGCGTACACAGACGCCAAATATATATGTATATAGAAAATCCAAAAACGCTATGATCTGGTTTATATAATATGTTAAATGTTGTATAAATAACCTCTAACCTTATCCAAATATTTTCGTGGTTGAATTTATTATTTGTTCTGATTGTTTGATTGTTGTCAAAGTTGGACGACGAGATAAGTTATACGCTACACTTACAATGAAAGAAAAATATCTTAATTTTGTAGTCCGGCTGATATATTTTTTTTAATCGACAAAATATCTCAATAATTAAATTAACTATTTAATTTATAAGATGGAAGGCAATAATCAAATGAAGACGAAAGTAGAAGTCACGTGAACAACAACTTTTGATTACGTTACATAAAGTAACGTTTATTATGAAGGTATGAGCACATTGGAAGGTAATGCCAATACTATAATAGGAGCCTGTTACGATATTTTTTCAAACGTGTTACTCAAAGAATTGAATACAACAATCACATTGTGACAACCATGTCGAGCCAAGGACATAATTAAAAGTGTTTGGTTTTATTATGGCTACCTATATAGATTACAAAATGTCCCATACTAGACAATTATTTTATATGAAACGTTTAAGTAGCATATATCTGATTTGATGAAGTACGGTAATGAAAGATAATGAAAATAATAAACTAATTTCCTATTTACCCTTCTGAATTGTGATGGGCAGCTTTATGCAAAACACATTTTACTGCATGACACAATCCTAGTTTTCACACTCTAGCATGAAAAAACACATTTTACTGCATGACACAATCCTAGTTTTCACACTCTAGCATGAAAAAACACATTTTACTGCATGACACAATCCTAGTTTTCACACTCTAGCATGAAAAAACACATTTCCTGTTACACTTCTGCGTTCAAGGATTCTCAACACGTTCTACTTCTGGCAGGATTTAGCATTCGGTTGTTTGTAAACGAATTAATATGTTTTGGGAATTTTTCAGAAATATTTTATAACATTGAACACCTTGAACACCCTATGTAACCAAGCTCTAAAGGCTTATAATAGTTTGCTTTCAATCTTTAGTAGAATAACTCAAGATACCAAGACTAAATTAACTCTGTTTGATTCTATGGTTGTTCCCATATTACTATATTCATCTGAAATTTGGGGTATATATGACTTCAAAGAAATTGACAAAATACAACTTAAATTCTACAAGGTGTGCGAAAACAAACTCCGAGTAACGCTGTATTTGGCGAGCTGGGTGTTTACCCAATGTCTATAATCATGAAAGAAAGAGCCTTAAAATATTGGGTAAAAATAATGAATAATAATGATATGCCCATGCATAGAATCTATACCGAACAACTGAACAGGCAGAACAGTTCCTCTTGAACACACCAAATTAAATCCCTACTTGATAATCTTGGTTTCAGTAATGTATGGTTACATTTTGATCCCGATTTTAACTACAATCCCATGTTCAAGCAACGGTTACGAGATCAATACATTCAAAACTGGAATACATCCATTCAAAGTACAAATAAACTTAGGTATTACAGTCTTTTTAAAACTGAATATGGATATTAGATATTAGATGTTGTTAAAAATGACTCTCAGAGGATACAACTAACGCGTTTCAGAACCAGCTCTCATAACTTAGAAATAGAAATGGGTCGCCATAGGGGTATCGATAGACACGACCGATTATGTAAATTTTGCACATGCAATTCTGTGGAATCTGAATATCATTTTTTCATGTGTTGTGCCTTGTATAAAAATATTAGACAGAAACATCTTGGTAACACTTCCTGGCCAACTATTCAAAAATTCAAAAATAAAATTACGATAACTGCTACCTCCAAATTTATAAATGAAGCGTCGAAAAAAAGAAAACAATTCCTTCATGATTTAACTGCTCCATAGGTCCAACAGTAAACATAACTACTCACATGTTTTGTATATATTATGTATTTATAAACTTTTGATTGTATTGTATGACGCGTCTTGACCGTCATTTTTTTGTATTGTAAATGGTCAAAGACATTGATTTTGTCGATTTACAAAATAAATGTATGTATGATAATAATGAACTGTTTTTCTTTGGGGGTACTATATATTGTATTGTATTACATTTTGTCCATGTCGAAGAGAGATGAAATGGGCCACATGGGCGATTGGGAAACCAAATGTGTAGCCTCGTTAAATAAAGTATTTACTTACTTACTTATTGGTTAAGGTGACCACATGTCCTTTTATGACGGAACACACTGCCTAATTCTACTTCCTTATGTCACTAAGTGTGTATTGAAGTTTTATATTCGTATGAATTGATTTTTAATTACAAATGTATGAAGTGGGACAGAATTGTCATTTACATGGCACGCATTTAATGAAACTATTATATATACAAGTATCGCCTTGTTATAGACAACATCACAAGTATTTCAGTGTATAACATAGTACTTCACGTAAGTAAAAGTAAATTTATTAAGTATATACGTAATGTTAAAATAAAGTATATGGAACCAAGAAATCAAATAAGTTGACAGAAATTCTTAAAGGGTGGGGTAAAACTAGAAAAGCCAGGCAGTCTGAAAAATGGCTACTCTCTGAGGTGTCTGCCAGCAGAAAGAGGCAAGAAAATTTAGAAAATTTAAATTAAAATAAAGTATACGGAAACCAGTAATCTAATAAGTTGACAGAACTTCTTTTTAAGAATACAAGATGTATCATGTACATCAATGCAGATTTAGAAATGGTTCAGGTACGAGTTATATTAAAAGGAACTCACGAGATACCGTCTCACCAAGATCTTGACTCATCATATACAGACAAAACATGACAATATAAGTATATATAAGCACAGCCCATTATTATGTATAAGGGAAAGCAAGGTCATTAGTCTAGTAACAGGGAATGCGAGACTAACTGTTCTGTCACACAGAAAGCAAGTAACACACAGGGAAAGCAATACCATTATGTGACATGGAATACACGGTCATTACAAAGCCTTTAGTATAGTCAACAATTTCCTTATATGCCATGCTCTTCAAATTCTTTTCAATCGTGTTGTCACTAACTTGAATGTCTATATGTTTTACTGTCTGTTGATAGTGTAGATATATCAAAGAAAATGTCAGATCTAAATATAGCAGGAGTGACGAATGCTCGAATTTCAAATTTGTTTGAAATGAAAAAAAAATGCCTGAACTACAAAAACATATTTATTTTATATATTAATGTATTAAATAGGAACACCCATCACTTTCTCAGACATTTTTGTCATGAATTTACATAAACAAAATAGAAAAGGAATACATCAAAATGGTGTTTGATACAAGGGGGGGGGGGGAACATTAATAACAGAACCAATTAACTAAGAATTGGAGCATGAACTCGAGCATGCAAAGATCGGTCCACACAGAAACAAACATTGATATAAATAGCTGGGTTAGAATTAGAAGGTCTAAGTACATAATCAATATTTTGAAAAAAACAAGAAAAAAACTGTCTGAAAACTACTATTTACTTATGGAAAAAACAAGCTTTTCAATTTCAGTTTGGTCAAAATGATTTTCATGAAAATAGGCTCATAAGAAGCGCCTTGAGGTGCAGACTTCAAATATGCAGTACTAACGACCTTCTAATTCTTAGCCAGCGAAAAATGCATATTAGACATGTAAACGTATGATAAAGATTTAAGCTAGGGACACAGTTTAAGACGAAACAAATATTATAATACAAGTTCGTTGCAACAAAATATGAACTGAAAGAAAGTTCATGGACAGGCTACTCTCGTATTTCCCCGTTTTCAGTTGTTGACTACGTACATATATATAACTTTTATTCCTCCATATCGCTGGCTTAGAATGAGAAGGCCGTCAGTACAAAATCGCTATATTGAGAAAACAAGGAAAACTGTCATGTTGACCAAACTGAAGTTGAAAAGGCGTGTTTATTCATAAGTAAAGAGTAGTTTTCAGACAGTTTTTTGTTTGTTTTCTCAAAAAATGATTTTGTACTTACTGCCTTTTCATTCTAAGCCAGTGGCATGTACATTTGTCTTTAGATTTAATGAACTACATGGTATTTTACAAGACATTGTAATCATTTTATCAGTCACAATCGTTTGTGTTGAGGACAATGCTGTAATAGAAATATGGATTGGGAGTATTTTCACACAAATAAATT
This sequence comes from Spisula solida, assembly GCA_947247005.1. Classification (NCBI taxonomy): domain Eukaryota; kingdom Metazoa; phylum Mollusca; class Bivalvia; order Venerida; family Mactridae; genus Spisula; species Spisula solida. Next base: position 68,132,424 of record OX365944.1, on the reverse strand, counting down.
TTACAAGAAGTGATATATTGCGATTTCTGACTTTGGAATAGGTTAACATCGTGTTTACTACTATGTGAACTTTCCGAGGTATTCTATGACATGATACAATAATATAGCACAAGGCCTAGAATAAAATATTGTTTGTTTCCCCTTCCACCACCTACCTGAAAGAAATGGAACTAACCAAAATATGTAATTGCCCAAACTGAAATAGTACATTCTAATGAAAAATTGGGGATGAAAATGTAATGTTTTGTAAACGGGCTTGTTTCTTACTAGTAAATTTGGTGCCCATTTTAAATTTGTTGGTTTTCACCTATATTACTAAATTTAATTTTTTTATGTCTTGACCTGAATAACTATCATTGTCAAATTATTCCTAACAAAAGATTAACATAAATATCCATTCTAAATCCTGAACGTCGTGAAGGGGAACAAAGCCTATTTTAAGTTTGGTCTAACGTGTGGAAAGCCTGCAGACAGCTTATCATATATTGTCACCAGGAACATTCTATCATTTAAGCACAACAAAAATCAACACTGGTCGAACATCACATGTACTTGAACAACCAGACTTCTTATTTCGTTTCTGAGGTCTAGAAAACCATTTGTCACTTCCATATTCACCCGAGGCTGCCTGTACTGATTGGGTGCTTCGTCAAATTGCAATATGCATTTGTTGTGTACTGTATCTCAAGGCGACGGGAGCCCGAACATTACCTTCCCTAGCTTAATTGAGATGCCTGAGAAGGTCGTTCTTGAGAATTTATACGTCTGGATACCGGTGTTACAGTATCAGTTGGTACGTGATTCGCTTTCTTATACTGTTTAATTACCATTGCAATGAAATAAGAAACAGAGACAGTAGAAGATACAGTGGTGTGTGATCTTTCAGCCAGAGTTTGGTGTTATACAACACAATGACGAATATGTAAGAAACATGTTTAATATAATATATATATAAATTCTTTTTCAATTTATTTAGTCCTTATTTATGATCACACAAGCTAAACCCCACAGGTAATTGTATCATTGATAAAGAGTAATAAAAATTATATAGTAAATGAAATTTTTTCTCTTTATCAATGAAACAGTTACCTGTGGCTAAAACTGCACTACTTTCAATAATTTTAACGAAAATGCCAAAGTAAATATATCTATTCCTACATATCTCTATGTTCTATTATAATTATGTAAAAACGTGACAACGTGATACATTATATAGCAAGTTTGGTCACGTGATAATACGACATAGATATAGGTGTAGCTACAACACATTAGTTCTCATTACGGATTTGAACCATTGTAATGAATTAAAAACAATATGTTCAGAGGCGATATCTCAGTGATATCGCACTGGGGCTTTCAGTCCAGAAGTCGTGGGTTCAATCACCCTAAGAACTGCACAATATCTGGTTTAAGGTGCCAGTAAGTTGTGTATCGGTGCTATACACTGGGCACATTAAAAAACCAGACTGTCTTTTCGAAATAAGAGCTAGGTGCACTTCTGCAGCGCCGGACATGCCTGTATATAATGTCTCTCTCTCCTTTCAGAGGCTTTCTCTTAGTCTGTTCCTATGGTCAGATCATGTTGTATCTGCACTGGTAAAGGATGCACCTTCGCCCTCGTGGCTTCTACACTATATGTGAAGCGCCTTTGAACGTGTGTTCGAAAGAAAAGGGCGCTATATAAATCTGGTATATTTATTGTTTTGTTCAGATGGGCATAGTGCCCTCTATGATGGATACCATATAGGGACAAAGAAAGAATTCCTTGAAAATGTAGACAATGTATGTGTACACGTAACAACCATACATACATGTAGACAATGTATGTTTACACGTAACAACCATACATACATATAGACAATGTATGTTTACACGTAACAACCATACATACACGTAGACAATGTATGTTTACACGTAACAACCATACATACATGTAGACAATGTATGTGTACACGCAACAACCATACATACATGTAGACAATATATGTTTACACGTAACAACCATACATACATGTAGACAATGTATGTGTACACGCAACAACCATACATACATGTAGACAATATATGTTTACACGTAACAACCATACATACATGTAGACAATGTATGTGTACACGCAACAACCATACATACATGTAGACAATATATGTTTACACGTAACAACCATACATACATGTAGACAATGTATGTGTACACGCAACAACCATACATACATGTAGACAATGTATGTTTACACGTAACAACCATACATACATGTAGACAATATATGTTTACACGTAACAACCATACATACATGTAGACAATATATGTTTACACGTAACAACCATACATACATGTAGACAATGTATGTTTACACGTAACAACCATACATACACGTAGACAATGTATGTTTACACGTAACAACCATACATACACGTAGACAATATATGTTTACACGTAACAACCATACATACATGTAGACAATGTATGTTTACACGTAACAACCATACATACACGTAGACAATGTAAGTTTACACGTAACAACCATACATACACGTAGACAATGTATGTTTACACGTAACAACCATACATACATGTAGACAATGTATGTGTACACGCAACAACCATACATACATGTAGACAATGTATGTTTACACGCAACAACCATACATACATGTAGACAATATATGTTTACACGTAACAACCATACATACATGTAGACAATATATGTTTACACGTAACAACCATACATACATGTAGACAATGTATGTTTACACGTAACAACCATACATACACGTAGACAATGTATGTTTACACGTAACAACCATACATACATGTAGACAATATATGTTTACACGTAACAACCATACATACATGTAGACAATGTATGTTTACACGTAACAACCATACATACACGTAGACAATGTAAGTTTACACGTAACAACCATACATACACGTAGACAATGTATGTTTACACGTAACAACCATACATACATGTAGACAATATATGTTTACACGTAACAACCATACATACATGTAGACAATGTATGTTTACACGTAACAACCATACATACATGTAGACAATGTACGTTTACACGTAACAACCATACATACATGTAGACAATGTATGTTTACACGTAACAACCATACATACACGTAGACAATGTAAGTTTACACGTAACAACCATACATACATGTAGACAATGTATGTTTACACGTAACAACCATACATACATGTAGACAATGTACGTTTACACGTAACAACCATACATACATGTAGACAATGTATGTTTACACGTTACAACCATACATACACGTAGACAATGTAAGTTTACACGTAACAACCATACATACACGTAGACAATGTATGTTTACACGTTACAACCATACATACACGTACAACTTATCATTTTGCTGTACATGTTACAAAAATATGTTTATACACATTTGAATAGAATAGAAGGTAAGTCTATATACTAATGGAATGCTCGGAACAGAACAACATGGCAACGTGTGTAAGGTAAGTCTATATACTGTTGGAGTGGTCGGAACAGAACAACACGACAACGTGTGTAAGGTAAGTCTATATACTGTTGGAATGCTCGGAACAGGACAACATGCCAACGTGTGTAAGGTAAGTCTATATACTGTTGGAATGCTCTAAACAAGACAACATGGCAACGTGTGTAAGGTAATTCTATATACTAATGGAATGCTCGGAACAGAACAACATTGCAACGTGTGTAAGGTAAGTCTGTATACTGTTGGAATGCTCGGAACAGAACAACATTGCAACGTGTGTAAGGTAAGTCTATATACTGTTGTAATGCTCGGAACAGAACAACATTGCAACGTGTGTAAGGTAAGTCTGTATACTGTTGGAATGCTCGGAACAGGACAACATGACAACGTGTGTAAGGTAAGTCTATATACTGTTGGAATGCTCGGAACAGGACAACACGACAACGTGGGTAAGGTAAGTCTATATACTGTTGGAATGCTCGGAACAGAACAACATTGCAACGTGTGTAAGGTAAGTCTATATACTAATGGAATGCTCGGAACAGAACAACACGACAACGTGTGTAAGGTAAGTCTATATACTGTTGGAATGCTCGGAACAGGACAACACGACAACGTGTGTAAGGTAAGTCTATATACTAATGGAATGGTCAGAACAGGACAACATGACAACGTGTGTAAGGTAAGTCTATATACTGTTGGAATGCTCGGAACAGGAAAACACGACAACGTGTGTAAGGTAAGTCTATATACTGTTGGAATGCTCGGAACAGGACAACACGACAACGTGTGTAAGGTAAGTCTATATACTAATGGAATGGTCAGAACAGGACAACATGACAACGTGTGTAATGTGAGTCTATATACTAATGGAATGCTTGCTCGGAACAGGACAACATGACAACTTGTGTAAGGTAAGTCTTTATACTAATGGAATGCTTGCTCGGAACAGGACAACACGACAAAGTGTGAGGTAAGTCTATATACTAATGGAATGCTTGCTCGGAACAGGACAACATGACAACTTGTGTAAGGTTAGTCTATATACTAATGGAATGCTTGCTCGGAACAGGACAACATGACAACTTGTGTAAGGTAAGTCTATATACTAATGGAATGCTTGCTCGGAACAGGACAACACGACAACGTGTGTAAGGTAAGTCTATATACTAATGAAATGCTCGGAACAGGACAACACGACAACGCGTGTCAATACAATGAAAATTACAAATGGTTAGGCTGTGAATCATAGAATAAATAACAGCACAAAGATAATATTAAGTCTGACAGGAAATGCAGCACGCAACCAGCCGAGCACAGAAAATATAAAAACATATAAGGCCCAATGCTTAACACACAAACGTACGAGAAAATGATCTGCCCAAATCACAGCTGTCAAAAAGCCGAATGAGCTAGTTTCAGCAATCAAAACTAAACCAAAGTGGAAGGGTTTGAAAAATCTGGGTGTGTATAATATTGAATATAATAGGGGGGGCGGGGGGGGGGTGGGGTGAAGTTAAACCAAATTTGTCCCAAAGCGCAAGTTACGGATCAAATTAACTTCTTTGAAAAATTTAGATTAATTAACTGGTATTAATTAAAGGTATTGTTTTAATTCCACAAAACGTTTCATTAGTACGTAAAAACATCAAACACAAAAACTACGAATGAATGTACTCGGGATTTGCTGTAGGCATTGCCTCTATTTTTCTCGGAATACTTGGTGCTTCAGATGGTTCTGTTACTACATTATGTTATCTTCTGATTCAAACGATAGTTTCCTATTGAATTACAATTGCTTTGCTACTTATGTGATGCAGTTACTAAATTCAAGATGACGAACCGCTTACAGGCAGCTGTATTACATTACTCTACAGTTTCTGAATTTAGACAAAACCAACTCCGATGGGACAACGTCTCAGTAACAGTATGGACAAGTGCGGAGAATTTGGCCTGGTCGTGATTCTTTAAAATTGATAGTTGCGTGCTTGCGCAATGGATACTGAGATATCTTTTATCTATAAATCCTTCTGTCTCTGCCAAAATTTGACAGTTCAGATCCAAATTACAGAATAAGTTTTATTAGTAAAGCCGGAAAAAACTTGAAACTACAATAACGCTTGATTGATGGCCATTAATAACATTTGGTGAAATTACGTCGGAGCTATTTATTTGAATAGACACGTATCCTGACTGACATGATACATGTATTATTTATTACAAGTACATATTTCATGAATCGAATTACTAATATACAGGTTTACCGACTAACTGTGTTGATAGATCCCTGGCTGAATTGATACCCGGGAAGTCCGGGTTCAATATCAAGAACAGGCATGATGCTTTTCCGTGACATTGTATGCCGCCATGCCAATAAAATGTGAAGCCAGCTGTTTGAGGTAGAGCGAGTCAGTATAAGAGCCGATAAGCCACGTCAGTAAAACTGTTCAAGTCAACAGCGGTCGTATATGACAGAACAATGGTTGAAAACAGTGTTAAACTCGACGAATACAAATGAACAAATCACTTTAATATAATATGACAGGGCATGCAGAAATAGCGTAGCCAATGCCACACACGCAGCCATTCAAACATACGCAGCCACCCTGAAGCCATGAGAAGACTTCTATTTTTTCCAGAATACATGGTATTCAAATTCTGGTTTTCAATTAACTAACTGTCCTTCGTATATCATTATTGAAGAATTGGTTGCTTCATCAATGTTAGGGTGTTCTTAATGTACTTAATTATTGCTCCCCATTCAATTAAATCAGAGATTATCAGATCAATTGTTCCATCATCACACAGGTATGCTAAAATTGCATATTAAACCATATTGCCTGATTCTGTCCACGTAGTTCTAAATGATTTGCTAACAACACCATCTCCCAAACCTCATTTGAAGCGTCAATGTTACTTTTTATTCGTTTTTATTTCAAAATATCAATTGATTTCTCTTTTTTATTTGAAGTCCCCTGGGTAAATAATGCAAAGGACTGTGATTATCCGAAGAAAATAGTTATAGCGATTTTCTGCTGTGTTTTCTATTATTTGACAATCCTCCTCTAGAACAGATCGATCCGGCATTGTAGAGTCTCTGGTAATCCCACCCTTCGACAGATTGACTGATTGTCACCGTCTCCGCGTCCACGAATGGCTAATTATGATCGGGATAGGGGCTCGTTACATGTGTTTACGGGCTTTCCCCTTGAGGAAACCTGTATCAAACACCGGCGTACTGTTCCCACGTCTTCTGTCCAATTAATCTGCTTCAAGCCAGTGAATGACGGGGTTTGCATGCGCCATTTGATAACGTTGATTAATGAAAAGCTTAAGGTCATTTGTATCGATTTTCCCTGGCAACGAATGGTTTTCGATGAAATTTATGGCACGATGCTTTACAGTTGTATGTCCGTATCTTTCAAAGCGACCAAGTGATTAGTTTTCGCTGATCAAGAATGTATTTATTCACAGAAATTTATAAGCACGAATTATTTAAGCATTTAAAGCACTTGGACCCGGGGAAGCCATATTGTTATATGATAGTACACGTGGCGAGGTGCGTTATTTTCAAAGCTCTGTTCAGCAACATACCAATTGTTGTTATAATGACGTGTGATTATCTAGTATACTTTGAAGTCCTGGTCAGGTATGCTAGCATAAGTTTCCACATTGGAGAATTGTACATGCAGCCTTGCGTTACCGTTTTTTTGATTATGCAAAAAATTATATGATATAATATCACTTGGCAGCGTTCCTTCTGAATGTCAATGGCGGATGCTTCACATCTGTGATGTAGCAGAAGCTCACGAGAGCGTGTTAAGTGTTATTCGCTTTATATATCAATTTAATGACAAGTTCTTTGACGAATGTTTACATGCCTAACACGGTGATTGGCTGGTATAACGATTTAGTCTCAGTGGGCGGAGCTAATGTCAATTGCGGAGATGATGTATTTTTTCTTGAGAAAAAAACTAGGTCGGAGGTAAATTCGTGTATATCGCTGAGCGGATAGACTCTATGCAATTGTTTGATGGAACTATGACATCATACTACTGTCAGGCATGCATGCATCTGTATGGACTATCTACACAACGTGTAATGAAGCATGAATTGTTGGATATACGAATTCTACGGTAAGCTTTTGTATAAAATCCAATAACACTTGATTTATCTTTGCATGTACAAAATGAAGTATAGAATTCCATATACATGTAGTTCAAACCAAGTTGTGTGTTATGAAAGGGCTTTCAGTTGTACTCGGTTGTTATTAAATGTGATACAGTCCATTGGAGGGCGGAAGCGTTGCTTACAGATAAACGATAAACTCTCCAAAGTTGTTGGCTCGTATTTCAATTTATTCGCTCACATAAAAACAGTAAAGTCATATACATGCAAAATACTTGACCTACTTTATAATTTAATACATGAACGGATACATACAACATAAAACTTATTAAGTGCTATCGGAGTTATGACAAGGAAAATTACACGCACTGTTAGGGAAATAGATTCTGAACAAGAGGTGATTGCTACTTTCGGAATACATTTGATGTTTTATGTGCAAAAAATGTATAAAACTTGGCAGCGTGCCCAATTTCTTTGTACATGTTGCCAGCTGGCGTGTAAGGTGAGCAGTGCTGCTGGATTTACATACAAATCACTGGCTCACAGTACATAACCCTTGTTCATCTGACACCTATGATGAATGATAAGGCTTAAACAAATTAATTATGTGGTTCGAGTAACATGGAGAAAAATAATTGAGTAAAAAGGTAGGAAAAACATTTTTTTTAATTATTTCATTTTATCTTTCCTTTTATAACAATAGTACAGCATAAAACCACTCAACGGAAGTAGCCGAAATACACAAAAAGAACGCACACAAAAATATTGGATCCACTAAATGCCGTAGTTTTCGTACCGTTCCGGAAAATCGCCGATTCCGCAAAAGATAATTTGTTTTTGCAATAAAATGTTTAAGGTTTGGCCAAAATATTAGGGTTGGTCGGGTTACTAGAGCCACATTATTAATTTGTTTTGGCCTAATGTAAAAAGAATTATTCAAATTGTTCACACATAGGCAAAGATGCGTTATGACGCGGAAATGAGCAATTCAGATATTCACAATGATGCTTTAGAACAAATATTTTGTCAATTCTTTTAAAGTACATTTCGTCTGACTACTTTAATCATAGTAGCATTATTTTACTCGTAACTGTGTGGTTGCTTTGTCACAAACACTGCTTTATCATTTTTCAAACTATAAACTTGTTTAGAAAGTACTTATTTATCATAGTGTTAGAAAAAAGTGACCGTCTTAAAGTAAACATATAATCAAGCTATTTCATTTTTTAAATTTGTTCAGCTGACACCAGTGATGAATGGTATAAATGGAAAAGAATTGTTCAAATTGTTCACACATAGGCAAAGATGCGACATGATGCGGAAATGAGCAATTCAGATATTCACAATGATGCTTCAGAAAAAAATGTTTTGTCAATTTATCTTGCAGAAAACGCTAATTCTTTAAAAGTAGATCAGCCCGACTACTTTAAAGTAGTTGTAGCTTTTTATTTGGTTGAACAGAGTTTTTACCAAACACTGCTTTATCATTTTCCAAACTATCAACTTGTTTAGAAAGTGTTTATTTATCATAGTGTAAGACAAAAGTGACCGTCTTATTGGAAACCTATAATCAACAGTGTAGCAATACCCCGTGACATTTGGCTACTGGTCCAAGACGAAATTTGCTTAACTTCGAAAACAAAAATGTATTTTATTTCACCGAGTGATCACAGAAATTAATATTTCCACGAGTGAAACTTCAATTTTCTGTGATCACGAGTGAAATTTAATTGATCCTAAATCAAAAATCATCAATTTTTCTGTTTATTATATGCCTCAATTCCTCTTAAATATGTTCCGTAATTGGCTTAATTGGAAAAATCACGTCGAAATAAGAACTTCACGACGTGGTAATTATGACGTCATTATGACGTAACGCATATTTTAAAGCCCGTTGCCGTTAACGTTACGTTTATTTTTCTGCATGATACTGGAACCAGCATTTAAAACAGTGAAAATAACAATGTGGTTATTTCACTGTTATTTTCAGTTATTTTCACTGAAAATCTCCATAATCCATTGAAAGCAAATAATAAACGCCACGCTAATGGGAAAATCATTTGCTTGTTCAGAACCCTGTATAACCGGTATTTTCCTGAGCATGATTAATTTCTTTTTTTAATGTTTTGTTGGACACGTTTGAAAACGTCTATGTGTGCAGTCTCTCGATCGTAGTTCATAAGACAACAGGGGGACACCTATATTATATTTAAAATGAGCAACACTGTGGTTTAAATCAGGTCCCGATCTCCCGAAGCATCTGAAGTAGAAATATCAACTCAAATTGGGATTTGCTAAAACCAAACTCGCAATAAGAGATGAATCATGATCTTGACATTTTACTGTAATATGGGTCACTTTTGTGATGCTATTTTGAGTCCAACGTCTCATAGAAATTACTTCAAAGATGAATGGCAATATTTGAGATGAGATTTAGCTCAAATTGAGATCCTTATAGAGATCGGGGTCAGGGAGACACCTATATTATATTTAAAATTAGTAACAATGAGATGTGAATCAGGACTAAAATGCAGCCAATGCAATGCAATGGGTCAAACGGATTTTCTGTTGCTATTCATTACCAAAGATCTCTCCAACCTAATGCTTTCAAATTGCCCATTTTTGACAACATGGTGAGCTGTTCCCTGCGAAAATATTATTGTGAGTTTTTCATTAACAGATTTGACCCCAAAAAGGGCGTCCTCAAATAACTAATAAATGGTATTGTCGGGTTTACTAGTACAAATGTATTATCAAAATTCCTTTAAATAAATAATTGTTATTCATAAAAGGCACATCGTCGTGTTGTTAAAATTATCAATTGTTATAATAATATGATGAGTAATATTTCATATGTGCTATAAATAATATGGTGTCGCGTAACTCATATTTTGAAAGGTCTTGTAAACGTTTTACCTTTTAATTAATGCGGTTTATGTTATGTTTTATGTATTGTAATTACGTTTCACGCTATGCTAAGCAAAACCGAGAAATTAATAAAAGGCATTAAAATACACTCACGACCAACTCTGTTTTAGTATCAATGGATCTAACTCAGTGTAGCAAAATACCGCGTGGCTTTTGACTACAGGTCCAAGACAAAAATTGCTTCATTTCGAAAACAAAAATTTACATAAGTATTTTATTTCTTCACCGATTTCTATGAAATATACACCACGCACATTCCATGAAATATACTATCTATTTCAGCAGATGTGACGTCTTGTCCAGCACCATGTGAAACATTGGAAAATAAGATGCTTGGACAAGGTTTCACACGGTGCTGAACGGAAATCGATGAAGAAATAAAAAAAAACTCATTTTCGAATTGAAGCAAATTCGTCTTGGACCTGTAGCCAAACGTCACGTAGTATTGCAACATTGTAACTCCAAATGTGTCGTTTGTGAAAACAAAAATTGTAGAGGAATGTCCGATTCACACTTCACGTTACCAAACTTTTTCATTTGTATGTTTTGTGTAACAAATGAGGACATCATACACATATGTTTATAATTGTAGTATATTGCATTAACTACGTAAATAGCTGATCGTGTATTGTTCAGTTAGTTAGACTAACATAATTGGACTATTGGACTAACGTGATGCATAACATAGATACATGTATATATATACCGGCTGGTGGAGTAATGAACGTGTGGACTGGCCTTACAGCTTACGAAGCCAGTCGGATTGAAGCATTCAATGCTTATATGTGTTTTAATTACAAGTTGTCTGCTGAAAATCAATATTTTATCCTTAAACTTTAAACTGTATATGACGTTATATATATTTGATCTTATGATTGCATGCACATATCTATGTCAAATAGTTTTAACCATGTCTTAAATGTGGTTGTATAGTACTTTTGAACGTGTAATTACATATAAATATGGTATAATAATAATGGTAGTAGAAGTTCATTGATCAGATTCTGACTCATTCACATGTTTGTTTTTAATATTTGAATGTTTACCTTTTCTTTACACGAGCATCTTATGGTATTTAATCGTAGTGACCCTATTTGACACTCTCCAAAACATATTTGCTCAAATACAAGACAAAACGTACGCATAATTTTTTTCTTGCATGTTTTGGACTCGTGTGTGCCAGTTGTCCGCGTGTTTGTGAAAGTGTGCTATGTCATATGTAGTGTGTACTGTTCTACCGTGACTGTCTAAATACCCTCAATTTTAATGGATAAATAAATATTTGAGTCGTTCTTTTATTACAACACTCGCTGTATTATGATGTGAGAATGTTTAAATGCCTGCCTCACTGCTGTTTATATGTGAATAGTGCTAGCGGATATTCTAACAACAGATGACTTCCGGCTTACAACATCCGGGCATTATTTAATGTACGAGCGTATATTACATGGTTTGATTGAAAACAGTTTTAATAACTGACATATTTGCTGAGATGAAATCCGAAATTTTATGTAATCTAATTTCATTGTAGATCTAATACTAGTGATCAATACATTTCTATCAGCCATTATAAAACTGTTGTGTTAGAAGTATGTATTGAACTCACCTCTCCTTACATCACCTATCCTCTTCACAAGGCATTGGGGCGCCGTCTCCATTGTGTTCTATCTTTGGCAACAGTCCTGGCTGTTGCTCAACTATTCCATCCGAGCTCTAGGTCTTAGCAAATTAAATCCTTAGAAGGACGCACACGTATTAAAAATGTTGCATGTTTATAGTTTATAAGTGTAATCCAACCAGCTCCATGACTTATAATACAGTAAAGTTCCGCTAATGAGACCACTTCGATTATTTTGAAATCATTCAGATTTTTGCCAGTTTAAGGACCCAGAGTGTTAAATTTAGAACAAAAAAGGTCTGCTAATAAGACCAATTCGCTATTAAGACCACCTTTTTGACTGGTCTTATTAGCGGAACTTCACTGTACATGTAAAGCAGATCTTATTTAGATTCACGGGTGGACTTTCTATGTTTCTCCATATCACTGGCTACGATAATTTCTTTCACGTACGGAGAAGTCAGCTGTTAAGTACTGGTTGTTAGTTAATACAAGAAACCATGATTGGTTTGGTCTATTGATGGCTGTTTATACTAGAATAAGTGTTGATCATATGACGCAAAAATACTGATGCAAATCAAAAACAAGAAAGCAACTGTTGAACTGTTACTGTGCATTGAGACTGGCATTGCTGTTCCTTATTGCTTCAACTCGATGGTGGCGGTCTCTGCCATTTTGTTATACCCGCCATTGTTAGTAGGCCTACCATATTTTCGTTATTTTCCGTCGGTTTTCGACAAAATTCGTTCACACAGGTTCAGTTACATCATAAGCTTTACTAACCAAATGGTGAAGACTTTTAAAAAGATCTTAAAACTTCATTTATAATCAATCTGATTGTTCGAGTTTGCTATATATTGTAAACACGTTTGTCATTATTATGTTTAGACCATGAAACATACATTGATGTCATGTTTATTAACCATTGAATCAAAATGTTACAAAGCCGAACAAAGAAGATTTAAATTTATTGAAATTGGACAGGGCTTTTATTGCGAAACGCTGAACCGTTTGGTCTTTGTACATAGCCGGCCAACCACTCGCGTTTTTCAATTGATCAGAATGTGGTCAACCGGACAGAACAGATACAAATTACAATGTTGACAGTTATTTGAAAAACTTTTAAAAAAATCCCCACTGTTGAACAGCTGTGTTGGATTTAAGTTTCTTATCGGGGCTTTTACTTTTGTTACTGTTTAATTGTGGATTTCATAGATGACATTTCTCCACGATATCATTACTCTGGGATTAATTAATTTAGATTTTTATTGACATGTATTTTTGTCTTAGTCTTCTGAAGTTTGACATCAATAGTTTCTTATAAGAGCCAATCCTATATGGACAGCTGCGACATGAACATAGTAAAACCTCTTATGTTTCTTCGTAACCTGGTGATAACCGAAGTAAGGTCACGGTCACATGTTAACTTGCCGTACTATACTGCTCGGGCAAGTTGCATTGCAACCATGTCCTCTATATCAGGGTTTTCCCACCAATTTAAATTATTTTACAGTTTGGTGCTACGTTTGATTACAATCGTATTTATTTGATTTTTATTGTGGTATTAATATTTCTTTTCAGTCATAAATCTGGCTTGTCGGTCTAACCTAGGTTTTCTGAAATTTAAAATTATGTTATATAACCCTTATTGAATTAACGAAATAACCGAAATGATACATGTGTAAACTGTCCTTCCATCCACTGCGGTAACCTGGTGGGCACGTAACCTGGTGGGCACTGATTTTATTATTATATGAACCCTTAACGTTTTTACATACTCATGTCAAGATTCTATCAAAAAGGAGTAATTGAATTTATTAAGGCTGACTCTCTTGTGTGCATAATTTGACATTTGCGTGTGAAAATAACATCATTTATTATTTGCTTTCAATGGATTATGGAGATTTTTCAGTGAAATAAACAGTGAAAATAACAGTGAAATTACCACTTTGTTATTTTCACTGTTTTAGAAGCTGGTTCCAGTATCATGCAGAAAAAGAAACGTAACGTCAACGGCGCCGGGCTTTAAAATATGCGTTACGTCATCATGACGTCATAATTATCACGTCGTGACGTTCTAATTTCGACGTGATTTTTCCAATTAATCCAATTACGGCACATATTTAAGAGGAATTGAGGCATATAATAAACAGAAAATTTGTTGATTTTTGGTGTAAGATCAATTTTATTTCACTCGTGATCACAGAAAATTACATTTTCACTCGTGGCTACGCCACTCGTGAAAATATTGATTTTCTGTGATAACTCGGTGAAATAAAATTCGATCTTACACCAAAATAAACAAATATCCTCTATATATTCGCAAACACGTACCATTGATTTTAGGAAGCCAGAAAGAGTTGGCAGTTACAAGCATATAGCCACTCCTTCAAATTCATACCAGATAATAACAAACCCAGCACAAACAGTATTATAACAACAAACCCAGCACAAACAGTATTATAACAACAAACCCAGCACAAACAGCATTATAACAACAAACACAGCACAAACAGCATTATAACAACAAACCCAGCACAAACAGTATTATAACAACAAACCCAGCACAAACAGTATTATAACAAACAAACCCAGCACAAACAGCATTATAACAACAAACACAGCACAAACAGCATTATAACAAACAAACCCAGCACAAACAGTATTATAACAACAAACCCAGCACAAACAGTATTATAACAACAAACCCAGCACAAACAGTATTATAACAAACAAACCCAGCACAAACAGCATTATAACAACAAACCCAGCACAAACAGCATTATAACAACGAACCCAGCACAAACAGCATTATAACAACAAACCCAGCACAAACAGCATTATAACAAACAAACCCAGCACAAACAGCATTATAACAACAAACCCAGCACAAACAGCATTATAACAAACAAACCCAGCACAAACAGCATTATAACAACAAACCCAGCACAAACAGCATTATAACAACAAACGGCACAAACAGCATTATAACAACAAACCCAGCACAAACAGCATTATAACAACAAACCCAGCACAAACAGCATTATAACAACAAACCCAGCACAAACAGCATTATAACAAACAAACCCAGCACAAACAGCATTATAACAACAAACCCAGCACAAACAGCATTATAACAACAAACCCAGCACAAACAGCATTATAACAACAAACCCAGCACAAACAGCATTATAACAACAAACCCAGCACAAACAGCATTATAACAAACAAACCCAGTACAAACAGCATTATAACAAACAAACCCAGCACAAACAGCATTATAACAAACAAACCCAGCACAAACAGCATTATAACAACAAACCCAGCACAAACAGCATTATAACAAACAAACCCAGCACAAACAGCATTATAACAACGAACCCAGCACAAACAGCATTATAACAACAAACCCAGCACAAACAGCATTATAACAAACAAACTCAGCACAAACAGCATTATAACAACAAACCCAGCACAAACAGCATTATAACAACGAACCCAGCACAAACAGCATTATAACAACGAACCCAGCACAAACAGCATTATAACAACGAACCCAGCACAAACAGCATTATAACAACAAACCCAGCACAAACAGCATTATAACAACGAACCCAGCACAAACAGCATTATAACAACGAACCCAGCACAAACAGCATTATAACAACAAACCCAGCACAAACAGCATTATAACAACGAACCCAGCACAAACAGCATTATAACAACAAACCCAGCACAAACAGCATTATAACAAACAAACTCAGCACAAACAGCATTATAACAACAAACCCAGCACAAACAGCATTATAACAACAAACCCAGCACAAACAGCATTATAACAACAAACCCAGCACAAACAGTATTATAACAAACAAACCCAGCACAAACAGCATTATAACAACAAACCCAGCACAAACAACATTATAACAAACAAACCCAGCACAAACAGCATTATAACAAACAAACCCAGCACAAACAGTATTATAACAAACAAACCCAGCACAAACAGCATTATAACAACAAACCCAGCACAAACAGCATTATAACAAACAAACCCAGCACAAACAGTATTATAACAAACAAACCCAGCACAAACAGCATTATAACAACAAACCCAGCACAAACAGTATTATAACAAACAAACCCAGCACAAACAGCATTATAACCACAAACCCAGCACAAACAGCATTATAACAACAAACGGCACAAACAGCATTATAACAACAAACCCAGCACAAGCAGCATTATAACAACAAACCCAGCACAAACAGCATTATAACAACAAACGGCACAAAAAGACACAAAAAACAAAAAGAGCACAACAAGCACAACAACAGAAAGTACAGAGCGCAAGCCACAAGGAAACATATAATGGAACAATGAATCACAAAGATTAGGCCAAAATTAAAATATTGTTTGTTTCCCCTTCCCGACTCTAGACAATTAGGGATTGGTAGGTAGGCAGTAAGAAAAATAATTCTTATTGTCAATAGGTTTTGTTTTCGTACTCTCGTAACCGACTATTTTATAAAAATAAGTCAAATATTTTGAGTAGGGGACTTTTTGCTCGGGTAGGTAGGGAAGGGGAAACAATATTTTATGTTTAGCCTAACTATAAATGACAAGGACAACCCACAATGCAACACTTACAGAAACATTATACACGTATTTCTTAAATAAACGAAGCCGGGATTCTAGCTAGGAACTGTCGGGTAGAACTGTCGGGTAGAACTGTCGGGTAGAACTGTCGGATAGAACTATCGGGTAGAACTGTCGGATAGAACTGTCGGGTAGAACTGTCGGGTAGAACGTTCAGGTAGAACTGTCGGGTAGAACTGTCGGGTAGAACTGACGGGTAGAACTGTCGGATAGAACTGTCGGGTAGAACAGTCGGGTAGAACTGTCGGGTAGAACGTTCAGGTAGAACTGTCGGGTAGAACTGTCGGGTAGAACTGTCGAGTTAAACTGTCGGGTAGAACTGTCGGGTAGAACTGTCGGGTAGAACTGCTGTCTTCCGTGTATATATAATATTTCCTTTATATTTTGCAGACACTGAAGACTCTTATGACAGTGGATGTAGTAGTCAAAAACAGCAACAAATCGCGGGAGGACACCTCTGCTATTGTAGAAATAATGCTCATTTATTCCTAAAATCGGTACAAGGACCATAATTATAATAATCATACAATCTTATCTTTAACATTCGGTTGATCTTGGAACTGTCAATGTTAAATACAAAAGCTCTAGATATAACGCACTACTGTAATTTATTGATGCTTTCGCGCCCCGTTAAAAGTTATAGTTTTATTCAAAGTTAGAAGAAACTGCATAATATAACGGATTTATTATATTTTTAATACTTGCATAACGAAGAAACACCGAGGAATGAGGTAAGTACGTATATACGTGTATGAGAGTATATATTCAAAGTCAGTAAGTTTTCCGAATGTTATGAAATGGTTATTAAATTGTTACATTCGACAGATGGGCATTTTTTTATGTGACCAAAATATCTGTACTTGTATATGTTGTTATATTTTTAATAAAAATTTAATGTTAAATAAAGTTACATTACTTTTTCCGGTGAGTTTTAAAACGTTGAAATCTATTTGAAGAGCGTTACCCATGCGACCACTGTGCCATCAATGTGGCGATTGATAAATTCAATTGATAAATATATAGGCAATATGACATCCTATTGATCAGTTACTGAATCGTAAACGTCAAAAGAAATCCTGGGTCAAATTAATGATGATTTTTATTGGTACTTGGAGCATGCCAGAGAAATACGGTGAAAAACATGAAATGTTTGGATAAACGGTACACTTGCATTAACAACTATTACTATTATCTTAGATTTTCTCCATTACTGAAGAGCAGAGACCCAATGATCAACGACTGTGAAGAAATAAACCTTTCTAGTACGTGTCCTATTATAGGACATGTATTTTGTGGTGACAAAAGTGTCACTGAGTGCGCATGCGCACTGTGAGACGTATTGCTGGGAGAACTCATTTTAAACTATTGTGAAGTTTTTTATGCTTGAGAAAATATGATTAATATTTAAATCAACTCAAATGTGTACTGTCTAACATGTCCATTGGGTGCATTAAATATGGATGTTTAAAACAACGGGTATTTTAATGTAAGCTGTTTAATGAAAATGTTTTTATGTTAAGCATGTCACATATGATATTTGGCAAAGTCTCATTACATAAGTCCTATGAAATCATATGATTAATCCACGTTATAAAAGTCATACGATATTAATCCCGTAACAATTATAATATATAAGTCATATTTTATAAATTACACACTGACACTCGATTTTAAGTTCCCGTAGCCTATAATCTATATGTATACCCATACACATAGATTATAGGCCAATTATAGAATTGTTTCTCTGATCGAGTGCCAGTGAAATCACATGATGTATTTTTGCAATGTTATGAGATAGTTGAAATAAAATTTGCACAAATATTGTATTCATATTGTCATGCTTTCACAGAATGGTGAGGACTGGATATTATGCGCTCACACAATTGATAACAATAATGTACTATTTAGAAACACTCTTCATAATTACAAAACATCAAACGTTTTGAGAAATTATTAATAATGATCACATGATTTATTTCCGAACATTGTCGGAAAATCGGAAATCATCGATTTGTTGGCGATAATTGACGAACGTATTTCCGGAAGTTTACGAGTATGAAGCAATCTTATTTAATGGATCACAACGAACTATTTTATACTGAACGAGAATATATCGATGGCTTAGAAGAAGAAGGTCGTAAGAACAAGAATGTTATTTTGAGAAAACATGAAAACATTGTTTAAAACTACTCTACTTATGGATTAACTTCAGTTTGGTCCACATGACCTGCCTGTTCCGATTTTCATGAAAACAGGGTCACAAGAGGCGCCATGTGATGCAGATTTCATATAATTATGTATGGATCTTATATAAGTGGAGTTATAACCTAACTCTTCTAAGCCAGCCGTATATACAGTCAACAGCTAACTGCATCCCAGGACTACACGACACTAACTGCATCCCAGGACTACACGACACTTAACTGCATCCCAGGACTACACGACACTTACCTGCATCCCAGGACTACACGACACTAAACTGCATCCCAGGACTACACGACACTAAACTGCATCCCAGGACTACACGACACTTACCTGCATCCCAGGACTACACGACACTAAACTGCATCCCAGGACTACACGACACTAAACTGCATCCCAGGACTACACGACACTAACTGCATCCCAGGACTACACGACACTAAACTGCATCCCAGGACTACACGACACTAACTGCATCCCAGGACTACACGACACTAAACTGCATCCCAGGACTACACGACACTAAACTGCATCCCAGGACTACACGACACTAAACTGCATCCCAGGACTACACGACACTAAACTGCATCCCAGGACTACACGACACTAAACTGCATCCCAGGACTACACGACACTAAACTGCATCCCAGGACTACACGACACTAAACTGCATCCCAGGACTACACGACACTAAACTGCATCCCAGGACTACACGACACTAACTGCATCCCAGGACTACACGACACTAAACTGCATCCCAGGACTACACGACACTAAACTGCATCCCAGGACTACACGACACTAACTGCATCCCAGGACTACACGACACTAAACTGCATCCCAGGACTACACGACACTAACTGCATCCCAGGACTACACGACACTAAACTGCATCCCAGGACTACACGACACTAAACTGCATCCCAGGACTACACGACACTAACTGCATCCCAGGACTACACGACACTAAACTGCATCCCAGGACTACACGACACTAAACTGCATCCCAGGACTACACGACACTAACTGCATCCCAGGACTACACGACACTAAACTGCATCCCAGGACTACACGACACTAACTGCATCCCAGGACTACACGACACTAAACTGCATCCCAGGACTACACGACACTAAACTGCATCCCAGGCTACACGACACTAAACTGCATCCCAGGACTACACGACACTAACTGCATCCCAGGACTACACGACACTAAACTGCATCCCAGGACTACACGACACTAAACTGCATCCCAGGACTACACGACACTAAACTGCATCCCAGGACTACACGACACTAAACTGCATCCCAGGACTACACGACACTAACTGCATCCCAGGACTACACGACACTAAACTGCATCCCAGGACTACACGACACTAAACTGCATCCCAGGACTACACGACACTAAACTGCATCCCAGGACTACACGACACTAAACTGCATCCCAGGACTACACGACACTAACTGCATCCCAGGACTACACGACACTAAACTGCATCCCAGGACTACACGACACTAACTGCATCCCAGGACTACACGACACTAAACTGCATCCCAGGACTACACGACACTAAACTGCATCCCAGGACTACACGACACTAACTGCATCCCAGGACTACACGACACTAAACTGCATCCCAGGACTACACGACACTAAACTGCATCCCAGGACTACACGACACTAACTGCATCCCAGGACTACACGACACTAAACTGCATCCCAGGACTACACGACACTAACTGCATCCCAGGACTACACGACACTAAACTGCATCCCAGGACTACACGACACTAAACTGCATCCCAGGACTACACGACACTAAACTGCATCCCAGGACTACACGACACTAAACTGCATCCCAGGACTACACGACACTAACTGCATCCCAGGACTACACGACACTAAACTGCATCCCAGGACTACACGACACTAAACTGCATCCCAGGACTACACGACACTAAACTGCATCCCAGGACTACACGACACTAAACTGCATCCCAGGACTACACGACACTAACTGCATCCCAGAACTACACGACACTAAACTGCATCCCAGGACTACACGACACTAACTGCATCCCAGGACTACACGACACTAAACTGCATCCCAGGACTACACGACACTAAACTGCATCCCAGGACTACACGACACTAAACTGCATCCCAGGACTACACGACACTAAACTGCATCCCAGGACTACACGACACTAACTGCATCCCAGGACTACACGACACTAAACTGCATCCCAGGACTACACGACACTAAACTGCATCCCAGGACTACACGACACTAAACTGCATCCCAGGACTACACGACACTAAACTGCATCCCAGGACTACACGACACTAACTGCATCCCAGGACTACACGACACTAAACTGCATCCCAGGACTACACGACACTAAACTGCATCCCAGGACTACACGACACTAACTGCATCCCAGGACTACACGACACTTACTGCATCCCAGGACTACACGACACTAACTGCATCCCAGGACTACACGACACTAACTGCATCCGAGGACTACACGACACTAACTGCATCCCAGGACTACACGACACTAACTGCATCCCAGGACTACACGACACTAACTGCATCCCAGGACTACACGACACTAACTGCATCCCAGGACTACACGACACTTAACTGCATCCCAGGACTACACGACACTAACTGCATCCCAGGACTACACGACACTATCTGCATCCCAGGACTACACGACACTAACTGCATCCCAGGACTACACGACACTAACTGCATCCCAGGACTACACGACACTAACTGCATCCCAGGACTCCACGACACTATCTGCATCCCAGGACTACACGACACTAACTGCATCCCAGGACTACACGACAATATCTGCATCCCAGGACTACACGACACTAACTGCATCCAAGGACTACACGACACTAACTGCATCCCAGGACTACACGACACTAACTGCATCCCAGGACTACACGGCACTAACTGCATCCCAGGACTACACGACACTAACTGCATCCAAGGACTACACGACACTAACTGCATCCCAGGACTACACGACACTAACTGCATTCCAGGACTACACGACACTAACTGCATCCCAGGACTACACGACACTAACTGCATCCCAGGACTACACGACACTAACTGCATCCCAGGACTACACGACACTAACTGCATCCCAGGACTACACGACACTATCTGCATCCCATGACTACACGACACTAACTGCATCCCAGGACTACACGACACGAACTGCATCCCAGGACTACACGACACTAACTGCATCCCAGGACTACACGACACTAACTGCATCCCAGGACTACACGACACTATCTGCTTAATGCAGACTTGACTAGAAGTGCGTACATGTAATTACCCAATTACCGAACTGACTTTGATGTTGCAAAATATTCGACACATTTTCAGATATATGTAAACATCATTTAGCAATTGGAGATGATACATTTTCTGAATACTTTTTCCCGATTATTTGTGGGTTAATATGGTTTCGGGAGGCCTAGTAGTATCAGCACGTGACTATATCACCATCATTGATCTGTTATTTCTGATGAGACGTTAGGCGGGGTGGTCTCTCTATGTATGAAATAGCTAACATTACACAGAGAATATTTGCTTTGATCTGAACCTCCCCTTGTTACTACAGCATCACGATAAAAGTCGATCCAATTCTAATATCACTTCTATTGATGATTGATGTTAACGCAAAATTCGCAATAATTCACACACGTGTTAAATGATCCGGCACTGAAATACGCATTATCATTATGGACCAATTTGGAATAGTAAAACGAGTTCATTATGAAGTATCGATGGATCTCATCTCAGTTTTTATACGACCAGCGCGCATTGCTATATTCCAGGTTATTACATTACGGCTTGGAAAAAATAACTTCTGTTTTTACGCAGATTGGCGTTTCGACCTCTAAGTGCTAAAATAGACGTAATTGGTTGGCCGCCAGAATTGTCGTAAAAACCAAAGTACGGTTAACCTGACTTCAACTGATTGGATTTTAATGCTACCCGTGATCACAAGGCGCCTACGTAACAAACAGGTATGCGGAAAATGACACATCTAATTCCCAACTAGTAGTATTTAATTGTAAACCAGTTGTTATCTGTGTAAAACAGTTACCACAAATTCAGTCAATATAAAATAGGTTTGTTATACATAGATAACCAACATAGCTCGTTCATCTTTAGAAACAATTCATCTGATGCGAATTAAACGAGTTTAATTTAAAATGAGTTTTTTTTCATTTTTTTATGAATAATTTATAAAGTTTGATTAGATCAAAAAGGACTTTGTATTTATTGCGATTCAATTTCACTAAAACGATAATGAAATATTGGACAGGGAAGGCAACACTCAACAGAAACAGTTTAGCAGACAAGGCCCATAAGGAAACAGATGACAAGGATACGTCATGATACCCAACATAAACTGAACAAGAACATGGAACTAAACGAAAACTTAAAGTCCTAATTTAAGGTGTCATGCGGGATTCGAACTCAGAACCTATGCCGCCGCACTCGAATTGAGGATTAAAGTTATTCGGATAAATATTACTAGGTTTGTTCTGCACGTTCCCAGACGGTTGCTATGAAATGAAACATATTTGGAAACGACTTTTTAATAGTGTTACAAAACATCAAGAACAAATAAATACTACGGGGCACGTTTACGTCAAGCAATGAGGCCGTGATCCTGTCTGACGTTATATAACCATTTTACCATAAATGAAACTTTGTATTCACCAAAAATAAACCAACCTAAGTTGGAAACTGTTGGCGATATTTCAACAGTCTGTGAGCTTGCTGAACGACCCCTGTCGTACAGGTCAAATTGTCTGTTGATGGTGCGGTGTTTTACTGTACATGTATCTAGATACGGGAAAAGGATGTAAAGAAAGTTCAGCATGTCCCCTACAGCTTCGGTAGAACATTTTCCGTAATTGAACGGTCAATTTGCTACAAGGTGCTCTGTCAGTCTGGATGTTCGAACTGAGGATGTTTCAACACCTAGTATCAGTAAGATCGGACGTTTTCAGATACAGGTTAGTATTGACAGATAACCACCAAACATCGTTAAACCATCAAACACTAGGTAGGTTAACTGTCCATATTCCACCGTACATAACCATAGCCACATGGTTTCAAATTATCTGACGTCACATGGGTACCAGCTTACGTAACGTCATATCCGTTGCGGCTAAATATGGCCATTAGCCAACCTTCTCTCTATATAGGATACACTCAGATAATTTGAAACTATAGGGTACACTCAGAAAATTTGAAACTGCAGGTATAGGGTACACTCAGATAATTTGAAACTATAGGGTACACTCAGAAAATTTGAAACTATAGGGTACACTCAGATAATTTAAAACTATAGGGTACACTCAGATAATTTGAAACTAAAGGGTACACTCAGATAATTTGAAACTATAGGGTACACTCAGATAGTTTGAAAATATAGTGTACACTCAGATAATTTGAAACTATAGGGTACACTCAGATAATTTGAAACTATAGTGTACACTCAGATAATTTGAAACTATAAGGTACACTCAGATAATTTGAAACTATAGGGTACACTCAGATAATTTGAAACTAAAGGGTACACTCAGATAATTTAAAACTATAGTGTACACTCAGATAATTTGAAACCATAACTGAACCTAACAGGACTGACATAAACATTTTTGACGCTTCTTGTAGCGGACCAATCTCTCGCTTAGCATCGCGCCACGTGTTTGTTAGGACTTTCACCTTTGTGAAAACAGAATAATTGTCTTGATTGCATCTTTTCATTCCGGAAATTTATGATAACGTATGGGTACGTAACTCGAATACTTTACATTGTATTCTGGTGACATTTAAAATTTACACAGTGCATTATTCAGATGACAGGAGTATAATAACAAAATATGTGACATTGATGTCTATACTTGTCATACTAGTGCAGCAAGGAAGATGACAATTTGAAATGTGAGTTTTGATAACGCGTATGTTGTGTACTCGATGGCTATTGGTCAATTATTTGTAACGCGTGTCTTCATTGGCAGATCTCAAGTGAATACCGAACATCCATGTACTGTTTTAAAATTCTTTGTAATTCTTTTTAAATACTTTATACTTCTTTTAAAATTATTTATAATTCTTTTTAAATTCTTTATAATTCTTTTTAAATTATTTATAATTCTTTAACAACTGTAAAATCGAGACAGATACAGTCTGTAGGAGTTGATTAACTAAATCATCATTAATATCGCAACTCCATCTATAGTCCGGATAATTTGACCTTCAATTAGCATAATTAAACAGCTACTAATTATATTGTCTATATTTATAATCCCGTTGGTACTTTTTCATAAGCAGGAAGTATCTCGTAGATCCTCGGGGTGTAATACTAACACAAATCTAAAGGACCGATATCGCACGATTTGTTCGCGTATTTTATAGATTAAACCCAAGGACCTTGTAATACATTCATGCATAAAGGTCTGGATCAGGTCAAATTCTCCGTGCTATACCCCACTTTGTAGCTGTAAAAGAAGAATGATAAATAATCTAAAACAACTTACGTAAGTGCTTTGATAAAACAGTGCCCCGGTGTGTAGTGTGATGTAAGGGAGACAATCGAAATATCTTGTGTGGTATGTTATAGTTTGTTGTTATTTTATGTTGATTATGAAACAAGTTTTTCCAATTTATATCAATCACTTGACGCCTCATTCCTGATGTAATCCATAGCCACGAGGATTGGGGAAAAACCAGCAAGTTTCCCTTTGTGCTAAGCGTCGAGCAGGAGAATCACTGGCATCATTTTTATTTTGTCTTTGGTAAGACGTGGCCTGGGATCGAACCCGGGACAGTCCGCTGTCGAAGCGGACGCTCAACCACAAGGCCACCACTATCGATTGTTTTGAGAACGAGGGATAACGTTTTTGAAAAGTAATTGATAAATAGGTTAAACAGTAGGTGGCTTGTTTCATTACATAAATAACTATTTCGTGGATTATAATTATACTATTCATAGCGTATGTATGATTACAGGAATTTGAAGTTCTACCAATAAAGTGTTATACAAGTCGGTCCATCACACATCACTCTACATATATATAATTATAATAGAAGGAACGCAATGCCTGTTCCCCTTCCAAAATGGAACCCGTAGCCAGTGCTAACGAAATAAAAGATACAAGCGATCAAGTTAGCTCATTTGACGAAGAAAATGTATATGTACCTCATGCAATCGAAAATTTTCACTTTCGTCTGATATTACGAGATATATTCCTTATTTCCTTCACGAAATGTCAATATATGTAGAGGGATGTGTGATGGACCGACTTGTATAATATTTTATTGAAAGAACTTCAAATTCCTGTGGTATGATCACTGTATGATTTCTTGCGACGCTAATATATGTAACTTGTATGACTTATTACGAGCAAAATCACCTGAAACGTCCGGTCATTGAATGGCTTATTCGTAGAATATACAATTCAAAGTGTCGGATTTCTTGCAATAACCAGAAGTTGACTCGTTCATACACTGTTATATTTGTCACTGTAATATGTAATGAATATGTAATGAATCTGTTTTTTATTATGTGAGTTGTATAAATTTTTTGATATTTGATATTAATCATCTATATCATTACTAGTCTATACCTAAAAGGATTGTTGCATAGAATGTAATACTATGTCAGTATCGGTACAAGGGAGATAATCCAATTAGTAAAATAAATGCTTAGGTACAGGCCTGCATTTACCGGAGACAAATGGAAATGGTCGATCTTTCACGATTGGCTATAGTCCGTTGATTCGAAAATTGGTTTGTGTCGATTGTATCAAGGAAGTTATAATGCAATAAAAGGTCGGGAAATTATACTACAATGAAACCTGTAATGAGGACCACCTCCGAAGATATGTGTGCGACGATCACTAAAAAGATAGTAAAACATCAGACAGGGAAGGCAGCGTTCAACTTAAACAACCGAACACATTACAGATGGAAACAACACAGACCACAATACCCAACACATAAATGAACGTGAAAATCAACTACTGTAAAATCACATATTTTCGTAGGGATTTAATTCCGAGGATTTTGTTGAAAAATTCATTTTCGTGGGATCGTAAATTCGTGGAATACAGAACATGACCAGGTAAACCCATGTCTGACTTTGAGAGGTCGATGAATCATGGAAATTAGATTTCGTGGTCGTGTTCAACAACGAAATCAACGTAAATTCAACCTCCTCGAAATATAATGATTTTACAGTAAACACTCTGAAAGCCTAAGTTTCATTTATCAAAAAGTCGAAGGTCCAAGTCTCAGCTGTCAAAATGCGGAAATACCTTGTTTCAGTCATAAAAAAGTCGAATGACCAAGTTTTATCAAGTCGATCTACCATCACACCATTTTCAATTACATTAAACCATTTAGGAGGGGCCAGCTTTCAATAAAGATTATATTTTCTGCTCCAATGCGTGTCTTACAGAACGAATTCCATGGGTGGTATGTACAAAAAGGTTTGACCGTTTGAATGTATTTGATGATTAAAATGCAAATAAATGATCATACATTAATTAGTTTTAAAGCGCTTCCTAAATATCCATATTCAATTATGTTTGATAAACAGACATCGAAACTTGTTGAACTGTTCTGTGTATAAGCCAATGACCGAATAATGACAAATTAACGGTAATGACGAACAATCTCGCGCCTGTCAAATTACTAATGCCAAATACTTGTCATTACGAGTGTCCATTAATACATGAGTTGAGAGATAGACACGAAATTTTATTCCATTAAACATACAGTATGCTATTTCATGATAATTGCGACATTAAAAGCAAAATAAAGCCGACAATATAAAACCCGATCCCACCACGAAACTGAAAATGTTCATAACGAACGTAATGTGAGTTTGTTTCTACGGCTCATCATGCAAATTGTATAGCCAGTCATTAATCAGTCGCTATCTATGCGTAGATCATGTATTAACGCTAACTTTATCCTTTTATACAGACACTATGACTCCGACGACTACATAATGTATATAATATTATGTCATGCCGACGGCAAATGTACAGGTTCAACACGCACCAGAAAAATATATGAATAGCACGCGATTTTACATATGTCTTTCGTCGGCATACTGTTTACCATACGTCTTAATGTATTATCATAATAAAAAATCTACTCAGTGAAATTAGATTGATAATCAGCCACATATATACACAAAATACTTTTTGTATTCTTGTTGTCACGAGAAAATGCAGTGATGAAAGGCAGTATAAACGTACGACTTGGCTCGCAGTTGGTAAGTGATAGTTAAACACACATTGTTTTGGCAACATATAATTATAACATTTATCGGGAAAGGCGACCTGTTGAGACACAGGACGGACATATATAGGACTTCCAGAACAGGCGAGAGGTTGACACGCCTACTGAGACTGTTACCAGTCAGAATTCTTTAATGGGATAATCATCGGAATATCAAGATACGGCGCCCAGGACCAGACACAGACCTCACACGTACCAATTAACACATTGGTCAAGTGGAGTATGTGGGTTATTCTTGCTCAGAGAAATTAAGCAGTGGTCCAGACGGGGGTTGAACACGGTATCTCTCGATCCCGAAGTGTGCCCCCGACCTCTAGGCAACCGCTATCCACATACCTCGTCGGGCGAATTTTGCACACAGGAATAATGACACGAATTATAATATTATGATCCTAAATTATCGCATATTGTCACGTGACCATTACCATAATTATCATCATACCATCACTATGGCTCTTCATCATTGAAACACCACAACAATATAGCTCTTGCTCAAGATCAAAATGTCATACGTAAGAGACAGTACGACTCTAAAGTGGTCGTAATACGTATGTATCATGTCACTAGAGAATTGATAAACATTATTCAGCCTGCCCTCATACAATCTGAATCAATTAGATTTAACCATCCTGATTTTACCGGGGCTGTTTGATTTGCTGGTATAATGTTCCGAGTGTAGATGTAACGTGATATTGTCCTTAGGTAGTAATTATTCAGCTTATATGGGCATACAGTCCGACGAATTTGACACGACTCTCGACCTTCTATTATCATAATTTAACTACTGGTATATTGTCTATATTTATAATCCCCATTGTATGTTTTCATAAGCGGAAAGTATCACGAATACGCTCGATGTTTAATACAATCACAAATCTAAAGGACCGATATTGCACGATATGCTCGCGGAATGAAATATATATTCAAAGCAAAAACCTTGTTAAATATTCAAACATAAAGGTCAGTGACCAGGTCAAATTATCCGTGCTATACTTCATACTTCATATCAGCGACCTTGCTCGAGATTGTCAGGGATTATGTAACAAAATAACCTTGTTTAATCATATCCGCTGGTATTGTCCATTAACCTTTAAAAGTTAGCGACGTTCGATCGATAAGTGATCATATTCCACGACACGAAAACCTACTACATTCTCATTAAGGTATTTTGTAGAGGACAGAATGATAGGGACAGAGAGAGAGAGGCGATTTGCAATGTCGCAGTTACTTTACAACGTATGAAGAGCGAACGATAAGTTTGCAACGTCGAAGAGTCACATATAAAGAACAGAACAGAACATAATTCATTTTAAAAGACGTGTACAGAATTACAAACATGGATAAAAATGAGTGCCCTTGTAGCAACAAACCAACCAATCACAAGTTTCAAGCTGCCATATTTAATACATACATTGACTGCCTGATTAATACAGGTTCAGCTGTAAAACATAAAGTATAAGACTTGTTGATAAAACCATAACCAGAAGTATCTGGGCAATACATTGAATAAATCATAACAACAGCGAGTATCATTCACCAAGTCAAGAAAAAAACAACATCAATAAAAAAGTAAATTAAAAAAAGATAATATTAAGTCCGACATGGAAGGCAGCACTCAACTTAACCAGCCGAGCACAGTATACATTAAAAATATGCAAGGCACAGTGCCCAACTGAACAAGTACATGATTCGCCCAAGTCCAAGCTGTCGAAAGGCTGAATGAGCTCTTCTTCAAGACATGACACCGCCCGTTCAGTAGATTCACTACCCGATCATTGGGTCGCAAGTCGGCTGTAACATTCGGTACCTATGGCAGCCACAGCAAATGTGTTTTGGCCGTCTCAGATACCTATTCATATTGCACGATATGCTCGCGGAATTTAATATATATTCAACGCAAAAACCTTGTTATATCTTCATACATAAAGGTCAGGACCAGGTCAAATTATCCGTGCTATACTTCATACTTAATATCAGCGACCTTGCCCGAGATTGTCAGGGATAAACATATTCTTACTTTAGATTTACTTGAGGCAAGTCGATTTTTGTTATGCTTACCCTGAGAAAACACCATGTACTTGGAACATTTTATATTAGCATATTGTATATATTTGTGCTCTCTGTTTTACTACCATCACTATATGCGCCATATACCTAGCTACGTCGCCAATATCAACAGTATAAACAGCTTAATAAATGGTTCCCTTTCGTGCAAATGGTTATAGTTGGGGGCATGTTGGCTTTCTACATATCGGAATGGCGCCATCAAGTGACGACCACTCTCCTGGGAGCCACCTTATTGCATACAGTATAGGATGCCTGTGTAGACAGTTTTATCACAGGTAACTAGCTATCGCATATATCGCTGGCTTAGAATGAGAAGATACTACCTTATACAATGCATACATATTTGAAATTTGCATAACACGGCGCTTCTTATCAGCCTAGTTCATGAAAATCGGAACTGGTCATGTTTACCAAACTTAAGTTGAAAAAGCTTGTTTTACCATAAGTTAAGAGTAGTTTTCAGACAGTTTGGTCTTGTTTTCTCAAAATATCGATTTTGTACTTTCTACCTCAGCGATATGTATAATTACTTGTGTATTCAAACCTAAATCATAGGACAACCCTTACATGTAATTGTATTATGCTCATTGCAGTGATCTTATAACACCCTATACAGGACGTGAATTTTGTATTCGTGGGTTTAAAGGTGCTGCCTCACAGATTGGGCTAAAACAATTGTATATCGTAATTGTCCAACCAAACCAAGTATTGATGTAATAGAAAGCCACTGACAGTTGCTTTATAAAAGATTTGGCGCAGATAAGCGCTTTTAACCACTCTCGATATCGCCCACTGAGCATTTTGTTCTTGAAAAAAATCTCTAAGTTTCCTTCCAACATGTTTTGTGAAGTATGTAATTCACGCATGATTGAACTGTAACATCAACCAACTACAGCGTAAACATCAGTGAGGTATTCGGTTCGTGTTTCGATTCGTTTTTGGGAGGCGTTTAAGCCTCTCATTACTACTATTGCCCATTTCTTAATACAAAATTAACCGCCTTTAGGCTGCTATGTGAATCCGCATTCAAGTAGTTCCAGAAACTGTCAACATTCCCAATACTGCTACATATGTTTCTCCAAATTTTTTAACTGATTTAAGCCAATCAGCAACATTTGTTTATTCTAAGATCAAAAATTATTGCGAAACTGTTCGTTAAATCGATATTTTTGCAAAAAAATCACTACACCGGCCGATACCGAACTTGTTTCATAATACGAAAATGACGTGGTCATCAAATGTCCCGGCTGTAAAGCTATTTTTAGAAACTTCAGACTACGGTCAAGTGATGGTTTTATCAATGAATCGTATACGGTCTGCAAAGTACTGTTATGCAATCATATGGTGTCGCTGTACTAGCTAGCCGCTTTCTATAGACTGTCTCACGCTGTGAGGGAAGTGATGAAAGGACGGTACTGTAGAATCTGATAAATAGGCGCGTAGTATTATTTTAAAGCCACTTTTGATATACGCATTCAATACACGTATTACATATAAATTAATATGCACCTTTTAACAATTATTTAGATACCCAACATGCCTATATAGTCATATATGCCTATTTTGACATTCAAGACAAGATCGGCAGTAAGAAAACGAACATTAAACGTGTAAAGTCGGTTTAAGCTTAAGTAGCAGCAACCAGATCGCCTCCCATAAGTACTCTCAGTGCTTTGATTATCAAATGCGAACAAATTTCAGGCAATTTAAGTAATAGTAGTGTAAATTCTATAGGGTATTAATACCCTACAGAATTTTTTATGTAAAAATTCTAAATAACTACAAATTGCCGAAGTTTCTCAAGTTATTTTAGATGGCAGTGTGGTTGTTTATGGGATAAACAGGCAACTATACCAAAATTACGCGAAAATTTGACAAATTTATTTTATTTTTGATATGTGAGGCAGTCCCTTTAAGGTGGTATTGTATTAAATGTATTGTTATTATTGTGATGAGCGCTGGTCTTGAGGAAGAGGGCGCTATTTGGGATCGATAGGTCCTGGGTACGACCCCCACTGCTTATTTATTCTTAGCAAGACTGCTCCTCTTATCTAAGGTGCAAGAATGGGTATTTAGAGGGTCAAAACACATGTGCTGTGGCTGCCATCGGCATTAAGTGTTACAGCCGACTTGCGACTCAATGACCGGGTAGTGAATCTACTGAACGGGCGATGTCATGTCTGGAAGTAGAGCTCATTCAGCCTTTCGACAGCTTAGAATTGGGCGGATCATGTTCTTGTTCAGTTGGGCATTGTGCCTTGCATATTTTTAATGTATACTGTGCTCGGCTGGTTAAGTTGAGTGCTGCCTTCCATGACGGACTTAATATTATCTTTTTTAATTTGTTTTTTTATTGATGTTGTTTTTTCTTGACTTAGTAAATGATAATTGCTGTAGTTATGATATATTTAATGTATTGCCCAGATCCTTCTGGTAAATTTAATTGTTTTATCAACAAGTCTTATACTTTTTGTTTTACAGCTGATCCTGCATTAATTAGGCAGTCAATGTATGTATAAAATATGGCAGCTTGAAACTTGTGATTGGTTGGTTTGTTGCTACAAGGGCACTCTTTTTTATCCATGTTTGTAATTTTGTACACGTCTTTTAAAATGAATTATGTTCTGTTCTGTTCTTTATATGTGACTCTTCGACGTTGCAAACTTATCGTTCGCTCTTCATACGTTGTAAAGTAACTGCGACATTGCAAATCGCCTCTCTCTCTCTCTCTATCATTCTGTCCTCTACAAAATGTCTTAATGAGAATGTAATAGGTTTTCGTGTCGTGGAATATGATCACTTATCAATTGAACGTCGCTAACTTTTAAAGGTTAATGGACAATGACAGCGGATATGATTAAACGAGGTTATTTTGTTACATAATCCCTGACTATCTCGAGCAAGGTCGATGATATTAAGTATGAAGTATAGCACGGATAATTTGACCTGGTCCTGACCTTTATGCATGTATATATAACAAGGTTGTTGCGTTGAATATAAATATAGACAATATACCAGTTGTTAAATTATGATAATAGAAGATCGAGAGTCTTGTCAAATTTTCCGAACTATATTCCCATATAAGCTGAATAATTACTACCTACGGACAAGATCAGCTTACGTCTTCACACGGAACATTATACGAGAACATCAAAGAACTCCGGTAAAATCAGGATGGTTAAATCTAATTGATTCAGATTGTATGAGGGCAGGCTGAATTATGTATATTAATTATCTAGTGACATGATACATAAGTATTACGACCACTATGGAGTCATACTGTCTCTTACGTACGACATTTTGATCTGCAACACGAGTTATTGTTATGGTGTTTCAATGATGAAGAGTCATAATGGTGGTATGCTGATAATTTAGGTAATTGTGAAGTGATAATATGCGATAATTTGGGATCATACGAGAAAATTGTATAGAAACTGACAAAGTTATTGTTCGTGTGTGCAAAATACACCCGACGAGGTACAAGCTGATTTCAGTTTGGAGATCAGTCAATGTCCATTAAGCGGAATACCAGTGGTTAATGCAGTACTAGTACTTAAATTAGCTCAAAGCAGTTTTACAAGATCGGATTTTTTTGTTTAAGCATTTGTGAGATAAACGCTTTCCATGTGTCAATTTTCCTCGATAAGAAATTCGGACTGTTACAGTCTCAGCGGGTGTGTCTACATCCTGGTTGTTCCGGAAGTCATGTTTATTCCCATCCGATGTGACAACATCCTCATAAATCAGTGGTTAGTCAAATTCCAAGACTTGACATCTAATGTGAATAATACTCTGGTGGACAACAGCTCGCTTGTCCCAAAAAGGTATATAATTATGTGGTGCCAAAACAATATGTGTTTAATTATCACTTACCAACTACGAGCCAAGTCATTTGTTTATACTGCCTTTCATCATTGCATTTTCTCGTGACAAAAATAATACAAAAAGTAATTTGTGTATATAGGTGGCTGATTATCATCTATCTAATTTCACTTAGTAGATTTTTTATTATGAAAAGACGTTAGGACGTATGGAAAACAATATGCCGACGAAAGACATATGTATAATAGCATGCTAATCATGTGTTTTTTTCTGATGCGTGTTGAACCTGTACATTTGCCGTCGGCATGACATATATACATTATGTAGTCGTCGGAGTCACAGTGTCTGTATAAAAGGATAAAGTTCGCGTTAATACATGATCTACGCATAGATAGCGACTGATTAATGACTGGCTATACAATTGTCATGATGAGCCGTAGAAACAAACTCACATTACGTTCGTTATGAGCATTTTCATTTTTATGGTGGGATCGGGTTTTATATTGTCGGCTTTATTTGCTTTTGATATCGCAATTATCGTGAAATAATATAAGGTATGTTTAATGGAATAAAATATCGAGTTTATCTCTAAACCCATGTATTAATGGACACTCGTAATGACAAGTGTTTGGCATTAGTAATTTGACGGGCGCGAGATTATTCGTTATTCGCCATTACTTGTAATTTTTCATTATTCGGTCATGGACTGATTTACAAGTTTCCATGTCTGTTTTATTAAACATAATTGTATCCGGAAATTAATTAAGTGCTTCAAAACTAATTAAAGTATGATCCTTCATTAATTGAATACGTTTAAACCTGTATTCACATTCACCCGTGGCAACCCTTCTGTAAAGACACTCATTGGTGCAGCAAATGCGATCTTATACTGGCCCTTTCCTAACAGGTTAAATGAAAATGGTCTGAAAGGAGATCAACTTGATAACATTAAAGCAAAAACCATAGCTCTGATCTACATTTCGCAAGAGTTATTGCCCCTTTTTGAACTTAGAAAATGACTTGGTTGGATTTTGTGTTGAGGTCCACTTGTCTCATACACTATGTGGGCTATTGATATTGAAAATGTTCACAGTCAATATCTGACCATGTCAAGACCCATTACTCTGATCTGCTTTGTTCAAGAGTTATTGCCCCTTTTCGGATTAGAATATTTATGTCCATGAAATATTAAGCTTTTGCTTTAAAACTTAATACAAATTTGCACCATCAATACCTCACATTTTTAAGCAAGACTCCTCATGAATCTGCTCTACTTACCAGGGAATATGGATCTATCAATTATCTAGCGTTTTAATTAATTAATTATATTGTGACGTCACAATGTTTTTGATGACGTCACTTATTGTGACCAAGGTGCAGCGTGCGCCGTCGAGCGGGACGGACAATAAATAATCACAGAGCAACGGCATTTCATTAAGATTAACGCCTAACTTAGAAATTCCTTGCGACAGCTCGAAGATGACTTGATCAACATGTATGGGGATTCTTTGCACTCCATATCAGTGATATACACATGATTTCGTTGTTTATGTGATTGTATGGACTCTGTCAAACTGACGCCATGGTAAAATAAGAATAAACGGAATAATTAAGACAGAGTTATGGATACTCCTCCTTAATTGCTGAAAAATAATAGGCATATTTCTGAACGATATGTTACTGGCGTACTCTTCGGTCAGTATAGATTACACATGAGCTCGGTGCTGCTCAAACGGTGACGCTTGGAATGTCGTCACGTGACGGCCTGCGTCATGCACCCATTACATGAATAAAACTATGTTATAGGTGCATTCGGTCGGAGATATCCTACACTGAATACAGCTAATTTGCTTTTGAGCCTTGCTGACAACACAAAATTGCTAGATGAAAAGTCCACGAATATATTGATCACCACTTGTATATCACTAAGCATTGTTGACGGGAAGTTTACACTTTGGAATACTGTACATATATCACTAAGCCTTGTTGACGGGGAGTTTACACTTTGGAATACTGTACATATATCACTAAGCCTTGTTGACGGGGAGTTTACACTTTGGAATACTGTTCATATATCACTAAGCATTGTTGACGGGGAGTTTACACTTTGGAATACTGTACATATATCACTAAGCCTTGTTGACGGGGAGTTTACACTTTGGAATACTGTACATATATCACTAAGCCTTGTTGACGGGGAGTTTACACTGTGGAATACTGTACATATATCACTAAGTCTTGTTGACGGGAAGTTTACACTTTGGAATATTGTACATATATCACTAAGCATTGTTGACGGGAAGTTTACACTGTGGAATACTGTACATATATCACTAAGCATTGTAGACGGGAAGTTTGCACTGTGGAATACTGTACATATATCACTAAGCATTGTTGACGGGAAGTTTACACTTTGGAATACTGTACATATATCACTAAGCATTGTTGACGGGAAGTTTACACTGTGGAATACTGTACATATATCACTAAGCATTGTAGACGGGAAGTTTACACTTTGGAATACTGTACATATATCACTAAGCATTGTAGACGGGAAGTTTACACTTTGGAATACTGTACATATATCACTAAGCATTGTAGACGGGAAGTTTACACTTTGGAATACTGTACATATATCACTAAGCATTGTAGACGGGAAGTTTACACTTTGGAATACTGTACATATATCACTAAGCCTTGTTGACGGGGAGTTTACACTATGGAATACTGTACATATATCACTAAGCCTTGTTGACGGGGAGTTTACACTATGGAATACTGTACATATATCACTAAGCATTGTAGACGGGAAGTTTACACTGTGGAATACTGTACATATATCACTAAGCCTTGTTGACGGGAAGTTTACACTATGGAATACTGTACATATATCACTAAGCATTGTAGACGGGAAGTTTACACTGTGGAATACTGTACATATATCACTAAGCCTTGTAGACGGGAAGTTTACACTTTGGAATACTGTACTTATATCACTAAGCATTGTTGACGGGGAGTTCACAAAAAGGAATACTGTGCACAAATCACTCAGCCTTGTAGACGGGGAGTTCACAAAAAGGAATAATGTACATAGATCACTAAGCCTTGTAGACGGGGAGTTCACAAAAAGGAATACTGTGCATAAATCACTCAGCCTTGTAGACGGGGAGTTCACAAAAAGGAATAATGTACATAGATCACTAAGCCTTGTAGACGGGGAGTTCACAAAAAGGAATACTGTACATATATCACTAAGCCTTGTAGACGGGGAGTTCACAAAAAGGAATACTGTGCATAAATCACTAAGCCTTGTTGACGGGGAGTTCACACAAATGAATACTGTACATAAATCACTAAGCCTTGTTGACGGGGAGTTCACACAAATGAATACATTGTACTGTACAAAAATCACTAAGCCTTGTTGACGGGGAGTTCACACAAATGAATAATGTACATAAATCGCTAAGCCTTGTTGACGACGAGTTTACATTATGGAATACGAGAGGTGTTCAACTTATATTTGAACAAAACTGAACATCGGATTTTGCGATACTAACACAATAAAATCGATTTATTTCTATTGAGCCATGTAAGAAAATATGTTAAGTAGTAAATCCACTCATTTTGTTTTATATTTGCATTATTTTTCTTACCAAAATCAACCATCTTGTAGAGGGCATTGTGTTTTTGGTTTTTTTAAGACAAATTGCCCCTATAGAAGCATAAAAAATGTTGGTATATTATGAATTACCCATGTTAGTGAAGACAATCAGTAAGTTTTGTAATATGAAGGGTGATACACGTTCATCTGCTTGTTTTTGGCGAAATGGCACCAAATATTAAAAATCATCAAAAATGGTCGAAACATGCACTCGCCATGTCCATTGATTCTGTGATATCTAGGACAAATCCAATAACCCAAAGTTGGATGGCAGCGAAGTTGTAAGTATTAATAGCAACTTTCAATCGAAAAATTTCGAAAATGTTAGATGCAGAATTTCAGAAAATGCGATGTTCATTAGTTCAATGCCAAGCAAAACAAAGAGCGCAAACAAAGGTCTTGGAGGCTGTATATGCGACTACGGAACAGTGATTGGAATAAAATGTGTCGTTCCTGGGGAGTTCATGTTTTATCTTAGAGGAAATTAGTACATAGACAGAGTCTGCTATTTTAGAAAGGGTCATGAGTATAGACATAAGTTGGAGTTAGTTACGTTTGATGAATTTGCGGCCGCTTTCATAACATGGTCTTGTGTTTGATATCTTTGAAAAGCGGAACTCAAAATGATTGAAAAGGGGACAAAAGTGAACGCATATTTTATTTATGCAAAAAGTTTAAGTTTTTTTTCGACAAAAATGTGACACGCCCTTTTCCTGGTAACATGCCAAAGACAGGGGTTTCTTAAATACTGAATTTCCTGTCACCCTACAAAATATGTCATTAAGTACCTTATGAATTAGACTGGGAAGTATATTATACCCAAACAGTGGATACTGAAGTCTCCTGATGAAGTATCAATAGAATATAAATCAGGAGAATATCGAAATTAGATTAGAGAATCGAATTGTAAGCATCAGCACTTGGTGGTTTTGGCCTTAAAACATGCAAAATCAACACACTCGATACAATAGTTGATTATGTTCTAAGTATATAACATATACATTCTACAATAGTTGTTTATATCTCGTGATACATTACTATACACGATAGAATAGACACAATTCGATTTCGATGTGAAAATTATGAAAATACTCGATGTTCAATTTTGTTCAAATATAAGTTAAACACCTCTCGTACTACAGTAATGTCTAGCATTTAGAAAATTGTCCATTGCAGCTGATACGTTTTATAATATAAAAGTAAAGCTACATAGTACATACTTGTACATACTGACTTTCTACCAACCTTGTGTGAAACACCAGCTGATGTTGACAACCTTGTCCCGTATAATATTGTACAGCATTGAAATCACATTAATTAGCGTTATTCCTCATATATCAATGGTTAGTCAAGTTCCTATAATTCTAGTGGCTGAAGAATATACTGCTGGACGAGAAAGTTAGCTTTTGGTTTCATTAGAATCATTATATGTATTCGGAGAATCGAACGAATCTACGACACAATCAACAATTGAACAAGCGATTGAACGAACCACGGATATTGAACGAGCCAATGACCAAACTAACCACTGAAATAACCAGAAGTCGAGCGTACGATCGAACGATTGAACGAATCTCTGACATAACGAAATATCGATTAAACGAACCAACAGTTGAACGAATCAACACAATAAAGAATGAACTAAGATGATATACTAGTATATTATTGTTGAAATAAATTATCCATCGACATATAAAACTCGCTTCAACTAATACTAAGCATAAGTTATTGGCATGACTGAA
This sequence comes from Spisula solida, assembly GCA_947247005.1. Taxonomy (NCBI): domain Eukaryota; kingdom Metazoa; phylum Mollusca; class Bivalvia; order Venerida; family Mactridae; genus Spisula; species Spisula solida. Next base: position 68,092,722 of record OX365944.1, on the reverse strand, counting down.
TCTGCTGTTAACACACATACCACATCACGCGACAACTGTTGAAAATTGGATTAAAAGACGAATTCGATACATGACTTATTTTAATAAATACTGATCTTGTGAAACCGAATATGCCTTAATATATGTCAGATATACAAATAGGGGAGGGGTGACAAGGTAATAAAACTACACGTTCGATATGATTATTTACGATAGCAACCAATTGTCACGCAATTCTTTTTGTCTTCCGTTCGGTGCTCAAGTTTCAAAGTATACGGTATTTTTTAAAACTTTATCGGCATGACGAAACTTTTTTTTAACTTTGGACGCTTCCAATTAAATATTTACCTATGCATATTCTTTGAGGTGATTCTAATTTCAATATTTCATTCTGTCAGTGGTTTATGACTTATTAAACTTGGACTGTATCCGTACCACACTCATCTCTTCACCCACCTTGTATGGTGTGTTACTTTGTCACAATGTTTGTTTACTGATGTTTATGGTAGCTGTGTCATATCGTACATTTGCCCCTTTACACTTGTTCTTCGATTAAAAATGTATGAGATAAATCAAAGCCATTGTGAGAGAATACTGAAAGTCGAAAAAAAACACAATAAAGCAATTACATTGGGTGTATGTGTTAACGATATGTTTGTTGTGTTCCAGAAGTGAAAATATTATATTAAGTCAGACAGGGAAGCCTTGCCCTTTGTCTTATATCTTCCTCCTGTCGCGGGAACACACTTTCATACAGTGGAAATGTTCCCAGAAGTATTTGACAAGGTAATATCTATATGACCGGAATACGGAATATTGAATACATTTTCCAACCTAAATGGATGGAAGTCCTGGTCTTTAACTGTTCCCTGCCAAATGCGTTTATAAGTTTAGTCGTATTACCCGATGTGTCGATCGGAACTTTTTTGCAGAGTTCTTTGAAACATTCGTGAAAACCTTTAATTTACACTGACTTGTTTCGTAAAGTTGTCTGGACAACAAGTGGGAGATTTGGTGCATCCTAAAACAATTTAAGTCCCTAGTGACATTTGCCACTGCCCGTGCCATGACTGAAACCATACATTCATTATTTTACGAATGTAGTGTCCAATTCGTAGGTAAAGGGATGAATAAAACTACCTAAAACCATTTTGCCTTTATGTTGAATTGCTTATAGTATGTTTGTATATACCCCTCTGCAACTTTAAGTCCAGCATTAGACTCGTTTATTCTAAAAATGCATGTATTATGTTTCTGTTTAGTGTAGGTTTATTATGCGAGGTCGTACATATAATTCATTGTAGTCTGCTGGATCTTACTTCGGTTATACGCTCACGGACTTTAAAAATCGCCTCACCTAATTCAAAGCCCAATATCGCTCAAAGTATTTATGTTATTGCAATATAATTTTGCATGTGCATTACCTGGTCTGTCCTACCTGTAAATCTGTTTAGTTTGTAATAAAATGTTGTCTCGTTATTTACTGGTAATCCTGCAAGCGCACTCACCCTAAGCAACAGTGTGGGATTATCAATACCGGCTAAGGGCGCAATTTATCCTAATATGCGGGATCTCATTCGTTTACAAAGTCCCAAAACGAATTTCTTGGCACATATAAGATTTTGACAATAGTTTATACGCGTGTTCAAATTCAACAATAACCTGTCATTTTGTTTAAACAAGCATAAATAAAGTCAATAACAAAAGAATGTTCACACATTTCATAGACATTCAAAATCATGAAGTTTTAAGTTTTATTACTAAAATTGGCAAATTCAAAAACCCATCCTTTTAAACATGTTTAAATGCTTTAGGTTAGGGCGTGTGTAAAAGTAAACCAGCATTCTGAAAACTTTCAGATGCTTAAATAAGAGGTCAGAAAACTATTAACAAGTGTATTCGATGAATTAGTGTGCATACAACATCTCACAAATATGAACACATTAAGAGTATAATGCCTCGCATAGCCTCTATTGAAAATCCCACACTTTTACCTAAGGTGAGTGCGCTTGCAGGATTCCTAGAAAATAATCAGACACTATTTTATTACAAACTAAACTGATTTACACGTATGAAAGATAAAATATTTCACATGTAAAATTATATTGCAATAACATAAATGCTTTGAGCGATATTGGACTTTGAATTAGGTGAGGCGTTTTTAAAGTCCTTCAGTGTAGATATTACCTTGTCAAATACTTCTTGCGTATGGTTCATGCATTATGGTCTAGGTACTATACAAACAATTTTCTGATGTGATTGAATACTCGAATCGGATTATATATGATGAAAATGGGAACATTTCCACTCTATTGAAGTGTGTTCCCGCGACAGGAGGAGGATATAAGACAATGGACAAGGCTTCACTTCTGGAACACAACAAACATATCGTAAACACATACACCCAATTTAATTTCTTTATTGTAGTTTTTTCGATCTTCAGTTTTCTTTCACAATCACTTTGTTTTCATCTCATAGTTTTTTGATCGAAGAACAAGTATGGATACAGTCCAAGTTGAATAAGTCATAAACCACTGACAGAATGAAATTGTTGTTAGAACCACCTCAAAGAGTATGCATCAGTAAATATTTTAATTGGAAGCGTCCAAAGTTAAAAAAAAGTTTCGTCATGCCGATAAAGTTTTGCAAAATACCGTATTCTTTGAAACTTGAGCACCGTACATATATTAAGGCATATTCGGTTTCACAAGATCAGTATTTATTAAAAACAAGTCAGGTATCAAATTCGTCTTTAATCCAATTTTCAACAGTTGTCGCGTGATGTGGTATGTGTGTTAACAACAGATTCAGTCATGCAAATAACTTATGCTTAGGATTCGTTGAAGCGAGTATTATATGTCGCTGGATAATTTATTTCAACAAGAATATATTTCGTTATGTCTGTGATACGTTCACTCGTTCGTTCGTTCAATCGATATTTCGTTATGTCAGAGATTCGTTCGTTCTTTCGTTCGTTCGTACGTTTTTTCGTTCGTTCGTTCGTTCGTTCGTTCTTTCGATCGTTTGTTCGATCGTTCGTTTAATATTTCGTTTTGTCAGAGATTCGTTCTCTCGTTCATATCGTATCGCAACTCCATTTATAGACCGGAGAATTTGACCCGACTCTCGACCTTCCATTAGCATAACCCTAACCTTATTAAACAGCTGATGTATGGTCTATATTTATAAACCCAGTTGTATGTTTTCATATGCCGGAAGTATCACGAAGACGCTCGAGGTGTAATACCAACACATATTTAAAGGACCGGTAATGCACGATATGCTCGCGGGAATTTATATATTTATCGCAAGAACCTTGTTATATTCATGCATAAAGGTCAGTATCATGTCAAATTATCCGTGCTATACCCCACTTTGTGGTTGTAAAAGAAGAATGATAAAAAATTTAAATTTCAAAGTGAATTGACGTTTTCCGTAAGTGCTTTGATAAAACAGTACCCTAGTGTGTAGAGTGATGTAAGGGAGGAAATCGAAATATCTAGTGTGGCATGCTAACGAGTGTTGTTATTTAGGTTGAGTATGAAATAAGTTTTTCCATCTTAAATTAGTCACTTGATTCCTCATTTCTGGTGTTATCCATCGCCACGAGGGTTGGAAAACGACAAGTCACTTTCCTTTTTATGCTACACGTCTAGCTAGGGAATTGCTGAATTTATTTTTCTTTTGTCTTTGGTAAGACTTGGCTTGGGAACGAACCCGGGACCACCAGGTCTCGAAGAGGACACTCAAACATCTAGGCTACCACTATCGATTTTTTAGGAACGAGAGATAACTGTTTTGTAATTGATAAATAGGTAACAAACCAGATGTCTTATTTCATTACATAAACATAGGTCCTCTAGAAGACATATTTTATTACATTTGAGATAAAACCTTATGCCAAATTATTTCGTGGACTATTCACAGCGTATATAATTAAGCACTGCATGATTTCTTGCGACGCTAATAAAATCAACTTAAGCACCATTTACTTCCGATCACTGTATGGCTTATTAAGAGACTTTACCTTTCAAAGTTACGGTACAATGTGGATATAATCAAATCAGTAAAATAAATGCTATAGTCATAATCTGTATTTACCGGAGACAAACGGAAATGGCCGTTCTTTCACGATTGGCTCTAGTCCGTTTATATCCGTTGATTCGAATATTTGTTTGTGTCGCTTGTATCAAGGAAGTCATAATTTAATAAAAGGTCGTGAAAGGATACTACATGTACAATGAAACCTGTAATAAGGACCACCAAGGGTGGTATGTACATACAGGTTTGAATGAACGTGATTAATAAATGCAAATAAATGATCATACATTAATTAGTTTTGAAGCACTTCCTTAATTTCAAGATCCAATAAAAATTACCAGTAATGGCGAATAAGGAATAATCTTGCGCCTGTCAAATTACTAATGCCCAGCACTTGTCATTACGAGTGTCGATTAATACATGAGATGAGAGATAAACACGAAATTTTATTCCATTAAATATACAGTATACTATTTCATGATAATTGCGACATTAAAAGCAAATAAAGCCGACAATATAAAACCCGATCCCACCACGAAACTGAAAATGTTCATAACGAACGTAATGTGAGTTTGTTTCTACGGCTCATCATGCAAATTGTATAGCCAGTCATTGATCAGTCCCTATCTATGCGTAGATCATGTATTAACGCTAACTTTATCCCTTTATACAGACACTATGACTCAGACGACTACATAATGTATATATGTCATGCCGACGGCAAATGTACAGGTTGAACACGCACCAGAAAAATATATGAATAGCACGCAATTTTACATATGTCATTCGTCGGCATACTGTTTACTATACGTCTTAATGTCTTATCATAATAAAAAATCTACTAAGTGAAATTAGATAGATAATCAGCCACATATATTCACAAATTACTTTTTGTATTATTTTTGTCACGAGAAAATGCAATGATGAAAGGCAGTATAAACCTATGACTTGGCTCGCAGTTGATAAGTGATAAGTAAACACATATTGTTTTGGCAACATATAATTATAACATTTATCGGGAAAGGCGACCTGTTGAGACACAGGACGGACATATATAGGACTTCCAGAACATGCGAGAGGTTGACACGCCCACTGGGACTGTTACCAGTCAGAATTCTTTAATGGGATAATCATCTGAACATCGAGATACGGCGCCCAGGACCAGACACAGACCTCACATGTACCAATTAACACATTGGTCAAGTGGAGCATGTAGGTTATTCTTGCTCAGAGAAATTAAGCAGTGGTCCAGACGGGGGTTGAACACGGTATCTCTCGATCCCGAATTGTGCTCCCGACCTCTAGGCAACGGCTACCCACATACCTCGTCGGGTGTATTATGCACACATGAGTAATGACACGAATTAAAATATTATGATCCTAAATTATCGCATATTGTCACGTGACAATTACCATAATTATCATCATATCATCACTATGGCTCTTCATCATTGAAACACCATAACAATATAGCTCGTGCTCAAGATCAAAATGTCATACGTAAGAGACAGTACGACTCTTAAGTGGTCGTAATACTTATGTATCATGTCACTAGAGAATTAATATACATTATTCAGCATGCCCTTATACAATCTGAATCAATAAGATTTAACCATCCTGATTTTACCGGAGCTCTTTGATGTGTTAGTATAATGTTCCGTGTGTAGATTTAACGTGATCTTGTCCATAGGTAGTAATTATTTAGCTTATATGGGCATATAGTCCGGAGAATTTGACCCGACTCTCGACCTTCTATTATCATAATTTAACAGCCGATATATAGTCTATATTTATAATTCCCGTTGTACGCTTTCATAAGCGGAAAGTATCACGAATACGCTCGATGTTTAATACAAACACAAATCTAAAGGACTGATAGTGCAAGATTTGCTCGCGGAATGTTATATAATCAACGCAAGAACCTTGTAATATATGCATGCATAAAGGTCAGGAGCAGGTCAAATTCTCCATGCAATACTTCATACTTCATATCAACGACCTTGCTCGAGATTGTCAGGGATTATGTAACAAAAACCCTCGTTTCATCATATCCGCCGGTACTGTCCATTAACCTTTAAAGGTTAGCGACGTTCGATCGATAAGTGATCATATTCCACGACATGAAAACCTATTACATTCTCATTAAGGTATTTTGTAGAGGACAGAATGATGGAGACAGAGAGAAAGGCGATTTGCAATGTCGCAGTTACTTTACAACGTATGAAGGGCGAACGATAAGTTTACAACGTCGAAGAGTCACTTATAAAGAACAGAACAGAACATAATTCATATTCTAAGACGTGTACAGAATTACAAAAATGGATAAAAAAGAGTGCACCCGTAGTAATCAACCAACCAACCACAAGTTTCAAGCAATCATATTAAATACGTACATGGACTGCCTGATTAATACAGGTTCAGCTGTAAAACAAAAAGTATAAGACTTGTTGATAAAACCATTAAATTTACCAGATGGATCTGGGCAATACATTGAATAAATCATAACAACAGCGAGTATCATTCACCAAGTCAAGACAAAAACACTACATCAATATAAAAGTTAATTTAAAGTCTACTATCAGACATGACATACCCATTCATCTGATAACTGTAAATACATGTACATGTACACTTGTGTTGGTAAGTATTGAAATTGTAGTTGTAATGGAATATTATTTCACTAATATGACATATTTATACGTAATTTCATTATACATTGTACTAGTATATCCATACGGCTGATATTTTGTACTTTGTCATTAGATTTATTGATGCCATGTTTCTGTTGCTTCAATGTTTTACTGTTGAGGGCCTTAAGACAGATTAACAATTTTGTCAAGTAAGCTCCCTCCATAAATCTTTACTATTATTATTATTCATACACCTTAAACAAGAGGAGCATTCTTACTTCAGTAGGATCAAACCCGGGACCTCTCGATCCCATATTGCGCGCCTCCTATCTCTAGACCACTGCTTCACACCATGATGACATTACAAGACCATAATTATGAAACCCACGAATACAAATTTCAAGTCCTTTTTGGCTGTTTTAAGACCACTGAAATGATCATAAGACCCTTACTTGTAAGGTTTGTCTAGACAGACTAAGGGTTGCACTATGATTTAGGTTTGAATATAGTTATATACATATCACTGGCTTAGAATGCGGAGGTCGTAAGTTCACAGTCGATATTTTGAGAATACAAGAAAAAACTGTCTGAAAACTACTTTTTACTTAGTCAGTTTGACCAATGTGACCAATTCATATATTCATGAAAATAGGCTCATTAGAAGCGCCTTGTGATGCAGATTTCATATATGTATGCAGCGTATAAGGTCGTAAGTACTCCACATGCTAAGCAAGCGATATATGCGATAGCTAGTAACCTGTGATAACTCTGTCTACACTGGCATCCTATATTATGTTCAGTTAGATGGCTCCCAGGAGAGTGGGCGTCACTTGATGGCGCCATTCCGATATGTAGAAATCCTACATGCCAGCAACTATAATCATTTGCACGAAAGGGAACCATTTATTAAGCTGTTTATACTGTTAATATTGGCGACGTAGCTAGGTATATGGCGCATATAGTGATGGTAGTAAAACAGAGAGCACAAATATATATGCTAATATAAAATGTTCCAAGTACATGTGTTTTTCTCAGGGTAAGCATAACACAAACCGACTTGCCTCAAGTAAATCTAAAGTAACAATATGTTAATCTGACTAAATCTAATTTTTTATATAACAAATAGAATAACCAGGGTAGCACTCGACAGAAACAGGAAAGCAGGTCACTCGTATACACCCAAGGACTTTAAAAACGCCTCACCTAATTCAAAGTCAAATATCGCTCAAAGTATTTATGTTATTGCAATATAATTTTACATGTGTAATATCTGATCTTTCCTATGTGTTAATCAGTTTAGTTTGTAATAAAATATTGTCTAATTATTTTCTAGGAATCCTGCAAGCGCACTCACCTTAGGTAAAAGTGTGGGATTTTCAAAAGAGGCTATGCGAGGCATTATACTCTTAATGTGTTTATATTTGTGAGATGTTGTAGGCACACTAATTCATCGAATACACTTGTTAATAGTTTTCTGACCTTTTATTTAAGCATCTGCAAGTTTTCAGAATGCTGGTTTACTTTTACACACGCCCTAACCGAACGCATTTAAACAGGTTTAAAAGGATGGGATTTTGAATTTTCCAATTTTAGTGATAAAACTTAAAACTTCATGATTTTGAATTTCTGTGAAATGTGTGAACAGTCTTTTGTTATTGACTTTATTTATGCTTGTTTAAACAAAATGACAGGTCATTGTTAAATTTGAACACGCGTAGAAACTATTGTGAAAATCTTAAATGTGCCAAGAAATTCGTTTTGGGACTTTGTAGACGAATGAGATCCAACATATTAGGATAAATTGCGCCCTTAGCCGGTATTGAAAATCCCACACTTTTGCTTAGTGTGAGTGCGCTTGCAGGATTACCAGAAAATAACGAGACAACATTTTATTACCAACTAAACTGATTTACACGTAGGAAAGATCAGTTAATGCACATGCAAAATTATATTGCAATAATATAAATACTTTGAGCGATATTGGGCTTTTAATTAGGTGAGGAGTTTTTAAAGTCCGTGAGCGTATAACCGAAGTAAGATCCAGCAGACTACAATGAAATATATGTACGACCTCGCATAATAAACCTACACTAAACAGAAACATTATACATGCATTTTTAGAATAAACGAAGGAGTATAATGCTGGACTTAAAGATGCAGAGGGGTATATACAAACAAACATACAATAAACAATTCAACATAAAGGCAAAATGTTTGTGGTAGTTTTATTCATCCCTTTAACTACGAATTGGACACTACATTCGTAAAATAATGAATGTATGGTTTCAGTCATGGCACGGGCAGTGGCAAATGTCACTAGGGACTTAAATTGTTTTAGGATGCACCAAATATCCCACTTGTTGTCCAGACAACTTTACGAAAGAAGTCAGTGTAAATAAAGGTTTTCTTGTAATGTTTGGAAGAACTTTGCAAATAAGTAACTATCGACCCATCAGGTAATACGACTAAACGCATTTGGCAGGGAACGGTTAATGACCAGGACTTCCATCCATTTAGATTGGAAAACGTATTCAATCTACCGTATTCCGGTCATATAGATATTACCTTGTCAAATACTTCTAGCGTATTGTTCACACATTATGGTCTAGGTACTATACTAACAATTTTCTGATGTGATTGAATACTCGAATCGGATTATATATTATTAAAATGGGAACATTTCCACTCTATTGAAGTGTGTTCCCGCGACAGGAGGAGGATATAAGACAAAGGACAAGGCTTCACTTCTGGAACACAACAAACATATCGTAAACACATACACCCAATTTAATTTCTTTATTGTAGTTTTTTTGGATCTTCAGTTTTCTTTCAAAATCACTTTGTTTTCATCTCATAGTTTTTTGATCGAAGAACAAGTGTTAAGGCCAAATGTACGATATGACACATACAGCTTCCATAAAACATCAGTAAACAACTATTGTGACAAAGTAACACACCATACAAGGTGAGTGACGAGTGGAGTGTAGTATGGATACAGTCCAAGTTGATTAAGTCATGAACCACTGACAGAATGAAATTGTTGAAATTAGAACCACCTCAAAGAGTATGCATCAGTAAATATTTTAATTGGAAGCGTCCAAAGTTAAAAATAAGTTACGTCATACCGATATAGTTTTAAAAAATACCGTATACTTTGAAACTTGAGCACCGTACATATATTAAGGCATATTTGGTTTCACAAGATCAGTATTTATTAAAAACAAGTCAGGTATCAAATTCGTCTTTTAATCCAATTTTCAACAGTTGTCGCGTGATGTGGTATGTGTGTTAACAACAGATTCAGTCATGCAAAAAACTTATGCTGAGGATTTGTTGAAGCGAGTATTATATGTCGATGGATAATTTATTTCAACAAGAATATATTTCGTTATGCCTGTGATACGTTCACTCGTTCAATCGAAATTTCGTTATGTCAGAGATTCGTTCGTGCGTTCGTGCGTGCGTTCGTTCGTTCGTTCGTTCGTTCGTTCGTATGTTCTTTCGTTCGTTCGTTCGTTCGTTCGCTCGTTCGTTCGCTCGTTCTTCCATCGTTTGTTTGATCGTTCGTTCAATAATTCGTTTTGTCAGAGATTCGTTCTCTCGTTCGTATCGTATCGCAACTCCATTTATAAACCGGAGAATTTGACCCGACTCTCGACCTTCCGTTAGCATAACCCTAACCTTATTAAACAGCTGATGTATGGTCTATATTTATAAACCCAGTTGTATGTTTTCAAATGCCAGAAGTATCACGAAGACGCTCGAGGTGTAATACCAACACATATTTAAAGGACCGGTAATGCACGATATGCTCGCGGGAATTTATATATTTATCGCAAGAACCTTATTCATGCATAAAGGTCAGTATCATGTCAAATTATCCGTGCTATACCCCACTTTGTAGTTGTTAACGAATAATGATAAAGAATTTAAATTTGAAAGTGAATTGACGTATGTGCTTTGATAAAACAGTACCCTAGTGTGTAGAGTGATGTTAGTGAGGAAATCGAAATATCTAGTGTGGCATGCTAACGAGTGTTGTTATTTTAGGTTGATTATGAAATAAGTTTTTCAATCTTAAATTAGTCACTTGATTCCTCATTTCTGATGTTATCCATCGCCACGAGGGTCAGAAAACGACTAGTCACTTTCCTTTTATGCTACGCATCTAGCTAGGGAATTGCTGAATTAATTTTTCTTTTGTCTTTGGTAAGACTCGGCCTGGGATCAAACCCGGTACCACCAGGTCTCGAAGAGGACACTCAAACATCTAGGCTACCACTATCGATTTTTTAGGAACGAGAGATAACTGTTTTGTAATTGATAAATAGGTAACAAACCAGATGTCTTATTTCATTACATAAATATAGGCCCTCTAGAAGACAAATTTTATTACATTTGAGATAAAACCTTATGCCAAATTATTTCATGGGCTATTCACAGCGTATATAATTAAGCACTGCATGATTTCTTGCGACGCTAATAAAATCAACTTAAGCACCATTTACTTCCGATCACTGTATGGCTTATTAAGAGACTAAACCTTTCAAAGTTACGGTACAATGTGGATATAATCAAATCAGTAAAATAAATGCTATAGTCATAATCTGTATTTACCGGAGACAAACGGAAATGGCCGTTCTTTCACGATTGGCTCTAGTCCGTTTATATCCGTTGATTCGAATATTTGTTTGTGTCGCTTGTATCAAGGAAGTCATAATTTAATAAAAGGTCGTGAAAGGATACTACATGTACAATGAAACCTGTAATAAGGACCACCAAGGGTGGTATGTACATACAGGTTTGAATGAACGTGATTAATAAATACAAATAAATGATCATATATTAATTAGTTTTGAAGCACTTCCTTAATTTCAAGATTCAATAAAAATTACCAGTAATGGCGAATAAGGAATAATCTTGCGCCTGTCAAATTACTAATGCCCAGCACTTGTCATTACGAGTGTCGATTAATTCATGAGATGAGAGATAAACACGAAATTTTATTCCATTAAATATACAGTATACTATTTCATGATAATTGCGACATTAAAAGCAAATAAAGCCGACAATATAAAACCCGATCCTACCACGAAACTGAAAATGTTCATAACGAACGTAATGTGAGTTTGTTTCTACGGCTCATCATGCAAATTGTATAGCCAGTCATTGATCAGTCCCTATCTATGCGTAGATCATGTATTAACGCTAACTTTATCCTTTATACAGACACTATGACTCAGACGACTACATAATGTATATATGTCATGCCGACGGCAAATGTACAGGTTGAACACGCACCAGAAAAATATATGAATAGCACGCGATTTTACATATGTCATTCGTCGGCATACTGTTTACTATACGTCTTAATGTCTTATCATAATAAAAAACTACTAAGTGAAATTAGATAGATAATCAGCCACATATATTCACAAATTACTTTTTGTATTCTTTTTGTCACGAGAAAATGCAATGATGAAAGGCAGTATAAACCTATGACTTGGCTCGCAGTTGATAAGTGATAAGTAAACACATATTGTTTTGGCAACATATAATTATAACATTTATCGGGAAAGGCGACCTGTTGAGACACAGGACGGACATATATAGGACTTCCAGAACATGCGAGAGGTTGACACGCCCACTGGGACTGTTACCAGTCAGAATTTTTTAATGGGATAATCATCTGAACATCGAGATACGGCGCCCAGGACCAGACACAGACCTCACATGTACCAATTAACACATTGGTCAAGTGGAGCATGTGGGTTATTCTTGCTCAGAGAAATTAAGCAGTGGTCCAGACGGGCGTTGAACACGGTATCTCTCGATCCCGAATTGTGCTCCCGACCTCTAGGCAACCGCTACCTACATACCTCGTCGGGTGTATTATGCACACATGAGTAATGACACGAATTATAATATTATGATCCTAAATTATCGCATATTGTCACGTGACAATTACCATAATTATCATCATATCATCATTATGGCTCTTTATCATTGAAACACCATAACAATATAGCTCGTGCTCAAGATCAAAATGTCATACGTAAGAGACAGTACGACTCTTAAGTGGTCGTAATACTTATGTATCATGTCACTAGAGAATTAATATACATTATTCAGCATGCCCTTATACAATCTGAATCAATAAGATTTAACCATCCTGATTTTACCGGAGCTCTTTGATGTGTTAGTATAATGTTCCGTGTGTAGATTTAACGTGATCTTGTCCATAGGTAGTAATTATTTAGCTTATATGGGCATATAGTCCGAAGAATTTGACACGACTCTCGACCTTCTATTATCATAATTTAACAGCCGATATATAGTCTATATTTATAATTCCCGTTGTACGCTTTTATAAGCGGAAAGTATCACGAATTCACTCGATGTTTAATACAAACACAAATCTAAAGGACTGATAGTGCATGATTTGCTCGCGGAATGTTATATAATCAACGCAAGAACCTTGTAATATATGCATGCATAAAGGTCAGGAGCAGGTCAAATTCTCCATGCTATACTTCATACTTAATATCAACGACCTTGCTCGAGATTGTCAGGGATTATGTAACAAAAAACCTCGTTTCATCATATCCGCCGGTACTGTCCATTAACCTTTATTTCACTAATATGACATATTTATACGTAATTTCATTATACATTGTACTAGTATATCCATACGGCTGATATGTTGTACTTTGTCATTAGATTTATTGATGCCATGTTTCTGTTGCTTCAATGTTTTACTGTTGAGGGCCTTAAGACAGATTAACAATTATGTCAAGTAAGGTCCCTCCATAAATCTTTACTATTATTATTATTCATACACCTTAAACAAGAGGAGCATTCTTACTTCAGTAGGATCAAACCCGGGACCTCTCGATCCCATATTGCGCGCCTCCTATCTCTAGACCACTGCTTCACACCATGATGACATTACAAGACCATAATTATGAAACACACGAATACAAATTTCATGTCCTTTTTGGCTGTTTTAAGACCACTGAAATGATCATAAGACCCTTACTTGTAAGGTTTGTCTAGACAGACTAAGGGTTGCACTATGATTTATGTTTGAATATAGTTATATACATATCACTGGCTTAGAATGCGGAGGTCGTAAGTTCACAGTCGATATTTTGAGAATACAAGAAAAAACTGTCTGAAAACTACTTTTTACTTAGTCAGCTTGACCAATGTGACCAATTCATATATTCATGAAAATAGGCTCATTAGAAGCGCCTTGTGATGCAGATTTCATATATGTATGCAGCGTATAAGGTCGTAAGTACTTCACATGCTAAGCAAGCGATATATGCGATAGCTAGTAACCTGTGATAACTCTGTCTACACTGGCATCCTATATTATGTTCAGTTAGATGGCTCCCATGAGAGTGGGCGTCACTTGATGGCGCCATTCCGATATGTAGAAATCTTCATGCCTGCAACTATAACCATTTGCACGAAAGGGAACCATTTATTAAGCTGTTTATACTGTTAATATTGGCGACGTAGCTAGGTATATGTCGCATAAAGTGATGGTAGTAAAACAGAGAGCACAAATATATATGCTAATATAAAATGTTCCAAGTACATGTGTTTTTCTCAGGTTAAGCATAACACAAACCGACTTGCCTCAAGTAATTCTAAAGTAACAATATGTTAATCTGACTAAATCTAATTTTTATATAACAAATAGAATAACCAGGGTAGCACTCGACAGAAACAGGAAAGCAGGTCAGTCGTATACACTCAAGAACTTTAAAAACGCCTCACCTAATTCAAAGTCCAATATCGCTCAAAGTATTTATGTTATTGCAATATAATTTTCATGTGTAATATTCGATCTTTCCTACGTGTAAATCAGTTTAGGTTGTAATAAAATAGTGTCTCATTATTTTCTAGGAATCCTGCAAGCGCACTCACCTTAGGTAAAAGTGTGGGATTTTCAAAAGAGGCTATGCGAGGCATTATACTCTTAATGTGTTCATATTTGTGAGATGTTGTAGGCACACTAATTCATCGAATACACTTGTTAATAGTTTTCTGACATTTTATTTAAGCATCTGCAAGTTTTCAGAATGCTGGTTTACGTTTACACACGCTCTAACCTAACGCATTTAAACATGTTTAAAAGGATGGGATTTTGAATTTGCCAATTTTAGTAATAAGACTTAAAACTTTATGATTTTGAATGTCTGTGAAATGTGTGAACATTCTTTTGTTATTGACTTTATTTATGCTTGTTTAAACAAAATGAAGATCATTGTTGAATTTGAACACGCGTAGAAACTATTGTGAACATTTTATATGTGCCAAGAAATTCGTTTTGGGACTTTGTAGACGAATGAGAACCCGCATATTAGGATAAATTGCGCCCTTAGCCGGTATTGAAAATCTCACACTTTTGCTTAGTGTGAGTGCGCTTGCAGGATTACCAGAAAATAACGAGACAAACTAAACTGATTTACACGTAGGAAAGATCAGTTAATGCACATGCAAAATTATATTGCAATAACATAAATACTTTGAACGATATTGGGCTTGGAATTAGGTGAGGCGTTTTTAAAGTCCGTGAGTGTATAACCGAAGTGAAATCCGGCAGAACACAATGAATTTTATGTACGACCTCGCATCATAAACCTACACTAAACAGAAACAGTATACATGCATTTTTAGAATAAACGAAGGAGTCTAATGCTGGACTTAAAGTTGCAGAGGGGTATATACAAACATACAATAAGCAATTCAACATAAAGGCAAAATGTTTTTGGTAGTTTTATTCATTCCTTTAACTACGAACTGGACACTACATTAGTAAAATAATGAATGTATGGTTTCAGTGAAGGCACGGGCAGTGGCAAATGTCACTAGGGACTTAAATTGTTTTAGGATGCACCAAATATCCCACTTGTTGTCCAGACAACTTTACGAAACAAGTCAGTGTAAATAAAGGTTTTCTTGTAATGTTTGGAAGAACTTTGCAAATAAGTAACTATCGACCCATCAGGTAATACGACTAAACGCATTCGGCAGGGACCGGTTAACGACCAGGACTACCATCCATTTAGATTGGAAAACGTATTCAATCTACCGTATTCCGGTCATATAGATATTACCTTGTCAAATACTTCTAGCGTATTGTTCACACATTATGGTCTAGGTACTATACTAACAATTTCTGATGTGATTGAATACTCGAATCGGATTATATATGATGAAAATGGGAACATTTCCACTCTATTGAAGTGTGTTCCCGCGACAGGAGGAAGATATAAGACAAAGGACAAGGCTTCACTTCTGGAACACAACAAACATATCGTAAACACATACACCCAATTTAATTTCTTTATTGTAGTTTTTTTCGATCTTCAGTTTTCTTTCACAATCACTTTGTTTTCATCTCATAGTTTTTTGATCGAAGAACAAGTGTAAAGGGGCAAATGTACGATATGACACATACAGCTTCCATAAAACATAAGTTAATAACTATTGTGACAAAGTAACACACCATACAAGGTGAGTGAAGAGAGGAGTGTATATTGATACAGTCAAAGTTGAGTAAGTCATGAACCACTGACAGAATGAAATTGTTGAAATTAGAACCACCTCAAAGAGTATACATCAGTAAATATTTAATTGGAAGCGTCCAAAGTTGAAAAAACTGTTTCGTCATGCCGATAAAGTTTAAAAAATACCGTATACTTTGAAACTTGAGCACCGTACGGAAGACAAAAAAGAATTGCGTGACAATTGGTTGCTAGCGTATATAATCATATCGATCGTGTCGTTTTATTACCTTGTCACCCCTCCCCTATTTAAATAACTGACATATATTAAAGCATATTCGGTTTCACAAGATCAGTATTTATTAAAAACAAGTCATGTATCAAAGTTCGTCTTTTAATCCAATTTTCAACAGTTGTCGCGTGATGTGCTATGTGTGTTAACAGCATACTCAGTCATGCCAATAACTTATGCTTAGTAATAGTTGAAGCGAGTATTATATGTCGATGGATAATTTATTCAAACAGTAATATATACCATCTTATTTCAATCTGTATTGTGTTGATTCGTTCAATTGTTGGTCCGTGCAATCGATATTTTGTCATATCAAAGATTCAGTCGTTGGTTTGTTATATCAATGGTTCGTTCAATCGCTGGTTCGTATTTAAAATATGCAGGTTTTTTTACATTATAAAACGTGTCAGCTGAAGTAGACAATGTTCTTAATGCTGGACATGTAGTGTCTACATAGAGAATTCCATAGTGTGAACTCCCTGGCTACAATACTTAGTGATATATGTACAGTATTCCTATGTAATGTATGAGATTCTCCACCAATAACTGTATAAGGTCTTCCCATCCGAGAAGATCCCAATTACCAAGTGGTATAACTAAGCCAGAGGGGGAATTTATAGTATACAGAATAGAACAGAACAGAATGCCGTACAAACAGGTGCATGATCAACAGTTCTCTACCTTTGTAAGATTGTCATAAATTCTCTCCCTTTGTAAGATTGTCATCATTTATCTTCCTTTGTAAGATTGCCATCAGTTATCTCCCTTTGTACGATTGTCATCAGTTCTCTCCCTTTGTAAGATTGTCATCAGCTATCTCCCTTTGTAAGATTATCATCAGTGCTCTCCCTTTGTAAGAGTGCCATCAGTTCTCTCCCTTTGTAAGATTGTCATAAATTATCTCCCTTTGTAAGATTGTCATCAGTTATATCCCTTTGTAAGATTATCATCAGTTCTCTCCCTTTGTAAGATTGTCATCAGTTCTCTCCCTTTGTAAGATTACCATCAGTTCTCTCCCTTTGTAAGATTACCCCTATTAACCTCTTGATAACACAATACAAAAAAAACACTAGTGTAGGTTGCGTTTGGTTACCAGAAACTCAACGTATGATTACAATGGAACAAGTAGACCAAGCTGTATCAATAACAGTACACAAACAACTCGGATACAAATCTGTGAACAGGAAATGGTTAATAGAAGTATATGACTATATGCTCAACTGTTGGGTTCCCACAAATATTCGGACTTCCCTGACCAAACATCAGTTTTCCTAGACTCTTTTACTTAAAAGCGATTGTGCGCCAGCATTAGCATTTTATAAGGACTAGCATGGCAATCAAATTATCAAATAGATAGAAGGAAGCAATATTTGGAGGGCTCAGAGAAAACCCGTTACAACTACACGTGATTTTAGAAGGCATTACAGCTGTTTTGCACTAAGCCCTTGATTTGTTGATGGAACAAAAGATTTGATAGACTACGGTTTTAAGACTGACAGTAGACATACGATATGTAAATTTATAATTATGAACTATCCTGAGCGAACAAGGTTTTTTTCTATCTTTTGGTATATCCTCAACAGTAATTGACACATAACGACAGCTATAATAACAAATTCCCTATCTTTGCTAAATTTCACGATTTCCCTGACTAATTTCAAAATTATCCGACTTTTCCACAACATTGAATATTTTTCCCAATAATTTTTCTCTTAAAGGGGGAACCCTTAACCAGATTTGCTATCTATTCCATAACCAGATGTAAACGTGTGGTATGAACAAATCTAGCAATATGACTACCTTTTGCGTATTGAAATTCAAGTGATTTTACATGTTGTATGAAATTAAGTGATTCTGCGTGTATTGAAATGAGATACACATCCATGTTTGACTGTAATCAGCACAAGATTACACAATACAGTAACTAAATAGAAGCAGAAATAGACAGTCACACAATAAGTGCGGAGTTTTTTTTGCGGGAACTCTCTGTATACGGCTAATTGGCTCCTAACTACCCGTCCAGTAATATGACTATCAAACTATGTTGGATTTTTAAACGCATTTGGCAGTGAAAAAGAAGCAGAAATAGACACACAAACGTCTTTGCTTCTTTCTATAGAGGAGAATTACCGTCACATTCAATTAATAAATCAATAACGCGTCTCCAGTCAGCTTTATATCAAACAAGATGAACACTGCAGAATTGACACAGATCTGAAATATCATCTCTTTGAAGTGAACTCTTTGAAGAAATAAAAAAATGAGAAAAAGAACAAAGACAAACACAACATTTACTGGAATACAATAGCTTTATTGCCTTTGATATTATCAAGAGTTTGTCGCAAAACTGTTCTAAATTCCATTTCAACAAGACTTGAGTTAAAACAATTTAGCAACAATACCATGATATGCTTCCCACAGTATTTCCATGAATTTGCAAATAAACTATACAATATCATTCAACCTTGAAAATAATAAAACTACAAAACATATTGGACACAAAAACAACATAAAACAAGACTGTATTCTATAAAAGCTTATGCCCCGGTGAAAGCCTTGGCCATAATAACTAGCTAAGTCAAACAGGGGAGGCATATTTCTGTTGAAATGTTGGATAGTGTTAAATGGGGTTGGCAATGTAAGGTGTTTATGGTGGTCAACAAGTGTGCCAAGTTTGAAAGCAATGCCTTGAAGGACTTTGAAAATATTTTACTGTCAAAATCTTTGGTAAACATTTCCAATGGGACAGACGAACGGATGAACAGACTGACAGGTGATCACTATATGCCTCCTGCATTAGTAGATGCCAGTGGGGCATAAAAAATAACTTTATCAAGTGCTCTGCTTGAGAATGCCAATTCTCATCTATCAGTTATTATTGTGATATTTACAGGTTTTCAGATAGGGAAGATCATCTATTCATATGCAAAAGTGCCCACCATCAATCTATTGGATGAATGTCGTTAAAATGAACAATAAAACCTGTCATTCACCAATTATTAACTGGTGGGCACATTTACATATGGTTAAGGCTTTTTTATATATTATCACCCCTATCAAAAGGGCCAGCCACCTGACTTATGAGACACCTATCTTTTGTATGTGCAGTACTTCCCAAATCCCTTCTCATATGAATATCCTTGTATGTAAACATGATTTCTCAGCTTAGAACAACAGCCATTCATTCAGTTTTATAACAGATAGAGCAACTACAAACAACTAAGAAAACTGAAATCACTAACATAAGAATGAAAACAACGTAACAAATATAAAACTTTATCTACATAATTACTGCTTTAACTAACACAGTACAACCTCTGCAGAACAACATTCTTTGGGAGCTGCAAATATTGGCAGTTGTTTAGAGGTTGTTGCTCTAAGAGGTCAAAATTTAGATTAAATATTAACTAAGGGAAATTTTGAAGGTGTTGTTTAAGAGTGGTAGTTGCTTTAGCAAGTCATTGATATCATAAGTTTCTAAGCAACATAATTACCAGAATAATTGAATGTTATTTACAGTTATATAACCTAGATCATCGAGTGTTTTTCAAAGCTCTGAACATTGCAATTATTCAAATTATATCTAAAAGTGACTGAGTAGTGTCTTCATAGAGCCAAATCTCAATAAGAATACCACCTCAATATTCTATATTATATTCTATGCATGATTCACTCTCAATATCAAGACCAACTCAATTAAGAAACCAGTTTTCAACGGTAGTTTTATTATTGAGATTTTACAATGTTGTTTTTAATGAATGTGAATAAGTAGTCAGTGACCTCACATACAACTTGCATTCAAATTGCAGCAGTAATGTTTAGATTTACACAAGTCCAGTATTTAACACAAAAGGAATGTTCTCCTTGTAAAACTACAACAAAAATATATAACAACAAAATATATTAGTTAAACATGTATGCCTCAATGGCAGTCCAATAGTCAGTAATGTTAAAGGTCATGGTGGCCTTGACGTTTGACCTATGGACCACAAAAGGAGTCAATTACTGATGGCGACCAACCTCCATATAAAGCTTGAAGATATTGGACCCAACTGTTCATGAGATATTGATCAGAAAGCATTTGATCTATATATTAATGTCACAGATCACAGCAACCTTCACCTTCGTCCTAATGACCTCAAAATCAATAGGGGTCACAACTGCTGATGACCAACCTCCATGTAAAGTTTGATCAACCTAGGGTCAAGTGTTCTTGAGTTACTGAACAAACACCGTTTGGTCTACCGACTAACAGACAAGCAGACCGACCAACATGTGCAAAGCAACATACCTCCTCATCAAAGATGGAGGAACATAATTATAACTAAAACGTCAACACTTTTAAAATATACCATAATATTTCAACACGATGTGCGTAATATCAACATAATTACAACACTATAGAACAATAAGTACCATAATATATTGCATGAACCACTCAATATACATAAAATACACTTAATATATTACATCCAAATAATTATCAATAAATACCCTCAAATTTACACACTTTTTACAACAAGTTAACTTAACAGGAATGAAGTCTATAAGTAAATGACAACCCAATGATGGTGTGTAACCTACCACATGTAATTGACAACCCAATGATGGTGTATAACCTACCACATGTAATTGACAACTTAATAATGGTGTGTAACCTATTGCACAAATAAAACAAATCTAATGAAAAATAAAAACAACCTTTTGCTACACTTATGCTTCTTTCAAGTTTGAAAAATGTACGATTTTTCAAACCAACATCAAGTACACTGTGGGGAAATAAAACTAGACTTACAGATTTTCAAACAAGGGTTGTAACTCTGGAGAAATATGTTCCAGCAAAAACAAAGCTCAAGTGTACAAACCTATAGGCTGATACACAGTCACTATTGCACAAAGACATTGCAGATTTGATCATTCAAAGGTAACAGACAACATTCTCAGATCATCTTGGTACTGTTTTATCAAAGCAATTAAGAAAATAGTTAAATTTGAATTCCTCATAATGCTTATTCAACTACAAATAGGAGACAGATGTTGCTTCCAGGGGATCATAAACTGAATTATTGTTATCATTGCATATCCCTGTACCACAATTAGTAGCAGTAAAAGAATTATAAATAATTCAAATGTGAGTGTATATTTATGATTTTCGTAAGTGCTTTGATAAAACAGTACCCTGATGACGGATAATGAAACAAATATAAAATTCAAGTATTCTTATAAAAATTCAAACAAATGAAAATACATCTGTGTTAATAATGAATGGTATGAACAATTAGATAAATGTATGTGAGAACACTACGGCCATTCTTGTTCACCAGAGTTTTCTTCACCAGTGATATCACACTGGTCCCAAACAATCCTTTTCGGGCGCAAATTAACGAAAAATCAACCAATCAAATCCATTTTGTTCATTTCTATTTATAGCTATGACGGATATTTGTCTTGGGTGTTTTCCTGTCATCGTCCAATCAAAATCGAGCCTTAGCAGAATATGCAAATTTATTGTTCGGAAAAAACAGTCGAAGAAAAAAATATTTGAAACGTTATTCTTTCAATTATAAGATAGTATTATCACTTTAAAATCAATTCAGTAGATTTTTTTACCATATTAAGTTGTGTTGGCCGTATTTGATTGTTAAATAAAAGGTGCTCATACAACCTATCAGCCCTTTTATTGTAACCCTAACCAAGTCAATGAATCCATGGTTTCAAATTTTCTGAGTGTACACTAAGTATATCAAATTATCAAGTTACGAAAGCTGGTTCCCAGTTTTTCTACAGTTCCTGTAACGTCACATCCGTTGCATCTGAACATTGCCGCTGCACAACCTTCTCTATACATAGGGTACACTCAGATAATTTGATACACAAAGGGTACACTCAGAAAATTTGAAACTATCTGCCTATGACTGAATCTAGAGGAAATTGGTCCTGTATATTAGATTATAAATTCGTGAAAATAAAATAAATCACATACCTTAGTACAATACGATGAAATATGGTGAAACATTTTTATAAACATGTGTAACAACATTTCATTCAGATCATAACAGTGTTTTTTTCATAACTGTGTGAAAACAGTCAATGCACATAAATATCAGATCTTGAAATTTAAAAACAACATGATACCTAAGTTGAATAATATGAGAGGAAAAAATATCTTAAAAAAATCCTGAAAATAAAAAATCACAAATTCTATACAGTAAATTATCATGATTTTACTTTCAATGGACAAATAATCTGTGTAAGCAACCAGAGTATGTCTTGGATCAATGACAGCTCTACATGGAACACCATTGGAATCCTTAGAACAGCTGATTCCACAATAAGGTGTGCCATCCTTGATATATGTGTACATGTGTACCTGTACTTCAAAATAAACCCAATTACTGAATTTATATCAAACTTGAGATTTTACATTTAAGTAGATTTATCCTGATATTTTATAACTCAAATTTGATTTTTCTCGCCTATAACCATTATACAATTCACACATAAAATAATGCAGGAAATAATACCAGTTTCAAAAACAAGACATCATGAAACAAAGGCTGAACCAAGATCGTCAAAATGACAATAAGATAAGATAACAAACAAATGGAATTCATTAAATAATACATCATTTACAAAGATACATTATGCTGAGTCATTTACAAGGGAAACCACTCTGAGTCATTCACAAGGGAGAACACTCTGATCATTCACAAGGGAGAACACTCTGAGTCATTCACAAGGGAGAACACTCTGAGTCATTCACAAGGGAGAACAGTCTGAGTCATTCACAAGGGAGAACAGTCTGGATCATTCACAAGGGAGACCACTCTGATCATTCACAATTGGATGAAAATGTCAACAATCATGTCTGCTTTTTGCTGATCATATGTATTCTTCATCTAAACTCTCTGAATCTCAAACAGTTTAACATTTGTGTCATACCAAACAGGCGGATCAACATTTCTGAAATGAATTTAATAACACATATTTATAACACATGATAACAAAAGCTCAACAAAAATCAAATTTAGAGTGACAATATTGCCCTCTGCGATCAATTGGTAAAATAAAATTTTATATTACATCAAGAGCCTGTTGCCTAACCAAACTGCTATTAAATTGTGTTATCAAGCGCTTTCGATCCTATGTCTTTGCAACAAGCAATGCTTGCCGATAGCATACCGTTTCTTAACAGTTTGCTAGGCGAGTGCTTTGTTGTGCATCAGACTGCTTCTGTAGCACTTTGCTGCGCAAGGGTCTGCTATCCGAAAATGCTCGCTGGTAGCATATAAATTCTTATCTTCGTCCGCTACATAGTGCTTTTTAAAGCATGCTGTTTCCTAGCATAGCACTTTAGAGCACTTGGTAGTGCTTCTATTAGGCAACGGGCTCCAAAATCAATAGTAAATTTCTGATAAGTTGGTTATTTCAACTGACTACTATGTATGGATGAAAACTGGCATTCATAGTCAACCCAAAAAATGACAAAAAGAAAGAAATATTGTACCTGAGGTATATAACTCCCCAGAGGTATGTTCTAAACCACATAGTGGTTCCACTGTTAGCCTGATACTTCCTGATGAGTATAGGATGTGGAACTGGGAGCAAGCCAACCAGGGTACCATGTTGTAGAAACTTCAATATCTCACTCTCGTCCGTCAGCCCTCTGTACATGAAATATATCATCAATGATTAACCTACATATAATGACAATATCATCAATGATTAACCTACATATAATGACAATATCATCAATGATTAACCTACATATAATGACAATATCATCAATGATTAACCTACATATAATGGTAATATTATCAATAATTAACCTACATATATTGACAATATTATCAATAATTAACCTACATATAATGACAATATCATCCCTATATATTGTACCCTTACACAGTCAGAACATAAAAACAGCTAACATTACATATACAACAATCTTTCTTTCTGCTGCTGCCACATTTGTTATAAAAAATTTCTAAACGAACGAACAATCAAACAATCGAACAAACAAAGAAATGAAGAAACGTTCAAACAAACAAATATAACAAAGCAAACAAGCAAGCAAACAAAATGAAGGTACATACTTATCAATACAGATTTTCTCCACTTGTGGTACAAGAACCTGTAACATTCTCATTATGGTCTGTAATGGTAACTTGTGCTTCCATGAATGTACCTACAATGAAGAGAAATACACGGTAAAATAAATAGTTTATACACGGTAAAATATAATGGTAAATGTCTTCTACATGCAGGCCAAGATATCCACAAACAAGCTGAGAGTAGTTATTTTTACATATAACAGGTGTGTCTCGGTTACACTCAATGGTTCAAATACGGGTGGAGGCACTCATATGCCACCCATATTTCAGCACAAGGCTGACTAGCAAATAAAGGCTATGCGCAAAAAATCCGTAATTGTGAAAAATTGTGCATAGAAAATAAAAAAAAAACATTTTGGTTGACTTAAACCTGAAATCAGGTATGTACCTGAAAACTAGCAACAACATGGTTCCAAGCACATACATTTCAACAGGGTTCCAAGCACATACATTTCAACAGGGTTCCAAGCACATACATTTCAACAGGGTTCCAAGCACATACATTTCAACAGGGTTCCATGCACATACATTTCAACATAGTTCCAAGCACATACATTTCAACATGGTTCCAAGCACATACATTTCATACATAATAAACCTAATTACAATGCAGATATGTTAAAGATGTAAAGCAGAAGTTAAGTAAGTGGTAATCAGATACACTCAACCACTTTTCTAATTGGTCACTTTTCAAACTCAAAATACGCTTAACTGTTATCATTATGTTTGCACAAAAAGTTCTATAATCATGGGGCCTGGTCATGTATAGTAGATACCAACTAGATACTAATAGCGTGAACACTACACTCAACCACTTTTATAATTGGTCACTTTTCAAACCGGAAATACCTTTAACTGTGATCACATTATTTGATGGCAAAAATGCAAATTTTATCGAAGGACTGACCACGCATTCTTTGGCATGTGATTTAGATTTTTAATGATTTAAATGTTAAAGGGACTGCCTCACGTATTGGTGTATCGCAAAAATAAAATTAAATTGTCAAATATTCATTTAAGTTTGGTATAGTTTCCTGTATATGCCATAAACAACCACATTGACATAAAAACAAGTAATTGAGAATTGAAAGCAATACAGAAGTCCCCTACCGGTTTGAGACCATTTTCAATGTTTCTGTTGCCATAGCAACCACAATTTTTGTCAGAATCAAAATATTTTTAGACGTGCATAATCCCCTTATTGCCCCCTATTCACATATCAAGTTTCATAAACCTAGCTTGTAAACTGCTTGAGTTATGGCAGGATCCAGATTTCGGCATATTTTCACTCTTTCTGTTGCCATAGCAACCACAATTTTTGTCAGAATCAAAATATTGTTAGACGTGCATAATCCCCTTATTGCCCCTATCCACATACCAAGTTTCATAAACCTAGCTTGGAAACTGTTTGAGTAATGTCAGGATCCAGATTGTTTGACGGACGGACGGACTGACGGACGGACGGACTGACGGACGGACGGAGGGCAAACCTATAGTCCCCTCCGGTCAAAAACCTGTAGGGGACTAATAACTTGGGAAACATTGGCATTTTGTAGTAATTTAGCATTTTTACACCCAAAATTCTATAGGGTATTAATACCCTATAGAAATAGCACTACGATCACTTAAATTGCCTGAAATTTGTTTCCATTTGATGAAAACGAATTGCGAAACAAACCAAATACCTCACAGATGGTTCGGCTATAGTTTGTTGAAGTTACAGTTTGATCATGTGTGAATTATCAAGAGTGATTTAAATTGCTTATATATGTCATAAATCTTTCATAAAGCAACCATCAGTGGCTTTCTATTATATGAATACTTGGTTAGGTAGGAAAATTACATCATAACAAGAATTTTAGCCTGATCTGTGAGCCAGCACCTTTAACCAACATCAAGGTACATGTACAGTCAGCTCTCCATATACTGACATATTCATATACTGACAGCATTTTATGGAAACAAATGTTTGAAAACGTATCAATTCAGTATACTGACATATTCATATACTGACATCATTTTATGGGGACAAATGTTTTAAAACGTATCAATTCAGTATACTGACATATTCATTACAACAAGATTTTGCTTGGGAACTAACAGCATTTATGTATCGAGACATGACTGTACAATGTTCTAATAAGCAATTCAGTTAAATTAGATTACCCATTCAGGGGAGGCAACCCATCCACCACCTGCACTAGACGTGGAACCAGCTCTCCTGAATGGTGCCCGGGCTGTTTCACTGCTGGGTGTCGTCGGTGTGGCTGGAGGTGATTCCTAGCAAATAAATATTGATATCTTTTTACATTATTCTATAATATGGATATTACAGAAACATAATATACAAGAGTAACAATCACAGATACTTGGTGTCTGGATCACGCCCCCTCCTGCCACGCACCTGAATATATTTATATCATCATTGTGTATCCAGACCCATACATTAATCCCACAAACAATAGTCGAATGTGTTTTAGATGTATAAAAAATCTATGTAGCTCCTTTTACAGTTTAAAAGACACTGTGGGTTATTTTAGCCATAGAATTACGTATCTGGAGGGGGCATAGTCCAGACCCCCAAGTGTATGTGGTAGCATAATCTTCGTATTGGAACCTTACTACATACAAAGTTTCTTAAACCTAGCTGGGAGACTGTTTGAGTTATGATATGATCCAGATTTTGAAGAATTTCACCATTTCCGTATCCATAGCAACCAATTTTTGTCCGAATTACTGTTTGGAAACTGTTTGAGTTATGGCAGGATCCAGATTATTTGACAAACGGCAGACTGAGTGAAGGATGGAGCGCAAACCTATAGTCCCTTCTGATTGGAAACCAGTAGGGAACTAATAACAACATATTGTCTACACCTTGGATGGCACAAAGCTGAAAACATTAATATAACAAGACTGTGTTCAATAAACGCTTATGCCCCCTGTGGAAGCCTTGTCCATAAATAAGTCTAAGTCCAAAATTAGGTCAAGGT
The DNA here is from genome assembly GCA_947247005.1 of Spisula solida. Lineage (NCBI taxonomy): Eukaryota > Metazoa > Mollusca > Bivalvia > Venerida > Mactridae > Spisula > Spisula solida. The sequence continues at coordinate 68,065,155 of OX365944.1, read as the reverse complement.
GAAGGTCAAAATGGGGTCAGGTGATACAGGCATGTGGAGAGTGTTCATATACAACATCCATGCAAGTATGGAAGCTTTGTAGCAAGCCATAATGATGCTAGAAGAAACGGTCAATTTGGGTTAACCGGACGGACGGACGAACGAACTAACGGACGAACGAACGGACAGGTGAATCACTTTATGCCTCCCGATCTATCGATATGGGGGCATAAAAATTTCAAATACAACACAGTAAGGCCTTTAGATTATTTCTTTGTCAACAATAATATAACATACACATACCACGCTGTCAGCTTTCTGTACTTTAGTTATATCACTGTGGTCAGGCTTGGATGTGGCTCCAGCCATTGGGTCCTCTATCTCATTTTTAGGTTGTATGCTCATAGTACCGGTTGTTGTAGCTAGTTCTTGCAAGGATTCTTTATGTACCTCGTCAGGTGCAGCATGTTCTGTCATTTTCTCTAAACCTGTATATGTAAAACACGTGAAGTTGGCCGGGAGAGTTTTCAGCTCTTGTAATTAGCATTGTACGGTAAAATCATCATTTCGCATGAGGGGGTTACATTTTTTATTGATTTCATGGTTGAACTCGACCACTTAATTCAAACCCCATGAATAGTCGACCTCCAAAATATGGAAGACGGGTTTTCTATTCTATGATTTGTAATCCTAAAATTCATAATGTCACGAAATTACTTTTTTTCACAAAATTTTAATACCAGGAAAATTATATACACTTTTTCCAATCTTATAGATACAGCAGCATTTATATACATGTATTAGATTTCATTTAGAACTTCAAGATTATAAACATATAAATCTTCTGTTGGATATTGTATCATATATTTCAAAGCTGAAAACTTGATTATATAATTAAGCACATAACAAAAGAGCGTTAAGACCCTCAATCCATTAGATATACAATGTACATACATCATCATCACAGCAATGTAAAATCAGTATTTTTCAAGAGGTGAATTTATCGTTTATTTTTTATGAACTTGACTACAAAATCTCATCCCCACGATTAATCGACCTCTCAAATTCAGACATGGGTTTACCCTTTCATGTTCTGTAATCCATGAATTTACGCCCCTACGAAAATACATTTTTATAAAAATTCACGAAAATATGTGATTTTACAGTCGCATATATTATAAGCCAAATACTGCCACTTCTTTCTGGTGTCTGGTGCTCAGACTTTGTGAGCACCATCATGTTACAACAGTTGATACTTGATTTATTGCATCTGGAATGTTAGCGTGTTTGAAGCACACCACAATGCATGCATAACAATTAAACGATAGGAATGTGTTGTTTTGGTACACATGTATCTTCAAAATATCTAACACACCAGAACGAAGATATCGGTAGTAGTAATCAGCTCTTATTATAATAACACACTAGAACAAAGATATTGGTAGCAGTAATCAGCTCTTATTATAATAACACACCAGAACGAAGATATCGGTAGTAGTAATCAGCTTTTATTATAATAACACACTAGAACAAAGATATTGGTAGCAGTAATCAGCTCTTATTATAATAACACACCAGAACAAAGATATCCGTAGTAGTAGTCAGCTCTTATTATAATACATGCTTTGAACAGTATAACACTGACTGTAAAACATAAATAAAGTTAAAAGACCACCTGTGAACAAAGACCACATGTGAACAAAGACCACATGTGAACAAAGACCACATGTGAACAAAGACCACCTGTGAACAAAGACCACATGTGAACAAAGACCACATGTGAACAAAGACCACATGTGAACAAAGACCACCTGTGAACAAAGACCACCTGTGAACAAAGACCAATATATCAAAACCTGTATGCAAAGTTCACCAATTTTATTATTCTTAAGACCATTTTCAATGATATATTGAACCTGTAAAGAGAGACCACATAAAACAAATACCAATTTTGCTGTTCCATGTGGGGTCTCTGTTCCATGTTAGGGTCTTTACAGACATAATTGACTGTATAGAGAGGTTCTGTCTCAAGTTGTCAATTGATATAAACCTATATTAAACGAGTTTTGAAAATTTCCTTAACCAGTTTAATATATGTTTCTATCTCAATTTACATCGAGTATTAGATTCTTTATATCATATGACACTAATAACATGATAAAGCACACTTTTCTGTTGAAAAAACGGCTTTGCTATATAAACGACACCAAAAATAATGTCATTTACAGCATAAAATGACGTCATTTAGAAGATTAAGTGACGTCATAAGAATATACATACTTCTTATACTAACCCGGATACAACCAAAGTCATGTGATATAATGTAGATATAATGTATTAAAACTGTTAAAGTGATAAAAGCAAAACGTGCCACACCATGATGCAATATATATATGTTACATAATCCAGTTCTGTATAATATAAATAAATTACCCCACCCACTTAAAATCAAATAGAAAGAATATGATCCCATAAATACAGGCTTCAAGCAAAGACTACAACTCTTGGTTCAACATTTTAGCCAAAATTCATATACATCAAGAATATAAACCACAAACTCCAAAAAAAATGCAAAATTATATTTTTTTAAAAAATAACAAGAAATAAGCGATCCGTGTGAAACAATATGCTGATAGTATTAGTTAAAAAGCAACAAAAAACATCATTTTATAACAAATGAACATAACAGCCTCGTTTAAACAATGGTTGGTACCTTCTGCTTTTACCATATCTTTAACAGATGGAGGACAATAAAGTCTGTGTAAATCACGATAATGTTGAAAGCCTACAAATAGGAAGCAAATACAACATCAGTGCTATGTATAGTGTTCGCAAGTTACATTACATACCATATACCCACGTTTTATTTGAGTATTTACTTTTAGAGTGTATATCAAGTCCTCGGTGCAAAACTATTGTAACTACATCAATTTATAAGAGAGATCACCGTATTCATATGCAAAATGCCGACCAGATATCTATTGGATGAATGAACAATAAAACCTGCCATTCACCAATAGCTAGCTGGTGGTACTAATCCCATTGTATACAAACATGATCTCTCCTATATTGGTATGTACAATAGTTTTGCACCGAGCCCTCAATATGGTAGTACAAGTAATTCTATGCCATTATTCCCCTGTTTTAATGCCCCCAAGGCGAAGCATTTTCAAATTGGGAGGGGGCGTTTATTTCAGTCTTTACTTTTAGAGTGTATAAAGTAGTACTACTTTCACAGCAGATAATAGGGGAGTGTTAATACGGGGATATACAGTATACATGTATCTAACAGTAGGCTACCAGACTTACAGAAAGTTTCAGACATTTGGACGGGTAAAGACTGAAGCAGCAGAGTGGGAGGTCACATTTTTGTAGCTGTACAGCCTTTCATGCTCTCATTTCTGTCAGATTTGTTTTAATTTTTAAAATAAATAAGTCTATCAAACCAAAACAGGAATAAATAAATAAGATGCCAGACATTGGCACTTGGCACTGATACTTGTTAAAATGTTGTCAGTTTGGTTATCAGATATATAACATAATATCTGGAAGTCTGGTTTCCACTACATTATTTTCTACATCAAGAAAGCCATATTCTATGTATTGGCCATAGTGCTCCAAGCAGTGCCTGAAATTGTCACTTTCCTTCATGTCTTAACAAATACAACTTATTACCAGATATTTTGTTCATGTGTCTAAAAATACAAGTTGAAAAATCCAAAGGCCATAAATCATAAGTGACCATTATTTGTTCTGTTACAAATCTAGTACGGAGCCATAGTCTAGAGGAAGGACACGTGCTTAGGGATCAAGAGGTCCAAAGTTTGAATCCCGTCTGCACCACTGCTTAATTTCTATGAGCAAGAATAACCCACAATGCTCCACTCGACCAAGGTATGAATTGATATCTGTAAGAGCGGTGCATGTACATGTTTGTTATTCCTGGGCGCCATATCTCCATGTTGGCTGCACACTCACCAGGAGAAGAATCTCAGATTTCAATAGTTAGCCCAGCCACCAGGGGAAGTTAAAATGTCAAATGGTTGTTGAATGTCTGAACTGCTGAAAACGACCCTCGAAAACTGGTAACTTAACTCTTCTTTTTTAAGTACCAGTCCAGAACAGATCTGCTTCTATAGTCACTGAGCATCACAATAATATACACCTACACTATACAACAACAGATCTGCTTCTATAGTCACTGAGCATCACAATAATATACACCTACACTATACAACAACAGATCTGCTTCTATAGTCACTGAGCATCACAATAATATACACCTACACTATACAACAACAGATCTGCTTCTATAGTCACTGAGCATCACAATAATATACACCTACACTATACAACAACAGATCTGCTTCTATAGTCACTGAGCATCACAATAATATACACCTACACTATACAACAACAGATCTGCTTCTATAGTCACTGAGCATCACAATAATATACACCTACACTATACAACAACAGATATACTTCTATAGTCACTGAGCATCACAATAATATACACCTACACTATACAATAACAGATCTGCTTCTATAGTCACTGAGCATCACAATAATATACACCTACACTATACAACAACAGAATTAGATCATTATGATAGGAGATGACTCAGAGCTCTCCTCAAGCCCCAGCATTGACTTAGCAATTTCACTAACTACTAAGGGATTTACCCCTCGCTACTTTTGTCAAACTGAATCAGTTTAATGGATAAATAATAGGAAAGTAATGGTCAAATGACAAACCTCATTGTGTGCACCAAAGTACCACTGACTGCTTGGTCCCAGTCACTTGCTACATTAAAATTTATTGAGAGCCCTGTTGACTATAAAAACCTTGTACAAACAGGTATGCTAAATAGCCAAACTATAGAAAATATATCTTATTTATCTAAGTATGTAAATTGTTACAGATTGCTTGATTATTCAATGTTAGTAGGCCCTACTGCATGCATGGAACCAGCGGGAAAGGTATAGTTGGGAGTGGACAGTCTGTCGTGTTTTCCTTTGGAATAAATAGCTGTAGAATGACCATCTCCCTTAGCAAAACAGCTCAGGTCAGACTTCTTCCTCAGAAACAAATAGCTGGTCAGACCCCAGGGCCCCCTGATAATTGGTGGATCTGCATATCAGTGCAATGTTAACTAAAATTAGATATATATATGGATAAAGGGGTTCAATTTTAAGGCAATACAAACATTTTTATGGCATACAAAGTATGGTGAGCTGAAGCCAACCTCCACTCCACATATACTGACTTAGAACAGTGTTGCTTTCACTTTTCCATATGCAAACAATAAGCAGTTTTTGCTGCTGTTTCAGTTAAATATAGGATGACAAATAAAAAGGCTTAATTAGTTTTAGACATGGCAAGATTTTGCTTTTAATTTCAGGGGTTTGTTCTATTGATGCATAATGCCGAATCCTGAAAATTCGGCATATATGAAATTTCAAATTACCAAAACTCAGTCAATACTTAGTATTTTTTCTAGACTTAGTTTCTGCCGAAAAGTTCATTCTTTATAGTGCAGCAAATCTGGATTTCCCGATTATTCCTGAATAGTAGGACCACTGTAAGCTTTAAGGCAGTTAATACAATAAAGCAGTAATAGTGAGAGATAGGTGCTGTACTTTATGGACATATGGAATGCTGCTTATGTATAACATCATGATTAAACTAGCAAATGTTTACATCAGCACAGCAGAAAGTTATTTACCCATCTGTGTAATGTTCGTAACAAAGTAATCTTCAAAATATATACAAATAAATATATACATGTACAAATTATATCTAAGTATATATACATGATAGGTGTAGTGAAGTATACTCAACAAAACAAAAAGTTTAGTCAGTAGGAATTTATTTGTTATCATGATTTTCATAAATGGTTGAAAGTAATTTTATGTTCGTTAGAGACAATCGTAGTGAGTGGCCATTTGGTTTTATCCCTGCCCATTTGGCCAATGACCTCTAGCTTCGAGGAATACGGAAGTAATAAAAATATCACTTTATTCATATCTTTATTCATTTCTACAAGTACCCCTTTAAGAATGAACACCACAAACACATGTCTCGTGTCCCCGCATGTCTCGTGTCCCCACATGTCTCGTGTCCCCACATGTCTCGTGTCCCACATGTCTTGTGTCCCCACATGTCTCGTGTCCCCACATGTTTCGTGTCCCCACATGTCTCGTGTCCCCACATGTTTCGTGTCCCCACATGTCTCGTGTCCCCACATGTCTCGTGTCCCCAGAGGGATAAGATGACTTTCTGGAGCTCTTTGCGAACCATGTGTATTTCAGGAAGACTCATCAACAGTTAGACAATTAATGTCCCAGAAACTGTGAGAAGATATTAAGTTAGTACACACACACCTTTGTTAGTTCAGATATTCTGTATAATATATTGAAGGTGAACAGGAGAAGGTGTGACCCACATACATGTATGTACATTAGTTAATATATTCAGTATAACATGGGGGGTGAACGAGAGAGGAAGCATGGTCCACAACCATTGTTAGTTCAGATATTCTGTATAGTGTTGGAGTGAACAAGAGGAAAGTGTGATCCACACATCTAGTATGTATGTAGGTACATTAGTTGATATATTCAGATAATTCAGTATAACATAGGGGGTGAACGAGAGGAAGTGTGGTCCACACACACATCTATGTTAGTTTAGATATTCCAAATAATGTTTGAGTGAACAGGAAGGCAGGCTACTGTAAGTGTATGTAAATTTACGTTTCCGAGTCTTTTTGGGTTTGTGTGTGCTGCCCTCTGGAGAGACTCGAGAAATATCCACCGTGAAAAGTGGGTCGCCGTCAAAGTTTGAGGGTTCAAGCTCGCAAACAAGATCAGCCTGAATGTGCACTAAACCAAAACTGCATGGTTACTATACATAATAAATACCATTGTGCATAAACTATTGTGAAGTCTTAAATAACAACACTGATTTAATTTACACTAAAAAGCCCAAAATTGTACTAAATACCTCGTTCATAAAAATCTCAATCAAACAATAATTCTGGAAATTGAATATTACAAACTGATCTTTGATCTATTCAATTAAGATCTGGGGTGGTATTCAATATTGATCTTATTTAATTGGAGAATAAGGATAGCCAATCATATCACCTGTTACTGACCAACAGTTTAATATGGTGTTATCTGATTGGTAGTTCTTATCCTTATGTCAAGTAAGAATAACATTGAATACCACCCCTGATCACTTAGAATGGTACGGATATAGTTTTGGTTTATTTAGGAAATGACAGGAAATAGATCCAACATGACAAATCCACACTGACATCTATAACATTAAATTTCACCCTCAAATTAATCTTACCCTAAATGTAAACAAGTCTTCCGGAGCCCGTTGCCAAACCAAGCCACTTCCAAATTGTGCTATCGAGCGCTTTCCTACGTCTATGCAACGACAAGCTACCAGCGAGCAGTGTTTGCTGATAGCATACCGTTTCTCAACACCCCTCGATAGGCGAGCGCTATCAAGCCCTTTCTTGTGCAACAGACTGCTTCGGCAGCACTAGATAGCGCTTTGTCACACAATGGTCTGCTATCCGCGAGCGCTCGCCGGTAGCATATAACTTTTCCGCTTTGTCCACTACATAGCAGTTTTTTTACAGCATGCTGTTTCCTAGCTTAGCTCTACCAAGAGATCAGTAGTTGTTTGGTTTGGCAACCGACTCAAGTTGACTACTTTTATAATAAAAACATCCAAATCATTAAGCATGGTTCCATAATCTGTAAACCTCTAATAAACCATAAGACATGAGGAATCTCTACACTGGTGTATGGTCAGTTATCAATTGATTTGTGAATACCTACTTATAAATATCCACACAAATATGTAGATATGCCAAAATAATACCACTATCAGCATATGCAGTATATTATGCCAAGAAATTATTTTTCCCTCAATGTGCATAATATCTTATCATTAATAATTGTTCTTGTACCTTTAAAAATATAATTGAATTGTGTCAGCTTACAAAATGTTCTTAGAACAACCATAACAATGTCACCTTGTTATCTTTCAGAGAAATAAATGTCAGTGCTTATCAAGATAGTTAATAAAAAACCAACCATTATCAGCACACAGCAAATATCTAACACTATAAGGAAAATATTTGTAAACTATTCAAACTAAAACTGTGCATAGTATAGTAGTACTTACTCAGAATATCTTCAAAATTAATAAAAGTTAAATCAATAAAAAATAATATTTTCAACAAAAATGTTAAAGTACTACAATAAAAATGAGGTAAAAAATAGAGAGTTCTACAATACCTAAGGATTAACTGAAATCTGCTCTTTTTAATTCCAGATCTTTTATCAAATACAGAAGTAACTAAAAGGATTTTGTCTAGAAATTGTTCTTAATGTCTATCTGACACCAAACCAGTTTCAAATTCCATGTTAAGATTTCGCAAGTAATTGACCTTGATACATTAACGTAAAAACATCCAACTGAGAAGCACCTCACTAGCATGTAAATAACCCAGAGACAATACAATAACTTTTATATAGACTTTCAGCAAGGTAAAACATAGCCAACGCCTCACTAGCATCATTGTTACTTAACTTTCAAACATTTATCTAGCAATACTAACATAAAATCTGAATATACATTATTACATAGTGTTAGTCACCTCGAGTATTATAGTCACTTCCACTAAATTTTGGATGATAATGTGCACTTGCTATAAAAATCATAGCAACAAGAATTATTGGAGTACAATATGAACTAACAGACAACATGTCACATGCATGTATCTCACACATACAATAGGGGCGGGGCACAATTCAGTATACACTGGTTACTTTAGTTAAATACAGGTGTACAGTCTGCCAAATTAGCACTTGTCTGATTGTCCGGTACAAGTAATTGTTGATTCGGGCAAGTAACTTCTGCAGTAGTTATATAGGAAAACAATTCAGTTTTGCCAGGCAAGTAGTTTAAAATCCTAAATTCACAGACTGGGTGTATACACAAGATGTCAACATTGATAAAACTTCAGTGTCATACTGGAAAGTTTATAATTCACATAAAAATCCTTGGGTAAATGAAATTCAAAAATATCAACTTCTAAAGCCATGCAAAACACAATTACAGTAACATGGAATATTAAAATACATAAAACAAACTTACGGGGTGTTGCAGCAAGGGAAACTTTAAGGGTTCCCGGTTCAGCTTCCGTGGCTGGTAGTGCACCCTCCATGGTTTGGGGTTCTTTGTGATCAGTCGGGGATGGAGTATGGAGTTTTTTTCCTCTTTTTGTGAGAGCTTTGGCAATGGATGAATGATCAGTTGGCAGGTTGGCTAGTTGATGAAACACTTGTCGTTTACGTATAATTGTGTAGACCAAGTTACTGTTTCCTGGAAATAAGACAATATTGAGTGTTATGTTTATGTACTGAACAGTTATAATTATAAACAGGGCAACACTGAACTAATGCTAAACTATACACTCTCGATTGCAGTACTACTAGTATTTCTTTGGTTCTTTAATATTCAGCAAACAACTAAAACATGGCCCAGAGATAACAAAACGCTATATAACACTAAGGTACTTTGACAAAAACCCAAATTGTTCATTATACATAAAATCAAACTTAGCATGAACATCATACATCATGTGAATGATTTAAGTGTTAAATCAAAGAACATGTTTCAAAGTACTGGTCAGAACTAAAATGTTCTAGACGTCAGAGCAGACAACTCTTGAAATATCTGAATCTGAGAGAAGACCGGAGATTTCTTAGTGAGATAAATTGGAAAGTATAACCAGGGTTAATTCAAAGAATGTCATAAACCCACCATCAAACTGGTACTGTATAATGTTGTTGAATACTTCCAATAAGAAGAACACAAGATGGTGGTTGGTAGGACTGGCATACAGGAACCACGGAGTACTAAAAGCCTGAAATATAAACATCAAACATGGTAGGACTGGCATACAGGAACCACGGTGTACTAAATGCCTGAAATATAAACATCAAACATGGTAGGACTGGCATACAGGAACCACGGTGTACTAAAAGCCTGAAATATAAACATCAAACATGGTAGGACTGGCATACAGGAACCACGGTGTACTAAAAGCCTGAAATATAAACATCAAACATGGTAGGACTGGCATACAGGAACCACGGTGTACTAAAAGCCTGAAATATAAACATCAAACATGGTAGGACTGGCATACAGGAACCACGGTGTACTAAATGCCTGAAATATAAACATCAAACATGGTAGGACTGGCATACAGGAACCACGGTGTACTAAAAGCCTGAAATATAAACATCAAAACATGGTAGGACTGGCATACAGGAACCACGGTGTACTAAATGCCTGAAATATAAACATCAAACATGGTTAGACTGGCTATCAGGAACTACGGTGTACTAAATGCCTGAAATATAAACATCAAACATGGTTGACTGACATAGAAAGGGAAATTTGAGGTTTGATCCCAGACTGTGACATCATACAAGTACAAGGCATTCACAATAGTACTGGTACAGCTCTTGTCTGCGAGTATTACAAATGTAAGTTAGTTCCAGGGCTGGTTGACTCTGTGTCAGAACATTGTGACTCCTTTCACTGTTCAACTGATCTTAATTACTCTATAAATCGAAAAGAGAATGTTCTAAAATGGTGAGGTTTTTTCGGACAGAAATTGTTTAATTGGAATTTCCAAATTCAAGAACCACTCTGGCTTAAGCCATTTACAAGGAGTTTTCACACTTAACAGCATGTGGAAGACATAATAGTTTGATTTTTAGTAACATGACAAATGTTTATAAGACACTTACCTCTAACAGATGCAATAATTTAGTGCTGGCGACCATGGACAATGTCTTCAGATAGGGGGATACTGTAATACAATACTTTCATATAATACATTGTTATAAACATGAATATTTTAGAAACTGAAAATTCAGAATATAAAATTCAAAATCTGATACTACTTTCTGACTGATAAGAAATTATTACATTCTTCCTAATTTGTATCACAAAAATATGATCAATATTTGCCATCCCAAAAAAATCATACACAAATTACAAATACCTTTTTTACACAAGTCACTAGTATAATATGCACTGAAACCTTTTTTTAATTTCAGAAATAGAAATGAAAATTATTTTCGCAGTAAATATTTCTTTCAAAGACATATAAAAACGTTTACCCCAATCACAGACCCTGTCACATATCCTATATTGTTAGATCATGGGTGATATTCAATATTGATCTTATTTAATTGGAGAATAAGGATAGCCAATAATATCGCCTGTTACTGACCAATATTTCAATATGGTGTGATCTGATTGGTAGTTCTTATCCTTAAGTCAAGTAAGATCAATATTGAATACCTTCCCCAGGGTCCGTTCTCACAAAGAATTAGTTTTTTCAGGATCAAGCTATAATTGTTTTATTGCTAATATAGAGAAAAAAATGTTAATAGAAAGGTAATTATTTTACACAGGGGAAACAAAATTGATAATTTCTTAAATTTCGAAGAAGTTTTTACGCATAGTTATCGAAATATAGTGATAATGAATTTACTATGAGTTTTAGATTTTGATCCCTGTTTATTTGAATTCAGTCTCAAATACAATAAATCCCTTTTTTGTAAGAAAATGAATGTTTTACAGGTTTTCAACCTGTTATCTAGAAGATTTTTAGGGAATGGAAAATACTTTCAAAAGATAGCAAACACAGAATTGAGCTCAATAGCCTCAAACTTACCATTAACAATAATGGTCAACAAACAATCAAACAATGGCTGTAATCTTTGATGACCAGTTGTGATGATCTTGTGAAATACCTGTACAAAATATACATTTCATGAAGATCAATTAATTCAACCACATAATGCATTCCATCAGTGTTCAACTCTATCAGGGGTCCTACTGAGGCACATTGCCCGATCCTAAAAATGAGTCTCAAATGTGTTTCGGTTGCCATTAGCTCACATCCCTACACCAAAACTTAGTTTAAATATTGTTTTATTATCAAATTTCAAATGACCATAACTTTGTCAATTCTTGGAATTTTTTCATCAAATAACTTCTTTCTTAAACTGTAAATCCAGATTTCTGGATTATTCCAGAATTGTATGAAACAAAGTAAGGTCTTGTATGTTAAGGGATATTCAAAATATCAACATTATTGCTAGGACATGAATAGGTAACCACAATTCACCAACGTAACCGCACAATTTTAGTAGCAATGTTTCAATGGGTACACAGGAACTATTTATTAATTTTAGTACTCAGCAATTTTTATTACTGAACAGTTTATGGTACTCAGCGATGACAAAAAGTGAACAAAAACAAAGTTTTTCCAACTTTGTGGGTGGAGCCCTAGTGCTGTGATTTTGGGGAAAATTCAAAACTGCTGCAAAAATAATAATTATGTTACACTTCGTATTATTGTACTCACAATAATGAGGAAGTCTGCGTGAGTTCCAGTGAAGACGGGTATATCCATTGGTACTCTTACAGTATACGGCTTGTTCAATCTTACACCAAAATTTCTCTCACCGCTTAGCAACAATAGAATAAATACACCAATATGCATCAAACCAACACGTGCTGAAATAGATAGAACACTTAGGATTTATCACAAGTTGTCAATTGGTATAAACTTATATTAAACGAGTTCTGGAAATTTTATTAAGCAAGCCTCTGGCGAGCTTAATAGTATTTCATGAACCAGTTAAATATAAGTTTGTTCCAACAAGTGTTAGTTTTTTTTATCATATGACACCAATTACACGACAATAAACATCTTTCAACTGAAAAACGGACTCTGCTCTAAAAAAAAAAATGGCGTCATTTACGTCATATGATGACTTCATGTAGAAGAGGAAGTGACATTCTTATAATGTTATATTACACTAGTGTAGTATAAGAATATACATACTTGTTATATTAACCCAAATCAGTCATATGATAAAATAATATACACAAGGTGTTAAAAAAGTTTGTTCTCAATGTTTAATTTCAAGAGTTTATCCTCCTGATGTCTGAATAACTATACTGGGAGTTACATTGGAACGATTAAGCAGTTTATATAAAGAATGCTATATTTTTATTCCATATACAGCATAACTGAATTCAGTGCATGTATGTTATTAGTATAAATTGTTTATCATATCAATTCAATATTCTTGCAGTGAGAACTAATAGCAAATAGCTAACAAAAAGTTGAAGGAGCATATTGGATAATGCACAATATGAGTTCTTGTCTAAAAGATAAAGCAAAACAGAGCAGTATATCTTACATTGATCAGCCCTGGCATCATTCAAGTAGTACAGAATGGGTACCAGTATATCCAATACATCACTACTCTTCAATACATAAAACATGAATTTCTGAAATGTAAAATATCACATGATCAGTGACTGAAGTAAACAGAACAGAATATTACAGATCAAACTGTCAATAGAGCCAGGGCCCTCGATCTACCGTTTTATGGGGACGAAATTCCAAGGAATTTGGAATGTGTTATATTTAAGAAATAAACAATGAAAAACCATAGTATACCAGCTGTTATACAATAGTTTGGAGTTCTGACATGTAGGAATTAACCACAAAGGTTGTAGGCTTGTGAATACTTTATTTTGATTCAAACATGATTTATGTGTGCAATTATATATTAGGCCAGTGTTACTTTGCAAGAGTATGTTGTTTACTTTACTTGTTTACCTGCATGACGTTATAAAAACAATGTGATGTCACTTCTATCGGTTTATCAAACATTAAACAACGCTGTTTGTTCTTTGTCTATATAGGCAAAATGGTCATGTTAGAATATGATTTATATAAACACTTACTTTATTGATATCACACATCTTCCAGAACAGGACCAGTAACTCTTGATGGAACTGTATCTTTTTAGTAGATCCGGGTAAATAGGTTTGCATCAGTGGATTGTTCAAGAGACGTGTAATACCTTTCAATATGAAATGGAAATCCTGAAAAAAAATGTGGAAATTTCATGAAAATCAGGTTTTTCAACAAGGAAAGTTATTTTGCCGAAACTTGCAAAAATATGAAAGCCCAAGTGAATCATTTTATATAATGCATGGGTCCTACTGAGGCATAATGCCCCCTGAAAGTAAGTGGCCAGTCTGTTTCGGGCGCCATAAGCACACACTCCTACACCAAAACTCTGTTTCAACACTGTCCTATTATCAAAATTTAGCATGTGAAATTTCAAATGACCATAACTCTGTCAATACTTAGTACTTTTTCATCAAAAAACTTTTATTTCCTGCAGAAAAGATCATTCTTTCTACTGCAGCATTAATCCAGATTAATCCGGAATTGTAGGACCCCTGTATAGAGGTTGGAAAGTAAACATGCCTATAGCGTACCTCCTCTCTGTGGATCCGAGACAGGTAATTCACAAACAGATTATCTGAAGCACCACTCTGAAACAGAAAGTTATAAATAATGTTAAACAGCCAAGCTCCCTGAAGGATTACAAATCTTGTAAAACAACCCAGCTCCCTTATGGTTGCCAATTTTGTAAAACAGCCCAGCTCCCTTTATGGTTGCCAAATTTGTTAAACAGCCCAGCTCCCTTATGGTTGCCAATTTTGTAAAACAGCTCAGCTCCCTTTATGGTTGCCAATTTTGTTAACCAGCCCAGCTCCCTTTATGGTTGCCAATTTTGTAAAACAGCCCAGCTCCCTTATGGTTGCCAATTTTGTAAAACAGCCCAGCTCCCTTTATGGTTGCCAAATTTGTTTAACAGCCCAGCTCCTTTAAGGATTGCCAATCTTGTAAAATAGTCAAGCTCCCTTTATGATTGCCAATTTTGTTAAACAGTCCAGCTCCCTTTATGGTTGCCAATCTTTTAAAACAGCCCAGATCCTTAAGGATTGCCAATCTTGTAAAATAGTCAAGCCCCAAAAAAGCCTTATGTGTGGTTCTTTGTTATTTGGGTTTAACACCATTTTTCAACAATTTTTCTGCTATAAATGAAGACCTATCCACTGAACCAGTTTTCTGGATTGTATCAAAACCAGTACTTACAAACCCTTTTACAAGTAACCGGCAACTTCTTCACATGTGAAAAAAAGTCAACATTGTTGTTAATTTTCATGGAAAAGTATGACTTGCTGCGGCTGGCAATTGAACCCGGATCGCTGGGTTACAAATCAAGGGCACTAACCACAGCAACGTCCAATTTCAAATCATAGAAAAACCTTATGTAGTCGCTAGAGGTCTCAATGTTGGCCTTTTCTTCATGAAAGTTGGTCACAATGATCATCTCAACAAAATCTAGGTTAAGTTCGATATTGGGTCATCCGGGGTAAAAAATAGGTCCAGTATAAACTTTCATTAATCAAGGAAACAGTATAGAATTGTGTACCTCAGCTTGTGGCTCCATAGCTGTACCACCAGCGGTACCATCCACTGATACATTCTGCTGATTGGTTGAATCATTCTCCATGGTAACACAGAGAACCTGTAACGCTGACTCTACCAGAGCTTCACGGGAGTCAGTAAACATGAGGTGATTGTACGGTAATCCGTACCCAACCGGATCATATGCACATACAACATTAATCAATGATGTAAACAACGGTAGTGCATGTCTGAAAGTAAACAATAGATACATGTTAACATGAGGTGATTGTACGGTAATCCATACCCAACCGGATCAGACACAACATTAATCAATGATGTAACAACGGTAGTGCATGTCTGAAAGTAAACAATAGATATGAGCCAGTCTCCAGGAAAACCTGCTATTTTGACAAAAATATTGACTATAAGATTTTCCATAGTATTACAGGATACTGTTAAATAAGCAAATTGCAAAAGAAAGTATGTTAATATCTTGAGTTTTAACGAAGTTACAGCTGTTTTTGTAGAGTCCCTATTCGGAGCTTTTTGTGTGACGTCGCAAACGTCATTCAAACGTTATTCGACGTAACTGAAACAAGTATTTCATTATTACACCATTTGATCAATTCTTGACATAAACTGTTCAAAATAGTACCAAATTCTATAATCATGTTTCACTTTTCAAAATATATATCAAAATCGAAATTGTTTGCATTCAGAGAAAGGCTGCTTCTGTTTTAAACAACTAAATCCTCGTTTTTCTCAATCGGAGTACTTTTCTGAAATTGGTCACCATAGCAACTAAGTATGTGTTTTCGACATAATTCATAGGAAAATTTAAAGCTAAGGTATAGTACTATATGGGTCAATTACTTAAAATAGAATCAATAGATATGTATTTTTCCTTATTTTAGAGCTTTATAAAAATCGTGTTACATATAGTAATTACATAATGTCATTATAGCAGGTTTTCCTGGAGACTGGCTCATATGTGTAAAACATTTGTGCCCCTACTGGCAGCCAAATAGTGCCTGTGTTTTATTCACTGACAAAATACAAGAGTTTTTATTTCGATTCTAAACACAATAATATCCCGCACTATTTAACTGCGCGCATTCCATGTTCACCCATTTTACATTGAACATAATTCCACGTTGAAATTGAGTGGCTATTAGCTGGTACAATTACCTCCCTCGTTAATGAAAATGATCATCGTAATTTTTCTGAAGGAAAGAACACATTTTAAACATTGAATCAATTTTAATAACACAAGTATAAGGTATCTATTGCATGAAATGAAAAATATAAATGAATTGATAATCTGAAGTTTTTATGAAATGTGGTGTAGAGTATATTGGAGTTTCTAAAAATAGATGTGTCATTGCTGTAACACTTGATACTTGTGCAGCTTGCCTTGTTCGCAACTTGATGTAGTTTTTACTATAATGTGCTCTAACGTTTCTGCCGAGTGTGGCAGATTTGGCACATTATAGGCAGTATTTCAATGCTGAGTTGTTTTAAAACATGATATTGCAGCAATGTAACAAACCTGTTTTCTGTAGATGTAAAGAAATGTATCCACTGGTTTGGTGTGCTGTGTGCATCAGCTGAAATAGAAGAGAGAATACACTTAGTGTTCCTTGAGTTCATTTGTATAAATAGTTCATGAATTTCGTTTGTCTTGATGAACCCTTAAACATCTAATAAAGAAGCCACATTTTGAGCCTGACAATTCTGACCGACGTCATATTTTTTCAATTTAATTTTGGCCCTTGGACACTGACCAGAGTAATCATAACTGACATTGAAACTAACATAACTACTTCTCTATTTCCATTCAACTGAGACTGTCGTAGTGCATGGCCAATCAGTTTTATCCCTGCCTAATTGGCCAATGAACTCCGGCTTCAAGGGAAGAGACAGAAAGTTTATGTAATACAAGGAATTCAGGTGTGCTGCCCTAGCTCTTTGCTAATAGAATCCTTGGTTCTTTAATGTTCTGGGTGTGTAGCACTGATACACGCCAGACTTCCTCTGTGTTACCAACCAGTTCATCTCTATTTGGATGGGTGACACTGAAGAAATTTCCAGTGTCCTGGCCGAGATTTGAACCAGGGACCTTCGGATTGGTAGTCGAGAGTAAGTAGCACTAAGCCACTTTTCAACAGTAATATTCAACACCTCCAATAAGAGACTACGTACCTATGGGTGGCAGGTACATTGTTTCAGAGAAACATGTCAGAAGTAGTTTTATAATTTCGCTCCTGTTAGAATCATGTTGTACATTGTGAGCCGGAGAGTGAGCAAAACCAACACCAGATTCCCAGATATATTCACAACTGTCTATAGTTGTCATGTCTTCAGGGTTGTCCTGTAATAAGGAAAGATAATGTTGAACTCAAAGATAACGAATGACAGATTCTTTTAATCAAAGTAAATGAGTCAAAACAAGGTCAGAAATAAGGAATTTAAGCCGAAAAGCTGGTGACGTCAAACATAATCACACACGTTGGAGAACATTGTTCCGTGATTTATTCTCACATGGAAGATCACGGTATTTATGAGATGAGAGATACTCTGTAAATAGATGATTTCTCAGAGTTACAAGGGCAAATAACTCATAAATATAGGGTCACGTGGTTACCAGCCTTGTCATACAGACTTCTTTGTGATGGTGAAAAACTGTGCTGAGTTTCAAATGGATACCTTTGAAAGTCTTTGAGATAATGTCTCTGATGTATGTATTACTTACCGGACCAGTTTTTCTCCCGGATGCAACTGTAAACTCAGGACAGAAGAGTAAGTCCTGAAAAATACAAGTAATTAAGAATTGCAAGCAATACAGAAGTCCCCACCGGTTTGAAGCCATTTTCAATGTTTCTGTTGCCATAGCAACCACAATTTTTGTCAGAATCAAAATAGTTTTAGACGTGCATTATCCCCTTATTGCCCCCTATCCACATATCAAGTTTCATAAACCTAGCTTGGAAACTGTTTGTGTTATGTCAGGATCCAGAATGTTTGACGGATGGACGGACTGATGGACGGACGGAGGGCAAACCTATAGTCCCCTCCGGTCAAAAACCAATAGGGGACTAATAAACAGCCTTTAGAGAACCCTTTATTATCAAGGAACTGTCATTCGGAGTTCAATCTTTGGTAAGGAGTTCAAACCTCCGATAAGAAAAGTCAATTCATCATACGACTGGGATACATACTAGTAATTCAATTATGTTTAAATCTGCAGTCAATTTCCTTGATATGACCCAAAGATAGGGACATATCATCAAACATGCATTAATATCACATGTTTCTAAATATTTAAACATATTTTTCTTTCAGAAATAAAGAATTCATACATACACATAAAGCGTTAAGTAACGTCTGTGCCAGTGGGGGACTCTCATTCTGAAATCATAAACGTTTCCATATAGAATTTAAACAATTACTATAATCAGAGGTCATACTAAGGCATAATGCCTAATCCTAAAAACTAGTCACAAGTCTGTTTCCAGTGTCGAATAGCACACATTCCTACTCAGACACTCAGTTCAAAGATTGTTTTATTGTTAAAATTTAGCTTTATGAAATTTCAAGTTATTACTTTATCAATGCTTTGTTTTTTTTTCATCAAGTAATATATTACAATTGAAAATATTTAATCCAACAGCTGACGTCAAGTTATTTTTAAAAGTATTCAAATTAAACACAAAGTGATAAATTATAATTCAAAATTGTACACTTGTAGATTGTTAAATGGCATGTTAAAGATTTTCAATTTGTGTGTAAGTAAGACATTAACAAGATATGTTTGTAAAACACATATGCCCCCATGGCAGGTAAATAGTCAGAAATAGTAAGGGTCACAGTGACCTTGACATTTGACCTACTGACCTTAAAATCAACAGCAGTCATTTACTGTTGATGACCAACCTCCATGTAAAGTTTAAAGATCCTAGGGCAAAGCATTCTTGAGTTATAGAACGGAAACCATTTGGTCTACCAACCGACATGTGCAAAGCAATATACCCCTCAACCAAGATTGATTGCATAAATATTGGGTCAGTAAAGGTCAAACAAACAATATTTTCATTTAGGTCTGACAGTGTCTGAGACACAGAGTGGGTGGGAGTTGAATACTGTCTGAGACACAGAGTGGGTGGGAGTTGAATACTGTCTGAGACATAGAGTGGGTGGGAGTTGAATACTGTCTGAGACACAGAGTGGGTGGGAGTTGAATACTGTCTGAGACACAGAGTGGGTGGGAGTTGAATACTGTCTGAGACATAGAGTGGGTGGGAGTTGAATACTGTCTGAGACACAGAGTGGGTGGGAGATGAATACTGTCTGAGACACAGAGTGGGTGGGAGATGAATACTGTCTGAGACACAGAGTGGGTGGGAGTTGAATACTGTCTGAAGTCTGGCTGTATGAACAGTAAGAGTTGAATACTGTCTGAAGTCTGGCTGTATGAACAGTAAAACATACCTCAGCATCATCAGACTGACCAGGTAACGTTGACCAGAAAAATCCTCTCCAGTCAGGATCCTCAAATATATACGGTAACACCCTCGATAACAGTCTAACACAGTTCAGTACTGAAATATAGTCAAATATATACGGTAACACCCTCGTTAACAGTCTAACACAGTTCAGTACTGAAATATAGTCAAATATATACGGTAACACCCTCGTTAACAGTCTGACACAGTTCAGAACTGAAATATAGTCAAATATATACGGTAACACCCTCGTTAACAGTCTAACACAGTTCAGTACTGAAATATAGTCAAATATATACGGTAACACCCTCGTTAACAGTCTAACACAGTTCAGAACTGAAATATAGTCAAATATATACGGTAACACCCTCGTTAACAGTCTAACACAGTTCAGTACTGAAATATAGTCAAATATATACGGTAACACCCTCGTTAACAGTCTAACACAGTTCAGTACTGAAATATAGTCAAATATATACGGTAACACCCTCGTTAACAGTCTGACACAGTTCAGTACTGAAATATAGTCAAATATATATACGGTAACACCCTCCTTAACAGTCTAACACAGTTCAGTACTGAAACATAGTCATGTTTTAAAATCAATAAACAGTGTAAGTGTTAGAGATGCAATGTATGAGTGTATTATTTACCATGAATTTTCTTGAATATTTACATACAAATACATACAAAAAATAATGCTGGCATAAATTTTGTTTACACTTTGACAATACTATGTAATTATATGTTACACTCCTCATATAAAACATAATGTATTTAATCATTCACCTATTTGTTGTTCTCTCTGAGAAGGACAACCACTTTCTGAGGCCGATACTAATTTTTCTACTGCCTTGTAACACAGCGTGGCTAAATTCGAAGGTGATTCTTCCCTTAATGCTCGTATTTCCGCCGCTGGTATCAATGTAAACACATCTTGTACACATGTAACACTTTCTGACCAGAATTGCTCCCAGAAGGCTTCATCACTTGCTTCTATCGGCTAAAATATAATGTGAATAAGAAACATCCGATCAAAATCAGGGGTTCCATTTGACTCGGGAGGAGGGGTTTTGACCCTTGAAATGCCAAAAAAGCCACATTTGATTCTCAAGATTTTGGTTTTGAAGGGTCATTTTCTTTTTCATTTTGCCTATAAAATGGTAAAATTTAGTCAAAACTATCAAAATGACCCTTCAGATTCAGAAGCTAGGGGAAACCCTGCAAAACCAACTACCAATGTCATAGAAACAGCACCATTATAGTAAGTGTTTTGTGAAGGAAAAATGAGGGTTTTTGGTGGTTCCACTGATTAACTTATGTACAGATATTTGAAAATGTGAATCAATCTGCTAAAAATATTGTGGCAGGAGATCGTCAGTGTTCACAGTCACTATGTACGGTCTTCAGGATAACAGAAAGATCACTGCACACATTTTATAACCGAAAATTGTTGTGTCACCAAACAATCAGTGTTATAACTTGTCAGTTGATGTTTGTTGTCAGTGCTTTTCTAACGTAACATCTACAAAGATGTCACCTATCTAATAGCCGTTAAATTGTCTTTCCAATCAATTCGTTTTGACAGCTGACACAAACGGCCGACCCCCTGTCACAACACGGTGACCTTGTTAATTCTCGACTGGTTTAATATTGATTTTCAGTTTTTCACACCGTAAGCGTGGTGCGCGTGTTTTTTACTGTACACAAATTAAGAACCAGCCTGTACCACTTATATCGTTGAAATTTAATCTGAAAAATATAAGTTAGCCAGCATGTTCACCAATTAGCAAGTTTTAGCCACATTCACAAATGGCTAAATTGGCAAGAGGAAGCATAGGCCCAGAACGGTCCTACAGTACTCCTTCTTCATTCAGTTGGACACAGAGTTAGTTGTATGCGAGGCACACGTCATGGCACATCATGATCATTGGTGTTCTCACTAATACATTCAAAGGTTATGAGTTATCATAGAGTGAGGCAGTCCGTCACAGTAGGTATATCTTAATTTATCCGATGCTTTGTGTATACTGTATGGTTTACGCGTGACAGAAACACCTGTGACTTACCAGTCATCCCGAAATTCGACGGTCTGATGGACAAGTCCGGAAGATTTTAGGGGTTCGGGTAATGATAGTGAACAAGTATGTAAAGTATCAAAGCAATAAATCACTGCACTTTGAAGATATTAGAGGTTTAACAAGAGGGCCATTGGCCCTATAGCGCTCACCTGATGATTAGCAGTTTAGGCAGAATCAGTGACCTGGCGACCTAGTTTTTGACCCCAGAGGACCCAGTTGCGAACTTGACCTAGATTTCATAAATCCACACATTGTGGCCGAGTTTCATTAATATTACATAAGAAATGTTTTTCTTTGATGTAACCTTGTGACCTAGTTTTTGACCCCAGATGACCCATTTGCTAACTTGACCTAGATTTTATACAGACAAACATTGTGACCAAGTTTCATATAGATTAGGTAAAGCAGGTGACCTCTAGAGTGTTAACAAGGTTTTTCTTTAACGTGACCTTGTGACCTAGTTTTTGACCCTAGATGACCTAGTTGCGAACTTGACCTAGATTTCATAAAAACACATATTGTGCCCAGGTTTCATTCTGATTACATCAAAAATATGACCTTTAGAGTGTTAACAAGGTTTTTCTTTGATGAGTCCTTGTGACCTAGTTTTTGACCACAGATGAATCAGTTACGAACTTGACCTAGATTACATAGCGACAAACATTGTGACCAAGTTTAAAAAAGATTAAGTGAAAATTATGACCTCTAGAGTGTTAACAGTCTAATTGTTGACGGCGCACGACGGACGACGGACAAAAGGGTGATCACAATAGCTCACCACAGGTGAGCTAAAAAAGGGGGATAAATTCACCAAAATGCTTGATAGAGTTACCTCCCCCTGTGTATGCGTTGGGGTCATGATGGTGAACAAGTATGCATATTTTAGTATCAAAACAAAACATCAATGCACTTTGAAGATATTCGAGGTTAAAAAACCTGTACTTAAACTTTTACATTTGCATTTCAAAGTCAAAAAGGGGGCATAATTGCAACAAAATGCTTGATAGAGTTACCTACCCCTGTGTAGGGGTTGGGGGCATGATGGTGAACAAGTGTGCAAAGCAATATGTGAATGCACTTATTAGAGGTGAAAAACCTGTACCTAAACTTTAACATTTGTTCTAAGTAACGGTAACCTGACCTCTAGACAATGCGTGTAGGACAGGCTAGAGGTCCGGTAATTGATTTCATATGTATAAACCATATATTTTATTTCGTGTCAAGAATTTAAATGACGAACAAGTGTTTACAGAAATGTAAAACATTAACTGGGAATAACAGTGATCTCGAGTGTTTTTCGATAGTTTCGTCTGTGTTTAACAACAATTGATACACATTGATAACAACTTGAAGTCTAGAGGAGTACCGCACATTGTATATATTTTGGTCACTTTTTCACACACACGCCTGTCAGTACAACAAACTCTGCAAACGTCTCAATAAAGTTCTATGCAAGACCCACCCTAATAAATGTTGGTACCACGGGAAACAGCGCATGAACAACGATGACATTGATCCTAGGGACAAAACCCATCTGCGACGTTCTCAAGAGCCTAAAAAATTATCTTAAAATGAGTTTGTACAAGCGTGGTTTTTTGATACAACAGCACACGCACATTTTGTGTTTAATAACATATGATGACATAAGTAAATAAATAATAATAAACAATTTACCCCATCTTTGATATATTCCATAAAAAGTAGATCTACATTACAACACGTACGTTTTGATAAAACTTCGCGATCCCAATATACACTGTACCAACATTTAATTGAAACATAATTATTATGAAGATCTGATTAAAACTGATTTGTTTGTTTGCAGTTTCAAAACTGATGTGTGAGCAAACAAATACCATCGAACAAACAAAAATAAATTCAGCAATTACCTGCAGCATAATAACTTATTTAAGTGTCGCACACTTCTAATCAACTTGATTGCTAATTAATTAACTATTTTTTACAAGATTTCTGTCAAATTTTTATACTTACTTGTATAGCAAGGTAAATGCATTGGAAGTCTCGACAGGATAAAATAGATATTGTTTATACACATGAAATAAATTACAGGACCTCTAGACTAGTCACTTCCTACAATAAACCCGGGTGCGAACACCCTAGCTCTATTCGATAGATACCTTGGTTCTTTAACATGCCCGGTGTACAGCACCGATACACGCAAGACTACCTCTGGGTTACCGACCAGTTCATCTCTAGATGGGTGGAAAACAATGAAAGCGTTTAAGAAATGACCAAGTGCTCCAGCCAAGATTCTAACCAGGGACCTGTCGATCAGAAGTCAAATCTCAAGAGCGTTGTATCTGCTTGACCACTGTGCCACCGATCTTAGTTAAATGGTTAGTTAAATTGAACAAAAATTGCGAGTTAAAACACATTTATTCAGAGTTCCAAAAAAAATGTTTTTGATTGTTTTTTTTTGGTCCTGTCCTGGCTCCTGCAGTTATGCAGGTCCGGTAGTTTGTAAGAGAAAGTCTCCATATTCATAAGGTCTGCAATAGTGCATATATACCTCAACAAATTACAATATACCTCAGATAATTCCGCTAGTATAGGTCAATACAACCATAACAATGGATGCGAAAAATTGGTGGGTCGAAACAGACAAGGGACGAATCGTATTGACAAGACGCATTATCCATAATTAGCCCTCCAGCATCTGAAGATTAATTCAATTTACGATTATCAACATGAAACAAAACGTATGCAGTGATGTATACCTGTGTTTTTGTGGTGAGCTGAATGACAGCCTTCCTAAAATTTAATTTTGTGTCAGAATTTCCCATTTTCCAGCTGTTTTGTTGGCATAATGCGCAGTGACGTAAATCGCAGATGTTGATTGGTCAATTTATCGATTTTTGCCAAGAACGACAATTCTTGCCAGAATAAGTAATGAATATAACCCGAACCGAACCGTATTCATAAAAATCAAAGTACTAAGAGTCTTATAGAACATAGCGACATTGAAAAAGCAACATTTTACTTAAAAAATTCTACTGTATATGAATACAGAATAAAATAAATTTTATTTCCAATTTTGGAAATCATAATCGCAATCGCTTATGCAAGTTCAAAAATAATCTAGGCATTTTCGGAATTTACCAATCTAGCTATTCCTCGTACATTTTGGGTGTTGCGTTTTCAAAGGCACTTGGTGATTATTCAGTATAACTATTTTTCTCTTGTTCATTAACCCTGAACTAAAATTGCAAAAAAGTTCCAATGTGGTTATAACTGGTACACAGTCACAGCATGCATACTGGTAAAAAATACACAATGCGGTAATTAAAGGGATGTGTTATTTAAATGACTATTAAATTAGATAAATGGACATACCTGAAACAGAGCTTCAGTCTCTGTCTGAAATATGAGTTAAATTATGATTTTTTGTTAGAATCTGAGATTTAGACTCTTAGGCGCAGGTATTTATAAATAACGTAGTTATCATGAACCCCCGAAATTAGTTTTTTAAATTATTATAATGACCCTTGCATTATTATTTAGGTAATGAATATACATGTGAAACTCGTATTTATACGCAAAATGAGCTTGTAAATATACTGAGACATCCTGATTAAATACTGTCAGTTAATGATTAAGACCACTGCAAAACTAATTACAGTGTTAACAGTTCTCCTGCATGAGGAGTGAATTGCAAACTTTAATAAATAAATATACCAGATTTCGCTGGCTAAGAATTAGAAGGTCGTAAGTATAAAATCAATATTTTGAGAAAACAAGAAAAAACCTGTCTGAAAACTACTCTTTACTTTATGCCAGCTTTATAAACTTCAGTTTAATCAACATGACCACTTCCGAATTTCATGAAAATAGACTCATAAGAAGCGCCACGATATGCAGATTTAAATATACATGAGTCTTATAAGGTTGTAAGTAGTACTTACGACCTTGTAATTCTAAGCGAGCGATTTATAAAGCGCCCTTTTCATGCGAACACACGTTCAAGGGCACTTTACATAGAGTGTTGCAGCCACAATGGCGCATGTGCATCCTCTACCAGTGCAGATACAACATGATCTGACCAGAGGGACAGACTGAGAGAAAGCTTGAAGGGAGAGGGAGACATTAGATACACACATTTCCGGCGCTGCAGAAGTGCGTTTAGCTCTTATTTCGAATATACAGCCTGGTTCTTTCACAAGTAACTGTATCATTAATGAAGAGTAAACAAAAACATTTTTTTTATAATTTATAATATCTTAGAAAGGTTAATAACATGGGAAATTGACCACACAGTCACTGAGGTGCAGTTTGTTTTTAAATAACATTTCATTAATGCTGGTGTTAGTTTAAATATTATAACATAATCAGAAACTAAATAGCTTTGTCTGTAGTTTGATACCAATATCTTAAAAATCCTTCCATAAATAAGAATATTAACCCATAGGGCGTGAAATCACTTTCTTTCTTCTTGTTTAGAATAGCATTGTCGGTTCTGTTGAATGCAACTCAGTGATTGACTGGACACCGTGGTATACATTTCATGGTATAACTTTTTAACTCGTTGATCAATTTCGATGGGATTTTGCATGGAGGTAGTTCTAATGATGTTGTCTATGAATGTAATTATTTTATGACGATATCGAAAGTCAATTCTTGTTTATTACACTTTGAGAATCTGACCACTTTAGAACAAAATTAATGCACCTTTCTAAGATAACATAAATTTTATAATCTTTATCAATGATATAGTAACCTGTGGGTTCTTTAACGTGTCCTGTGTATAGCACCGATACACAGCTTCCCGGTACCTTTAACCAGAAACTCTGCAGTCCACACGGTCATATTTTTGCAGACATGTTTTCGTTTTGCGATTTATTACTCCCGCAAATAAAATAAAATCTGACTGAAATCACATACATCGCAATGCTACCTAACGATGTTCGTACGACTGTCACTCGCGTCGCATTCCCGAGTTTAGTCCATTCTGGCCCTTAAGCAGCAGAGATTCATTGTCAAACCATACATTTCCTCCTGAATTTATGTCTGGTGACTGGTTACCCATCAAACAACCATAAGGTAACCTACGATTTTTATCACCAGCTTGACCGTTTTTGCCAGCACCAAGTGAACCCTGTATTTTCCACGGTTTCATGTGGTGGTGAACAAAACGACACAACTGCTGAAAAAGGTCTTATATTTTATGGAAAGCAAATGATTTTCCCCTAGCGTGGCGTATATTTCATAAAAATCGATGAAGAAATAAAATACTTATGGCTATTTTTGTTTTCCAATGTTGACAATGTTCGGCTTTGACATGTTGCCCAAAGTCACGTGGTATTGCTACACTGTGTATTGCAGTAACTGTAAATCACAATATATTCTCGTCCCAAAGTAGTGGGAAAATATACATCATTTTGCAACGGTTTAAATCCATGAAACCTCCTACCTGCATGTATGTTTATCTCAACTGTCAGGGTAAGGCCGTTCATCTAGACCTCTGTATGTTTATCTCAACTGTCAGGGTAAGGCCGTTCATCTAGACCTCTGTGTGTTTATCTCTACTGTCAGGGTAAGGCCGTTCATCTAGACCTATGTATGTTTATCTCTACTGTCAGGGTAAGGCCGTTCATCTAGACCTCTGTATGTTTATCTCTACTGTCAGGGTAAGGCCGTTCATCTAGACCTCTGTATGTTTATCTCTACTGTCAGGGTAAGGCCGTTCATCTAGACCTCTGTATGTTTATCTCTACTGTCAGGGTAAGACCGTTCATCTAGACCTCTGTATGTTTATCTCTACTGTCAGGGTAAGGCCGTTCATCTAGACCTCTGTATGTTTATCTCTACTGTCAGGGTAAGGCCGTTCATATAGACTTCTGTATGTTAATCTCTACTGTCAGGGTAAGGCCGTTCATCTAGACCTCTGTATGTTTATCTCTACTGTCAGGGTAAGGCCGTTCATCTAGACCTCTGTATGTTTATCTCTACTGTCAGGGTAAGGCCGTTCATATAGACTTCTGTATGTTTATCTCTACTGTCAGGGTAAGGGCGTTCATATAGACTTCTGTATGTTTATCTCTACTCTCAGGGTAAGGCCGTTCATCTAGACCTCTGTATGTTTATCTCTACTGTCAGGGTAAGGCCGTTCATCTAGACCTCTGTATGTTTATCTCTACTGTCAGGGTAAGGACAAGGTACATGTACGGCAGGTGAACGTACTGTTGTCATCGTCTATGTTTGTATTCTCTATTTAGCATAGATAATTAACTATACAGTCATAGTGAAAAGGATTTATTTATTGTTTATATCTGCTATATTATGTAGTGCCATTCTCCGACTGATAATTCAGACAACAATTTAGCCATTTTCAGTCTCTCTAACGACCTGAAGTTTTACATGTATAAAAGGACACATACTTGTGTATATTTGGTTAGTGGTGGCACGCTGTTGTGGTGAATTTGACGCTTTTGACTACAGCCAGAGAGATACCGTGTTCAATTCTCGACCGGGACACTTAGTCAGTGTTTCCTACCCAACTAGAGATGAACTGGTTGGTATAGTCTCGCATGTATCGGTGATGTGCACCGAGTACGTTAAAGAAACACTATGGTAGCAAACCTGGATTCCTGGTATCACACAACTATCTCTTTCCTCGATAACCAGATGGCCACCCACAACAACTGTCTCAGTCCTCGATAACCAGATGGCCACACACAACAACTGTCTCAGTCCTCGATAACCAGATGGCCACACACAACAACTGTCTCAGTCCTCGATAACCAGATGGCCACACACAACGACTGTCTCAGTCCTCGATAACCTAATCACCACACACAACGACTGTCTCAGTCCTGGATAACCTAATCACCACACACAACGACTGTCTCAGTCCTGGATAACCTAATCACCACACACAACGACTGTCTCTTTCCTCGATAACCTAATCACCACACACAACGACTGTCTCAGTCCTCGATAACCTAATCACCACACACAACGACTGTCTCTTTCCTCGATAACCTAATCACCACACACAACGACTGTCTCAGTCCTCGATAACCAGATGGCCACACACAACGACTGTCTCAGTCCTCGATAACCTAATCACCACACACAACGACTGTCTCAGTCCTCAATAACCAGATGGCCACACACAACGACTGTCTCAGTCCTGGATAACCTAATCACCACACACAACGACTGTCTCAGTCCTCGATAACCTAATCACCACACACAACGACTGTCTCAGTCCTCGATAACCTAATCACCACACACAACGACTGTCTCTTTCCTCGATAACCTAATCACCACACACAACGACTGTCTCAGTCCTCGATAACCAGATGGCCACACACAACGACTGTCTCAGTCCTCGATAACCTAATCACCACACACAACGACTGTCTCAGTCCTCGATAACCAGATGGCCACACACAACGACTGTCTCAGTCCTGGATAACCTAATCACCACACACAACGACTGTCTCAGTCCTCGATAACCTAATCACCACACACAACGACTGTCTCTTTCCTCGATAACCTAATCACCACACACAACGACTGTCTCAGTCCTCGATAACCAGATGGCCACACACAACGACTGTCTCAGTCCTCGATAACCTAATCACCACACACAACGACTGTCTCAGTCCTCGATAACCTAATCACCACACACAACGATTGTCTCAGTCCTCGATAACCTAATCACCACACACAACGACTGTCTCAGTCCTCGATAACCTAATCACCACACACAACGACTGTCTCAGTCCTCGATAACCTAATCACCACACTAAACGACTGTCTCAGTCCTCGATAACATAATCACCACACACAACGACTGTCTCAGTCCTCGATAACCTAATCACCGCACTCAACGACTGTCTCAGTGGAACGTAAACTGACAACAAACATACTAGTATTGTGTGAACATTTCATATTCGCTTAGTAAACAGCGGTATTGGTCATTTCTATATTTATGAGATATAGTGAATAGCAAATAAAAGAACAAAATAAACAACAGAATTTGTGAACTATGTTGTTAAAAAGTCTGTATTAATGTCAGTAATAGGAACGAACACGATTACTGTAAAATCATTGATATTCGTGGGGATTTAATTTCGTGGATTTCATCGATGACCTCAACTACAAATTAAATCCCCAATGAATAATTATACGAGGGGTGTTCCAGAAATAATAGGACTTTTATCATAACATCGTACTCAACACTTACATTTTAATTAAATTTATCGCATATGCATAACATTTTATGCTCTATATACTAGCAGCAACATATTTTCGTTGTTGTTGTTGATGCTTATACAATGTGTTGTCATAGAAACCATGTAACGCACAGGCGGGTCACACTGTAAATTCTCATTATTAATCATACTAAACACGTGAATATCCCAGTAACCACTGAATATATAATATTGGCAAAGTATGTGACATTACCTTGATGTCACTGACGTGTGCATGCAAACTTACGAAGCAATCGCTGTTTGTTTATGGTCACAACTGTGTAAACAAGTGTATATATCCAAGCGCGTCATGGACGAAACGACGTCAACGTCAAAAACTAGAAATCGCGCGATTGTTAAATTACGTTATAAATTGGAAACCATTGGAATAATTAAATAAGCATGATGTAAGCATTGTGAAATTAGTTATTTATAGTTACAGGTATACACATATTGCGCAGTATGTATACACGTGAACTGGTCAGTATGTCCGATGCTTTGGAAGTGAAAGTTATGTTCAATGAACAACCTTTGGCCTATGATAGATATGGTGGTTAGTTGGTAACGTGATATGAATTACTTTCCACGTGATGTCACAACATTTGGTAAGAACATGGTCATTGGTCAGAAAGATGCTGGTTTGTGTAAGATGTATGCTTCCGGTGTGCTGGACGATTCAGTTGGCTTTTGAGAGTAGGCTTGAGAAGTTAGTAATTGAACGTACAGTAGAGCAGACATATGTTTAAGACAATGGAGTAGTTAACCAAGGCGTCTGCGAGAGCAGACTTATGTTTGAGTGGTTTAAACAATATGTGGAACTATATTTATGTATCAGACTGATCATTGTTAGAAGGATTTTATACATCATGAATTGTACGATATGTGATTGCAGAGAATAAATTATGAACTGGAAGTTGCAAGTTGTTATGGATATTTAGTTATATTAATGTATATTATATTTCGACATATGTGTGTACAAAAGATCCCAGGAAACCTCACAAGCGAGTTGGCTACGATGTAACACCCCAGTTACTAGGAAAGGTACAGATGTAACACTTGAGCAAATGTTATAAAATTTGAGCTCAACAAACGTTATAGCATCAACACTCAGACGAGATAACATCGAGCTCACAAAAGGTGACATAACATAACAATGTCACATCGAAAGCCACACACAAACCATCCAAAGGTTCCATCAAGAATCTACAAGGTTATATCAAGAATCTACAAGGTTATATCAAGAATCTACAAGGTTATATCAAGAATCTACAAGGTTATATCAAGAATAGACGCTTCAATGTTAGAACATAATAATAATAATAAAGACTTTATTTTACGAAGAAACTCATTTGACAATTAAATTAAATGGCAATCTTCCATGAGATCCTCAACAATAAACAGTTGAACAAGAACACTAGTACATAAAATGAAAAAAAGCGTAATGGCAATTTGGCCCATATGACGTCCACAATATCATAATTTTATATATAATTGGGGAATTTCATAAAAGAGATTCAGTGAAAGGATGTGCGAAACCGATATGTATGAATCTACAATAAAAGGAAGGTATAAATCAAAATGCTAATCAATTAAATTTATAATTAATCACTATAAAGCTGAATTAGATATAGGGACATCATAAGAGCCAGCATATCATATAACAACATGTAAATTAAAACAATGACATTTATAAAAGCATGATACGGAATTGAAACATAAAACACACTGCATGCCATTCTGCAGACATATACACATACATGGTTAAATATGATTCGAAAAGTGTATATGAACGATATATATATATGGCTGTACATGTGTATTGAAGTAATGA
The DNA here is from genome assembly GCA_947247005.1 of Spisula solida. Taxonomy (NCBI): domain Eukaryota; kingdom Metazoa; phylum Mollusca; class Bivalvia; order Venerida; family Mactridae; genus Spisula; species Spisula solida. Next base: position 68,033,142 of record OX365944.1, on the reverse strand, counting down.
TTATGACTAGCCAGTCATTAGATATTTAAGTAGCAGAATTATGGGGTGTTCCAAAGTAAGACGGCTTCACCCAGCGTAGATATAATGTTTTAAACTGTTGAATAGATGAAGAATTTTTGATATTATGAGGAATAGAATTCCATATTGAGGTACCAGAGAAAGCATGAGTGTGGCGAAATAACTCGGAATAGGGTTTAGGACTATATAATTGGTATGTAGAAGATGAGCGTAACAGTCGTGAATGAATATCTGCAGTAAATTTAAATGCAGATTTAAGATAGTCTGGTGCATCACCTCTGAGAGTTTTGTACATTTGAATAGCTTTACAATTTCTAACATCACTGTAAACCATTTTTTTGGGAACATTGGTACAGACACACATATAAACAATGGGGCCAGTTACATCAGGTCTGTTTTGAAAGTCAGGGAGACAATATATAAACATCACTAAGGGTGTATTTCGGTTAAAAAACTTTGTTTGAAAGGCGACGTCATCATAACGTCACGGCGCGACCCGCCTCACTGGTACATGGTATATTTAATGTTTAATAGATATTTCATTGTTCAACCAATTGCTTTGATATTTCATATGTTTATCAGTGATAGATGAAATTTTATTTACAGCCAATTAGATTTCTAAATTTCTCATTTACCGCGCTGCTAAAAAGCCTTATTATTTCTGGAACACCCTTCGTACCAATATATACATGTATGTCAAGTATAAGGTCAAGTTCAGACAGGCATGTGCCTAGGTTTTTTGAAAGTTTACTTGCATAATTATATCAACATGTAATAAAACAATTATCATATCTGTTCCATTTTTTTAATTATTTCTGGTAATTTGTGTGAAATTTGACCATACCATCTTTTATGAAATCCGAAATGGTATTTTTCACTAAAAACCACGAAATTTTGTCCCATTGAAATTAAACGATTTTACAGTATGTTTTGTCTGCTTTCCTGTGCTTGTGGCGTATCTCTTTAAATAGTTCGCATTAATACATGTTTAATTAGATCGGTTAATACATGTTTAATTAGATCGGTTAAGACTTTGGTGCATTACTACTCGCACTATCCTTGGATAATTGACTTTATCAAGAATTTCCTTATGCTTGAAATATTGGGGGGGGGGGTTACCCTCATCCTTTTCTCCCCCAAACCGTCGTCAGGCGCGTAGCTGCCTATACGCGAGTACGCGGCTGAATCCACATGATTGTGACAAAAATATTTTTTCAGGCAAAGTTTATAAATTTATTCCAAATTTATATAGAGTTCACATTGTAATATCCTCAGAGATAGAGCCTGTTATTTACGCAAGAATGTTTGTGTTACTTTTTTCAGAGAAGTACTATGCCGATTTTAGCGTATATTTACAAATTAATGTTCCTAAAATTGACGTTTTTAGAAATAAATAAAGCACCTAGAGAACGCTCCAAATGCACAAGATTACACCATTGTTTTCAATTTTTTCCGGGGAAGCATGCCCCCGATCCCCAAGCATAATAGTGAATCCACATGAATAGAGGGCTAGCTACGCGCCTGGTCGTTTTCACAAGTAAACTTTAATGCAGTGTTGACTTTATTGCCCAGTGTCATCCTATAAACAGTTTATGACCCGTCTGTCTATACTACTAACGTTTTCAGAATTTGATCATGTTAAACAACGGCTTTCGCGATTCAGTATTAATACCCAATTTTGAATATTAGAAATTCAAAATAAATATTAAGTTTAAATAATAATGGTCAATTTATTACATTCCATTTTTATGATCTCATTGATCTTTCGCATTTACGATTCTATATTCTGATCACCTCGGCCTTTATGCATTTACCGGAGACAAACGGAAATGGCCACGTAAAGATGTCCATGACGTAACTTTGTAACTTTGTATTCATCGATAGCCTAGTGGTAGAGCGTCCGCTTCGAGTGCGGGAGGCACGGGTTCTACCCCAAGCCGCGTCATACCAAAGGCGACATAAAAATTGTACTAGTAATTCCCTTGCTAGACGCTCAACCCAACATGGTGACACTGCTGAATTCGACACACCTTTTCGAGAAGAGCAACTATCTGAGTTTTCTTTGACTTCAGAAGAAGAAATCCGGAAACTGATAAATAGATCACCTAGTAAATCATGTGAGCTTGACCCAATCCCAACATGGTTGTTGAAGGATTGTTTAAATGAACTACTGCCAATATTAACACGACTATTTAATGCACAAAATGTCTCTATTCTTCTAGTTGTGCCGAGGATGAGGACTGTATCGTACGGTGATCGATGTTTCATGGCTGCAGCACCGAAGCTCTGGATTGCACTGCCAACAGCACTCAGAGATAGTAAAACACTACCATCATTCAAGAAAGCGCTAAAAACGCACTGTTTTACCAAAGCATATTCTGGCTGATGATTAGTTTGACTTTTTAAGGGTCTCCTAAAAGGTAGTACATTTATACCTTTGGAGACGGTTTCTTGTAGCAGTGGTATGTGACGCTGTTCTTGAATCACTAGTACAGTAGTAAATAAATCGGGGGTCTCCTGCCTCCTTAAAGGAAGTATCACTATTCCTTTGGAGTTAGTTTCTCGTGGCAGTGGTATGTGACGCTGCTCTTGAAACACCCATTTTAGGGAGTATTTGATGGAGGATTTTAGCCTTAAACTTTAATATATGTATATATATATATATATATACATTTGTTGTTATGTTTGCATGCATATATCTATGTAAAATTGTTTTAACCATGTCTTAAATGTGATTGTAAAGCACTTTTGAACGTGTAATTACATGATAAAAGTGCTATATAAATATGGTATAATAAAATAAATAAATCAACATAAACTGGAAACTCGCTTCTCTCATCTCATACACCCATGGCGATGGATAACATCAGGAATGAGGTGTCGAGAGTGATTAATATCAGTGTGAATTACCTGTTTCTCAATCGACCTAAAATAAATAATACTTGGATCGGTGTTACATATCGACGGTGCCGAACCAAAAACCCGTAACTGCAAAATGACAATTTTTCAGGAGACGAAAAAAACGTATTTATTCCGTTTAAATAATTCCGACGTCTGGAAACAAAATGACTTCAGGCATGATTTTAAATTGCATTTCATGTATAAAAAGACCCACAGCAGTGACATTGTCTAAACAGCTGAAAATCAACTTACGGGGTTTTCGTCTTAACTCATATGTGCTGATACAGGGTTTAGACTCGGCGTTTTCTGTTACGGGGTTTGCAACTTGGATAAATGTCAAAAGTATAACCATGTACGGGTTCTTGTTAATTACTGGAATGCAGTTGACGTCACTTGTTGCTTTCGTTTACACTTTGGCAATACTTTTAATCATAACATATTAACTGTAGTGGACATGTTATGCTTTGACACTTTGGAAACCAGCGTTCAGATACTATCTAGAGCTAACACTGGTGCCCTGGTAGTGATGAGTTCGTACCAAACTTGTACATGTGATACTATCTAGAGCTAGCACTGGTGCCCTGGTAGTGATGAGTTCGTACCAAACTTGTACATGTGATACTATCTAGAGCTAACACTGGTGCCCTGGTAGTGATGAGTTCGTACCAAACTTGTACATGAGACACATTACTTTGACGGCGCCCAAGTGTGCTAAACAGAATGCAGAAGCTGATTCAGTCAATGCATTGAACACGACGTATTCGCGGTTGTGTATTTGTTTTAACTCGGACAACTAAAACGATGAATGAGAAATGAACTTTTATTGAACGTGTATTAACTAGAAACAAATAACATACATCATGGTTAACATGAAAACCGACAAACATACATTTTGTTGGACTGTCTAATCAAAGAGAGAAAAAACACCTAGTTCCTTCACACACTGTTTATACGTTAGGGTATAACCTCAATGAGAGCTAGATATAATTCGTACTTGATAAAGTTATGACGTTACGCACGAAACTGGTACCTAAAAAAGGTGTGTGAAGTTGGCTCTGAGATCGTTAATCGAAGATCGACATTCAATACAGACCTAGGTGCTAATACAGATCCAGCTCTGAAATCGACATTGGCAATTTAAGGTGAGCTAATACAGACCTAGTGGCCAATACAGATCCAGCTCTGAGATCGACATTCGCAAAAAAAGGCCTGTGAATACAGATCTGAGTTTGAATACAGAGCCAGGTCTGACATCGTCATTCGATGTACACCGACGGCGAATACAGACCTAGGACCGAATACCGACCCAGCTCTGAGATCGACATTCGCAAAATAATGCCTATGAATACAGATCTGAGTTTGAATACAGAGCCAGGTCTGACATCGTCATTCGATGTACACCGACGGCGAATACAGACCTAGGACCGAATACCGACCCAGCTCTGAGATCGACATTCGCAAAATAATGCCTATGAATACAGATCTGAGTTTGAATACAGAGCCAGGTCTGACATCGTCATTCGATGTACACCGACGGCGAATACAGACCTAGGACCGAATACCGACCCAGCTCTGAGATCGACATTGGCAAAATAATGCCTGTGAATACAGATCTGAGTTTGAATACAGAGCCAGGTCTGACATCGTCATTCAATGTACACCTACGGCGAATACAGACCTAGGACCGAATACCGACCCAGCTCTGAGATCGATATTCGCAAAATAAGGCCTGTGAATACAGATCCTAGTTTGAATACAGAGCCAGGTCTGACATCGACATTCGATGTACAACTATGGCGAATACAGACATAGGATCGAATACCGACCCAGCTCTGACATCGACATTCGATGTAAAGCGACGGCGAATACAGACCTAGGATCCAATACCGACCCAGCTCTGACATCGACATTCGATGTATAGCGACGGCGAATACAGACCTAGCATGGAATACCGACCCAGCTCTGACATCAACATTCGCAAAATAAGGCCTGTGAATACAGACCTAAGTTTGAATACAGACCCAGGTCTGACATCGTCATTCGATGTACACCTACGGCGAATACAGACCTAGGACCGAATACCGACCCAGCTCTGAGATCGATATTCGCAAAATAATGCCTATGAATACAGATCTGAGTTTGAATACAGAGCCAGGTCTGACATCGTCATTCGATGTACACCGACGGCGAATACAGACCTAGGACCGAATACCGACCCAGCTCTGAGATCGACATTCGCAAAATAATGCCTATGAATACAGATCTGAGTTTGAATACAGAGCCAGGTCTGACATCGTCATTCGATGTACACCGACGGCGAATACAGACCTAGGACCGAATACCGACCCAGCTCTGAGATCGACATTGGCAAAATAATGCCTGTGAATACAGATCTGAGTTTGAATACAGAGCCAGGTCTGATATCGTCATTCAATGTACACCTACGGCGAATACAGACCTAGGACCGAATACCGACCCAGCTCTGAGATCGATATTCGCAAAATAAGGCCTGTGAATACAGATCCGAGTTTGAATACAGAGCCAGGTCTGACATCGACATTCGATGTACAACTATGGCGAATACAGACATAGGATCGAATACCGACCCAGCTCTGACATCGACATTCGATGTAAAGCGACGGCGAATACAGACCTAGGATCCAATACCGACCCAGCTCTGACATCGACATTCGATGTATAGCGACGGCGAATACAGACCTAGCATGGAATACCGACCCAGCTCTGACATCAACATTCGCAAAATAAGGCCTGTGAATACAGACCTAAGTTTGAATACAGACCCAGGTCTGACATCGTCATTCGATGTACACCTACGGCGAATACAGACCTAGGACCGAATACCGACCCAGCTCTGAGATCGACATTCGCAAAATAATGCCTATGAATACAGATCTGAGTTTGAATACAGAGCCAGGTCTGACATCGTCATTCGATGTACACCGACGGCGAATACAGACCTAGGACCGAATACCGACCCAGCTCTGAGATCGACATTCGCAAAAAAATGCCTATGAATACAGATCTGAGTTTGAATACAGAGCCAGGTCTGACATCGTCATTCGATGTACACCGACGGCGAATACAGACCTAGGACGGAATACCGACCCAGCTCTGAGATCGACATTGGCAAAATAATGCCTGTGAATACAGATCTGAGTTTGAATACAGAGCCAGGTCTGACATCGTCATTCAATGTACACCTACGGCGAATACAGACCTAGGACCGAATACCGACCCAGCTCTGAGATCGACATTCGCAAAATAATGCCTATGAATACAGATCTGAGTTTGAATACAGAGCCAGGTCTGACATCGTCATTCGATGTACACCTATGGCGAATACAGACCTAGGACCGAATACCGACCCAGCTCTGAGATCGATATTCGCAAAATAAGGCCTGTGAATACAGATCCGAGTTTGAATACAGAGCCAGGTCTGACATCGACATTCGATGTACAACTATGGCGAATACAGACATAGGATCGAATACCGACCCAGCTCTGACATCGACAATCAATGTGTTCCGACGGCGAATACAGACCTAGGATCGAATACCGACCTAGCTCTGACATCGACATTCGATGTATACCGACGGCGAATACAGACCTAGGATCGAATACCGACCCAGCTCTGAGATCGACATTCACAACATAATGTGGGCGAATACAGATATGAGTTTGAATACAGAGCCAGGTCTGACATCGTTATTCGATGTTAACCGACGGCGAATACAGACCTCGGATTCAATACCGACCCAACTATGACTTCGACAATCATTATTTACCGACGGCGAATACAGACCCAAGTGTGAATACAGATCCATCTCTGAGTTCGTCATTCGCAAAATACGTTGAGGGGAATACCGAGCTAGGATGCAATATTATTGACAGCCAGAAACCAAGAAAACAATATATTTTACATGCTTTATATTTGTTGTTAAATGCATGAAATCTGTAAAAGCAACATCAATACATACCGTTTTATTTATTTCTTAATTATAAACTAATAGTGAATGACCAATATAAATGAGTTCTAATTAAATACATTGCAAATTTACCATAGTTTTCATTGATTATTTAAAATTTATTTTAAAGGGAAGTAATAAAGCAAGTAATAAAGCCTTAACAATAAACGTCACTGCTACGTATCCACAGTTTAATGCATAGACCGATGACGAATACAGACCTAGGATCGAATACCGACCCAGCTCTGAGATCGACATTCACAAAATGTGGTTGGTGAATACAGATCTGAGTTTGAATACAGAGCCAGGTCTGACATCGACATTCGATATTAAACGACAGCGTATACAGACCTAGAATCGAATACCGATCAAGCTCGGACATCGACATTCGCGAAATGTGGTTGGTTAATTCATATCTGAGTTTGAATACAGAACCAGCTCTGACATCGGCATTCGATATGAACCGACAGCGAATGCAGACCTAGGATCGAATACCGACCCAGCTCTGAGATCGACATTCGCAAAATAAGGCCTGTGAATACAGACCTGAGTTTGAATACAGACCCAGGTCTGACATCGACATTCAATGTATACCCACAGCGAATACAGACCTACGATCCAATACCGACCCAGCTCTGAGATCGACATTCGCAACATAAGTTGCGTGAATACATATCTGAGTTTGAATACAGAGCCAGGTCTGACATCGACATTCGATGTTAACCGAGGGCGAATACAGACCTAGGATCCAATACCGACCCAGTTCAGAGATCGACATTCGCAATATAAGGTGGATGAATATATATCTAAGTTTGAATACAGAGCCAGGTCAGACATCGGCATTCAATGTATACCCACGGCGAATACAGACCTAGGATCCAATACCGCCCCCGCTCAGAGATCGACATTCGCAATATAAGGTAAGTGAATACATATCTGAGTTTGAATACAGAGCCAGGTCTGACATCGACGTTCGATGTAAACTAAGGGCGAATACAGACCTAGGATCCAATACCGACCCAGCTCTGAGATCGACATTCGCAATATAAGGTGGGTGAATACATATCTGAGTTAGAATACAGAGCCAGGTCTGACATCGACATTCAATGTACACCGACGATGAATACAGACCTAGGAGCGAATACCGACCCAGCTCTGACATCGACAATCAATGTATTCCGACGGCGAATACAGACCTAGGATCGAAACCGACCCAGCTCTGACATCAACATTCGCAAAATAAGGCATGTGAATACAGACCTGAGTTTGAATACAGTCCCAGGTCTGACATCGACATTCAATGTATACCCACGGCGAATACAGACCTAGGATCGAATACCGACCCAGCTCTGACATCAACATTCGCAAAATTAGGCCTGTGAATACAAACCTGAGTTTGAATACAGACCCAGGTCTGACATCGACATTCAATGTATACCCACGGCGAATACAGACCTATGATCGAATACCGACCCAGCTCTGAGATCGACATTCGCAATATAAGGTAAGTGAATACATATCTGAGTTTGAATACAGAGCCAGGACTGACATCGACGTTCGATGTAAACCGAGGGCGAATACAGACCTAGGAATCAATACCGACCCAGCTTTGAGATCGACATTCGCAATATAAGGTGCGTGAATACATATCTGAGTTTGAATACAGAGCCAGGTCTGACATCGGCATTCGATGTATACCCACGGCGAATACAGACCTAGGATCCAATACCGACCCAGCTCTGAGATCGACATTCGCGAAATGTGGTTGGTGAATACAGATCTGAGTTTGAATACAGAGCCAGCTCTGATATCGTCATTCGATATGAACCGACATGCGTATACAGACCTAGAATCGAATACCGAACAAGCTCTGACATCGACATTCGCAATATAAGGTGCGTGAATACATATCTGAGTTTGAATATAGAGCCAGGTCTGACATCGACATTCGATGTATACCCACAGCGAATACTGACCTAGGATCCAATACCGACTCAGCTCTGATATCGACATTCGCGAAATGTGGTTGGTGAATACAGATCTGAGTTTGAATACAGAGCCAGCTCTGACATCGGCATTCGATATGAACCGACAGCGAATACAGACCTAGGATCGATTACCGATCCAGCTCTGAGATCGACATTCGCAATATAAGGTGCGTGAATACATATTTGAGTTTTAATACAGAGCCAGGTCTGACATCGACATTCAAGGTATACCCACGGTGAATACAGACCTAGGATCCAATACCGACCCAGCTCTGAGATCGACATTCGCGAATTGTGGTTGGTGAATACAGATTTGACTTTGAATACAGATCCAAGTCTGACATCGACATTCGATGTAAACCGACATCGAATACAGACCTAGGATCGAATACCGATCCGGCTCTGAGATCGACATTCGCTAAATAAGGTTGGTGAATACTGAGCTGCGTTTGTATAAAGAGCCAGCTCTGACATCGAAATTCGATGTATACTGACGTCGAATACAGACCTGCGGTCGAATACCGGTCGTCCAGATATGAGATCAACTTTGCTAAATAAGGATGGTGAATACAGATCTAAGTTGGAATACAGATCCAGCTATGACATCGACATTCGGTGTATACAGCCGGCTCATCAAGACCAAGGGTCGAAAGTCGATCAAGCTCCGAGATCGACATTCCCAATATAGGACCGGTGATTGCAGTCTGAGATCGACATTCGTTGTATACCGACGGCGAGTACAGACCTACTATCGAATACCGACCCAGTTCTGAGATCGACATTCGCAATATAAGACCGTTGAATACCCAGCTAAGTTTGAATACAGACCAGGCTCTGACATCGACATTCGCAATATATGGCCGTTGAATACCGAGCTGAGTTTGAATACAGAACTAGGCCTGACATCGACATTCCATTTATCTCGAAGGCTAATGCAGACCAATGAATGAATAATGATCCTGCTCTGAGATCGACATTCAATATTATTCCGATGTCTAATGCACACCAAGGTCCAAATGCAGACAGAGTGCAGACCTAGTGCAGACCGAATGCAAATCAGCTCTGAGAGCGACATTTTTTGACATCGGGCATAGCCTCTATTTGCCAGTCTGCGTTCTGTTGAAATATGGAGTACAAATGAGTGCCTTCACCCGGGTCGCCAGATTAGAAGAAAAGTGCTTTAACCACTAAACCTCGGAAACAATAATTCGATATATACCTATATCGAATGCAAAACCAGGTCCGAATGCAGACCTAGCTCTTACATTGACATTCGATATATACCTTCTGCACAAACAGGCCCTAGGTTGAATATAGCTCCTACTTAAGCAGTATGCAGAACTTACTTTGAATCTTTGTGTTCCGTTTGAACAACACAGAGCTTAAAACAACAGTTTACGTTTTTCTTCTCTGACCGATTTGAACTAGACGCACTTGACACCTTTTTTGGTCGTATGATGTCTTTCTTGATAGGGTGCCAAAACTTCTACGAGGGATGTTCAATATACAATATTACAGTGATCATAAAAAACTACAAGGCGTCATAATTGCTTTAAATAATTTCAAACCCATTTTGTACTTTGTGGTTGTCGTCCATTTTACACACACCACCGGGAGTGATTACTCGAACCTTGCCGATCACAACACCATGCACTGGTACATTTTCGGATGGATGAGGATCAACTTTAATGTCAAGAATATTTAGATAAAATAACAACAACTCATGTTCCATTCCATGAGGACAATTTTTGTGCTAGTACACTATTATTCCTCATAACATATCTCATATCTAAACGACCAGGTTTCCATAGTGTATTGACTACTTCTTATTTTAGTCTTGTAGGCCTAGTATACAAGTATCATGACATTTGCAAAATGTTCGGTTAGTACATCGCTTATAAATGGGGCACACGTCTAATCGCCATCCGATGATCGATCGGCATACCCACTACCTAAGTGGACCAGAGGCCGGACGGACATCGGCTGGTCTTCGTGGAATTGTCGGATTAAATCAGAACGTGACGTAGGGTCAAAGTGATATTTCCGTGATGATCCAATGTGTTTTTTATGTCCCTCAACCGTTCCCGTCCGCCATCCTTTACCAAGGAGCAAATGTTAACCAGCGGCCGACGCTCAGTGTATACACTATGCCTATACACAGGTTAAATAGTTATGGTATACGGACACCAGTCAGCCAGTGTGAGCAAGGTATAAGCTAATTTTCTAACTCATAACATGTCGTAATAACCCGATTATCTGCCAAAACGTCACAGCGCAATCAGAAGCTAATCAAGGAAATCTATGGTTAAGATAATAAGAACCATACACATAATTGAACAGTCCTCTTTGTACATGCATATTGTTTGCGCTCTACTAGGCGTTGGTGTAGAAATTCAAGGCAAACACATTAACCTTGTAATCGAACATTCGATAAAGCATCATTTAAACGTTAACTAATTGTCAATAACTTAAAACGATATTTGTTACCATCAGCAGAAAGTATTGCGATTATGTACACGGTATACTATAAACACAAATCTAAATATCCAACAAGACACGATTATCTCGAGGAAATTGATACTTGTCGTGCAATATATCGATGCATAAAATGTGAGAACTAAGTTCATTTGGTTGGACTATAACTGTGGTTTACTTGGTGCATTCATTTCGCGGCAAACCTGTCTTAATGAAGACAAACTATATAGTATCTGGCCCATATTGTATATATTATATACACAATATGTACGTACATAACAACTAGATGGTCATTCACCAAATTGCAAATAACCTGTGCACAATACATGCTAGCAAATGTAGAGTATGATACATATTATAAAATTCGTAAAAGCTACTGCATTTTGTTATAGGTGAAATAAAAATACCAATTTTGGCTAGCAATTGTTATGGTAAGGTATGACCTTAACCGATCGAGGTTTGGAAGCGGATCACCGGCGGTACCAGCGCTATGACTGGACTTGGAACAAAATAAGGCAGATTAGTAATCGAAAGGATTGATATACATGTTCATAAAATATACAAAAGTAATCCGATTGATTTCAAATTTACACATTTTATGCATTTTATACTTGTTTAACTAGTGATATATCAACACGGATGTTTGAAAAGTCTGAATGGCTTTAGCTGTACAGGAAATCTGCCATGTTCCAAATACTCTTGAAGAGGGCATTTTACTGGTACTATGCCCTATACAGTGTTACTGAATTTTGCTGTCGGACGTGTTAAGTGGGAAAGTCAAATATGTAGCTATTTTAAATATCTAAATATGTTGTTTTTTCACAGAACAAATAAATTCAGAATAATCCATCATCTGTCGTTTAAAACTATGTATTTTAGATGTATGAGGTCATATCCCTGATACTATAATACGAACAACAAAAATAAAACAATGGTGGTAATTTCATGTAAGCAGAATTACATGAAAATGACAACATGTGTGAGTTTTCTTTTTTTGTTTATAATGAGGGTATAACATTACCCCATCCACTTTTTAAAAGTTAGTGTCGAACATAAAAAGTCTTGTAAAAATATACATGAGGCAAAAAGGATTAAAATCCTCCGACGAAAGAACCATCATGTCATATTCTAGAAATGTTGACATATTCAGAATAAATTAGTGAATAATTCGCTAGTATGCATCCAGTATTATTTAGGATGTATGTGTGGTATTTTGGGTTTCGCGTTTGATTCATTTGTATAGCTATTGTTTAATAATAATTTAGCGCTTTCAAAATTACAGATTGTCATTTATGAGTACAATGGTACGTATTCGAATAATATGAATTTAAATCCAATCCGCCTGAATGACATTTGAAAACAACGCTCAGAAACCGTATGAGCCCATATAACATAATTGTATTGCTTAATTATGGGACAAGTATTGTCCAGTGCAATAAAACATGTCCTGTTTGAATATCAACGAACTGAAAACGCATTCATTTTTTACGAAACCGTTTCCATCTCATTGATATTGACAAATGTCTAGCTGAGAGTAGTAAGCCCTCGTAATGAATATCATCTCACACATGGGTCATTATGTCAATAAAGTAATCATTGAAAAAGTACATGTGATTAATTTTAATTTTAAATTGTTTCAAACGTCACATGAGTTATGGTGTTATACATATAATGTTTTCACGTCTGCGTCGCTGCATATATAGTACACTAAAGGAACCTTTATTAACAATCCACAATCCACCCACAACAAACTTAGGCTATGAGACCAAAGGGGATCCTAATGTCCCCCGTATTAGGGAATTTTGCTGACAATTATTTTTTGACTGCCCTATGTCTACTGATCAAAAACTACTTTGTTAGTCCTAGAAAATAGTACTTTGCATATTTGTTATTTTACTAGGTATACCCCTTATCGAACGAAGAAGTGTGATAAGGGTTAAATAAAAGATCCTTTTAATATGTTTTTTCATGACTAGATGTGTGTCAATGTTTTTCTGATATAATCGTTTTTAATCGCATTTTAATGCTACATATTGCCGTATGATACGTTTACACAGTAAAATACGTTAACATCTAAATCATGATGTGATACAGACAGGATAAAAAAGTCATTACATAGTTTAGTAGATTTTATGCAATAAACATATTACTTCAAGGTTTAGTATCAAACATCACAAACATTACTGGAAAATACCAATGTAATTTACGTTACTAAAATTGTTACTTGATGTATTCTTGGAAGTACATGTTACCCTTATAACCATTCAGTTATTTCTACATTGTAATTACGTTGACGTTCTTATTCCCTTTCTTTAATCAACCACTGATTTTCTCTATTATATCATTATTTTTTCAAAATACTAAATTATGCACAAGTGTGGCTGTTTTATCCTGTCTGTGTCACACCATTGATTCTCCGTTAAATGGACTCATTGTGGTGAGTTAGAAATTAGAAAAATAGGAACCATCTTAAATAAGTTAAATGTAATTAAAATGGCTTGTTAATGTCAATACTAAACATATGATATCTTAATCAAAGAAATTAAGAGAACTTTTGTTATCTTGTCAAGAAAGAGAACTGTGTATCCGGACGGAGTATTCCAGCCAATCCCAAAAGAACCACCCTGAATAACGACAAGGTATTATGTTAATAAAAAGACTACAGATATAGTCTTGATTAATACAAAACTCATCTTAATTATATTATATGATAATTTGAACACCGTGATACTCTATTTAAATGTTTCGAAGCAAGGCTTGAATCACGCACATCCATCCACATAACAAGCAGAAGTTGGCTATGTTAGAGTAATTGTGATAATAATAATAGTCCTGAAAGTCTGCGAGTGTGCCATAAACAGACGCAGACATATGCAATGGACTCCTAAGAGTTCCTAGAGGACAAAACTATCATTTTCTCCATTGGCACCGAAATTCCTGAAAGTCCTCAAGTGTGTCATTAACAGTCGCAGACAGATGCAGTAAGCTCCTAAGTGTTCCTAGAGGCCAAAAATGTCATTTTCTCAATTGGCAACAAAGTTCCTGAAAGTATGCGAGAGTGTCAGAAACAGTCGCAGACCGATGCAAAGGACTCCTATGGAGAACAAAAGTGTCATTTTTGTCAATTTGCACCAACATTCAGGAGAGACTGCGATGGGTGTCCAAAACAGTCGCATACCGATTGAATGTACTCATAAAGGTCCCTAAAGGTCAAAAATACCATTTTCTAAAAAGGCACGAACATTCCTGAAAGTCGATGAGTGTGTCAGAAACAGTCGCAGACCGATGTAATGGACTCGTAAGGGTCCCTAGATGCCAAAAATGTGATTTGTTCAATTGGCACCAACATACCTGAAAGTCAGCGAACATGTCAGAAACATTCGCAGACCGATGCAATGAATACCTTAGGGCCTCTAGATGTCAAAAATATCATTTTCTGAATTGGCACCAAAATTCATGAAAGTCTGCGATAGTGTAAAAAAAACAGTCGCAGACCGATGCAATTGACTCCTAACAGACCTTAAAGGTCACACATATAAAAAAAAAAATGGCACCAAAATTCCTGAACGTCTGCGAGGGTGCCAGATATAGTCGCAGAATGATGCAATGAAATCCTAAATCTAATGTTGATGTCTGGGCTGGCTTTGTATTTAAACTCAGATCAGTATTCGCACACCTTATTTGCGAATGTCGATGTCAGAGTTGGGTCGGTATTTGAAGTCGTATATTGCGAACATCGATCTTAGAGCTGAATCGGTATTCGATTCTAGGTCTGTATTCGCTGTCGGGTTACATCGAATGTCGATGTCAGACTTGGATCTGTATTCAAACTCAGATCTGTATTCACTAAGCTCATTTCACGAATGACGATCTCAGAGCTAGATCGGTAATCGACCCTATGTCTGTACTCGCCGTCGGTATTCGTAGAATGTCAAGCTGGCTCTATAATCAAGCTTAGATATGCATTGACCCAGCTAATTCCGCGAATATCGATCTCACAGTTGGGTTGGTATTCGATCATAGGTCTGTATTGGCTGTCGGCTCACATCGAAATTCGATGTCAGACCTTGATCTGTATTCAAGCTCGGTAGTCACAGGCCTTAATTTGCGAATGTCGATCTCAGAGCTTGGTGGGTTTTGGAACCTAGGCCTGTATTCGCCGTGCGTATACATTGAATGTCTATGTCAGCCCTAACACTGTATTGGAACCTAGGTCTGTATTCGCCGTGGTTATACATTGAATGTCGCTGTCAGTTGAGTCGGTATTCGATCATAGGTCTGTATTCGCCGTCGGTATACATCGATTGTCGATGTCAGAGCTGGGTCGGTATTCGATCCTAGGTCTGTATTCGCCGTAGGTATACATCGAGTGTCGATCTCAGAGCTGGATCGGTATTCGACCCTCGGTCTGTATTCGCCTTCGGTAAACGTCGAATGTCTATGTCACAGCTGGCTCTGTATTCAAACTCAGACCTGTATTCACCCGCCTTATTTTGCGAATGTTGATGTCAGAGCTGGGTCGGTATTCGATCCTAGGTCTGTATTCGCTGTCGGTTCATATCGAATGCCGATGTCAGAGCTGGCTCTGTATTCAAACTCAGATCTGTATTCACCCACCTTATATTGCTAATGTCGATCTCAGAGCTGGGTCGGTATTGGATCATAGGGCTGTATTCGCCGTGGGTATACATCGAATGTCGATGTCAGACCTGGCTCTGTATTCAAACTCAGATATGTATTCACCCACCTTATATTGCTAATGTTGATCTCAGAGCTGGGTATGTATTGGGTCCTAGGTCTGTATTCGCCCTCGGTTTACATCGAACGTCGATGTCAGACCTGGCTCTGTATTCAAACTCAGATCTGTATTCACCAACCATATTTCGCGAATATCGATCTCAGAGCTGGGTCGGTATTGGATCCTAGGTCTGTATTCGCCGTGGGTATACATCCAATGTCGATGTCAGAGCTGGCTCTGTATTCAAACTCAGATATGTATTCACCAACCACATTTCGCGAATGTCGATGTCAGAGCTTGATCGGTATTCGATTCTAGGTCTGTATACGTTGTCGTTTCATATCGAATGCCGATATCAGAGCTGGCTCTGTATTCAAACTCAAATCTGTATTCACCAACCACATTTCGCGAATCTCGATCTCAGAGCTGGGTCGGTATTGGATCCTAGGTCTGTATTCACCGTGGGTATACCTCGAATGTCGATGTCAGACCTGGCTCTGTATTCAAACTCATATATGTATTCACGCACCTTATATTGCGAATGTCGATCTCAGAGCTGGATCGGTATTTGATCCTAGGTCTGTATTCGCCGTGGGTATACATCGAATGCCGATGTCAGAGCTGGCTCTGTATTCAAACTCAGATACAATGTATGTACATTGTATTCACGCAACTTATATTGCGAATGTCGATCTCAGAGCTGGGTCGGTATTGGATCCTAGGTCTGTATTCGCCGTGGGTATACATCGAATGCCGATGTCAGACCTGGCTCTGTATTCAAACTCAGATATTCACGCAACTTATATTGCGAATGTCGATCTCAGAGCTGGGACAGTATTGGATCGTAGGTCTGTATTCGCCGTGGGTATACATTGAATGCCGATGTCTGACCTGGCTCTGTATTCAAATTTAGATATATATTCATCCACCTTATGTTGCGAATGTCGATCTCTGAACTGGGTCGGTATTGGATCCTAGGTCTGTATTCGCCCTCGGTTAACATCGAATGTCGATGTCAGACCTGGCTCTGTATTCAAACTCAGATCTGTATTCACGCAACTTATGTTGCGAATGTCGATCTCAGAGCTGGGTCGGTATTGGATCGTAGGTCTGTATTCGCTGTGGGTATACATTGAATGTCGATGTCAGACCTGGGTCTGTATTCAAACTCAGGTCTGTATTCACAGGCCTTATTTTGCGAATGTCGATCTCAGAGCTGGGTCGGTATTCGATTCTAGGTCTGTATACGCTGTCGTTTCATATCGAATGTCGATGTCAGACCTGGCTCTGTATTCAAACTCAGATCTGTATTCACCAACCACATTTTGTGAATGTCGATCTCAGAGCTGGGTCGGTATTCGATCATAGGTCTGTATTCGTCATCGGTCTATGCATTAAACTGTGGATACGTAGCAGTGACGTTTATTGTTAAGGCTTTATTACTTGCTTTATTACTTCCCTTTAAAATAAATTTTAAATAATCAATGAAAACTATGGTAAATTTGTAATGTATTTAATTAGAACTCATTTATATTGATCATTCACTATTAGTTTTTAATTAAGAAATAAATAAAACGGTATGTATTGATGTTGCTTTTTCAGATTTTTATGCATTTAACAACAAATATAAAGCATGTAAAATATATTGTTTTCTTGGTTTCTGGCTGTCAATAATATTGCATCCCAGCTCGGTATTCCCCTCAACGTATTTTGCGAATGACGAACTCAGAGATGGATCTGTATTCACACTTGGGTCTGTATTCGCCGTCGGTAAATAATGATTGTCGAAGTCATAGTTGGGTCGGTATTGAATCCGAGGTCTGTATTCGCCGTCGGTTAACATCGAATAACGATGTCAGACCTGGCTCTGTATTCAAACTCATATCTGTATTCGCCCACATTATGTTGTGAATGTCGATCTCAGAGCTGGGTCGGTATTCGATCCTAGGTCTGTATTCGCCGTCGGTATACATCGAATGTCGATGTCAGAGCTAGGTCGGTATTCGATCCTAGGTCTGTATTCGCCGTCGCTATACATCGAATGTCGATGTCAGAGCTGGGTCGGTATTCGATCCTATGTCTGTATTCGCCATAGTTGTACATCGAATGTCGATGTCAGATCTGGCTCTGTATTCAAACTCAGATCTGTATTCACAGGCCTTATTTTGCGAATGTCGATCTCAGAGCTGGGTCGGTATTCGGTCCTAGGTCTGTATTCGCCGTAGGTGTACATCGAATGACGATGTCAGACCTGGGTCTGTATTCAAACTTAGGTCTGTATTCACAGGCCTTATTTTGCGAATGTCGATCTCAGAGCTGGGTCGGTATTCGGTCCTAGGTCTGTATTCGCCATAGGTGTACATCGAATGACGATGTCAGACCTGGGTCTGTATTCAAACTTAGGTCTGTATTCACAGGCCTTATTTTGCGAATGTTGATGTCAGAGCTGGGTCGGTATTCCATGCTAGGTCTGTATTCGCCGTCGCTATACATCGAATGTCGATGTCAGAGCTGGGTCGGTATTGGATCCTAGGTCTGTATTCGCCGTCGCTTTACATCGAATGTCGATGTCAGAGCTGGGTCGGTATTCGATCCTATGTCTGTATTCGCCATAGTTGTACATCGAATGTCGATGTCAGACCTGGCTCTGTATTCAAACTCGGATCTGTATTCACAGGCCTTATTTTGCGAATATCGATCTCAGAGCTGGGTCTGTATTCGGTCCTAGGTCTGTATTCGCCGTAGGTGTACATTGAATGACGATGTCAGACCTGGCTCTGTATTCAAACTCAGATCTGTATTCACAGGCATTATTTTGCCAATGTCGATCTCAGAGCTGGGTCGGTATTCGGTCCTAGGTCTGTATTCGCCGTCGGTGTACATCAAATGACGATGTCAGACCTGGCTGTGTATTCAAACTCAGATCTGTATTCATAGGCATTATTTTGCGAATGTCGATCTCAGAGCTGGGTCGGTATTCGGTCCTAGGTCTGTATTCGCCGTAGGTGTACATCGAATGACGATGTCAGACCTGGCTCTGTATTCAAACTCAGATCTGTATTCACAGGCATTATTTTGCCAATGTCGATCTCAGAGCTGGGACGGTATTCGGTCCTAGGTCTGTATTCGCCGTCGGTGTACATCGAATGACGATGTCAGACCTGGCTCTGTATTCAAAATCAGATCTGTATTCATAGGCATTATTTTGCGAATGTCGATCTCAGAGCTTGGTCGGTATTCGATCCTAGGTCTGTATTCGCCGTCGCTGTACATCGAATGTCGATCTCAGAGCTGGGTCGGTATTCGATCCTAGGTCTGTATTCGCCGTCGCTATACATCGAATGTCGATGTCAGAGCTGGGTCGGTATTCGATCCTATGTCTGTATTCGCCATAGTTGTACATCGAATGTCGATGTCAGACCTGGCTCTGTATTCAAACTCAGATCTGTATTCACAGGCCTTATTTTGCGAATGTCGATCTCAGAGCTGGGTCGGTATTCGGTCCTAGGTCTGTATTCGCCGTAGGTGTACATCGAATGACGATGTCAGACCTGGGTCTGTATTCAAACTTAGGTCTGTATTCACAGGCCTTATTTTGCGAATGTCGATCTCAGAGCTGGGTCGGTATTCGGTCCTAGGTCTGTATTCCCCGTAGGTGTACATCGAATGACGATGTCAGACCTGGGTCTGTATTCAAACTTAGGTCTGTATTCACAGGCCTTATTTTGCGAATGTTGATCTCAGAGCTGGTCGGTATTCGATCCTAGGTCTGTATTCGCCGTCGCTATACATCGAATGTCGATGTCAGAGCTGGGTCGGTATTCGATCCTATGTCTGTATTCGCCATAGTTGTACATCGAATGTCGATGTCAGACCTGGCTCTGTATTCAAACTCGGATCTGTATTCACAGGCCTTATTTTGCGAATATCGATCTCAGAGCTGGGTCGGTATTCGGTCCTAGGTCTGTATTCGCCGTAGGTGTACATCGAATGACGATGTCAGACCTGGGTCTGTATTCAAACTTAGGTCTGTATTCACAGGCCTTATTTTGCGAATGTTGATGTCAGAGCTGGGTCGGTATTTGATCCTAGGTCTGTATTCGCCGTCGCTTTACATCGAATGTCGATGTCAGAGCTGGGTCGGTATTCGATCCTATGTCTGTATTCGCCATAGTTGTACATTGAATGTCGATGTCAGACCTGGCTCTGTATTCAAACTCGGATCTGTATTCACAGGCCTTATTTTGCGAATATCGATCTCAGAGCTGGGTCGGTATTCGGTCCTAGGTCTGTATTCGCCGTAGGTGTACATCGAATGACGATGTCAGACCTGGGTCTGTATTCAAACTTAGGTCTGTATTCACAGGCCTTATTTTGCGAATGTTGATGTCAGAGCTGGGTCGGTATTCCATGCTAGGTCTGTATTCGCCGTCGCTATACATCGAATGTCGATGTCAGAGCTGGGTCGGTATTGGATCCTATGTCTGTATTCGCCGTCGCTTTACATCGAATGTCGATGTCAGAGCTGGGTCGGTATTCGATCCTATGTCTGTATTCGCCATAGTTGTACATCGAATGTCGATGTCAGACCTGGCTCTGTATTCAAACTCGGATCTGTATTCACAGGCCTTATTTTGCGAATATCGATCTCAGAGCTGGGTCGGTATTCGGTCCTAGGTCTGTATTCGCCGTAGGTGTACATGGAATGACGATGTCAGACCTGGCTCTGTATTCAAACTCAGATCTGTATTCATAGGCATTATTTTGCCAATGTCGATCTTAGAGCTGGGTCGGTATTCGGTCCTAGGTCTGTATTCGCCGTCGGTGTACATCGAATGACGATGTCAGACCTGGCTCTGTATTCAAACTCAGATCTGTATTCATAGGCATTATTTTGCGAATGTCGATCTCAGAGCTGGGTCGGTATTCGGTCCTAGGTCTGTATTCGCCGTCGGTGTACATCGAATGACGATGTCAGACCTGGCTCTGTATTCAAACTCAGATCTGTATTCATAGGCATTATTTTGCGAATGTCGATCTCAGAGCTGGGTCGGTATTCGGTCCTAGGTCTGTATTCGCCGTCGGTGTACATCGAATGACGATGTCAGACCTGGCTCTGTATTCAAACTCAGATCTGTATTCACAGGCCTTTTTTTGCGAATGTCGATCTCAGAGCTGGATCTGTATTGGCCACTAGGTCTGTATTAGCTCACCTTAAATTGCCAATGTCGATTTCAGAGCTGGATCTGTATTAGCACCTAGGTCTGTATTGAATGTCGATCTTCGATTAACGATCTCAGAGCCAACTTCACACACCTACATAAAAACGTTGCGTCAAAAAACGACGCAAACGTCGACTTTTGCGTGTTTGTTTACGACGTCCAGCAGTTAAGTTTATACTTTGATTCAATGGATCACGCATAAGAAGATCATTATACAAATGTATATTGAGGGTATTCTATACGCATTTTTGTTTTGAAAATGGCGGCATGTTATGACAATACCCGACTATTCCCGTATCATTAGAAATCTACAGAATTACTTCAAATAATCGGAATCGGTATCGAATAAAGCTATATTTTTTATAGAATTGTCGATAATATAAACAGTAATAATTATTATTATTGTTAATATTATTATCGACAATAAATATATTACGGCTCATAAATTTTGGACAAACGCTATTTGTAATGCAATAAATTCGTCATACATGTACTAGTAAAAAACGTCGTATGGGACATTCCACTGGACAAATCTGACGCTTGAAAAATCGCATTAAAATTTAAAGCATGTGAAAACAAATTACACAGCACGGTAGGTAATAGTCTACCATTTAATACTTCAAATAATTAAAAGAATTTAACGGCGCATATTTGCTCACCATTAAGCGTAATGCAATGTGTATACCACGAAACAACGACGAAAATGAATATTTTCGTTATATGGGACATTTTACTGGACAATTATAACATACTATAAAATGTGCATATACGTATTAGTTCTAGGACAAAATACCACAGTAAACACGTACACATGTTACCATTTTGTTATATTTTAACACTTTTTCTCACCCGAATACATGGTCCTGATTATCTTAAAATTTAATAAACGATCACCGTATTTCACTCGCCAAAATGACGTAAAAACGTTCATGGGACATTAGTCTTGATTTAGTTTATTTGTCACTTTCAAGCAATACGGTTAATATTAATACTAGTTGCTTAACACAGAATATATGCATATGTATTCAAAATCTACTTCATTGAATTTTTACCGTATGAAATTGTAATTATATATACATTTTTTTCAAAATACATTGCGTTGTACCGTCCGTTGTGACGTCATTATAACGTTGGGACAATTCCAGTTTACGTGTTTATAAATGAAATAAAATTCACAGTGATGACAATACCTAAAATAACTAGTACCTTATTGTGCGGAAATATATTAGGTAAAAAAGCATTAAAACAATAGTGTCATTGTATTTATTAGTGATAGCTAAAATGTGTTTTTCTATACCTATTCTTGCATTGATGAAACTGAAGAAAATCCATTAATTTTTCATTCCACATACGAAATGTGATAAACACGATTCTTATGGACACACATATCGATATTAGTTTGATCTTATACACGCACAATACATATGTTCTCGTGTATACCTTAGATGCCTCGAACAGGTAGATGGCTCGAACTATTATCCCGCTCCGAAGGTAGTTCGAGGCATCGAAGTTCTACTGTACATGTACATAGGAACAAGAAAGTAAAACGCACCACTTTGTAAAATATGAATTTCTATTTGCTGAGTAGTGATAATTGAAAACGGTTTTTGATGATTGAAATCCAACAAATTAGGCTGTTAAATATCGTATTGTGGTTTGAAGGTCCGGTTTAAATATTTTTTTTGCAAATTAGAAGTATGAAACAAAAATTTTCAAAACGCAGTGACGTCATGATATCACGCGGTTTAAAAGCACGTGTTTACTGTCTTTCAACATCACAATGCAATCCATAGTATTAGATGGGTTCAAAAGTGAGTCTCGTGCCTAGCACCGTCAATCTCTGACGTCACTGCGTTAGTATAAAGGGAGGGCATATTTAAGACAGTGTACTTTGTGCACATTAGTGTCCACCTATTTCATCTTACATGTTACCTGTTCAGACAATGGTTGTAATATTTTGTTTACCAATAAAATAAAACATCACTCAAACATTATCTTAACTTCAAAGAAGTAATTTTATTTTTGCCAATTCTACGAGTATGTCTGAAAACCAATATATACATGTATATACACACAGGCATAAAACTACAACTGCTACTAAATGATGATGGAAATTAAACCAAGTGAGCAAAATGAATAGGAAAACAACAATATTTTCTGAAGATTGATCGAAAGAAACTAATTTTGATTAAATATTCCAACATTCATTGAACTATTTGGGGTTACATTCGCCAGACTGCATACAATGCATGTATACATCGTCTTATTGTGTATAATAGATATTGTACATGTATCTCACGAATAAAACACAAACACGTTCGGTGTACATCTTCTCAAAGTTTGATCCAGTTTGGTGGATAATAGTCATCGCTATTAAACCTTTTATAAAATGCACTGCCCTTCCTAGGATAACCATGAAAATAACCAACCGTTCCATTAGACAACCAGGCTCCCCACCAACCAAACGTCCCTGACGTCACAATCACGTGATCACATAAACTTATGATGGCAAGATCCACACCGGGATCTGTGTACGGACTAAATGTCACATTCCCCTTCAGGTTATGTTGACACCATGCAATATCGTCACTTAAAACTATAAAGCGAACCTTTGTAAATTTTCTCTGGTAAAATTGCATTGCTTTTGAAAGGAAGTTGGTACCCGCTACAGTGCGACCCACCGATTGTTCCTCAGGCGTCAGAAAGTCACCTCTTCTAACATGTAAACAAACATTGTCATGTCCTAATATCGTCTTGGTTTTAATAAATTTTCTTGCCTTGGTAATATAATATGCTTTGAATTGAAACATTTTTCTGATATACGCCGTGGCATTGGTGAAATATTTCCAGGACTGTCGAAACCCGTCAACCATTATGTTTTGTAATGTGGTGTTTTGATGTATGTCTGAACAGTTTGAATACACAGCAGATCCTTTCTCTTTACACCTTGCGACATTGCTACTGTCCGTGTTAAACGTATTCGAAAAACTGAAATATTTTGCTATTTCTAATTCCTTTACATTGATCACTGGTATCATGTCTAGATCGTGAGCTATACCAACCACGGCTGCTACTTGAAACATTTGGTTCCCTACCCGTCCATTCCATTCACCGTGAGTAACAACTCGGCATAACCTGTTCTTGCTTTCGACGATACTTCTAAAATAACGTGAACTACTAAACAGATTGAAACATTTATGGCGCTGATCAATGTTGGTGTGATTCCAGACTAACATCTTTAAAACAGTATGTGTCCGGGTACTACTCGTTTTGTGTGCCAAATACAAGTACCCGCTCATGAAAACTAGTCCAGATAATATCCCACTCACGTACAGAAAATTGCGCCGCATATTTAAAATATAATCACGTCCAATCTGTGTTAAACTCATACCAATATGAGCAGTTTACTATACTAGTAATTGTTTAGCGTTTTTGTTTACATTTATTGTACGGCAATGCCCATCGACAACTAAACGCCGTCATAAATTGTTGTTTGATGTTTGTTTGTGTTGGATTGAGACAGTTGTTAGATGGTGGACATTCGGCTTTACCCTGCCAGGTTGGTCAATGACCTCCTATGTCAAGAGAAGAGACAATCGGATGACACCTGGAGGTTTGGTGTGGTACCCACGTAGTTCTTTCCCAATATACACATTGGTGCTTTAACGTGCCCATTGTACAGTACCGATACACATGTATTACCACATGAATTTGAAATTATATCCATATGATACTACATGTAATATTATAGCAGGTCGGTTCATTCAAAATCGTTTTGTACATTATTTTACATATAGATAGCGATTTTGAATGGATCGATTGCTATGATATTTTATGGATATACATTGTAATTTCAAACTCCCGTGTTATTATCAACCAGTTCATCTCTAGCTGGGCGAGCCACACTGAAAAAGCGTTTCAGAAATGACCAAGTGCTCCGACCGATAATCGAATCCGGTTACTGTCGATTCTTAGTGAAGAACGTTATCCACTCGAACAAAGTGCAACCATCACCATACAGTCATAATTGAAAATAAAATCAAAGCACTGAAATGTAAATGTCTATTGCCAAAAAGATAATATGACTTCAGACAAGGAAGGCAGCACTCAACTTAAACAGCCGAGCACAGAAAACATAAAAACACCACAATTACATGGCACAATGTCCATTACATAACTGGAAGAGAAAATGAAGTTAACCACTGAAAGTCCAAGTCAAGTTAAGCTTAGTCTGTAGAATAGTGCGCCAATGCGTCAGACAGTAGCAACAAACAGCAATAGCATATATTATAGAAGTTACAACATATTCTACATTGAGTGTGAACTATTCTACACGAGAATCCTGAAAACAGAGTAGGTATTTTCATTCCATATCGAATCTAGTTAACTAACTAGGAAATGCCAGTGCTTACGATATATGTAGGTCTATTTCCAGTGGTATTTAAACTGTTCGTAAAAACATTCTTCTTCGTCTAAAATTATACAGTCCTAAATTGAGACTTTCTTTTGTAAATACAGTATAGTTCCACCTAACGACCGGTCCGATAATGCAACCGTCCCGCTATTACATCATTGTACATAATTCCTTTGTTTGTATGCTTGTAAATTTTCGTAAACATTTCGATTTAAAAAAAACACCAAAACATGTGATCAATACAATAACAACTTTACTTGATGTTACAAAACAGTCGGGTTAAGAACGTTAACGAGTTCTACATTTGTATTGAGAATTAAACAAAAACTACACAGTAAGATAAGATAAATTTATTAACGTCTCACTCATGTACTTGCATAATATAAACATTATTATTGTTCCTGATGAAGACTTGAAAATACAGTCGAAACGTTGGGCAATTCTGGAGTTTGTCTTGTTTTACTTTATTCATAATATAAATACACATATAAATACATAAAACATACAGTAAGATGTACGAGGGAAGACCAAAAAGTAAATTACACGGGAACATAATCATAACGCAAAAAACAAACGGATACTTTCAAATTTTAACATGACATGACTTTATGTATGACAAAACAACTTGTAAAATATCATTGAATTAGTTAAAACGACATTATTTTTACATCGAAACACGCGCATGCTATGATAACGGACCTGAGCACGTTAGCGTCATTGGATGATCGACGTCAAATTGACGTCGCGTTTGTTAACACTTGCGATAAAGTATTCATTCAGTGTAAATATGATGAAAATAAAACAGTTATGGCCAAATTCCGCTAATTATTTTATCCCCCACGTACTAGTTTTTAATTCTGCAAGCAAACATAGGACTATTTGTTCTCCAACTGTCACATACCAGAGGCTGTTCAATATTTTCAGCCAGAGATACCGGTACTCACACCATCTACGACATCTGTTAGAAAGTGTCTATTAATTGCAGTTTTAACACAACTGTCAATCAGTCTAGCACTTGGAAGTGGTACCCGCGCTTTATCAGCTTCACCTGTCTCTGTATTAAATATAATCATTTCTTTACTCAATGACTTGTCCTGATTTTCTCCACCAACAATATAGATATTGCCGCGGTAATGTACAGCTCCAAAATGAACACGTCGAAAGCCCTTCAATATCCCGGCTGGAGAACATAACTGCCCATTGGTATAAGGGTTGTATTCCACGATTCTACCACCAAAGAAAACAATGAAAACCCTTCGGTCTGCTGTAACAGCCTTATTGAGCTTGGTAATAATGGACATAATTCTGATGTTTGTACATGCGTTGGTCTTAGTGTCAAACGACTGAACAACCCCAGTGTCGGGTTTGTCATATTCCTCACCTCCAAAAAGAAGAACTGTTTCTCCTGCTACGGTAGACGAGAATGAACTAACCGGAACCGGAAGATGCGCCACCTCTACCCAGCTATCCATATACATGTCATACTGTTCTATACTTGCCAGCCTTCGATGACCTTCAGATAGACAACCATCATAACCACCTATGACGTAAAGACGGTTGGTAAGAGCCACCATGACATGTCGTCTGCGACCATGACATAATGGCTTGCTAATTAGCCACTTATTATTGTCTGCACGGTATCTAAGGAACGTCTGCGCCCTGCTGCTACCTCCAGTCAGATAAATGTCATTGCCATATGTACAAGTAGCAAATTCGATACCAGGATCAAATGGCAATGGTTCTAACTTGTACCATTTTTCTCTAGTAAAACTATAAGAGAGCACATCATTACAGCGTGTGTAAGGTGGGTGCATCGTCATACATCCTCCCATGATAACAAGAACCTCTTCAAACTGGTTACATCGTCTACGATATGTTACAGACGAGTTAGCTTCATGGCGTCTGGCTGGTAGTAACTTAAATTGCATTGCTATGTCTATGTATTGATGTGCCAGAGGATCGTCAAGCACTAGAGAACAGGGACTGCTTTTCAGCATTGCAAGTCTTTCAGCAGAAATATGACCAAGTCTTACATTTTCTAAAATTTGTCCGAGCTTCTGTTTACGAGAGTTAGGATCACCACGACGAGCCCATTCAAGCACAGCGTCAAGAACCACTTCCTCTGTAGGAACCTCTAGATCATCGTCCTTAATGATCTGAATCAGTTCATACGCATTGAGACCCATGAATGCGTCCGTTTTGAACAAATTCACGCAATTTTTCAGGATTTTCTTGGTGGCCTTTGCGCGAACATTCGTCCAATTATGAATGAGAGATAATCTCCAAATATCAATGCAATTATCCATATCTATGAACGGTTCCAAGACTATTTCACATTTTTCACACAGTGGTTTTATTTGCAATAAGGACGAGACTGTTAGCAGTTTTGTCACATTATCTTGAGTCACAACATCCTTCCCAGTATAAATGTATTCCATAACAAGTTCAAATATACTTGCGTCCATTTCTTTAAAATGAATTTCTCCACTAACACTTTCGCGCATTCCAGACGAAAACATGGCGTCGAAATATGGCGAGGTGGCAAAGAGAACCGCTTTGTGACAGTTGAACACTCGATTCTCTACGGTAATCTTCATGTCCGAGTGTGCTCCTGTTATCCATAGCTTTTCAAGACCCTGTGATATATAGTTTAGCCTAGGGGTGAGACCCAATGCTGCATTTGAAGCCAAACTTCGAGCATCGTCATTGCCATCTGCTTCACCCGAATCTGCAATGATATTATATGTTTGTTTAATACGAGATGTGATGTTTATGATATAGTTTCACTATTAATTAGGAAGAATCATTTTGGCGACCCAATTAGCGTCAATGTGCATTACACAATAAAACGTGTGTGTTGTTCATTGTGTGTAATTGTAGTATGTGATGTTTTCATGTTTTCTGTGCTCGGCTGTTTGAGTGCTGCCTTCCCTGTCAAATTGTCTATTATATTTTTGTACTCAACCCATTGCTATACACTCTTATTGTTCGAACTACGGAGGGAGTCTAAGATAAATAAATGTTGGACCGTATAGACGAGGTGTAATGCTAGGCATTAAACAATTCAGCTTGCTCTTAAACTGTCGCCGCACAATCATATTTATCGAGGAGAGTCTTTCATGAAATGTCAAGTCACGAATGTCAAGTCACCAGGACAATATGTAATTATACAGTTAATGTTTTACATGTTTATATTGATGCTTGATATTTGTGTTTGTAATTAACGATACTGTATTTACAGATATAATTATTTACTGTTTTAATGCGTACTTGGACTTTTATGCCGTTTATAGTGTCTCTCATAACTCAAATTGAGTGGTTTTGTACATGTTTTTACAATTTATTATTTTATATACATGTATATTTGTGATATGTACATGAGTGAGACGTTAATATTCACAAGATGTGAAAGAATGCAAATAAAAGAGATAGAAATATTCTATTCTGTTCTGTTCAGGACAATATACGAGAGATATCAATTAAAAATTGAATATGGTTATTTAAACAAACTTTTCAAAAGTGAGATATGTATTGTGTACATAAATAAAAAGAAAGAAATCATACACATTTTATTGTTAAATACCGTTGTTCCGTGTTCTTGCACAAAATAAAAATTAAAATCAAGAAAACTGAAAAAGCTTTAATATTGATATTTATCTGCATGTATTAACACGCCAACTATAAAAAATGACACTACAGCATGGCATACAAGTATCAATAATAAGATATAACTATACAAAAATGACAACAAATTATGTTAGATTTGGGTATTCAGTATTCGAATATACAAAGGTGTTTCATAATATCTGACCCCATTACAATCGAATACGATGGGAAAATGCTTGGGCTCTTTTGATGTTTTCATTTACCAATGTAAAGCTAACATTTGGGAGTTTTACTCAAAATATAACATGACCATGTTACTATCACTGCATCACAGGAATTAAGATTCTTGCAAAAAGTCCTTTTTTTTATAAATGTCAAATTGACGTCCAATTTGAATTTGTGAATTATATAGCTTATAAAGTATATCATGATATTAGCAGTTTTAAAGTATTTATAAGCTGAATTTTATGTTGATTTGAAAGTTTTATCCATTTGTGATAACCTTGAAACTGACAAGTATTACAGTTGATTTGGTTACCAGTTGCTAGGCGACGAAAGAATCTTACTCCAACGTGTACTGTCTCGCTTATAATCAAGTAAACATGTGACTGTGTTTTGATTATTATTCTTTCTAAATTATTGTTTTAAATTCATCTATTGCGTTTGCTGGTTCTTTGTAGAATATATACTTCATAACGGTAATATTTAAAACAATCATTTAGAAAGAAAAATAATCAAACACCAGTCCCCCTGTTTACTTGGCTATGAACGAGAATGTAATTTTGGTGTTGGTTCTTTTGTTACCTAGCAACTGGTAACCAAAGCAACTGTAACATTTAATAGCTTTACGATTATTGCATACATATAAAACTTTCAAATTGATATAATATTTTGTTTAAAACACTATTAACTTGTTATATTGTGCAATACTTTACAAGCTATATAATTCAACTCGGGAAACAAATTCAATTCGGACGTCAATTTGATATTTATCGAAAAATGACGTTTTGCAAGAATCTAAATTCCTGGGTTGCATTTATATAAGCATAATCATGTTAAATATTGAATAAAACTCCCAAGTGTTAGCTTTCCATTGGTATATGGAAACATCAAAAGAGATTAAGCATTTTCTCATGGCATTCGGTTGTAATGGGGTCAGATATTATGAAACACTGTACTCGTGTAAGAACGAACATTCGAAAATCTAAACATTCGTTGACATCCCTAAATAAGAAAGAAACAATATTTACCTTTCTTATTAGCGGGTAACGTTGAATTTGCTTCCATCTTAACTAACACAATATCAACATCACTTTAATTAATCTTCATAATTTATTGTAATTCTACATCTACATACATGTATTTACAATACCATGATTACAATTGTCTGATTCTCACATCATAAGGAAGGATGTAATGATAGCGATTTGAAACTTATCTAAATTCCACCGGAAAAACACTCTTAGCACGTCACGTGCAAGGCAATCTGACTTAAGGAAGTAAATTATCAATTGTATGCAGTAAACACACTTTCGGACATTAAGTTGGACAACAATTCAGTTTCAACAGCAACAACGTGACTTAATTCACTTTCTACAATCATTTTGATGAGCTGTCAGCCTGGCGTCCACCCGCTCTCCGACAGCCTGGCTGACCGTATATGTTAAGTTCATAGATAAATAGCTTTTATTCAGAAAAAGGCTTTTAGCCTATCATTCTACAAACATATATACAAATATAAACATAGCATGTCAATGGTGGTGTCAGAATATAATCATGAAAATATGTACATACATATATTGTATATAATTATAGTATGTTCAAATTAGAAAATGACGTATAAATGTAATTAAATAAATTAGCACATATCAAAGTTAATCATTAAATACATGCATGTGTGTCTAACAGAAAAAAGTTGAAATTTGGCAAGGGGAGAATTGGGACTATAAGAAGTATAGTTGCGACCTTAATTCAAAACTTTTGCGTACAAACAATGATAGGTTTTTGATAGTACATTGATTTTCGCTGTTCAATAGTTCTGCAAATTTCAAAACATTCGGGTGTTTCCAATAATATTTTTGATGTTAACTTTTCTTAAATCCGTATATACCGGACATTCTTAAGCAAAATGAAATTCATCTTCTTGAGTGCTACAACATTCACATTTGCGTTCATATTTATTAGGGATGCAATTAGCTAACCGTTCAAACAGGAGACAAAATAAGAAAATAAAAACCGCGAATATCAACAAAAAGGTCAGTTGTCATGATATTGTTTATACATGAATGATATTTCCTTACCCATTGTCACCAACTGCTGACTCAATCGTCACTTATTTCGACAACGACAATGCTATCTGTCAAATTCTGTCATTTTGAAGTTTTTGGAACCATTGTTTTTGCGTCTAATCGAGCTCCTTCATACTATCGTGATTGTTTCCATGTTGAACGTATACAACTAGACTATAGTTTATATATCATCATCGTGCATGTATTTTAGTTTTGTTGTGGTAACATACTAGTATTTGTTGTGGTTTCTTCTACCTGTCAAGTCCAGCCAGGATAAGAATCCAGTGACGCAGCGGTCGAGTCCACTGTAACGGTGTAAAACCATTTATAAAGGCTTTTACTGTACACACAACTATAATTTCAATGCTTAACCAACATGATTGTTATATTTGCTCTAGCTTTTCAGACAATGGTTTTAATCTTTTTGCGTACACATAAACTGCAACGTCACTGTCACGATATCCTAATTGCACTGTATGTACATTGTAACTTACACAACATTCTGTAAACTATATGTTGTATGTTTGCTGTTTTCATTTCTTGGCGAGAAGGAAATAAACTCTTTTGAGGCAATCGAATGGTTTCAGTTATACAGTATGTAGGTCCTCGAATACGAATCTATATACATAGATATTATGTAACACAATCCCGCTCTTGACCCAAACATGTCTAGATATAGGCAACAATAGATAATAAGTTTATAAACTATAAATGTGGGTCTCTGGATTGCACATACTCATACTCGTGAACCAATGAACCTTCTTACAGATAAGAAGCCAACGGCATAGATAGATGATCTGCGTCGTATCGAATTGTTCCATTTACTAAATATGGCTGTGTTGATGTTGATGACGTTGACTATTGTCGTATCAACAGTATTTGCTAATGATGCTGCTATGGACAATTCTGATATGTTACCAAGCAATTCACCGTTTCAACAGTTATTGGCGCGTGTAAATGCTCTTGAGGTTCAGGATAAAATCCAACAAAACCGTATCACGGAATTGGAATCACGTGATCGTGTTCAACAGAAACTTATTTCCGACCTGGAAGATGTTGTCAGACATCAGCAACAGTTACTGCAGATGGAAGATCTGAAACATGCCCCGACAGACGGCATCAATCACACCAATGCTCACCAGAAAGACGAAAACGGCGAGATTAAAACAACTGGACTCGTTAACCTAAACAATGGTACTTTTTAATACGTTCTATATTATAAATGCTGTTTATACATTTATATTTGATCAATCACCAACGAAAATACATTTTCTATAACAGCTCTTAATAAACGAACCATATATAAACGTGGTAGCTTTCTTCCATAATTTAATTAATACAAAATGTAACGTTACAAAACTGATCGTTTGTTGTCTTAACTAAATTATGTACGCATACTATTAAAGTCTATGTTCATGTTTAAGATGCGGAGTTATTATCAAAAAGATGAACCGGTTGAGTGTACGCATGTGGCTATTAGCCTGCATTTCATGACTCCGTGTGCGCGTTTCGCACCCATGCCAACAAGTCCCTATTCCATGCAATTTGCTTTTCTGTACAATATTAACTCTATTGATCATTGTTCTAGTTTTGCGCAGCGGATCGCGTATGCAGAACAATGTTCGATACGGAGATATGGTATATCAGCTTTAATCTGTAAATACTTCCGATTTGTGTGTTTATTGATATTGGAATTAATAATTTTACAGGGAAAGACAACAGAATACGTCGACAACAATCCGAGGTTGGTACAGTAGCTTTCACTGCCGTTCTTGTTCACGCACGTAATGATCTTGGTCTCGACCAAAACGTTGTGTTTGATCATGTAGAGACAAACATTGGAAACGGATATAATCCACACCATGGCGTCTTCATAGCACCTATATCAGGCACGTATGTATTCCATGTCACCATTTTCTCCGCCTGGAACACTGATACTAGATGTACAATCGCCATCAATGGAGTTCGAAAAGCAAGCGCCTACGCCCACGGTGATTCTGGTCGTCATGATCAGGGTAGCCAGACGCTTGTTGTCAGATTAAACCAGGGTGATGACGTAGCTATTCAGAATATGATAGCTCACGACAACGTATTTGGAAATGGCGACTTGTGGACGACATTCTCTGGATTTTTGCTTCGCTCAGATGCCGAGGCCACCACCATTGTTGGTTAAGCATTTGTAACGTGGTCTTTTTTTTTAACTTATTTCTTATACATGTAGTTCTGACTGATTACTAAGATTTCTATAACTTAAGAACTTGTTTGCAAAAAAAAACAAAATACATGTATAGCAACTCTCTCAAAATAAACGGATTTCAACCAAACTAAATAGAGGTGAGAATTTTATTGAATTGTGCAGTTTGTTTTTTGGTATATACGAGGGGTGATCCAGAATTACGTGGACTTTTGCTCTAATTCAAAAACCGTTAAACTTACAGTTACAAATCTTTATACAATGTAATATTGATACTTATTGCACAAGTATACACAATTTCATTTGGAACTGATCATAAATAACGAAAATACAGCGTCTGTAAGAGGGTATAGTTATAAATGGCGGGGCAGCCCAGAAATTACGTACGACGTCATCTTCACGCCTGTATCATTTCATGATGCTTTTGAACACTGTTAATCAACTGTTCTTTATTTTTTCTGACCCATTATGCTCTTATATTATGCATATGTATTCGTCCTGTCAATATTTACAGAACTGTACCGTTACAAGCTCTGCGAGATAATATTTTTCCACTAATGTAACGGATAGTTGATTCAGACCAACGTAAGTACCGATTCAGTCAACGTCGGGTTTTTACCTCTACCCTCATTGTATGTTACATCATCCAAGCCTACTTTAAAACGTGTATGCCATTTAATGACAAGTGGCCGTGATACAATAGGTCTTCTACTTGATTTCTCCAACTTCAAATTCCTGTGTTCCGACGGATCTTTGACAGGAATAATAGATACTAGTGAAACAATTGAAGAACGTAAGTTACACCACTATCTGAATATATTCTCATTAACAAATATGAAAAATGAAAATATGGCAACACATATATACTAATCGTGATAAGATCCATTTTTACGTGAACATGGTGATGTATCAACAATGTATCAATATGTGTCGATTATTCTACAAATGTATCCACAAAACAGCGTAACAAATGGGCAAGTCTTCTTCGTTTTCTTATATAAGACGTCTTCACACCAGTATGTCACGTTCTGAAACATTGTACTGATATGTCGGGGCAGCACCATTCAACCAGAAAACAAGAAATAATGAGAGAAACTATCAATTGTCAGCTCTTTTTTCCTAATTTGACATTGCAATGACCTTGACCTTTAAAGTGGTCAGTGTTGTATGTCCATTTGATTTATATGAATATGAATAACATCGAAGCAAATAATTTTGGCTACATACATAAATAAAAACAATCTTATTAAAACATAGAATTTCAGGTGTATTCGTAGATTATGTTGCCATCTTGGGCGCACTTTTGGATTGCTTGGTCCGCGGAAGAACAATTGGTAGTGCGCCCAGTAGCTGATACAAACTTCCTTTCAAAAGTAATGCAATTTTACCAGAGAAAATTGACAAAGGTTCGCTTTATTGTTTTAAGTGACGATATGGCATGGTGTAAACGTAACCTGAAGGGTGATGTGACATTTAGTCCGTACACAGATCCCGATGTGGATCGGGCCATCATAAGTTTATGTGATCACGTGATTGTTACGTCAGGGACGTTTGGTTGGTGGGGAGCCTGGTTGTCTAATGGAACGGTTGGTTATTTTCATGGTTATCATAGGAAGGGCAGTGCATTTTATAAAAGGTTCAACAGCGATGACTATTATCTACGAAACTGGATCAAACTTTGAGAAGAGTGACTTTTTTCCATTGCATATAAACCTGTGTCTTTTCCATTGAATATAGATCTCGGTCTTTTCCATTGCATATATACCTGTATTTTTTCCATTGAATATAGATCTCGGTCTTTTCCATTGCATATATACCTGTATCTTTTCCATTGAATATAGATATCGGTCTTTTCCATTGCATATATACCTGTGTCTTTTCCATTGAATATAGACCTATCTCTTTTACATTGCATATAAAACTGTGAATTTTCCATTAAATATAAATCTATCTCTTTTCCATTGCATATAGACCTGTGTCTTTTCCATTGAATATAGACCTATCTCTTTTCCATTGCATATAAAACTGTGTCGTTTCCATTAAATATAAACCTGTGTCTTTTCCATTGAATATAAACCACTGAAATGTTTTCTGTGTTACTGTTGTTACCGATTAAAAACATGGACACAAATTTATAGTACTGTCCAGTTAGGATATTGTGAGAGTGGCGTTGTCATTTATGTGTACACAAAATATAACAACCATTTTCTGATCAGGTTGCGCGAATATAGTATGTTAGTTTAGCATTGAAATTATGGCTGTCTGTATAAGCCTTTATAATTGGTTATACACCGTAATAGTGGACTGGACCACTGCGTCACTCTATTCTTACCCTAACCTGACAGTACAATAATTACATGATTACATTTATAACAAGACAGACTTAAGCGAAACGAACATTAAGGTAAATTGGTTAGCTGAAATGAAACCATCAGTGTGTAAACGTGTCTGAAATAATTCGAGTTTTCAATTATGCAACATGTTTTTTTTTACAAAAATCATTATGCTTAATTGAAATTAAACAAATACATAAAATGATATTCATATCAAAAACGAAAATAATTATAAAAAGTGTTTTAATCTACTATTGAAAGTCTTTGTGTGTCAAAATCATGTAAAAAATACTCGCTAAAATTGTGTTTTCCAATAAATCATGAAAGATACAGGCACTGTCCCTGATACTATATAGATGGAAGACTGTTTCAAAGGTTGCATCCCACGTAAGCAAATGTCTTCTTACCTAAGGACCAAACGATTAAATACCACACCGTTCCCAGCATAATTAATTTTAGGTCGATTGTGAAACAAGTTTTTCCTACTTATATTAATCACTCTCGACAACTCATTCCTGATATTATCCATCGCCATGAGGGTATAAGAGGAGAGAAGCCAGTTTTATGTTTATGCTGATCGTCTTGCGAGGGAATTACAAGTACCATTTTATGTCATATTTGGTATGACGCGGCCTGGGTTATTACCCGCGCCCACGGTACTCGAAAGCCCAGTCCCAGATGTCAAAACATCGAAAGCCCAGTCCCAGATGCCAAAACATCGAAAGCCCAGTCCCAGATGCCAAAACATCGAAAGCCCAGTCCCAGATGCCAAAACATCGAAAGCCCAGTCCCAGATGTCAAAACATCGAAAGCCCAGTCCCAGATGTCAAAACATCGAAAGCCCAGTCCAAGATGTCAAATCATCGAAAGCCCAGTCCCAGATGTCAAATCATCGACAGCCCAGTCCCAGATGTCAAAACATCGAAAGCCCAGTCCCAGATGTCAAAACATCGAAAGCCCAGTCCAAGATGTCAAATCATCGACAGCCCAGTCCCAGATGTCAAAACATCGACAGCCCGGTCTCAGATGTCAAAACATCGAAAGCCTAGTCCCAAATGTCAAAATATCGAAAGCCCAGAAGCCAATGCCCAGATGTCAAAACATTGAAAACCTAGTCCCAGATGTCAAAACATCGACATCCCCGTCCCTGATGTCAAAACACCGAAAGCCCAGTCCCAGAAGCCAATGCCAAGATGTCAAAACATCGAAAGCCCAGTCCCAGATGTCAAAACATTGAAAGCCCAGTCCCAGCTGTCAAAAAGCCGAACGACCTGAACTTATCTATAAGAATTTGGTAATAAGGAAGATAAACACTATAAATTTAGTTAATATTACCATCGTAGTTATTTCCCGTTATCGAAATATCACAGGCCTAAGAAGTTTATCACAAAATAAGAGTTTTGAAATTCCCCATCATCCGGTCATTACTTTACATAAATAACAGGTTGGAAACGCATTTTGTCTGCCCCTACATGAATCCACTATATAACGCACCATCGGGCCGGAAAACAGCTGCAATTGGATCTAGCGTCCATCTAACACGATGCAGAAGCAATTTACGATTTATTGACCGACCTTGATACCCGACTGGAAGTCTCTAAGTGTTCTGAGTGTGTTCTTTTGAAATGTGAATTATTTACACTGAAACCATCTAGCGACGGTTGGATTTTCTCACCAACTTGTTCTGTCTGGTCACAGTTGGTTCCACCTTCTTCAGACGCTGTTAGCCCAGTGGACAAGTACCTTAATGTACTTACGTCTGTGGTGAATGGGTTATGCTGCTTAACACAATCAATAACTTTCTGCAAGTCATCGGAATCTTGTTTGCATTTGAATTCTTATATGGATTCTTCACTCGTCATGTGAATCTGATTTGTCAGACTTATCATCGCTTCATAGATTGCGGCACTGTGATGCATAGTGTACACCCAAATATGACGGACACTCTAACTTATCCCATGGCCACGAGGACTTTCGTTGATCTCTTCAGCACTTGTTCAATGCATACGTCTGTCCACAAACCATTTTAATAT
Organism: Spisula solida; assembly: GCA_947247005.1. Lineage (NCBI taxonomy): Eukaryota > Metazoa > Mollusca > Bivalvia > Venerida > Mactridae > Spisula > Spisula solida. Next base: position 67,994,946 of record OX365944.1, on the reverse strand, counting down.
CTGTTACTCCTACATATTGCATGGAAACCTTCAATAACTTTCTGGTAAAGCCACATATGCTTGTCATGAAGCTCTCGCATCATCAGGAGGTACAGTCTACTACACTTCGCATAGTTTATAAGGCCAGTGACTACAAAAAGGTTCAATAGTTTTCCAACAGCTGTGAGATGTCCTTCCAAATCTCTAATCCTTTTGAAAGCTGGTGTAATCAAGATACAAAATCCAAAGTTTAGAAGTGCGGAATGTAGCTGATGGGTATGTTTTGTGTTATGCTATGCACTGATCTACTACTACACTACCAATTTTTCAGAATCTACTACCTTATGCAATGCCATGCAATCGGCATTGTTACGTTGATGACCAACAAGTAGACAAACACGTCGGGAGAGTTTTTGATTCAGTGAGTTCTACTGCTTTTTGCCAAAGTGGCTGGTCAAACGTCTCAGAAGAACTCTCTTGGTTCAACTTTCCAGATTGATCATTGACACATTGAGCAGAGTAGAGTAAATGCATGTTGACTCATTTGGGTTGCGATCAATGAAGGGAAAGATAAGCATTTGAAATTTCGCTAAACTATCTAAATCCAGTGTAGTTTAGCATCGTTGTGCTTGTTTTGTTGAAGACACGGGCTGATTGCCACAGTAAGTTGAAATAGTACAATGCTGGCTGTATGATATACGGTTTCAGAGTTTTCATAGTTGTATTAAACTTAAGTGGGGAAAGGGATGGTGATGTTAGGTCAATATACTGGGTGATAGGTATTATGTATACCCGTGTCACCTGTAAGTACAGCAATACTCTGTCTAGCCACGCGCTTTACTCGTTGGTCGTTTTTAAACGGAACCCCGTGCAATGCGGAAATTGATATTGTACCCATACAATGAAACTAGTTGCCCCCATCATAGTCTTAAAATTCTGAATCAGCATTATCACATCTCTGCATCTGAAGGCTGTAACAATCTATTGAGACTTTCTTCTTTGGACTCGCTGTTTCTTATAAATGCGTAGTGATGACGTCAGTATTTTTGTCATTTTTTAACTGCAATCACTATCTATTGCATATACATCAACATTTATAACGGATTTGAGTTACTTACATCTTTCTGGTCAGTTTGATATGCTACATGTCATACTTCATGCAAACTTTATCATTATCAAATCTTTCAGAAAATTTCTGGTTGATCTCTTATTATGCAAAATTTAAAAATGTCGTCAAAAAGTGTCCCCAAGAGTTTTTCGTTGGAACTTTTTGCTGTGATACTATAAATTGTGGAGATTACAAAATCAAAGAGTTTGATAACAGCAGAATGTTTTCTTCAGTTCACCCAATTTTGGTGTTATTCTACTGGCCTAAAACGTACACCAATACGACGGTCATCAGCAAAGTTCGTAGACAAGTATCATTGAGAAAATATCCGTTACAAAATAATCATAAACACAACATTTCCGAATATATATCTATTCTTAATTAAAAAACGAAATATTGAGCAAAGATATTTACAAATAACAAGTTACATTCCTTTGCAATCCTACATGTAGATAGGTTTAGCTGCTCGTGATAGCAATGGAAGAAGACATGGTGTGTATTTGTAATTAACGCAGTTACTATTTATCCAGTATTTTATCTCTTTATACACCTTAACACCCGCAATTATAACAAGGCGTTTCCACCCTTCCCCAAATACATTGTACGACTTAAGCGATGCTTGATATCAGTAGCACGCCTGTGGGTATTTAGTTAGAACTTTGACGGAGCGACTAAATGAAACAAATAAATAGCATACATCTCATTTGTACCTTGACGCAAATCAATAATACAGCACATTTAGCATTCTACCAATTGCTTGCATTTCGTTCTGCGAAATTTCATAAATTCTCGCAGAGAAACACTGATACATTGTAACTTTAATGATAGGATCGATTAAACAGATATTGTGAACTTAATTGTAATGAGACGAACATTGCATCAGTCAGTTATGTTTTTGGATCCTTTTTTATGTAAACATATGTATTTCTGTAGGTTATAACCACAGGTGTAAGAAATTATATCACAAGATACAGTTTTTACCCCCCCCCCCGATTTTTTCTGCCTATTTAATATATGCATTCTCGTTCACCAGAGTATTCTTCATAATTGATATCTGGGAACTTGACTAACCACTGATGTATGAGGATGAGTATATGAAACATGTTTAGTAAATGGGCGAAAAATTGGGGATGTCGCACAGCACGTGCTGGAGGAATTCTCACCCATGTAAAGGATAAACACACGAGCACATAATTGTCTACAACTTTTAGGTCACAACTAAATAAACTGGTTTAAAATTTGAAATTTATTTACTGTTCGAGGTCTAAGAATGACGGTGAAAAGACGTCTAAAGGCGACTGTATTGTGACGTTAATGTTGCTATACAGTTCACTCATATTAACTTGATCATTAGTCGTATAAAGACAAAATATCCACAACCAAGAGACATCAACGATTGGTCATGTTCAGACTGACTAACGAGAAAGACGTCGCAAGACCATCGTTAGATTGCAGTGACGTCAATACCTAACATGAGAATGCAGGATGCAACTCGCACTTTTGCTTGTTATAAAACCGTCAGGAATAGACGACCCGCCTCTAGAATTTATCCATGTCATACTGACGTTAACTTCGTTGATGGGGTTAGATCGTATCGGCAAGCATTTATCTCAAAATGACCCGTATGTAGCGAAATGATCTTCTTGTCAATGCTTTTGTATTCTACAGTCATAGTGCGTCCCTGTCTAATTGGTCAATGACCTCCGGCTTCGACAGAAGAGACAAAAAGTTTGTTTGATACAAGGTATCCGAACACGCTGTCCTAGCTCGATCCGAATAGACTCATTGGTTCTTTACCGTTCGCAGTGTATAGCACAGATACACACTATACTACTTCTTGTGGACGAAACAAAACCGATTGAACATATTTTGGACCTCCTCTGATGTAGAGCAGTTAGAGCAGATATTGTCATCTAAGGTGCATTACCTTGAGCAAACATTGAACAAAAGTAAATTGCATTTCCCTTACAATTGTTTCGAATCTTTGAAAATGCATTCGTCTGTAAAGACTCGTTTATAATGCACCGACATCATACGTTATGTGTTCAGCAATAGTTGGAAGCTAACATGAAATAACAAACGGAAAAAACCATATAGCGTACTACATGTAACACCATTTCATATTATCAATTCTTTGTTAACAGACATTAACGTGAGGCCTACCTATACATAAATTATATTCGTTTGTCGATGCCAATGCACCGTGATGATAGGAAGCTAAAATTTAATTTGTTTTTGGAAGACATTTTCTTTTTTGTATACCTGCTCTGGTGAGTGTATATTCAACGGAGAAATAAACTCACCAGTTTGTGTTGTTTTTCATTGCAATATATGTCAAACAACGAGGCTTGTTTTAGTGAATCTATTATAGTAGTATTTACTTCATTTTGTACAAATGAATTGGAATATGTTTTGTTTTGTTGTTTTATATTCTCCAATTATTATGACCTGTTATTTTGTTACATAAAAGTTGGTGTATTTTTATCAGTATATTAAACAAAACAAATATTTTATATGTGAATTGCATTCGTTCACCACCCAGCACTACGATCATATAAGAAGTACGACAGTGTAGATAACTATACTAGTATCCAAGTACCTGTCTCGTTTTCGTGAAATCAATTAGTAATTAGTACTACATTCTATAATCCATTGATCAAAGATATAAAGGACATTACGGACTAATGCCCATAGCTGTCACAGAAATACAAAAACCAGCCTTCAATGTCCAGGCTGGTTAAATAGTTTACTATCGACTGAGCTAAATGATTTGGTTTAAGCAGTAATGCAATGGACCCTTTGAAATGATCTGTATTCCACAGACAATTAGATACATACACAATGTACCGCAAACATATCACTGTCTCACCTGACTACGACATTCAACGTTTCTCCTGAGAGAGCAATTTAACTATGGCAAATACAGGGTCGAAGGTTTGAAAATTGTTCGTTCCGGTATGGCACGTGGGTTAATTCCAGATAACAACATGCCTACCAACATGAGCCTAATGTTCTAAAGAATAGACGTGGATCAGTAACGAAGTGCTGTGGGGCCTCATTGGCCAATTTAACTATACACTTGAATAGGGAGCACATTGAATCTAACCCAGAACCTAATTACAAATGTAGTATATTTTATATTGTAACCTTATTTCACCTAATGGTTTACATTCGCGTTCAGTGACACACTTACTTAAAGTAAGTTCATTCGAAAGTTATCAGATCTATACGTTTATTTTCAGAACATGGTTGATAGTTTTATCGATGTTAAAATCACTCTGCTATTTTAGTAGTTAAGTACCTGTCATTAAAAGCAATCTTACGAGGCGTAGAAACTAATCTGTTGTGCAATGCGTTTTATCTTTGCTACAGAAACGTGTGAAAATGCCAGGTTTAAGTAATAACTTGGCTTACTTTTAGCATGTGTGTGTCTTTATGAGTTTACTTTGTCAAATTAGTTTTTTGTTGAAGTGCATTTTCAGACAGTATGCCTACGATCTAAAGTATCATATTGTAACGAAAATATTCGGGTTGCATCATAGTATTTTGGAACGACTAAATGTTATCGTTGACAAACTTTTGTATCATTGTATTAGTTGATGATTAACGGTGTTAAGTACCAATTAGAAAATCAAATACCCACTTGGTGCAAATGTAAGAACAATAAACTGAAGTGTGTTTATTGATATAAATGTTTAAGTAATTGTTACAAGGAGCATTGCGGTGGCTTGTTCAAACATCTACATTCCAAATTATCCAATATCACTTAATTATGGTTTGATGAAACAAGACGTACACGCTAACATGAACACCATGGATGTTCCTAGTACAGAAAAATCTTACCAGCAAATTGTAATTAACACGATTGTGCTTTATTTGTTTTAGCACAATTACGTAAATTCAGTACGCAATTTATATATGCGGGGGGTTACTGAATGAGTTATAATAATATTATGATTATTATTTTTTACATATACATTAACACCAACAAATGGTATTTAAATCTTATATTTAAACCCTAGATTACTATAAACGACTTTTAATGAGTAGAGAATAGTGGTCTCCGAATCACTGAAACTCCGGAAATGGAACAATTAACAAAGACCTAACGAAAAGTTAGAAACTCGGTTAGAAACACGACAGAAACATTCATCTGGTTTATGTGGGTAACATGTTATACCTGGTTTATGTGGGAAACATATTATATCTGGTTTATGTGGGTAACATGTTATACCTGGTTTATGTAGGAAAGATGTTATACCTGGTTTATGTAGGAAAGATGTTATACCTGGTTTATGTAGGAAAGATGCTATATCTGGTTTATGTAGGAAGCATGTTATACCTGGTTTATGTAGGAAAGATGTTATACCTGGTTTATGTAGGAAATATGTTATACCTGGTTTATGTAGGAAAGATGCTATATCTGGTTTATGTAGGAAGCATGTTATATCTGGTTTATGTAGGAAAGATGCTATATCTAGTTTATGTAGGAAAGATGCTATATCTAGTTTATGTAGGAAAGATGCTATATCTAATTTATGTAGGAAAGATGCTATATCTGGTTTATGTAAGAAATATGTTATATATGGTTTATGTAGGAAGCATGTTATATCTGGTTTATGTAGGAAGCATGTTATATCTGGTTTATGTAGGAAGCATGTTATATCTGGTTTATGTAGGAAGCATGTTATATCTGGTTTATGTAGAAAAGATGCTATATCTGGTTTATGTAGGAAAGATGTTATATCTGGTTTATGTAGGAAAGATGCTATATCTAGTTTATGTAGGAAATATGCTATATCTGGTTTATGTAGGAAATATGCTATATCTGGTTTATGTAGGAAATATGTTATATCTAGTTTATGTAGGAAAGATGTTATATCTAGTTTATGTAGGAAAGATATTATATCTGGTTTATGTAGGAAAGATGCTATATCTGGTTTATGTAGGAAATATGTTATATCTAGTTTATGTAGGGAAGATGTTATATCTAGTTTATGTAGGAAATATGCTATATCTGGTTTATGTAGGAAATATGTTATATCTGGTTTATGTAGGAAAGATGCTATATCTGGTTTATGTAGGAAATATGTTATATCTAGTTTATGTAGGAAAGATGCTATATCTGGTTTATGTAGGAAATATGTTATATCTGGTTTATGTAGGAAAGATGCTATATCTGGTTTATGTAGGAAATATGTTATATCTGGTTTATGTAGGAAAGATGCTATATCTGGTTTATGTAGGAAAGATGTTATATCTGGTTTATGTAGGAAATATGTTATATCTGGTTTATGTAGGAAAGATGCTATATCTGGTTTATGTAGGAAAGATGTTATATCTAGTTTATGTAGGAAAGATGCTATATCTGGTTTATGTAGGAAATATGTTATATCTGGTTTATGTAGGAAAGATGCTATATCTGGTTTATGTAGGAAAGATGCTATATCTGGTTTATGTGGCTGAACATGTTATGTCTGATTTATATAGTTAACCTGTAGGGAAACATGTGATCAACCCGAAAACTCACTATTGCTGTTTTATCATCACGGTATAGCTGCTGTGTTGTTTTCCGTCTGCAGTTCCCGGTCTTCCTACATAACCAGAGTCTTCTATAAACAAATACAAGAGCAATAACTATACCATTTTATGTACACATAACTTACAAGAGTAATTAAGTTAAAGCATGTACTTATAATCATTTATTTCCGCGTTGTTTTTATTAAGTGGTGCATCATAAATGCACTTAAACAGCAACAATGAAATACTTTATATATGTAATTATAATATCTCATCAAATGAACTAAGCAAATGTTGAATCATTGAACATATGTAATGGTAATACACTGGGCACAGTTACAACAGTTATACGGGTATATAATGCGCACGGTACACCGTAAGATTGGTATTTCTGTGTCGGCATCAAACAACAAGTTTATATTACACTAATAGTATAGTCGTATTGTTGATACTAAATTAGATCAAAGGGATTTGTTGAAAATATGAAACATTACAATGTTAATCTGTGTAGCAATATTCCCTAACATACGGATATTTATATACACAACAAACCGTCTGTATTTCTAGAAGTTGATTATTATGTTTTCTCATCAGACAAATATTACATAATTTATACAAAAGTTGATACAGGTGTCTGCTCAGCCTAATTCTATACCACATAAGCTAGAGGTTCAAAACCACTAAATCAATTTGTTCTTTAACTCAATATAAAGGTACAATAGTCAACCCAATGATGTAATATGATAAAGTCTATGACCAGCTGGCTGACATGTATCATTGAAAAGAAGGGGCATCCAGTTTGAAGAAAATACATCGAACAAGGGGTCACGTGTCGTATAAGACAAAAGCTATCTCGACAAGCAGAACCCATTACTTCCTTTCCTTCACGATTTACGAAAATGAAATATTGTAATCTTAGTATTACGTCACCTTACGGTGATATAATATAGCCGAGTACAATAGTGCTTTCTTTAAAATAGTATTAATAATACAGTGTAGCAATACCACGTGACTTTGGTTGCAGGTCTAAGCTGAAATTTGTCAACATTGGAAAACAGAAATAGCCATAAGTATTTTATTTCTTCATTGATTTCTATGAAATATACGCCGCGTTAAGGCGAAAATTATTTGCTTTCCATGAAATATGATCTTTTTCAGAAGCTGTGCCGTTTTTTCCAGCACCCTGTGAAACTATGAAAATACAGGCTTCACAGGGTGCTAGAAAAAACGGTCAAAAATATCTGTTGAAAAATATCTTATATTGTATGGAAAGCAAATGTTTTATTCGCTAATTTATTGTTATTTTCCATCAATATTCACAGTTCATGACGTTTAATTTGTTCCATTAAATTTGTTGATTTAACCTATAACTTTGTAAAATAATATTTGTACACTTCTATTTCAAACATAACACATTATAAGGGATTACTGGATCCAAAGCATAGGCACGTGGTTTCAAATTATCTGAGTGTACCCTATGTAGAGAGAAGGTTGTGCAGCGGCCATGTTTAGCCGCAACGGATATGACGTTACGAAAGCTGGTACCCAGTTTTTCTACAGTTGTCACATACGTTGCAGCTAAACATGGCCGCTACATAAGCTACTTTCTATATAGGGTACACTCCGAACGTATACTCAAAGCGTATGATGTTTCACTGATGCATTCGTTCGAACTTACCATGTTACCAAACTGATGTTACCGAAGCACAGTTGTCCTATGTTTGCCTGGTATATACTCGTATATCACAGCTACTGACTGATTTGGTCCCTCCCATGTGTTCATCCCATGATTGCATTACTAACTCCTCTCCATTACCTCGGCATCGGTTCTTCAAAGAGCAATCAGTATGAAAAACCCTGCATACAACGCTTCACATCCTTGTGTATTCGACATTCTGCAAATATATTCGTACGTGTTGTAATCAACGTGGAGTAATTAGTAAGTGCATAAACCTGCATGATACAAGTTTTTATTTTAGTCATTAAATACTGTAAACTCAATGTATTCACTTTTTTCGTGGGTGGCGCTGCTTGGTGAACGCCAACACTAATTAAATGTCATAATTTGCATGTTCGTTACATGACTTGTTTATAAAACCCGTGATTATAAATTGTTTACAGGAAACGTTAATCGAAACCTTATCGGTAGAACACATTACATACATCCGACGAGAATATTAATAAACATAATACAACGACTGTCGACTATTAATGTCTTGTGAAAAAAATGTATTATAAAATAAACTAATAATGCCATATTATACCCGATGTTTCAATACTCGATTATGTTACAATCAGAAGCAAACAGTGCGTAGTTATTGGAGTTTTCTCTATTAGTGATACACCGCTGTAATAGATAGATAGATAGATACTTTTATTCCTCCAAATATATGAAGAGTATAACATAATGTACAACAATGCATCAGCATCAAAGATTTACAACAAAAAATAACATATTTATACAGAATTTCTACAATACAGATACAAACGTATATCCAATTAAGCACATATACACACAGTAACTTGCGTACCTGTACAACACAGTTTAATAATAATTGACTGACAGTAATATAATGTGACTGCGATCCATAGCACATGTACTATGCAGAAGCCTTAAACGAAAGCGAAATAAAGACTTAAGCAGTTCTTTGGACTAAGAACACATCAGCGCCATAAGAACGGTATTGTCTTTAGATCTTTTACAATCATACAATTTATCATAACATTAAACAAAGTGTCATTCACATTTGATAAATTTTGTAACATTATACGATGAATTTGGCTCGGTCAGTGAAATACCGAGCTATTTTGGATTTGATTTGGCGAAACGTCGAAAGTAATCAAACCAGAATTATACCGTTTATATGAGCAGCTTTAATATATTATGATACACCAGTAGAGCCCGTTTTAATGCTCACATATACCTATCAGACTAGTGATACATTGAACAAATAAGTCTCAACATACGCAAATGGCTGAACATTTTATCTGTCGCCTCGACAGCTAACAACAAAACTGCAGATGACTGTTCATCGATTGATAAACCTTGAATACGATTGAATCTAGATACACTCATAATATCGAATATTTCAATAATAAGTTTCTGTCTTGCATATTCATGTTTTCTACAAAACCAGAGTGCATGGTTCAAGTCATTGTCTATGTAAAGATCACAATTATTGCACTTCTTAACATAAGATCGTGATATCAAACAACTTAACATTTGCACCGCCGTCACACAGATGGAAGCTAACTCTGGATGTTTTCTGGATAACGTCCATAAATGGCACGGAGCGTCATGTTCAAAAACGTCTGTTAAACTCCTGCATGACAATGCCAGATTTTCATATCGTTTTTGTCTATTTTGGTGTAACACAGATCTGGTAAGACATTTTTTCCAGCTATCTTTTGAAGGAAAAATACCACTGTCAATGTAATCATACAAAACATACAGCAGATTGTACTTTTGTAAGATTTTAAACACATCCGGGATAAATCCGATATACTGTTCTCCGAAATTCACGTAAAATACTAGTCGGCATGTGAACATTTTCTTAGCAAGAAATTGCGATGGCAGTCTACACAATTGACCCAAAAACTGAAGTTTCTTGTACTCGACAATGTTTTGCATTGTATCAATATTTAAGGCACACAGCGTAAAATCGGTGCTCGAACTGCTTTTGAGTGTCTGCACATTCTTTAAACAGAACCTATGCGCAACTTCCAAATTGTTAAAATCAGTATTTGAATAGTTATTCCATAATTCACAACCATAGATTGCCTTAGGAATCACTACCGAATTGTACACAGTCTTTAACGTCAGCGGATTCAGTCCATTTTCATGTAGCCCACTATGGTTGACACTTAACAAGGTCCCTCTCAATTTTGTCGTGGCTTCTTGAAGTGATTTCCCTGCAGACATATATTTGTCACAAATGATACCGAGGTGAGTGTAAGAATCTACTTCATTTAAAATCTCATTTCCAAGTTTCCACTGTCTTTCCGTTCCACATTGACGAGACTCGTTAAACACAATGATACCACATTTCGAAGCATTGTACTCAAATCGCCATTTACAGGAATACCGGTAGCATATTTCAAGCATGTTGTCCAGAGCATGTTTGGAGAATGCAACGAGAATCATGTCATCTGCAACAGTCGGGGATGAAATTTGGTTGTTAAAAATGCATATACCTAGTCCACTCTCTTCAATTTCTAATATTAAATCGTTTATGAACGTGAGATAAAAATGAGGCGATGACTTCCCTCCCTGTCGTGTACCTTGGCGTATCGGGAACCATTTTGACAGAAACCCACGGTTCTTGACACAGCTAGTCATGTTCCTGTACATGTCCATGAAAGCAATCAGCGATGTATCATCGATTCTTTGACGAAGTTTATAAAAAAAGGCCCAAATGCCACACCCGATCAAACGCTTGCCGACCGTCAAGGAAATAAATGTATAGTTTTGAGTTATGTTCCTTTGCAAAATATACACTTTCACGCACGGCAAATGACGTCATGAGACATCCCAGGTTTTCCTGAAAACCCCCTTGTTGAGCACTCAAATTTCCTAACATGTGGTCTTTACATCTCTTAAGTACACTCATTTCAAAAATTTTCAGGAACACAGACGTTAATGTTATCGCCCTATAACAATTAGGGTCATCTTTACGTTTACGCCCGCCTTTATGTAAAGTAATGATAACTCCTTTTTTCATTTTATCAGGAACATAGCCGAATCGTAGCATGTACGTGAACATATTTGCAAGCACAATCGATACACCATCAGATACAGTTTTCAGATGTTCATATTGAATATTATCATAGCCGCCAGCTTTTCCACTCGGACATGACGTAATAATGTCCTTCACGTCATCTGGGTGAACAGTCACGGACGGGTCCGGAATAAGTTCACTGTAACTTTGAGAAACACTGTTGGCTACAAAATGTTCCCAATCTGTGTCATACTCTGTAGATTCACGAGGAGTGTATAATTTCTCGAAGTATAACCCCCATTGCTCTGTAATAGTAGACTGGTCTCTGACTATATCACCATTGAAGTTAATGCCAGCACCTGCACTACTTTTAGATCTGTTTCTCCGTGAATTGACGAGTTTCCAAAATTTGTTGGAATCTAATTCCGCAGTTCTGTTTATTTCGTTATCCATATCTTTTAAGTGTCTGTTCACAATTCGTCTATGTAAAGCCCTATAGGCTCGTTTCGCTGCCTTGTAGCTTGATCGACACTCATCATCATCCGACCTTGGTCTACCGGCACGACACCAGTTATTTCGATGATGTAACATTATTTTATGAAGATCACTTAAATCGCTATTCCAGTAAGGTTTCAAAAACGGTTTGAATTCTGACTTTGGTAAGTGTTCCTTCGATTTTTCTAAAAGCACCTCACACACTGTATCATGCGCACTTTTGATATCATCTTTATTAAGCACTGAAGTTCCAAGCCTATTAAGAATTTCACTTCCATTAACTGCAGATCTGTACGCATTCATATTTTGCTCACTTGTTTTCTTCCAGTTAAGTCTCGTGCTGCACTCCTCAAATGTTACACTACTTGTCGACATTGCACATTCTGACGGTAGTGAAATGTTAAGTTGTGATATCACTGGTCTATGCCTAGATACATTCAAGCAATTATCGTCAACAATTTCACAACTATATAACCAGTCTAAAACTTCAACAGGCATGCAAATGTAATCAATCAAAGTTTTGTACTTATTATCATATGAAACAAATGAATGTCTAACACCTTTACAAATAGGCAACGTGTTCACTGCAACCAAATTATTGTTACCTAAAAACTCTGATAATAAGCAATCTCTACCATTTCTGCTATAAACATCATATTTTGCATTAAAATCACCAATAAACAGCACTGTGCCTAATTCTGAGTAAACATTTGATAAATCATACAGCTTATTAACATAGTCTCTGTAAAAATCAACAGAATAATTTGAACAAGGCATGTATACTTGAAATATATAGATAAAATCATTTGGTGTTGTTTGTAGTTGTATGCCGACAATACGGTCATCATCTATACACAGTGGCGTTACAAATCTGTCTAAATCACGGTGCCATAAAAGTGCAACACCCCCTTTTCCAACTTTACGACCACTCGGTAATTTGAGATCTTTATCACAAACAGCATGAAATTTATACAGACCGTAACATTTGCCTATGAAAGCATTTAAGCATTTTGCGCAATATATCATATATATATATAAGTTTGCATGCTCCTAAATATTCAGAAACGATAATATAGCGGATTTTGTGTTTAATTTTGTATTGCCATTTATCGCGCTAGAGTTATACAGGTGCGCTGGCATTACAACATGAATATACACTCAAGGACTTTAAAAACGCCTCACCTCATGCAAAGCCCAATATCGCTTAAAGTATTTATGTTATTGCAAAATCATTTTCCATGTGTATTAATTGATCTTTCCTACGTGTAAATCAGTTTATAGTTTGTAGTAAAATGTTGTCTCGTTATTTCCTGGGAATCCTGTAAGCGCACTCACCCTAGGCAAAAATGTGGGATTTTCAATACAGGCAATGCGTGACATTACTCTTACTGTGCTCCTATTTGTAAGACAGTGTAAGCACACAAAATCGTCGAATACATTTGTTAATCGTTTTCTATCATTGTATTAAAGCATCTGCAAGTTTTCATAATGATTGTTTATTACAGCGCACTCACCAATCTTCCTCATCTCAACTGTTGAATTCATTATGTTCAAAGGATAAGATTAGATTTTGAATTTGTCAATTTTAGTAGTAAAACTTAAACTAAAAAAGTCTTGGTGATTTTGAATGTCTGTCTAAATGTGTGGACGTTCTTTTATTATTAACTTTGTTCATGCTTTTTTTAAATTTGACAGACGAATATTGTATTTGAACATGCATATATATTATTGTGAATATCTTATAAGTGACAGAAGGTTTATTAAAGGACTTCGTAGACTAATGCCATCCCGCATATTAGGATATACAATGTATTGCGCCTATAGTCGGCATTGAAAATCCCACACTTTTGCCTAGGGTGAGTGCGCTTGCCGAATTCCCAGACAAAAACGAGAAAACATTTTATTACAAATTCTAACACGATCCGCGGATTAATACATTAGACATAGAGCCGACCTAACCATGTTTTATTACCCCCATAAAACATGGTAACACATTGGCTGTTACAATTTACGCCCCGTAACACATGACCTATTTATGAATGAATGAACGTAAACTTTATAGTAAAGCTTTAACGGACCGCGAGTTTCACGAGAATCAAGTGTTACAGCTATGACGCATCTATTTTTAGAAACTCCAATATACTCTCGAAATTAAGATTCATAAAAAATTCTGATAATCAATTCTTTTATATTTTTCATTTCATGATATAGATACACTATACTCGTGTTATTAAAATTGTTTAAATGTTTAAAATGTGTTTTTTCCTTCAGAAAATTACGAAGGTCGTTTTCATTAACGAGGGAGGTAATTGTACCAGCTAATAAGCCACTCAATTTCAGCGTGGAATTATGTTCAATGTCAAATGGGTGAAAATGGAATGCGCGTAGTTAAATAGTGCGGGACATGATCGTATTTAGAATCGAAATAAAAACTCTGTTCTTGTATTTTGTCGGTGAATAAAACATGGGCAGGAGTTCGGATGCGGGAAATTAAATCACTCGTGCTACGCACTCGTGATTTAATTTTACCGCATCCGAACTCCTGCCAATGTTTTATTCACCGACAAACTACGCGAACAGATTTTTATTTCTTAACTAAACTTATTGACACGTAGGAAAAACCAATTTATACACTTGTAAAATGATTTTGCAATAACATAAATACTTTAAGCGATATTAAGCTTTGAATCAGGTGAGGCGTTTTTAAAGTCCTTGAGTATAGTTAGTATCGGTAACAGGTTTTGTTTATATTGTGTTAGTCATACAAATACATGTTTATCCTGAGGCATGTGTAACCTCCCAGATCTCGTCTGATTAAACCTAATTAAAGTTGGGGGGAAACAAATATACTATAAGGCACGTGTTAAAGTTCTGGTGTATATCTCACACAGCGATGTCTGATACACTGTTTCTGGTCGGGAATATATCAATCCGTATTGTGTTTGATACGATGATAAAGCGCTGCGTTGAACAATATTTCAGTACAACGAATATTAGATAAGTATAAGTGACATGTTTTCCTCGAAGTGCTAATCATCCGCATGCGAACACCTAACAACTTGTCCCACTTTCATGTTTGGAATATCTCAGAATTGTATTACATAACTTCGCCAATTACTGTACATGATCAAAACATTTTGCTATTTAAAGTGCTATTCCGGAATAATTTATAGTTTATCATAATTTATTACTTTATTCGAGCTGTATCTAAATCTCCTACTTTGTAATGAGCATCCAATTTGTAATGGCAATAAAACCCTAATTAACTACCTCCAAGAAGGGTTTAAGGGCGCCGCCATTTTGGCCAGAGATACTCAAAACACGTACCTAGTGACGTCACAGAGACAATTGATACAAAATGCCTTGTATACTTTAAAGCACTGTATGTAGGAAAAGTGTATCGTTTTGACTGTTGACTGAAATTAATTTTAAAATTCTTTTTTAACACTTTAACTATTTGCCTTTTATCAAGTGTTTTTATTTTGAGAATACACATAGTTTTTAATGTTCAGGGTTTCAGTACTTAGATTATAGATCCATCTTTCACACAGTTGTTTTTTACAGGGTCTGCAAATGTACTCATTCCCTGTCCATGCATAACATTGTAACAATTGGCTTTGCACTGAGGTATTTTTATTGCAAATAACGTCAAATGATAACACTATTATGTAAACTATTATATCCCACTGGCATTTACTACTGTCTTCTCAGAGCCTAACTGGCGATGTGACGTAGTACTGCAAAGATACCTGGGTAAAATATGGCGGCTCTCCAAGTCAGAGAGAGTTTAATTACCCTAGCTAATTAGGTTGTGCATAGGGGACTATAAACACTGAATTTGAAGAAAAATATTCCGCTCGTACCAATGACCTGATGTTCCCAGTGTTCCAATCTGATATTCATATAAAACGTTCCTTGTCGACCGACCAGACATCATAGCTAAAAAACACAAAAGTGAAACAGATAATAGATTAATTCGGATATGGACTGTTACTTCTCATGGGTGCATACTTATTTATTATAGCACAGACTAGGGTACCATCAGAATGTATTGACTGGTTCAACAGAAATTAGATACTTTGTAGATCTGACGTACATGACGTAAGCCAACAACATCGGCAGTATTTCAGTGATATCAAGTCTGGTAACTGTCTGTCTTTAGACACATACAGAATACCATGTTCAAACACAGTGATTAATACACACGAACGACAACTTCGTCAGCCATTTTAGAGTAAATTCATTGGTTGCGTAAAAAATACCGATCATGTATAGTCCGTTAGCGACTAGGCTGGACCCCCATAAACCTTAAATATCTTAAAAAGTACAATTCATGGCCAATTAGAATAGAATTTGGTATATCTTCATAAATCAACCTTATCAACTCTCATAAAGTAAAACAGAATTTTTGGTCCGCAGAAAAATGTTCTTTGCATTTACTACCAATGTAAAATTTTAAGTCTAAAACAGGGTAAATACGTAAGGGTGATTGAAGTGACTGGAACAGCAAAGGTAAGCAATTTGGTCCAATATAACTTTACATTAAGTAACACACCAGTGACGATTGCAAATATATAATTAGGCCCATACATCAAAGTGTATGTGTTTTATGTTTAAGCTCACCTCAAGACACAACATTTTGTTCATACAAATGATCATTACAATCAGAAGATGGGCCTCAACTATATACACATTGATGACCAGTCAAATGTAGGTCAAAGTTATCCATTAATGTCCCGTTACAGTTATTACAGATACAATAGCTGATACCTGATTGTAATGGCTTATTTTACTCCCTGTCCATTTGTTGATTAAAATACAAACTTTAATACATTAGACAATATTAGAGTGATAAGTTTTTAATTTTCATTTATTGTCTGTTTTCAGATGCTTATGTTTATGATATAGATCTACATGATGTGATTGTTCTAAGAGAATTTATTTTTTAGAAGGAGGGAAAATATACTTATATAGGAATGGTCTCCGTCCGTGCGTCCGTCAGTCCGTAACAAAATCGTGTCCGCTCTCTAACCTTTTAATGCCTTGGCTGAATTGCATGGAACTCATACCAAATGTGTAACTAATAAAGACGACGTGCAGAACCCACATTCCAACCGTGCCGGTTCAAGGCCAATGTCACAATTCAAGGTCAAAGGTTTGAATCTTACATTTCGTGTCCGTTCCATAACTTGTTAATACCTGGGCCGAATTGCATGAAGGCTCATACCTATAGTGTAACTAATAAAGACATCGTGCAGAACCTACATTCCAACCGTGCCGGTTCCAGGTCAATGTCACAATTTAAGGTCAAAGGTTTGAATGTTAAATTCGTGTCCGTTTCATAACTTTTTAATACCTGGGCCGAACTACATGAAACTCATACCAAATGAGTAACTAATAAAGACGACGTGCAGAACCTATATCATGCTGGTTCAAGGTTAAGGTCACAATTCAAGGTCAAAAGTTCCTTGCATTCTTGCATTCTGTGTCCACTCCATAACCTTTTAATGCCTGGGCCGAAGTGCATGAAACTGATACCAACTATGTAACTAATGATGACGACGTGCAGAACCCACATTCCAACCATGCCTGTTCAAGGTTACTGTTCAAGGTCAAAAGTTTAAATCTTACATTTTATGTCTGCTCTTTAACTTTTTAATTGCTTGACCATGCGGGGTCAAGATCACAGTTCAAGGTCAGGGGTTTAAATCTTACATTTCATGTCCACTCCACAACTTTTTAACGCCTGAACCGAATTGCATGAAACTGATGCCAAATGTGTAACTAATAAAGATGACATACAGAACCCACATTCCAACCATGCCGGTTCAAGGGCAAGGTCACAGTTAAAAGGTCAAAGTTTTGAACCTTACATTTCCCATTGGCTCCTTATTTTTTAACGCCTGTGCCAAATTGCACGAACTCATAGCAAATGTATAACTTATTGGACAATTCCACTGTTTATTAATGCGGCGGGGAATATAGTCGTCTTTTGCACTGCCTTGTTGAATATGGGAATAGGATCGCATTTCGGCACATGTGATATATTTGTCCATCATTTTGTAATTGTAGGAAACCACATGTTTACACCTAAACTTCAAACTAAAACAAACTAGTTTGAAACCACTTCGAAGCCACCAAACAAAAATCGTTCTTTTTTCGTTCAAGAAAAACTTGAAATCCGGTAATAAGTTTGGTTCACGACAATCTTACAGAATGCGATTTTTTTTAAATCGTTAGCAAGACTGATAAAAGGTCACGTGCTCCTCTATAGACAAATCGATATTCAAACGACTGTGGTATGTTGTGGATCCAACCAGCCACCATGGCAACCATTCCCAGACGGACGTTGAAATCATTATTGATGCATATTTTTTCCCATGGTTCAATATTCCAAACCACCTATAACACGTATAGCATCCAGTTCTATTTTCAATGAACTTCTAAGAAAAGTATAACACCTTGGTAAGCTGGAAAAACATTTCTCATCATTTATGTTCGTTCTAAACGGTGCACCAGATATGCAACCTTACGATGACTGCAATAATACCTGATTGTCTTACACTTTCTCAGTAACATGCTGCCAATAACATTCTTGTGTGTTCCCAGAAAATATTTGGACATACTTTTTGGCGTAAAAATAAAACTGGAAAGAAACAAGTCGTATAACATGTCAGATAGTGATAACATCGGTTTGCACCTTTATGTTTTAAAACGTTTGTTTTTGGAGCATAGATATTTTCGCTCTTGCAATGTGCAATGTTTATTACTGACATGCAAACGATTTCGTACGTTTTTGCAGTGTAGATATGATTGCTCTTGCAAGGTTTATTATTGGTGCACCGACATGAAAACGATTTTGTATGTTAACTCTTCTTTGACACCCGGAATTTGTTGCCAAGAAAGTAGTTATATACATTGATACTTCCTTCTTTATACATTGCATTAATTGTTGTTGCAGATTTGGAATGATATGTTGTTCCTATATTAGATGGTACTATAACACGTACAGTCTATTCTAGTGGTAGAACGTCCGAGGTTCTAGGTTCGCTGTATTGCCGCTTCAAACCTCAGATGAAATACAAATCATATCAATATGTCCCTTGCTTGACGCTCAACTTTACAACAACACACTAGCTTTTTCTACTCTCTCAAATTCCTTGTCGAGGATGATTATGCCCTATATTCGTATTAGTCTGGTTCCCAATCCTTAATCTTACATTATATTAGAAAACTGTGGAGATTGTTAAGATCGGGAATCAAACTATTGTAGTGTAAGATTTGGAAGCGGGAACCAGACTATTGTAGTGTAAGATTTGGGAACGGGAACCAGACTATTGTAGTGTTAGATTTGGGAACGGGAACCAGACTATTGTAGTGTTAGATTTGGGATCGGGAACCAGACTATTGTAGTGTAAGATTTGGGATCGGGAACCAGACTATTGTAGTGTAAGATTTGGGATCGGGAACCAGACTATTGTAGTGTAAGGTTTGGGATCGGGAACCAGACTATTGTAGTGTTAGATTTGGGAACGGGAACCAGACTATTGTAGTGTAAGATTTGGGAACGGGAACCAGACTATTGTATTGTTAGATTTGGGAACGGGAACCAGACTATTGTAGTGTAAGATTTGGTAGCGGGAACCAGACTATTGTAGTGTAACATTTGGGAACGGGAACCAGACTATTGTAGTGTTAGATTTGGGAACGGGAACCAGACTATTGTAGTGTAAGATTTGGGAACGGGAACCAGACTATTGTATTGTTAGATTTGGGAACGGGAACCAGACTATTGTAGTGTAAGATTTGGTAGCGGGAACCAGACTATTGTTGTGTAAGATTTGGGAACGGGAACCAGACTAATGTAATGTCAATCGCAACGGTCCGTACGGCATTTACGCAACGAGATAAATACCGGTAGCCTCGGATGTATGTAGCAACGTTAAATGTCGCATCGACGCTAAATGTCGCACTTGACGTTAAATGTCGCAAGGCTGACGCTAAATGTCGCAACCGACGCTAAATGTCGCAATTCCCCCTGACGCTAAATGTCGCATCTGTGACGCTAAATGTCGCAACAAACTGGTCTGACGTTAAATGTCGCAACGTTGACGCTAAATGTCGCAATCCTTTATAAACACTCTTTTGTAGTATTACTGTTCTAGTTTTAGTCCAGACGTATCCACAGTTATAAGGGGTTTACCCAAATTTTTTTACTTCTACTATGTAAATGTATATCGTATGAAATATACACAGTAGAAATAAAAAAATATTTTTTTGAAAAAAAATTAATCACTGCAGGTTCATGACTTTTATCGAACCCCTTTAGGTTTACCGGGGTGACCCGAATCTTACTCGGTATACCCGATTAAGTGAAAAAAGCCGTACGGACCGTTTCGATTGATAATCACCCTCGGGCTAGTGCCACCCGGGCGATTTTGCTTCCTGCGGACCGATTATCTAGATCCCGCCCTACACAGCCGTGCATTATCCTCTAAGTAACTCATCGTGCGGGTTTGAATATTTCTTTCCGTAAACACAAATAAACTGATGTAAACAGAATTTTGATTATGATTTACATAATGATTTTTTAGTGTATTTCGCATTGTTCGACAAATACTCGGTAACTGCAACTTCACATACCTTGGTCGTGATGAAACTAGTATAATTAAGTATAATCCGTAACGAAACGGGTTTCTACCGGGCATTCCGTATATAACCATAATTCGGGTATATCCTTTCCGCTACCATAGCGTACTAATGCAGACTCGCCGGGATGGCCATTTCGGCCTTCCGTAGTTTTCGACCTAAATGCCCAAATTCGGGAATTTTACTGTCATGGGTACGCAGGCATCCCAGACTACAGGATATTACGGGCCCAGGGTCGTGCACAGGTTTTTGGGCCCGCTAGACTCCTTTAAAGAGGGCTTTGAACGTAGATTTTACAAAACTGAAATTACTGGTCCTACACGCCATTGCGGTACGATTCCCTGTGGAATTGCATTAACATTTAGCGCCAAAAAGTTTTTATTTTTCTATAGCAGGAATATAAGGCTAGACAAAGGGATCAGGACCAATGCCCTAAAGGGGCCAGAAAGTAGGCCTGTCGAGCTAAAAAAAAAAGTTTTTCGCGCAAGGGTCACCGTCACATCGTCATTTCCGGTGACCTTTAGTCGAAATGTTGACAATTTTTTCTACTTTCGGTTTGGGGTAGGTGTGTAGCATCCGGATGTATCGAGTTTTTATCAGTGCTGCAAGTCAATAGTGTCTCAGGGATGGGGTATAGGGACCATATGAATTTCTCATAACCCCCCAAAAAATCGTGGTAGCGGAAAGGATATGCTATGTTCTTCTCTGTCTCCATTGGTATGAAACGTACTTTACTGGGACTCAACCGGTGTAGAGCCAGGGTTCAAATAATGCCACGGTTTATAAATAAATAAAATAAAAAATACCAGAATTGGTTTGCACCTGTAGTGGATATCGAACTCATACTGTACGACGTCATACTGTCGGATCAACACGGTTTGTCACGGTTAGCCCGCATTGACTAAGAAGTTCACGATGTCTCTAAGGTTCATACAACGGGACAAACCGGGGGTGTTAAACCGGGACAGTGATACTAGGACTCTGCTGTCAGATCAGTACCGGGATACACCGTGGCTATACCGGGATAATCCGTACTGATACCGGGATGCAACATCTCGGTAGAGCGAAGGTATAGCCCCGGTTGTAACCCTGTTTTGACCACTTATTTCGATTCTGTTGAAATCTTGACCATTCCTCCCGGTAGCTCCTGATGACTCCACGAGGCTTTAAAGGGGCTGCCTCACAGATTGGGCTAAAATTTTTGTATGACGTAATTTTCCTACCTAACCAAGTATTTATGTAATAGAAACCAACTGACGGTTGCTTTATGAAAGATTTATGACAAATGAGCAATTTAAATCATTCTTGAAATCGCGCACTCTGTATGTTTTCCTTTTGAAAATAAACTCAAAGTTTCCTTCCGAAATGCTTAGTGAAGTCTGTAATTCACATATGACCAAACTGTAACTTCAACAAACTACAGCGTAAACATCAGTGAGGTGTTCGTTTTGCAATTCGTTTTCATCGAGTACAAGCAAAATACTGACAAGTTAAGTGATAGCAAGGTTAATTATATAGGGTATTAATCCCCTATAGAATTTTGGATGTAAAAATGCTAAATAAATGCAAATGCCGATATTTCGCTAGTTATTTTTATGTCAGTGTGGTTGTTAATGACATATCCTTTCCGCTACCACGATTTGGGGGGGGGGGGGCTATGAGAAATTCATATGGTCCCTACACCCCGTCCCTGAGACATTATTGACTTGCAGCACTGATAAAAACTCGATACATCCGGATGCTAAACTGAAAGTAGGAAAAATTGTCATCATTTCGACTAAAGGTGACGGGAAATGACGATGTGACGGTGACCCTTGCGTAAATACCTTCATTTTGGCCCCTTTAGGATATTGATCCTGACCCCTTTGTATAGTCTTATATTCCTTCTATAGAAAAATACAACCTTTTTGGCGCTAAATGTTATTGCAATTCCACAGGGAATCGTACCGAAATGGCGGGTAGGACTAGTAATTTCAGTTGTGGAAAATCTACGTTCAAGGGGTCCAGCAGGCCCAAAAAACCTGTGCACGACCATGGGCCCGTAATATCCTTTAGTCTGGAATACCTGTGTACCCATGACAGCAAAATTTCCGAATTTCCGAATTTGGGAGTTAGGTCGAAAACTACGGAAGGCCGAAATCGCCATCTCGGCGAGTCTGCATTAGTACGCTTTGGTAGCGAAAATGATATACAGGAAACTTTACAAGAATTACACAAATATTTGACCATTTTCTATTATTTTTGCAATACACCAATATGTGAGGCAGCACCTTTAAATATCTTAAATCAAACCGGACATCTTATGCCAGTTTGATAAGAGTATCACGGTTCACCACGATGCGTCTTGCCGATCCAGTGTTGTTACGGTTGTACGACGGTTCACTGAACCGGGTATATCGAGTAAGATTCGATTCATCCCGGTACACCTAAAGGGGTTCGACACATAAACCTGCAGTGATTAAAAAACTTTTTTTCAAAAAATATTTTTTGAAAACAGTTTTTAATCACTGCAGACTTATGTGTCGAACCCCTTTGAGTAAACCCCTAATAACTGTGGATTCGTCTGGACTAAAACTAGAACAGTAATACTACAAGAGAGTGTTTATAAAGGATTGCGACATTTAGCGTCAACGTTGCGACATTTAACGTCAGGCCAGTTTGTTGCGACATTTAGCGTCACAGATGCGACATTTAACGTCAGGGGGGATTGCGACATTTAGCGTCGGTTGCGACATTTAGCGTCAGCCTTGCGACATTTAACGTCAAGTGCGACATTTAGCGTCGATGCGACATTTAACGTTGCTACAATGTATCAAGCGGATGCAGGAGAAGCATCCTTTCCCAGATTGCGTGATAAGTCTACGAAGATATCGCCACGCCGAAGAAAATATATCGTAGCTATACCAATATGGCGTCGTTTGTCAAATTTCCAGAGCTTTCTTATTGTTTAGACAGAACAATTTCGATACACTCCTTGAGCACAACACGCAGCATCTGAATACTTGCTTAGTGGGCGTGTACACCATTGAAGCACTTGTTTTTTATATCTGATGTCACGATGACGTAATTAGTTCCAAAATGGTGACGTTCTATTTACACCCGAGAGACGATTGGTAAGAAAGTGTCCGAGGTGTCCTGATTGATGTAATGTACAAGAACCAGATTACCTCGTATACGTATATGAACTTGCTTCACAATCGACCGAAACTGCAATAGTAAGCATCTTATAACATATTGTTTACTACTAGTAGGAACATCTTCCAGAGGGGATGTTGATGGAATTAATGAGGAAAGAAAGATGTTACAATCCAGGACCAAGACTGACGTAGTACTGTTACATACACACATCTGACCAGTCTAATTAGTAGATTAACCAGAATGTTCACAGCATTCTTGTCGTACTTGGCACGTACTTCCCATACTTTAAACAAGTTCTTATAGACGTTACGTCACGTGGTATGACATATGTTAAGTTAAGTTGAGATATGAAGTCATAGTCAATTTACCGTGAGAAATATACTGTAAAATCTTTATTTTCAAGAGAGTTGAATTTTCGTTGATTTCGTTGTTGAACTCGACCACGAAAACTGATCCCCACGATTAATCGACCTCTCTAAGTCAGAGATGAGTTTACCCTTTCATGTTCTGTAATCCACAAATTTACGAGCTAGAAAAATGCCTTTTTTTCAAAATCCACGAAATTCAATACTCACTTAATGTGTGTCTTACAGTACCTGTAGGTAGATCCTCACCTGAAGGAATAAATCAATCTTTGGACAAAAATTCGTATTCACTATTAGAATTTTAAATAATTCATCTGCGGTATAAGCTGTATATTTATCATTCATGTACATTTGGTTAACTGTGTTTTGTAGAAGACAATTCAAGTTATATTATTATTATATTATCATACCGCTATTGATAAGGTCCTGGGTACTGTTTTATCAAAGCACTTACAGAAACCGTTATCTTACGTTCAAATCTTAATTAATTATAATTCATCATCAACTGCAAATTTGGGATGGAAATGGTTTGTAGGATTTCTTTAATTGAATCATTACTTGTATTACAGCTTCATTTTCCACACGTAATAGTTGCAGAAGAATTATAAAGATTTTAAATTTGATCGTAAGTTTACTATTTCCGTAAGTGCTTTGATAAAACAGTATCCATTTGGTGGTAATACAAAAGCATCTTAAGGGAAAACTTAGAATTTTTACAATCTTAAAATTTTCCGTGTTTCAGCTAGACAGGAAAATCTAGATTATCAATTTTTTACGTACATGTAGTTTAGAAGCATTATGTAAAGAGCTACACCAATCACATAGAAAACTGATGCGTTTGATGATGATATAAATGTCAGTTTTGAGTAAATGCCTAATCATTGGTACGAGCTACTTACGCTGCAACTTGGAAGTTAAACGAGTGAGATCCTTCTACTTTTCTGGTGGAAGAATTTATGCAATGCAATGCATTAAATACATATGAGATGTGCTCTTGTACTGCCTCGACATTAGGATTGACATTGTTACACTTATACCCGTGTGAGAAAAACACAACTGTATTATACGCGTGTGAGAAAATACACTCCTGCACGAGAGAGCACATGCTTCGTGTATCGTGTCTTACTGTGTGATTTACGACAGGTCTGTGAGATATGGTACATTGTTTTATAGAAACAAATTATCTAGCGATATCTACCGTTATTATTGGCATCATGATTTATAGTCTATAATTTATACTAATTTATTTAAGGTCGATTGTGAAACAAGTTTTTCCAACTTATATTAATCACTCTCGACACCTCATTCCTGATGTTGTCCATCGCTACGAGGGTATGAGAGAAGAGAAGCCAGTTTCTCTTTAATGCTGAGTGTTTAGCAAAGGAATTTCTGGTACCGTTTTTATTTCGTCGTTGGTATGACGCGGCCAGGGTCGAACACGAGACCTCCAGCACTCGAATGTGTCTGCCATTGTATCGAGCTATTTTATTCATTACGGAATATGAATGTTTATTTTTTTGTTTATCGAGGCCAAATTATCGCAGGAAAACATTCCCCAGGTAGATGTTAGATACAGTATGTGGCTATGTGGCTGGATCACTCTTGTCGAGGGAAGAGACAGAAAGTGTGTCTGATACAAGGAATCCGTGCGCGCTGCCCAATAGACTTCTTGGTTTATCAACATTTACGATAGCACGGATACACGCCAGACTACCTCTGGGTTTTCAACCAGATCATCTCTAGTTGGGTGGGAAACACTAAAAATGGGGCTCTGATGTTTCCTGGGCTCCGGTCGACATTCGAACCATAAGTGTGGGTCTATACATACTGAACTGCATTGCAAAGGTGTTCGCGTGAGCTTTGATTTGATACATCACATTTCAAAATATTTTCAGTCTAACTGTTACAATAGGTCGATCTACTCTAGTACACTAATGCTAAAATGGTTAGGAAAATGCCATTTTTAAATCAAATAGGAATAATTTGAGAAACTTTGTATTGTGGTAAGGGGGACAAGCACCATAGGAATCATGATTTATTGGGAAATGCATCTCATGCTTACATTCCTAATAAAGTGGTTGAAAACGTCAAATACTTTTGGTTACTTATTCATGATTTACAATTAGGCAAGTAAAGAACAAAACAAAACTTTATTTGATCCCAGGTAAAAAAAACATGAGAAGATATAAATACATATACACTTCATGCATACATACATGCAATCTATATTTCCGGTATGGTATATTTTACGCATCTGTTAACTTAGTGGGGGAAAACTTGTTAGTATTAATTACATGGTCGGTATAAGAGTTACTGTATTTCATTCTACGTAGCTAAGTAGTTCAATGTGCTGATATATCAGAAGAGTAAGAATACCCCCATCAACTTACAGAGGCATAAAACGCATGCCCTTATAAACAGTCAAAAATAGTTAAAACCAGGTTCTAAAATTGCATAGTTTTTAGACATAATACACGATTATCATGGCATAGTGATCATTTTAATATCTTCTTCTACAAACAATTTCTTGTTTGATATGATACGAGCAACTTTGACGACCTATACTTGGTTTTACACTGTAATTATATTGTATCATCATGTTACTTAGACGAAACCATGTTTGACTAAATATCACGTAAAATAAACACATTTCTGTGTGAAATTTGCTGATGTTGTCAAAACAATACACCTTCTATACAGTCTGACAGAATCATTCATCTTATCAGTAAATCATACAATAACATCTTAGGACAGCTGTGGCTTTGCATATTGTATAGCTGTATGAATAATAATATTCTATGTTATTTTTATTAAGTGATATGTGCATATTTTGGCAACACACCGTTTAAGTCTGTCATTGATAAGATACCTAGACTGGTTCCCATCAGACCGAACACACACAAACATACAGGTAGACAACAACTGACAACCAGTCAGACATAATTGAGTTTGAAACAATTAGGAGGTAGATTTACAATTTTGTAACGCGCCAAAAAACAACAATGCTCCAGTTAGTCTGTGCACGAATCCTACATTCGTCGTTATTTGAACCGAAACAAATATTTTGGAGAGTTTTGCATAAAAAACATTCCAGTCAAATATCAGTCGTCTGTCTGAACACAACAATGTAGTACTTCAATGGATTCCTGCACGTGTGGACATAGCCAGATATGAAGCTGTCCAACAGACTTGCGAAAGATGCAAACAAAGAAAACACAAAAGCGACATCCAATATCTTAAGTGGAAGCAAATACACTGTCAAAGAACAGTTACAGGTTAGACTGGAAGACTATGAACGAAGCCCAGTGGTGACAGCATTCATACACATTTAACAGCCACAAACAAACTATCATCTTTCATCTACGTACTGCAGTAACTGTACATTGGTTTGTGCAAACATATGAAAAGACTTGGTGTTGCGGAAACAGCTGAATGTCAGTGCGGGGCGGAAGAGAAGACACCATTCCATATACTTCAAATCTACCGCAACCTGCAGGAAGCATGACAGAAAGTTTGGCTTACAGACATGTACTTTGAGATCAAGCTGTTGGGATATGCCAGCCACCTACAGAAGACGGTGCAGTTCATCACCACATCCAAACTAGAGAAATATGCACGGCCGTAAAAGATGAACACAGAAGAAGATCTAACACCATTTTCTAAAAAGCAGGTAGAAATTTAGTGGCGATTGACATTTGACCTGTACAATTAGGGAATTTATTTGGAATTGGCTAGGTAAATTTGTGAAAAATCGGGATATATAGTCCCCAATTTTGTCAAGTCTCAGTGACAGGTTTGACTTATTGTTAAAATTAATATACTGCCTCCTATTTATACACAATGTATTGTATTTGTCAATCTTCGGGAAAAAATCAGTTTATTTTGGCTGACCAATCAAAGTTTGTTTGTAAGCGCTTACTGTTAATATAAACAAACGTTACCATATCCAGTGTCGTCCATCAAGCCGGATCTCTGCAATCGCCGTGAGAAGAAGGTTATAACACAACAATCACACCAGTATATCATATACGTGGGGGTTGCTGAAATAATAGGACTTTTTTCATAGCAACTCGGAAAATCAGAAATTTAGAAAACTAATTTGCTGTAAATAAATTTTCATCGTTCACTGACAAATATGCGAAATATCAAAGCAATTGGTTTCAAACATCACTCTTACCCATTCATTTAAGTGTAAGTGTTGACTAAGAAGTTATGAGAAAAGTCTTATTAATTTTGGATCACCCCTCGTATGTTGCATATCCGATCAGCATTTAACACATGCACTATTTGATAAGTGCACAACTGATTGCAACCACGCATGTTAATTTAATTAACATGCGTGTTGCAACTGAATCAATTTACCTGTTATTTATAGAAAAAATAAAGTGCAAAATAAATGCAATAGTGTTTGATCAAACCGATTAATTGGATGTAAAACTAAGTGATGTTCACTTTGATAATCAGAGAGCAGATTGCTGTGGTAATTCTATGGAACACTACCTGAGATTTACACTTCGTGAATCACGTGACTGAATCACGTGACGAGTCGTCTGCCGGTCTAACTGTTTTCGCTTTTCCCTGGAAACTATTTTCATTTGCGAATCATTAAGATGCATTGGTTTAATGATAAACACATTCGCATGTTTCCAATAAATGACATTCAAACTTTTATTTCTTAATAGAAAAAATAAAATTAGTAAGTTGTTGCTGATTTCTTCTATTGAATGAAAAGAAAAGAAAAATAGTTTACTTTTAAATATTTATATATGAAAAATGACTGATGAAGTTAATAACGATGAAGCTGGTGAGATAGTTGATCCGTTAATTGATTTAGTGGACTATACCGTCATCGAAATGATAGATTATGGAAGTTTTGGCGACATTTTAAAAGTGAAAGGCGATTCTGACAATACAGTATATGCAATGAAACAGATTAAATACCGGGGTAGCTTCCAGGACGATCCATACATTATAAGTGAAATATATTGCTTAACTCATTTAAAACACAGGAATATAATCCTGATGCACGAGATTATCGTGCAGGATGGTGAAATTAAGATAATCATGGAATATGCACGGAAAGAAAACCTTGAAAGATTCATGAGGCAAAATGAACAAATTGAGTTTCATCAAAAATTTAAAATATATTCACAGATTCTGGAAGGAATCAAGTATTGTCATGCGGTGGACATTGCCCACAGGGATATAACTCCAGTTAACATTCTCCTTACGGAAGATTTGGTCGTGAAAATTGCGGATTTTGGATTGTCCGTAAAATGTGTTGACGGTATGTAGCTTTGCATTCATATAGTTTGCACTTAAAATCATGGCCGGAATAAAACTGGAATAAAATTGTTCATGAACAGAAATAATCAATCATTGTGCAGGTACATTGTTAGACCATCCAAAGCATTATACCAAATGTAGCAATACCACGTGACCTTTGGCTACAAGTCCAAGACGAAATTTACTTGACTTCGAAAACAAAAATAGCCATAAGTACTTTATTTCCTCATCGATTTATAGGCAATAAACGCCACGATAACGGGAACATTATTTGCGTTTATCACTTGTAAAACCAACTATTACCGAAAAGTCGAAGAAGAATTTGACAAAAAAAATACAATAACGCGCGCTTCGATATTTTGTATATCGATTTGAATAAAAGGCTGTTAGCCTTTTATTGACGACTACGATATTTAGTTCTTCTTGATATATTTTTTTTGAAAACTAGCGGGATATTTCGTAACTATTCACAGGGTTTTCATTATTTGACTTAGGTATCCAAATGATACCCATTTGATTGCTATTCGAGACACTTCAATTCAAAGACATGCTCCATTAAAGCCGTAGCTGTTAAGGTATAGGATAGTTTTCATATATTATTTAAACAATATGGTAAAATAGTTTTCAATTTTATGGAAAATAAGCAAATTAATTAGCATCATTCAAAGTAAGATCACTTCGACCAAATACATTTAAAACATCGTTTTATTCCTGCAAGGGGTGCGTGGCGATGACCGGTAATTTGAATGACCCAGAATCAATACTTCAACAGTTAGAACGATAGTTCTCGAATATATTGATCACCCCTCGAATTTATCAATATAATATATCTCGTTATCACTCTAACCCTCCGATCAAATACTAAAATAGAACATCTAGTTAGTGCCCGGCTGATAACAGATAATAATGTTAACTGAACTATCGTTTATATTCAGAGGTGCTGCATACCCTCGTGGCTGGATAACATCAGGAATGAGGCGTCGAGAATGATTAATATAAGTTGGAAAAATTGTTTCACAATGGACCTAAAATAAATTAGTATAAACTAGGTGTTGCAGCTATTTTAAAGGCACCATTTTGTGCTATTTCATTTCTGTTATGTTTAAATTGTTCGCAACATTGTAATGTTGCCTTTGAACAGCACACTCAGCAGACATTCATCCGGAAGCCGTAATTTAATAAACACGTGCATACACACCTTAACGTCTCATTTAAAGTTTATCTTTTGTTTTGAGAGTTTAAATACGTAAGACCATTTTCACGCATTATGAATAACGAGCTCCTATACATAATCTGTTGCTACGCCTATGTTACTGCTTCCTCCATGCTATTGCTACTTGTGCTGCTATTGGCTACTGCTACTACTGATGATATTTGCATTGCTTTAATGTTGTTGTTGATGTTGATGTTGTTGTTGTTGTTGATGATGATGTTGTTGTTGTTGTTGTTGTTGTTGTTGTTGTTGTTGTTGTTGTTGTTGTTGCTGCTGCTGCTGCTGTTGTTGTTGTTGTTGTTGTTGTTGTTGTTGTTGAGGTCGTCGTCGTCGTCGATGTTGTTGTCAATGTTGTTTTCAATGTTGTTGTAGTTTTCAACGTTGTTGTAGTTTTCAATGTTGTTGTTGTAGTTGTCAATGTTGTTGTTGTTGTTGTTGTTGTGGGTGTCAATGTTGTTGTTGTCAATGTTGTTGTTGTCAATGTTGTTGTTGTCAATGTTGTTGTTGTGGGTGTCAATGTTGTTGTTGTCAATGTTGTTGTTGTCAATGTTGTTGTTGTCAATGTTGTTGTTGTCAATGTTGTTGTTGTCAATGTTGTTGTTGTCAATGTTGTTGTTGTCAATGTTGTTGTTGTCAATGTTGTTGTTGTCAATGTTGTTGTTGTCAATGTTGTTGTTGTCAATGTTGTTGTTGTCAATGTTGTTGGTGTCAATGTTGTTGGTGTCAATGTTGTTGTTGTCAATGTTGTTGCTGTCAATGTTGTTGTTGTCAATGTTGTTGTTGTCAATGTTGTTGTTGTCAATGTTGTTGTTGTGGGTGTCAATGTTGTTGTTGTCAATGTTGTTGTTGTCAATGTTGTTGTTGTCAATGTTGTTGTTGTCAATGTTGTTGTTGTCAATGTTGTTGTTGCTATAACTAGTACTACAATGAGTACTATATCATTATGGTGACTCTCAATGTTATCGTTGTAGTCACGTGAGTGTTCTAACTCGGAAGTTCCAACTACAACATTTACAGCAAAGCTCTCATGGAGACGTTTTATTTTGCAATCTTTGTCAGACATTGCGACGCTGTCTGAAACAATAAAGTTTAACAATGTACTTTATCAGAAAAACACGAAGCTGTTTATTGTAATTTGATGCAAAGAATACATTTATTTCCGACGGTTTCCACAGGTTTTATAATCAACATCCTTCACATAACATTTAATAGTTTAGACAAGTGTACAGGTGTAATACACTGTCAATATCATTAAGTGTTTCCAATACTCCGAATATCGCGAATTAAACTGTAAACAAAATAATAATGAAAGAACTCTGCAGTCGAACTTCTAGAAAATAGCATCTACTATTTTACATTCGTAACGTTATCAATGATTCAATTACAACTATCGGTAAAACTACCAGAATCATTTGGAAATATGATAATATGACCGTTTAACCTTGTGTATATTTGGTACTGCGTCATTGACCGAGCATGATACCGGCAATCTAAAACCAGACCCGTTCACCCGGGCTATAGTCCAATACTGATAACAATAATTGCTGATAAGTCCGGGGTTTGAGCAAATTTGTTTTAATATGCTGTCTTTTATGTATGATTCCATTCATTCACAAACTAGAAGTAGATTTTGCATGCGCGTTTAGTAAACATCTATAGTTTTTATATCGAGGTAAGGTTCGATCCTGTATAAAACAAAACACTCCAACGCTATAATCTGCAATGTCAATATAAACAGAAATCATTGACCTTAAAACATCGTTTTAGGTAGAGCAGAGATTTGTAAAGTTTCTACTCAAACATTTTTAACGTCATGGCGTGAAGGAATAGTTGGTCGTCGACCTATCTTGCGATCCGCGTTCGATTCTTCGTTTCTTCCTTTTTTCCTTTTATGTAAATATTTATAAATGTGATAAATGTACATGCATTCCTTTTATTGTCGTAATCGCAATTTTCTCATGATATTCTACATGATTGAAGTTTAAGGAGGTTAATTATTATTGACTCGATCTACGTTGTGTGTCGCGGTAACATCTCTCTCACAGTATGATCTACACTGCGTGTCGCGGTAACATCTCTCTCACAGTATGATCTACACTGTGTGTCGCGGTAACATCTCTCTCACAGTATGATCTACGCTGCGTGTCGCGGTAACATCTCTCTCACAGTATGATCTACGCTGTGTGTCGCGGTAACATCTCTCTCTCACAGTATGATCTACACTGCGTGTCGCGGTAACATCTCTTTTACAGTATGATCTACACTGCGTGTCGCGGTAACATCTCTCTCACAGTATGATCTACACTGCGTGTCGCGGTAACATCTCTCTCTCTCACAGTATGATCTACGCTGCGTGTCGCGGTAACATCTCTCTCACAGTATGATCTACACTGCGTGTCGCGGTAACATCTCTCTCACAGTATGATCTACACTGCGTGTCGCGGTAACATCTCTCTCTCACAGTATGATCTACACTGCGTGTCGCGGTAACATCTCTCTCACAGTATGATCTACACTGCGTGTCGCGGTAACATCTCTCTCACAGTATGATCTACGCTGTGTGTCGCGGTAACATCTCTCTCTCACAGTATGATCTACACTGCGTGTCGCGGTAACATCTCTCTTACAGTATGATCTACACTGCGTGTCGCGGTAACATCTCTCTCACAGTATGATCTACACTTCTTGTCGCGGTAACATCTCTCTCTCACAGTATGATCTACGCTGCGTGTCGCGGTAACATCTCTCTCAAAGTATGATCTGTTCATTTTATAAAACGTGTTGGCAGATTTATAAGAATTAAAACAATACTTGCATCTGATTTATGTGACAAGAATAATTAAAAACAATGATAAATAAATATTACACAAACGTATTGTTGCTTCACATTTAATTTTCGATCTGAAAATAATACAAAATATAGATATGCAAGGCTCGAACTCGTGAATGCATTGGCCCAAACACTAATATTTCCCATCGCTAAACCACAGGGCTATTTCATCAAATGAGATGTATGGTCATTTTTATCAATCAAGTCAAATTTCGGTGCTCATTGTAAAGATAATCCTTTTTCCGATACCCCTGTACTTATACACCTGATCTACCTGTTGACATTTCGTGGTACAGGTCCCAATAACGCGTTGGAGTTATAGTTATAATTAAGCGCGTTTGAAAACATAGGCACATGATTTCAAATTATCTGAGTGTACCCTATCATCTGAGTGTACCCTACACATAGAAAAGGTTGTGCAGCCATGTTTAACCGCAACGGATATGACGTTACAGGAACTGTAGAAAAACTTAGTACCAGCTTTCGTGACGTCATATCCGCGGGCTTATTAGGAAGCTTCCTTCTTGGAATGCAATGTGAATTTCTCATCTGGAGGATTCTGGTTGCTGGTCCACTAATTACTGTTACCGAATGAATCGGGAACCAAGCTATAAGGTTTGAAACATTTACAACATTCTCAAGTATTCTAACGTGTTATGATAAAGGTTTTTTATATAAGATTTTCATGTATTCCGTATTTGCAGATGACGGAAAGCCGATGTTATGTACCGACTATCTGGGACGAGCGTCATATCTTCCACCGGAAGTCCTCATTCACAAACCATTTCTACCAAAACCATCAGACATTTGGAGTCTTGGCATTACTCTCATATTTCTGCTGTTCGATGCAACACCATTCCAAGGTTTTCCTGCAGATATCTTGGAGGAACAATTAAACAAATCATGGCGCGCTTTTATCCGAGACCAGTGCCGAAAAAAAGGTTTTCGGTTAAAATTTCGAATTGCTGATATCATCGAGTCACAACTTAAAATTGAACCAAATAAACGCAAAGATATTTGTGATTTGATTCGACGTTGGCATGATGTGGGTCCGGAATGTCTATATGAGAAATCAGAAAAGATGTAATTTCTTGAAACAATATAGTGTGGTCGAATTATTCAGATGGAAGGGTTTAACATTGCTGCCACCAATGTGGCAATATTACGTATGATAATGCGCGAGAGTACGCGAGAGAACGACAAGAGAGCACGAGAGAGCACCGACAGTGAAATACTGACGTCTGAGCAAGACTCGTTTGTATCATTAGTATACCATGTTTCTAGCTGTATAACAGGGTGAAACGTGTTTATTTTTATTTAAGTTAATGTATCGTTAAGTTGCATAATTGATGTAGAATTAGTACCAACATTCCATAGACTCGTTAGACTGTTATAACAAATCTATAGTGACAAACTACAGACAGTATAAACCATCAGCCAGTCAGAGAAACATCAAACATAGATAATTCTCATTCTACTAAACTCCAACATATCTAAATGCTATAAATTGGTATTACATACAGAAACAAACATATATATGAGCCAGTCTCCAGGAAAACCTGCTATTTTGACAAAAATATTGATTTTAAGATTTTCCAAAGTTTTACAGGATAATATTAATTAAGCAATTTGCAAAAGAAATTATGTTAATATCTTCAGTTTTAAGAAAGTTACAACTTTTTCTGTAGAGTCCCTATTTTTGCGTGACGTCGCAAACGTCATTCAAACGTTATTCGACGTAACTGAAACAAGAATTTCATAATTACACCATTTGATCAATTCTTGACATAAACTGTTCAAAATAGTTCCACATTTTATAATTCTGTTTCACTTTTCAAAAAATATATCAAAGGCGAAAGTGTTTGCATTCAGAAATAGGCTACTACAATTTTAAACAAATGACTCCTCATATTTCCCAATCGGAGTATTTTTCTGAAATTGGTCACCATAGCAACGAATTTTTTTTAGAAAGAGTAAATTGGATTTCACTCGTGATCACAGAAATTTAAGTTTTCACTCTTGGCTACGCCACTCGTGGAAAATTGATTTGTTATCACTCGGTTAAATAAAATTCGATCTTACATCAAAATCACAAATATTTTCTATTTGTTAAAATAATGTTTTCAAAGTAATGTGAAAGCTAAAATAGTCAATATATTGTTTACAAGTAGGTTTTCAGTTTATTTTTGTATCAAATACCATATTTACATTTTTATGAGTACACATGTATAATTATAGGGCATTATCGATAACCCATGTTTTATAGTATTTATATTTTTTATAATGATATAGTTTCCCGTTGTTTTATTTGATAGATTGTTTATTACGTTTTGTTATTTAGTAAGCACGTTTATCAATGTCAAATGTAATAATGTAAAATCATTGAATTTCAATGGGACATAATTTCGTGGGTTTGAAGAAAAGACCATGTCACGGGGACGTATTTTCAAGGATTTCATGACAAAATGAAAGATCCAAATTCACACAAGTTATCAGAAATCATTCAAAATTCCAACAGCTATAATAATTGTTTTAATGCATTTTGATATATGTAAGTAAACTTCCCAAAAACACAGTCTTATGCCTGACTGAACTTAAAAGCAAGTATGGCAGCCACTGAAAACTTGACAAATTTAGTGGGATTTCAATTCGTGGTTGAATTCATCCACAAATTCACGAAATTAAATCCCCCTTGGATATGAATGATTTTACAGTACAGTGAGTATGTTGTTAATATAGCTGACTCAATATATATATAACATGATCCAATAGTCTTATGTTTGGTTTCACAGTCACAAACTGAAGCTGTTCTATCTATACTTTATTAGATGCGCATTTGAACGACATATAAACACAGTCAGCAATTTTACCTATATATATCGCTGGCTTAGAATGAGAAGGTCGTAAGTTACGACCTTACGAGACTCATGCATATTTGCAATCTGCATCACGGGGCGCTTCTTATGAGCCTATTGTCACATGAAAATCGGAACTGGTCATGTAGACCAAACCGAAGTTTAAAAAGCTGGTTTTTCCATAAGTCAAGAGTAGTTTTCAGACAGTTGGTTCTTGTTTTCTCAAAATATCGATTTGGTACTTACGACTTCTGATTCTAAGCTAGAGATATACATTGAGGAAATAGAGGAAACGAAGGTGTGCTTAAAATAACGTTAAAGTACCACAAATACCACAATGGCGATCCTAGGAAGAAAGTAGTACATCGGTCTTACTGTGTTACCAAATCAGTGTAGCAACACTATGTGACTCTGACTTCACTAAAGGCATCAACTCAAAGACGAAATTTGTCAACAATTGCTCCGCATCGAAAACAAAAATAGCGTTAGTATTTTTTTTCTTTATCGATTAGAACTATGAAACATACGCCCGTCTAAGGGAAAGAATAGAAGCTTTCCACGAAATATAGATTTTATGAGCAGCGCTGGTCCTTTTTTCTAGCACCTTGTTAAGCCTTGGAATCGAGCGGACTACAGTTCCAAGTCGTATGTTTTCCAAGGTTGAATAAGAGGCAACGAGAACAAAATTTGTTAAAGAGACACAATGCGCATCTGAACCTTTTTCTTTTTATTTTTTTAATCCTTTTTTGTGATCACATTGGCTTAAAGTTACGTAATTGGAACCAATTAGGAATTGCAGCTGAAATTAATTTCGCATTATTACGAGACTAAACACCAATATATTGTTTTAACAAATAAATTATTTTGCTAGTTTTTTTCACGTTATATTGCGGCATGGAGAGATATTTTAGCTGTAACTTCATCACATTGATTCTAACTATAGTTGTTTTAGCCAATGGAATCACAAAACGTATTAAAAAATATAAAAAGAAAAAGGTTCACATTAATATAATATATCTTTAAAATATGACCATGAATGGGTGTGGTCAACAAAAACAAGTAACAGTTGAGAACTCGCACTGTGATGCGGAATTGATTACTAGAACTTATTACATCGCATAATTGTATATGAAAATCAAAATGAAACATTTACGTAAGTCGATATCAAAAATATCATAGAAGATCGGACAGGGAATGCAGCAAGTCTTTTCAGTTTGTTAAAATCAAATTATCCATATCTGTAATTCCGCGGAACTGTTAGTTTGATTTTCGTTAGAAGTACCTGATAATTTCATCAACAGTATACCAGACACAAGCTGATGTTTCATTAGCAATCAGTATATCTGGATAATACTCAGTTGGATGCTGTAATAGAAATCGACAAGGTTAGTTTGATGAGAGGTAAATCGAATGTTGCACAATTATATTTCCCGAAAGTGATCCATTTGTTGAACCGACTAAACGAGCATAGCCTTTATTTGCCGAGCATAGCTTTTATTTGCCAGTCAGCTTCCTGCTTAAATGTGTGCCTCCACTCGGATTTGAACCGGGTCGCCAGTTTAGACGACCAGCGCGCTTACCATTGCGCTAACGACAAAGCTATCGCACGGTGCTTATAAAATTCTGATGGAAACTTTATTTCAACTGTAAACGAGCACTGCAGTCTAGAAGATGATCTAACATATTTAAAACCATAGCTAACGGTCTCTGAAACATGTTTCAATAATAAATACTAATTGAAAAACTTGAAATCTCATGTAAGGTGATATTTTATCTGATACATTGTATACTTACCCGAATAACCATTTTTGACAGCCATTTTATAGTTGTTTCACTCGTATATCTACTGACCCTATATACATTGTATATTGAAACATTGAAGCAGTTGCGAAAGTTTCAAATTAATTGCGATGTTTTATCAGTATCAGCACCCTGGGTAAGCCTACCATCGAAAATGGAACAATTAAAATGAAACGACCCAAAGCTTGGCATTGATTTTATTTGAACTTGCAAAACTAAGTATGTTTGTCCTATTGCTATGTAATACTAAGGTCACATTTGCCCTAAGAGCTCCTTACGAGCTCCGTACGAGTTGATTACGTACGGACACCGATGACTCGTACGAGCATCGTACGGATTTTCTTAACTCGTACGAGCATCGTACGGATATCATTCCAGTGCATCTCTATAGATCGTTCATGGTCCGTACGAGTTGTGACCGGACGCTACGAACATACAAAAACCGTTAGGATTTCAAAAATTGTGAACTCGTACGAGTTGATAAATTCGTACGGATATCGTACGAGTTTGTGACCCTAGCATTAGATAGCAAAACACATCTGACATTGTATTGCCTTTGAGTAAAAATTAACTGCCAGTACAAAATGTAATGTGTTTTCACATAGCTAATGTTATTCTATTAGAAACGAATGTTCCGCCATTTACACACCGGATAGGCCTAATCAACTGTTCATGTTTATTAATCTGTGCAGAAATTACTGTAATAAATACAAATTCAGAAGCATATCGCTCTTTTCAAGCTTCGCCTGTTTCATATTGAAGCCAGCTTGTTAGATAACTAAAATCAAACCACCTAGACAGACCATTCCTGGTGGTATACAACACTACATGAGAAGATAGGACATTGATTTCCCTTTCGTGATACTGAGCACCAATCAAGGAAAATACTGATACCCTTTACAACTTTTGTCTTGATATGACGCCAACAGAGAACCCCAATCTCGTTCGTCTTAATATGACGCCACCAGAGCACCTGATCTCATTCGTCTTGATATGATGTCACAAGAGAACCCCGGTCTCGTTTGTCTTAATATGACACCACCAGAGAACCCGGATCTCGTTCGTCTTGATATGACGTCACAAGAGAACCCCGGTCTCATTCGTCTTGATATGACACCACCAGAGAACCCCGATCTCGTTCGTCTTGATATGACGTCACAAGAGAACCCCAGTCTCGTTTGTCTTGATAGGACGTGAAAAGGGAACACCTGTCTTGTTTGTCTTGATATGACGTCCCAAGAGAAACCCGGTCTTGTTTTATTTTGATATGAGTCACAAGAGAACCCCGGTCTCGTTCGTCTTGATATGACACCACCAGAGCACCTGATCTCATTCGTTTTGATATGATGTCACAAGAGAACCCCGATCTCGTTTGTCTTGATATGACACAAGCAGAAAACCCGATCTCGTTCGTCTTGATATGACGTCACAAGAGAACCCCGATCTCATTCGACATTATATGACACCACCAGAGAATCCCGATCTCGTTCGTCTTGATATGACGTCACAAAAGAACCCCGGTCTCGTTTGTCTTGATATGACGTCACAAGAGAACCCCGGTCCTGTTTGTCTTGATATGACGTCACAAGAGAAACCCGATCTCGTTCATCTTGATAGGATGTCACAAGAAAACCCCGGTCTCGTTTGTCTTGATATGACGTCACAAGAGAACCCCGGTTTCTTGTTTGTCTTGATAGGACGCCACAAGAGAACCCCGATCTCATTCGACTTGATATGACACCACCAGAGAACCCCGATCTCGTTCGTCTTGATATGACGTCACAAGATAATCCCGGTCTCGTTTGTCTTGATATGACGTCACAAAAGAACCCCGGTCTCGTTTGTCTTGATAGGACGTCACCAGAGAACCCCGATCTCGTTCGTCTTGATATGACACCACCAGAGAACCCCGGTCTTGTTTGTGTTGATAGGACGTCACAAGAGAATCCCGGTCTCGTTCGTCTTGATAGGACGTCACAAGAGAATCCCGATCTCGTTCGTCTTTATAGGATGTCACAAGAGAATCCCGGTCTTGTTTGTCTTAATAGGACGTCACAAGAGAACCCCGATCTCGTTCGTCTTGACATGACACCACCAGAGAACCCCGGTCTTGTTTGTGTTGATAGGACGTCACAAGAGAATCCCGGTCTCGTTCGTCTTGATAAGACGTCACAAGAGAATCCCGATCTCGTTCGTCTTGATAGGATGTCATAAGAGAATCCCGGTCTCGTTTGTCTTGATAGGACGTCACAAGAGAATCCCGATCTCGTTCGTCTTGATAGGATGTCATAAGAGAATCCCGGTCTCGTTTGTCTTGATAGGACGTCACAAGAGAATCCCGATCTCGTTCGTCTTGATAGGATGTCACAAGAGAACCCCGATCTCGTTCATCTTGATATGACACCACCAAAGAACCCCGATCTCGTTAATCTTGATATGACGTCACAAGAGAACACCGACCTCGTTCATCTTGATATGACACCACCAAAGAACCCCGATCTCGTTAATCTTGATATGACGTCACCAAAGAACGTTTACCACGGTGGAGATTTTGTGAATGAACCAGTAAATCAGCGAGGGAAACTATGATTGTGTATCACGTGTTAGGAGAACTATAATTGTGTGTCACGTGTTAGGAGAATTATAAGTATGTGTCACGTGTTATGAGAACATTAATTGTGCGTTACGTGTTAGGAGAACTATAATTGTGCGCCACGTGTTATGATAACTATAATTGTGCGTCACGTGTTAGGAGAACTATAACTGTGTGTCACGTGCTTGGAGAACTATAAGTGTGTGTCACGTGTTAGGAGAATTATAATTGTGTGTCACGTGTAAGGAGAACTATAATTGTGTGTCACGTGTGAACATACAAGTACCTGTCAATTCCAGAGCGATAATTCAAACAAAGAGCCAAGTATTGATAGCTGTGTGAACGTTTTAATGAGAGAAACAAAAAACGAGTGCAGCATGCCATTCCAATGTCTGGTAATGTATGCATTTATTGATCCGCACAAAGATAGTTAGACACTTATGTGAAATACAGACAGAACTGTATGCAGGCATTGATGTTTAGAATTAGACAAATACTGGAATTACCATGGATAATATGGCGGGAATTTGAACTGTTGTTTCTCAGTAGGTTAACCCGGATTTATCACACTTAACTTTTCTAAATGTGCTAAAAATAAAACCACAAAAATACGAGTATAACAGTTATTGCATAGTAACGAACTGCAATCGCAGACAGACATCAGACGAATTAGAATGGATCACTCAACTCCAAACTGAATATAAATGTATTTCAGCTATAATATCGTTCAATTATTTTGAAAGCAAATCATGTCTTTAATTTAGAGACGTAACACACAAAACCGGAACTACATCGTAAAGATTAATTAACGTCGTTAATTAAGTCCAAAATATATAGTATCCACAATGACGAATCGAATGGTATAAGTTTTATGGAGACGACAACTTATTTCATAATGAAAAATACGCAACAAAGACCGAATTTAACACAAAAATGATGCGTCACAACGTTGCGTTTTTGCATCTTTCTGAGATAAGTACACCAATTTAGGTACAAAGTTTATCTGCAAAAAAGCCTGTCATAAATTATAGCTCTTCAAAAACAGTCCCCAGCACGTAACCGGGGCAACGAAAATGACGTCACGGTCTCAGTGTCGATGAAATAACCCCAACGCTCACTTCATTAAGTCTAGCACCAATACACTTCTCAAAAATTTACAACAAGAGTCGTTTTACAGCAAAAGCCTACGTTATTTCCCTCGTACAATAGCTGCGACGGTTACTGATTAACAGTTATCAAATACGACAAATCCGTACCTAGTAGAAACCATCATAAACATTTTGAAATCTAATCACGTAATGAATACCGGTGCATATTTTAAGACAATATACCACTCAGACATCTGTTAAAACTGTTACCACAAGATTCGTACCAGGTGTACGTTCATATGGAATAAACATTCCGACTTAATTATGCTATATTACGTGTGATTAAGTTGTCCCTGTCGGACTTAATATAATATGCAAATCAAATTTAGAATTGGTTGAAGATATTGAAAACAAACATAAACGCAAATTGTTTATTTATTTCAGTGCCATTCCTGTTTGAATGATATGCTGATTTGTTTCGTTAGGCACATACTTTCTGAGTGCTTTGACTACCTGTTTCCTAAAACATTATTATAAGGAATGGCTGCTCATGAACCGGTCTCACCAAAACCGACCTCTAACAGGACTCGAACCTTCCACTTCCAGGAAATAATAATAATACTTTTACCTTCCCTCAATTCCCCGCAAAAATTGGTGTTTCTAGAGCAGCGTCACATACAACTGTCACGAGAAACTGACTCCAAAGGAATAGAGATACTTCCTTTAAGCCCCCCCCCCCCCCCGACTTCAAAGAAATAATATTTCCATATGTTCTTTAAGGGGTAAACAAATGTCAGGATTAAAGTTTATAGTTCTTTGACAATATTGTGTTAGCCCATACTAATGACGTAAATGATCTTATTAGTTTAGGGTGACACCGTGGTTGGTCAAGATTTCAAGCACGTACTGTATTCGTACTTACGTACATCAATATGATATAGTGCGCCCACGATAATGAGAAAGGCGAGAAAATTGAATATACTCCAAAAAGGTGGATTATTCTGATGTGCAACATTTGTCAGTGATGTTTTAAGTATTTTTTATACAAAACTGACCATATCTGTTTACTTTAGAAATTTGTAAAACCAATTTTGCAAAAGTTGACCAAACCGATACATGTTAGTAAACATCACGGGTAGTATACAATATTGATCTTATTTAATTGGAGAATAAGGATAGCCAATCATATCGCCTGTTACTGACCAATAGTTCATATGGTGTGATCTGATTGGTTGTCCTTATCCTTAAGTCAGGTGAGATCAATATTGAATACCACTGGGCGCACTATAGTGTTACCCCCATAGCATGAATACAATTACAGATACAACATTACAGGTAACGCCAAAGTCATATCGCTGACCACTTAAAAAGATATCTCGAAGAACAAAACATACTCTTCAAAAACCAGTCAGAATTCAGAGCCACCCACTCCTGTGAAACATCTTTAACTTCGATAGTTGACAGATGGATAAATTCAATTAATGAACATAAAGTTGTTGGAACAGTGTTTCTAGACTTGCCAAAGGCATTTGATTTAGTGAACCATTCAATACTTTGTAACAAGTTAAAATCATACAATTTCAGCCAATCAACACTCAATTGGTTTGAATCATATTTGCAAAAACAGACAACAAAGCGTTTTTGTGTTTCTGGGAAGCTCTCAGAAGCAGGTCATATCTCATCACGCGTCCCACAGGGATCTGTCCTTGGGCATATACTATTTATAATGAATATAAATGATATGCCAGCAGAACTAACAGATAACTTTACTGACCTGTTTGCAGATGACACATTAACAGTCTAGGTAAATCTACTGAAGAAGTTCAAACAAACCTTTAAAACAATATAGACAAAATATATTCATGGTGTCAGAACAATTCGATGGCTCTGAATGCCAAGAAAACAAAGGCAATGACAATTAGTGCTACAAATAAAACTAAAACAAATCAATGCCTCTCTCTACACTTAGCACAAGATCAAATTAACCTGTCTGATTCAGAGCGCCTTTAAGGGGGTTCAAGTTGATAAAAACCTAAACTGGAAAAGTCAAATTAACATGGTCATTAAAATGCAATTCAAAACTGTATCTCCTACAAAGAATAAAGCACTACATAAACATACCAATCAGGAAATTATTCTTCAATGCATATATACTTCACCACTTAGATTACTGTTGTTCTATCTAAGGAAATTGCAATAACAGTCGTCAAATAGACACTATAATCAGATTTCAAAAGCGAGCAGCCAGAGTAATTCTTGACAAAGACTTTGACACGCCATTTGAAGAACTATTCGCTACTTTAAATTGGATGACATTTCCTGAACATAGGGAAAATTGGGTAGATGTCTAACTATGTTGCTTCTATAAATAAAGTTTTTATTAGCATTATTATTATTATAACCTATACATACATATATGACAGATACAGTTAATTTGTTTTTATTGGGTATTACACCGGTCCGAGCCAAT
This sequence comes from Spisula solida, assembly GCA_947247005.1. Classification (NCBI taxonomy): domain Eukaryota; kingdom Metazoa; phylum Mollusca; class Bivalvia; order Venerida; family Mactridae; genus Spisula; species Spisula solida. Next base: position 67,950,839 of record OX365944.1, on the reverse strand, counting down.
TTGATACACAAAAATGTATTTAGTAAGCGACCACCTTGTATGCACTCAATTCTCATTACAATAGTATATTTATCGGAGACAAACGGAAATAACCGAACTTTCACGATTGTCATCTTCTAACTAACTTTGTCATGCATTGACCAATCTTTCGTAAATTTGGCATGAATGTTAACCTCCATGAGCAAGAGTGTCATGTCCAACCCCAGGCCCCTATCTTAAAGTCAAGGTCACAGTTGGATGTCAAAAGTCAAATTGAAGCTTGGCTGGACCATAACTTTGTCATACATTGACCAATATTTCTTATACATGTATTTTGCATAATATGTTAACCTCCATGAGGCAAAGTGCCATGCTAAACCCCCTAGGGTTCTATCTCAAAGGTCAAGGTCACCGTTGGAGGTCATAGGTCAAATTGAAGCATGTTCGGACCTCATCTTTGTCATACATCGATTGACCAATCTTTCAACTAATTCTTTTTAACGTGCGCAGAGGCTCGACATAATTTGCCCGAGGGCATGAATTTCTAGTTCTATATAAACCAAGTTTCTACCATTTAATTTGATGTAAAAAATTAACTCTGGGTAAATGTCAAGTTTAACGAAGGTAAATTCCTGCAGCAATGGTTGAAATATTCCCACAGTCGCTGCCCAGCCACAGGTGTGAATGATGGCATACTGTTGCAGAACAATTAGCCTCTACATGCAACAGCCATTATCGCGACTTTCTGAGAAGACCATTCTTATTTGTCAAGCATTGTACCTCGTGATCTTTATTTGTTTCCATGACTCTTAAAATGCATTGTCGGCAAAAATATCAGGTACCTTAAGATATCTGTTTGCTCATGTCCAGTATATGCACAGTGTACCTAGGAATGATAATAAAATCGCATTTTAAAAATGAATTATCTGATTGAAACTTTGCATATATATCGGAGATGAATACTACAAGGGGACCAAAAGCTAGTTTTATTAAAATCTATCAAGGATGCATTATTATGGGCTTAGTTGCATTCCATTTTGAAAATACGTGTAGGACATGACAGTGAGCCTTTACCGTTCAGCGTATGTATATGTACATGTATATTAAAATCAAACAAAATGCAGCGTATAAACCAAATCACTGCATGTTTTTGGACACTATATCATTCAACTCGTATGACTTATTGTGAGCAAAAGCATCTTTGATTTCCGTTCACTGTATGACTTATTCGAAGACTAAAGTCAATTAAAAGTATATACAATTCAATTTACATGCCTTATTGCGATAACTAGAAGTTGACTCGTTTATACACTGTGATTGCTTGCAAACTGTACAAAAACAGACAATTTTACAAATTCTGATAAAAATGAACAAGCATCTAATCATTGTAAAAGACCTACATGAATCAAAAACATAAACAAGGCTTGACATGTGCATTATACCTACGTTCTGTAAAAGATTGAAGTATAATGTCTAGGATGTCCTGGAATCTGTAACGAGTTGTTAGTTCCTCCATACAAGACGTGTACGACCTTACCATGAACTACGGACAGTGTCACTTTCATTTGAGATGTACAGGAAATGTTCCTAATACCGTTACATCCTCGTCACGTGATCGATCTTATATCGGCCACCGGGTTAGGAACACACTCGTTATCTAATTAGATCCGACAAAACGCTGGCTTAGAATGAGAAGGTCGTAAGTGCAACTAACGATCGACCTTTATAAGACTCATACATATTATAATCTGCACCACAAGGCGCTTCTTATGAACCTATTTTCAAAAAAATCAGAACACGTCATGTTGATCAAACTGAAGTTGAAAAAGCTTGTTTTCCATAAGTTAAGAATAGTTTTGGGCTGGACAGTTTCTCTTGTTTTCTCAAAAACAAACGTTTTTGTACTAACGACCTTCTAATTCTAAGCCAGCGATATATAACCATGAACTGCAGACAGTGTCGCTATGTTTTATGTGGCTTATTGGAGCTAGGTCGTTCAGTGGTTTCGCTCAATTTGTTGAGGCTGGGTCTTACAACTTAGGCAACTTGTTGAAACTAGGTCATCCGAATGGGGCTTTCAGCTTTTTATAGCTGAAACTAGGTCATTCAGCTAAAACCATCGCATTCAGCTTTTCAATACTGTTATTCTTCAATTTTTTAGAACTTCAGACAGCTAAAACTATAGGTATTTCAGCCGTTTTACTGTTGAAACTATATGTCATTCTGCTTGGGCATTCAGCTGTTTGACAGCTGAGACTTTGGCGGATCGTTTTCTCGTTCGGCCGAGTGTTGGGCATTGTGCCTTGTATGTTTTTTATGTTTTCGGCTGGTTAAGTTGAATGCTGCCTTCCCTGTCCAACTTAATATTATCTTTATGTATACATAAGAAATGATCTCAATGCCGTCTCTTCCTCATCACGTAGTCTATATTATATCGGTCAGGGAATCCCACACATACTATCTAATTAGATCCGACGTCATCAGAGTTTATACCAATGTATGTGTATGTGTATGTCTGGATGGTATAGATAGATGATAATCTCGGGTCAGAGAGGTAAGCTGGACAACAGTATGGCTACACCACATCGGCTAACATGCTAGACAACATCAAACAGACGTTCATACATCCAATACTTGTACATAAACATGTTACATTTAGAACTTAGACCTTTGACGATTTGATACATACGTACACGTAGCTCACGAGCGTAGATCCTTATTTCATATAACATTGCCGATACAAACATGTAAACAGGAAGTCTTGTGATATTTGAGTAATCTTTGACGATGAATAATATATGAGCCAGTCTCCAGGAAAACCTGCTATATTGACATTATGTAATTACTATATGTAACAAGGTTTTGATAAAGCTCTAAAGTAAGGAAAAATACATATCTATTGATTCTATTTTAAGTAGTTGACCCATATAGTACTATATCTTAGCTTTAAAAGTTCCTATGAATTATGTCGAAATAACATACTTCGTTGCTATGGTGACCAATTTCAGAAAGTACTCCGATTGAGAAAAACGAGGCGTTAGTTGTTAAAATCAGTAGTGGCCTTTCTCTGAATGCAAACAATTTCGATTTTGATATATATTTTAAAAAGTGAAACATAATTATAAAATGTGTTACTATTTTGAACAGTTTATGTCAAGAATTGATCAAATGGTGTAATTATGAAATACTTTTTCAGTTACGTCGAATAATGTTTGAATGACGTTTGCGACGTCACACAAAAATCTCCGAATAGGGACTCTACAAAAACAGCTGTAACTTCCGTAAAACTGAAGATATTAACATAATTTCTTTTGCAATTGGTTTAATTAACATTTTCCTGTAAAACTATGGAAAATCTTAAAATTAATATTTTTGTCAAAATAGCAGGTTTTCCTGGAGACCGGCTCATATGCATTTATTGTTGAAAGATAATACAGAGTCACCGTTGTATTTATAGTATGCCAGATATACGGATAGCTCACTAAGCATGTTTTGCTGGTAGCGTGTCGGTGCTAAGACGTTGGAAAGCGCAATTTGGAAGCGGCTTGGTTAGGCAACGGGCTCATGATATATGGATAGCGCACTAAGCATGTTTTGTTTACTGCCGCGATTCTATGGCAGATAGCATATCTGAATACATCTACATGCCATGTATTTCCTATCTGTCGTTCAGTCTAGGAAACCATCCAATATGTATAGCCAAACATTGAAATACATTTATTTACACTGTCCTGTTCTATAAAGTTGTTTGCGGGGAATGTGTGAGGTTTAGTGCACTGTAAAACGTTTAAGCCCCCTGTGACATACATGTATGTAGCTGTCCATACCAATGCGGAAGCCCCTTAGTCAACATTCCTTTATTCTATGAAATGTCCACTTTATACAGCCAGTCCAACTAACCAAATGACAAGAAAGTAACAGACGGACGACAAGAAAGTAACAGACGGACGACAAGAAAGTAACAGACGGACGACAATAATCATAGAACAACCTACAACACTCACATTGACAACCAAATTACAGAAGGCCAAATGTATACAAAATGAACACAGCTACACAAAAATACGGAGTACCGCTAGGGCCATCGTGGTTACACATTCAAATCCAGAGGGCGACAATGCGATGGCGACAATGCGACGGTGCGATGAATACAATGCGACGGTGCGATGAATACAATGCGACGGTGCGATGAATACAATGCGACAACGCGATAGTACGATGGCGACATTGCGATATGACTATCGTTCTGTCGCCATCGTACTATCGCGTTGTCGAACTGTCGTCATTGTATTGTCGCCATCGTGCGGTCGCGTTGTCGTCTATCGCCTTCCGGTACACATCGTATTTTCCTAGATGGAGCCACTTTTAAAAATACTTTACAGTTCGGCATGTAGTTTGGCACAGATCGGGTTTTTACGGAGGACGATAGACGACAGTGTGATGGCGACAGTACGATGGTGACGGTGCGATGGTGCGATGGCGACAGTGCGATGACGACAGTACGATGACGCGATGGTACGATGTCGTCATCGTATTATGGCATTGTCACCATCGTACTGTCGCAATCGTACTGTCGCCATCGTGCTGTCGCATTGTCGCCATCGTGCTGTCGCATTGTCGCCATCGTGCTGTCACATTGTCGCCATCGTGCTGTCGCCCTCTGGATTTAAAGTGTGTGACCGCGATGGCCCTAACGGTATTCCGTACAAAAATGCACAATGGCCAAATATTTTCGTAATTTAATCAAATATCTAAAAATACATGTTTTAGATATATTCTACAGCGTTCCTCAATTATCTCGATTTCTAGAAACTGTGTAACATACCCCCCTTAGTAATGCCAGCATGTGCAGTCCTCTGTGCTAACATCACATAAAACATCTAGTGTAATAACAAAGTTCCCATCATGCTTATCAGTAAGAAATCTACAAGATGGTGTATATAAAGACATGAGTCTCATAATTTGTATTTGATATAATGTACAGACGAACGAACATTAACCTAACCTTATTGTACTCCAGGTAATGTGATGATCCTGCAATATTGTGTACAGTATACAGGGTGGTAAACATGCTTCAATATGCCTTTGTTGTTTTAAGTCCCATTGGGCAACCTAAAAAGTATTTTAGTCATATAGAGATCAGGGATTCCCTAGCTTGAAGCTTCCTAATTTGAAGGGTCATATTGATACTTTTTACAAAATTTCACCATTTTATAGGCAAAAAAACGATAATTTTAAGAGAAAATGACCCTTCAAACCAAAATATACGGGGTCAAAATGTGGCTTTGTGGAAAGTTCAAGGGTCAAAACCCCTACTCCCAAGTCAAATTGAACCCCTTAGAGACTACCGTCACATTTTCATAACCAGCAGTTACATTGAACTATTTCGTTATTACATGTATGCTGAGTGTCGTACAAGTATATATACCAGTAATTACATGTATGCTGAGCGTCGTACAAGTAATTACATGCATGCTGAGCGTCGAACAAGTATATATACCAGTAATTACATGTATGCTCAGCGTCGTACAAGTATATATACCAGTAATTACATGTATGCTGAGTGTCGTACAAGTATATATACCAGTAATTACATGTATGCTGAGTGTCGTACAAGTATATATATCAGTAATTACATGTATGCTCAGCGTCGTACAAGTATATATACCAGTAATTACATGTATGCTCAGCGTCGTACAAGTATATATACCAGTAATTACATGTATGCTCAGCGTCGTACAAGTATATATACCAGTAATTACATGTATGCTCAGCGTCGTACAAGTATATATACCAGTAATTACATGTATGCTCAGCGTCGTACAAGTATATATACCAGTAATTACATGTATGCTGAGTGTCGTACAAGTATATATACCAGTAATTACATGTATGCTGAGTGTCGTACAAGTACATGAAGTATATATAGCAGTAACAGTATACAGTGTACTTAGTAAGTCGCGGTCTGGGATCGATCCCGCAACCTTCAATTCTCGAACCAGAGTTAGTTCCAGTGACCCCCGACATACGAATAATTTTGCGAGCAAATCATAAGCACATTATCCGAGTGCACCTATGTGCCTAAGGAGCAAATTGGCGTATAAGTCCAATAAGGTAGGAATTTGTTGGTTTTTTGGCAAAATCATCAGTGTGTTTGATGAAATATCCGTACATATGGTCAGCGTAGGTTGTCCGTTAACCAAAGATCTAATATGTATTGTTTTAAATCACTGTTTAATCTGGTCGTAGTATGACAAGGGTGTAGTTATTTCTTTAATTTTATCTCAATATTCCGTCCAAACGAATCAAATTTCATTCTAGACGTGCAGAGCGTCGAACGTTTCAGGCATACGGGACGAGCTGTCCTTACATACTTGTAAGTTAGTTACCTATTCGCAACTGTTTGATTGTTGCAACAGAAGTAAAACAACTTACATGCGTGAGTGTATTATCTAACAGTATGGTGTAGGTATCTGTCAATTCAACAATGAATCTAGAGATTGATTCTCTATGATACTCACACGGTAAAGTACGCAACGCGGATACTTGTCAATACGCCATTATAAATTAGATAGACTACATGTATTTGTTTAAAACATCATAAATGTTTGACAGCGCACTAGTCTTCTTGATATCATCGTTGGTTAGTTGATGTCTTTGTAAAGGGATGAATATTGTTTGAAAAAAAAATGTGGAAGCTTTTCTATCCAGGTTCCAATTATACTGTGCCCACCAAAAATAAGTATACAGTAAATAATTGTTGCAAAATTGACTTGGTCAAATTATTCAATATTTGTTTATCAGACGGTCATAATTATTTATACTAGTTTCTGAACCCAGTTACTAAATGAGTCAAAATAGAGATATAATAAAGATAAAGATGTTTGGAACTAAAACAAACATGTGATCAAAGGGGCTGAATTTTCCATCTTTTTGTGACAAAGTTACCATTAAAAAGGGACAAAGAAACTTTAGATTTTGCACCTATGGTACCGATTAATGTATGGCTTTTTCATTTAATAAACCAAAATACTCATTTTCTTCAAATATATTGTTGCTTCACTGTTCTGCAAATAGTATTGTTACAGGCAAGTAAGTGGGCAAGTAACATCTGTATACTTATTGTTGGTGGGCAGTGTAATATACCTACATTTTTAACCAATGAAAACGCCGATCTATGCAGGTTAAATGCTCGCTCTACCCTTTTTTCAATAACTGAAAATATACTTCATATCGCTGGCTTGTAAGTACAAAATCAATATTTTGAGAAAACAAGAAAAATCAGTCTGAAAACTACTCTTTACTTATGGAAAAAGTTTTTTAAACGTCTGATTGGTGAACATGACCACTTCCGATTTTCATGAAAATAGGCTCATAAGAAGCACGTCGAGATGCAGATTTCAAATAGGCATGTGCCTTATAAGGTCTAGTTCTAAGCCAGCGATATGTTCTAACTATTACTTGGCATATTTAAGGATGTATATATGTCATTTAATACAAACACATTTATAAATGTTACATTTATTACAAACGTGATTATATCTCCTGTCACTGTACCATTGGTTGCCGATAGAGTACAAAGTGATTATATCTCCTGTCACTGTACCATTGGTTGCCGATAGAGTACATAGTGATTATATCTCCTGTCACTGTACCATTGGTTGCCGATGGACTACATAGTGATTATATCTCCTGTCACTGTACCATTGGTTGCCGATAGAGTACATAGTGATTATATCTCCTGTCACTGTACCATTGGTTGCCGATAGACTACATAGTGATTATATCTCCTGTCACTGTACCATTGGTTGCCGATAGAGTACATAGTGATTATATCTCCTGTCACTGTACCATTGGTTGCCGATAGAGTACATAGTGATCATATCTCCTGTCACTGTACCATTGGTTGCCGATAGAGTACATAGTGATTATATCTCCTGTCACTGTACCATTGGTTGCCGATAGAGTACATAGTGATCATATCTCCTGTCACTGTACCATTGGTTGCCGATAGAGTACATAGTGATTATATCTCCTGTCACTGTACCATTGGTTGCCGATAGAGTACATAGTGATTATATCTCCGGTCACTGTACCATTGGTTGCCGATAGAGTACATAGTGATTATATCTCCTGTCACTGTACCATTGGTTGCCGATAGACTACATAGTGATTATATCTCCTGTCACTGTACCATTGGTTGCCGATAGAGTACATAGTGATTATATCTCCTGTCACTGTACCATTGGTTGCCGATAGAGTACATAGTGTGTTGTTAACGTTGTTGTCGATTTTTGTAATATGATGCGTTTGTTATGTTGCTGACAGTGATACGCGTGTTGTCAACTTGATATACTACAACAGAGCCACATTCGAGATCCTGAAAACCACATGCTTGCCGACCATTCTGCCAAACAACCGTACTGTTTCCATGTTTTTATTGAATAAACTTTGATCCTTCAGAGCAGATTTAATTGACCATAACCTTGCCATTTCTTGAGATATTTTCATCAAATAATTTTGATTTGGGTCAGAAATCAAAGCTCTTTCGGGACTGATACACTTAAAGACTTTGAAAACGCACCGCTTCTTCAAACCACGCAAATACATAGTAAACAATATTTATTTGAAACAAAAATTGGTATATAGAAAGCATATTTTATATTTAATCAACCAGCAAAATTTCTAAATAAAAGTGAACAAAAAAGCAAAGTCACGTGACATCAATGTGTTCAAGTCTCAAACACAAAATCCACAATTTAGTAGTTTGTGTATATTGATTTGTTCGTGGTACATTCACAACAACGGCTACTAGAGCAAAATCTGAGGATAAAACTGGAGTATCCATCACGTTGCTATTTGTTTTTTCGTTAATAAAAGTGTTTATTTTCAGTATTTTATACGAATGAGTAGTATCATGATGTTTGAAGTTAACATTTATAGACCAATATCCCTAACATGCATAGTGTCAAAACTAATGGAGCACATTATAGTCTCCAACCTGATGACATTCTTTGACCAACATGACATACTGAGCCCATACCAACATGGATTTCGGACAAAACGCAGCTGCGACACTCAGCTCCTCAGCTTTACTTAGGAAGCTTTTGACAGCTTGGATGATGGTCAGAAGACAGATGTCATTGTGATTGATTTCTCCAAAGCATTCGACAAAGTTGACCATCACAAGTTAATCCACAAGCTAAGACATATGGGAGCAGACACACATGTCACATCATGGATCAGGTCATTCTTGAACAACGCAGCCAGAGGGTTGCAGTTGAAGGTCATCTCTCTGACGAACTACCTGTACTATCCGGTGTCCCTCAGGGCTCTGTTCTTGGACCCTGCTTGTTTTTGGCATATATAAATGACTTGCCAGAAACGGTCAAAAGTAAAACAAGGTTATTTGCTGACGACACCATAGTTTACCTGACAATTAAGGGACAGACGGACACAAACACCTTACAAGAAGACCTACGTAAACTAAAGCTTTGGGGACGTGAATGGGCTATGGAGTTCAACCCCGACAAGTGTGAGGTACTACGAATCTCCCGTAAAAAGAACCCAATCATATTTCGCTACACTCTCCACAACAAAACACTGAACACTACAGACAATGCAAATACCTTGGAGTCACTATCTCTAAAGATCTAAACTGGACCCCCCACATAAACAACATAACCTCCAAGGCCAAAAATTCACTCAGATTCATTCAAAGAATTATCAAAACACAAAACAACAAGGTCAAAGAATCTGCATACACATACGTAAGGCCACAACTAGAATACTGCTCCGTCATTTGGCACCCCTGGCAGAAACATCTCATAAATAAGGTTGAAGGTGTCCAGAGAGCTGCAGCCAGATACGTCTGTGGAAACTATGACTATCAGAGCAGTGTCACCACTATGCTAAACGATATTGGCTGGGTGACACTACAACAACGAAGACTGCAATCATCCTTAATCTTTCTATATAAAGTCCAACATAAACTAGTCTTCGTTGATCATAATCATCTCATCCCAATGTAGCGTAATGGTATGGTCGTAGTAAACACTCAACAGTATAGCAGTTGCAACGTTTATTTCGTACCTACGCTCCTCTCTGACTCAGAGCTCCACTCATGACTCGGCGCTCCAATTTCAACTGATTCATAGTAATACAAAATCTCATTTATTTAGGCAAAGTACACCAGGAAATGGTCCAGACATATTCAGTGCAAGTAATGATTAGGTTTCAATATATTATGAACAAGAAGACCCTAGGCCACACTAACTTGTCTAAATCATCATACTTAACATTGACCAACTACAAAATTGTCAAGTCAAGCTTACATAACTCATGGTAGCGTACGAGTTATGTTACACCAACCCGCAATCAGAACTTTCTAATACCGCAGTCAAATACCCAATATCACATCAATTCCTTTTTCCCGAGAACAATAAGACTTTGGAACAGTCTCCCATCCCAGGTCAAATCGAGTCCCAGCCTAGACATCTATTCTAACAGGCTGGCGACGGTCACATTCTAGCCTGTACTATTCTGTTTTTATCTGCACCCTTTCACCTATGATCTTTGATCTTTTTAACCTTTAATTTGAGCACATAACACAATTTTTAAACTATGTATATAACACTGTTTACCAGACAACGCGCCTCCCAATTATAATCGAGTCGCCGTAAATAGTGATACAAGAATTGAATGTCCACAAATTGAAGAACGTCTTCGGCGTAAGATTGAACACAAACTGGCGAAGTGTAGCTACTAAATCAAAATGTCTTTTTGCAAAAATCGAACGTATTTAAACTTCAATTTAATTATTTTGCATACCCTTGGCGACCAAGATTTTTTCTGACAGTCATGATGGCAGACCGGAAGCTGTTTCGTCTGCTGCGGAAGCGCATTAATTGAGCCATATAAATAGCAGTTTATGCCTTTTATTCTGCATTGGACGGTCAGTGACGGTGTCAATGTGCATAAAACTTTCATGTGGACGAATATTTTGTATATCATGACAATGGAATCGTGTGAAAACGACGTAGTTGCTACTTCCGGTATGTAACATTTCTACACCCGTCTAGACACATCATTTTTTGGGTAAACTTGACATGCCAACTTACGCTTTTGGATCATTGAAAATGTGATTGTTTGCATCTTAATGTATCGTGTACACATTATATTTACACAATTGGGATATTTTCATTGTAAACGCGAGGTCCACGAGCGAAAAATGAGATTTGGTCACGTGATTACCATGTGTAATTTGCGAGGAAAATCACGTGTCAGATGTTCTCTACTGACAAGTTATTAACAAGGAACGTCGATGCATTTGGTACAAAGTCAGTTAATTATTTCAAACAAAAACATACGGATCCTTGAAAAGTGGTGCGTTTTTGTAGTCCGTAAGTGTACATTCGGAATATTGACACCCCTGATACTAGTACAGTTTTCATGGTATTTTATTTGTTGCTGATCTGATATTTCTCTTGACATTTTTGCATTTGTTCATTTTTTTTCCTAACATGGTATCATGTGTGCTCGGCTGGTTAAGTTAAGTGCTGCCTTCCCCGTCTGACTTAATATGATCTCTTTGTATCCTCTTTTACCACAGGAATTTTGAAGTTCTATCAATAAAATGTCATAAAAGTGGGCCCATTACACATCTTTCTACATATATACTCAAACGCAAAAGAAACTATGCATGGGGTTTTCACTTATTTTTTCAGACATCAATAAAAGAAAGTATCTAGTGTTTGGTGTCAAATGTTAGCTCATTCAATTGCCTATAAAACAAAACACATTTCGTTTAAATAGCGCAGTCATAAGAATCGTGTTTCTCGGGTCAAAATAAAAAATGCGTAAATTGTGATATCGGTGTTTTTGAGAACAAAATTAAGGTGAAAGATTCTCTAAATGGTTAAATTGTGATATTTTCATTAATATCGGGTATGATCTCCATTTTGACGTGTAACCTGTACGATACGACGTCTCGTGGAATTGACGTCACGTTGTACAACGTGCGGAGGAATTGCATTCCATTCGACATGATGATGAAGAGCATTCTGCAGGTCCTACAAACTGTTGATATCATGTCGTGATCGTACCTTTCTACCCAGAAGGCCCGTGAAACATTATCAATAGAGCTACCTCTAATGAGCGTCAACAACGCCTCAATTCGCTGACGTTCAGATAATCTTGGCATTGCAAGTTTTGATTTTAGAAGGTTGTTTTGTGTTTTTTTACTCCTTGGAGTAGCGAAAAATGAATGAGGGGTCGTTTGACCGATTTCACGTTTATCAAGCTTCTGTACGCGCAAATTATGCAAATATCCTGTTTTGTGACGTTACGTAACATTTTTGTGTCCATTGTTCGACAAAATGACACCCACGCTTTACATTGTACAAAAATGAAATGCCTACGACAGATATTTCCATAGCTATCCCAATTTGAAACATGCAGTTTCTTTTGCGTTTGAGTATATATTATTGATAGAACTTCAAATTTCTTTTACTCACTAAGCAAGAGAACAGACTGCGTACAGTCTGGATATGTGTCATGCCATATGCTTTGTTTCACGCGTGTCGACGGTAATTGATGAAGGTAAATATGAACAATATTAATTACAATGTTATCTGGTAACGTGTAAGTTATATCTTTGTTATTCAAGTTGTCTATGTTTATAATAACTAGACACTCGTTTCTTGAACATAACAAATGCAGAAAATTCTGTCCACATTCCCATAAAGCTGGCATGTGGTAATATTTACGAACATGGAAAGTCAGTACCTCTGGGAAGCGACTATTTAAACAAGATGGCCCAAAGGGCCATAGGTCGCTCACCTGTCCTAGTTGTTCATGAGCCCCTAATGGTAGCATCTATTGCATGTACAAGGTTTTATAATTTACATCACATTTAGACCCAATGACATATTGAAGTGATTTGACCTTGTGACCTAGTTTTTGACCCCGGATGACCCGATATCGAACTTGACCTAGATTTTGTTGAGATGATTATTTTGACCAAGTTTCATAAAGATTAGGCCAAAAGTGTGACCTCTAGTGACTACACAAGGTTTTTCTATGATTTGACCTTGTGACCTAGTTTTTGACCACAGATTTCCCAATATCGAACTTGACCTAGATTTTGTTGACATGATCATTGTGACCTAGTTTCATAAAAATTAAGTCAAAATTGTGACCTCTACAGACTACACAAGGTTTTTCTATGATTTGACCTTGTGACCTAGTTTTGACCTTGGATGACCCAATATCGAACTTGACCGAGATGATCATTGTGACCAAGTTTCATAAAGATTAGGTTAAAATTGTGACCTCTAGTGACTACATAAGATTTTTCTATGATTTTACCTTGTGACCTAGTTTTGAACCCCGAATGACCCAATATCGAACTTGGCCTAGATTTTGTTGAGGTGATCATTGTGACCAAGTTTCATAAAGATTAGGTCAAAATTGTGACCTCTAGTGTCTACACAAACAAATTGTGGACGGACGAAGAGTGATCACAAAAGCTCACCCTGTCACTTTGTGACAGGTGAGCTAAAAAGCTCACTCAGCGACAATTTAAACCATAGGGCCCAAAGGGCTCTAGGTCCCTCACATGTCGTAGTAGTTCATGCAGGCCCCTTAATGGTAATCTAGTAAATGCAGCCCCTAATGCATGTACAAGGTTTTCATAATGTCTTAACAAGCTACCTTGTAATTTACATCACATAAACCCATATTGAAGTTTAAGCAAAGTTTTGTATATGTGTGGACCTAATTTTTTACCCTGGATGACCCAATACCAAACTTAACCTAGATTTTGTTGAGATGATCATTGTGACTGAGTTTCATAAAGATTAGTTCAAAATTATTACCTCTTGTTACTACGCAAGGGTTTTCTATGATTTGACCTTGTGACCTAGCTTTTAACACGGGATGACCCAATATCGTGTTTGACCTAGATTTTGTTGAGATGATCATTGTGACAGAGTTTTATAAAGATTAGGTCAAAAGTGGGACCACAAGTGACTACACAAGGCTTTTTCTACTATTTGACCCTGGATGACCCAATATCGAACTTGGCCTATATTTGGTGAGCTGATCATTTTGATTGAGTTTCATAAAGATTATGTCAAAATTGTGACCTCAATTGACTATGCAAGGTTTTTCTATGATTTGACTTTGTGACCTATTTTTTGACCCCCGATGGCCAAATATCGAATTTGACCTAGATTTTTTTAAGATGATCATTGCGACAGAGTTTCATAAAGATTGTGACATCTAGAGACTATGCAGGGTTTTTCTTGACCTTGTGACCTAGTTCTTACCCTGGATGACCAAATATAGAACTTGGCCTAGATTGTGTTGAGATTATTGTGACCAAATTTCATAAAGATTAGGCTAAAATTGTAACATCTAGTGTCTACACAAGCAAATTATTGACGGACAAAGAGTGATCACAAATGCTCACTCAGTGATAGGTGAGCAATAAATTGAGGCAAAATTGTGACCTTTAGTAACTGCATAAGGTTTTTCTATAATTTGACCTAGTTTTTTGCCCAGGATGACCCAATATCAAACTTGACCTAGATTTCACATGTAGTGACTACACTAGGTTTATTTACGTTTTGACCCCAGATGACCTAATATCGAGCTTGGCCTAGATTTTGTTGAGATGATCATTGTGACCAAGTTTAATAAAGATTAGGCTAAAAGTGTGACCTCTAGTGTCTACACAAGCAAGTTGTTGAGTGATCACAAAAGCTCACTCTATCTTTTTGTGACAGGCGAGCTAAAAACAACAAAGCACATCATTGATTTATCATTTTATATTATAAAAACATGATACTGAGTCACAAACATATCAATGCTGATAGCAATGTTATCGAACTTGTATTAATATATTATATTGAGAAGTATGGAGCAGATTTGTAAGAGAAACATTGTATACATTGAACACCTCACACATGACCATCATAGTCATATGATAAACTTCCTACACCTGTCCGCCCAATGGACAAGTCTGACAACTTCAGACTCACAAATATATCAATGAGAATCAGTCCCAATGTCTTTGTTTTTATCCATCAGGTGTTCAACCTATGCCAGCTGGCCAGCTTGAATGTCAGTTTTTACGAAAAGAATGTCGCAATACTACAAATGCCATTTGGGCAAATCTATCAAAATTTCATCCAAAAGTTGTGAAATTAAACAAAATATTGCGCAAATAAATGGGCAATGAATGTACTGTACAAAGTAAACAAGACTAGTAGCTGAGTAAGGCAGTGTAAAACATTTATAACCAATGCAATAATGTCCTTATTGAACGGAGATTTTGATGAGGCATAGTTGCGACTAGCAGTTAGTACAATAAACATGGGGATAAGAATTGAAACAAATTCAAATAAATCAATAAACAGTGATGATGATTTAGAAAGAATAATCAAAGGCTTTGTTTATATTAAAATCTTAGAATTATACATGTTTCTTTTACAGATACAATGATAAGCCATTACAAATTCTTAAGATTATCAACCAAAGTGTAAGTGATAGAATCAAAATATATCAATTTTTTTATCTGATTCTGACCGACTCCATTTTTACAGTTTTTTTACCTTATTGGAGGTATAATGTTCATGCAGCTTGAAAGCAACATACACTTAAAAGGTTACACTATACAATAGGATTTTTTGTCCTTAACAATTTCATCAACTGTGGCTCACTGGCTTTATCATTATTTGTTTAAGTTTTCTATAAGGCACCACATGAACTAATTTTGACAGGTTGACTAGTCTTGCCATTAGCAGAACCAACTTTCTCCATATTTCTCACAACGTCCATTCCCTCTATTACCTGACCAAACACTACATGTTTATTATCTAACCTGTAAGACAAGAAGAAAATAATAAGTTTAAAATCATTAAATTTTATTGGGATAAAATTATGTGGTTTTGGAAAAAAATACCATTTCGTTGGGACGTAATTTCAAGGAACTGTAGCTTCATAAAGAAGACAAGTGCCCTAAATTTGAGAAAGTACCTTATTAGGTTGCTATAACATAATGTAAAATTAAAGGAGGCACGGGGTGGGGCCAATATTGACTTGGGGGTCACAATTTGAGCAATCTTGGTAGAGGTCTACTAGACAATGCTACATGCTAAATATCTAAGCTCTATGCCTCGTGGTTCCAGATACAATGTAAGAAGATTTTTTCTATATATCTCTTATACAAAATTAAGGGACCACCGGGGCGGGGCCAATACTGCCCGGGGGTCATGACTTGAGCAATCTTGGTTAAGGTCCCCTACGCAATGCTTCATGCTATATCTAAGCTCTATGCCTTGTGGTTTCTTAGAAGATTTTTAAAGGTTTTGTTACCTGGTTGCCAACCAGAGTTCTAGATGGATCAACATTATTTGAGCAATTTTTAAATCCCTCTATTTCAGGAACATCCAGGCAAAATTTCATCAATATTGGTCAAACAGTTTCAGCGGAGATGTCATTTGAAAGTGTGGACAGATGTACAACGGACGGACGACGGACGGCGAGTGTCACAATACCTCATTGAGCACGAAACATTGAGCACGAAGGTAGTTGTGGTTCTTGTGCACTGAACTACTACTTTTTGTAAAAAACATGCA
Source organism: Spisula solida (assembly GCA_947247005.1). NCBI lineage: Eukaryota > Metazoa > Mollusca > Bivalvia > Venerida > Mactridae > Spisula > Spisula solida. Next base: position 67,934,217 of record OX365944.1, on the reverse strand, counting down.
TACAAAGTTTCAAGTCATTCAACCTTATGGTAACAAAGTTATGTTCCAGACAAGAAACGCTCTAATAAAATCAATCAAAGGGAAATAATTCAAAAACGATGCAAGGTAGAGTTATGGTTCTTGTGCACTGCACTTCGGCTTATTGTAAGAAACATGCATACCAAATCTTGAGTCATTTGAACTTGAGGTGACAAAGTTATGCTCCGGACAAGCAAATTCGGACGACGTCGCCGACAAAAGTAATCCCTATATGTCACTTTTTCAGGCGACACAAAAAGAAGGGCAAAGTGGGGCTCAGATCAAAATGGTAGGGAAAAGTAGGAATAGTAGGGCCCAGTAGAAAGCCTGAAATGTAGGTTACCAGGCTGGTAACCTTAGTAAGGACCCCCTTGTGATGGTGAATAACTATGTTGAGTTTCAAGTTGATACCTTTGGTAATCTTTTAGAAATTGACATTTTTGTGTAAAAATTAAAAGTCAGGAAAGGGGAATTACTCTTATACAAGAGGGCTCATACATCACCGGTGCACATACATCCAGTAGAACCATTTTTTCATGTTTTTTAAGAAAGTTTTTCTTATCAGTTGCCATGGTAACCAGAGTTCTGGATGGATTATAATTCTTTAAGCTATTTTTAGAAAGGATAACCCAAGGAACATTGTTACCCAATTAAAGAAATACCAACACTTATAGATTTTACTAGAAATGTGTCCACAGGACGCGGATGCCCCCCCCCCCCCCCCCCCCATAAAAGCTGTCATCAGACACCCGAGTATAAAGTTATAAATGCAAATGGAATAATTGAAAATAAAGTTTGTAATTGCATAAACGTGACATTGACCAGAAGACAAGAACTGGGTCTGTAAGTGTGACCTTGACATTTGAGCTAGGGATCTTAGGGTGTGAATGTTACCAAGTCATTAAATAACAAAGTAACAAAGCAGACAAAATTTGTGTACTTGTGCCTTTTAACTTTTAATCTCTAATTATAACCTTGACCTACCGGTATGAGCTAGGGACCTGGGTTTTGTGCATGACACATTGTCTTGATGTGGTGAACATTTGCACCAAATCATTTAAATGTCCAATTAAATATGACATTTGTACAAAGAGGGCACAATTTGAATGACTATTTTGGACCATTTAACAAATATGCCTCTGATCGAATCAATGATAGCTCGAACGACAGATAAGTGCTCAGTTGAGCTTAAAATATAGATGATAGACAGACAGGTGAGCAACCAGTGACCACAAGTCAAAGACTTACCATGGTGTTCTTTCAGTACAGATGAAGAATTGGGATCCATTTGTGTTTGGTCCAGCATTTGCCATGGAAAGTATACCTAAATAAACAACAGTAAAATCTTATCTACAAATGTACACTCATACTGAGTCAATAGTTAAACATAAGTAGAGTGAAACCTAACTTAACAGCAAATAAGAAAGTATCATCCATGCATCTAGTCGTATATTAATGTCGGCTTAGGCACAGCACCATGGCATGTATACCAGTTGTCATACTATACCATTTATCATACAGCCACGTAGAATTAAGACCTCTCACCAAGTTTTAGTTACAGTTCAATATTAATAAATGACTCAACAGTGTTACAAAGTAACATGTATTGCTGCTCAGAAACATCTATTCGTAAAATTTCAAGGTGACTGTTGTTCAGTTAAGTGTCCATATAAGTACTGTTCTCATTTTGCTGAAACTCTTTACAAGTTTCAGTACTAACCTGGTCCAGTGTGTTTCTTGTTTCAGTACTAACCTGTTCCAGTGTGTTTCTTGTTTCAGTACTAACCTGGTCCAGTGTGTTTCTTGTTTCAGTACTAACCTGGTCCAGTGTGTTTCTTGTTTCAGTACTAACCTGGTCCAGTGTGTTTCTTGTTTCAGTACTAACCTGGTCCAGTGTGTTTCTTGTTTCAGTACTAACCTGGTCCAGTGTGTTTCTTGTTTCAGTACTAACCTGGTCCAGTGTGTTTCTTGTTTCAGTACTAACCTGGTCCAGTGTGTTTCTTGTTTCAGTACTAACCTGGTCCAGTGTGTTTCTTGTTTCAGTACTAACCTGGTCCAGTGTGTTTCTTGTTTCAGTACTAACCTGGTCCAGTGTGTTTCTTGTTTCAGTACTAACCTGGTCCAGTGTATTTCTTGTTTCAGTACTAACCTGTTCCAGTGTGTTTCTTGTTTCAGTACTAACCTGGTCCAGTGTGTTTCTTGTTTCAGTACTAACCTGGTCCAGTGTGTTTCTTGTTTCAGTACTAACTTGGTCCAGTGTGTTTCTTGTTTCAGTACTAACCTGGTCCAGTGTGTTTCTTGTTTCAGTACTAACCTGGTCCAGTGTATTTCTTGTTTAAGTACTAACCTGGTCCAGCGTGTTTCTTGTTTCAGTACTAACCTGGTTCAGTGTGTTTCTTGTTTCAGTACTAACCTGGTCCAGTGTGTTTCTTGTTTCAGTACTAACCTGGTCCAGTGTGTTTCTTGTTTCAGTACTAACCTGGTCCAGTGTGTTTCTTGTTTCAGTACTAACCTGGTCCAGTGTGTTTCTTGTTTCAGTACTAACCTGGTTCAGTGTGTTTCTTGTTTCAGTACTAACCTGGTCCAGTGTGTTTCTTGTTTCAGTACTAACCTGGTCCAGTGTGTTTCTTGTTTCAGTACTAACCTGGTCCAGTGTGTTTCTTGATAAAGTTCTCATCAGCAAATTTAGCTCCGTAAATGCTCTTGCCACCCGTACCATTGTGCTTAGTGAAATCACCTCCTTGACACATGAATTTAGGAATTATTCTATGAAATATGGAGTTAGCATAACCAAAACCTTTCTCTCCAGTGCACAGAGCCTTGAAGTTTGCTGAAATGGACAATGCAGGATATTGTAACCATGGTGTTTGGGAATATACAGTGCCCACCAAAAATAAGTATACAGTAAAAAATTGTTGCAAAATTAAACTTGGGTTAAATTATTCACAAATTCAATATCTGTTTATCAGACGGTCAGAATTATACTAGTTTCTGAACCTACAGTTACTAAATGAGTCAAAATAGAGATAAAAATAAAGATGAAGATGTTCGTAGCTAAAATAACCATGTGATCAAAGGGGCTGAATTTTCCATCTTTTTGTGACAAAGTTACCATTAAAAAGGGACAAAGAAACTTTTTGCACCTAGGGTACCAAATAATGTATGGCCTTTCCATTTAATAAACAAAAATACTCATTTTATTCAAATATATTGTTACTTCACTGTTCTGCAAATAGTATTATTACAGGCAAGTAAGTGAACAAATAACATATGTATACTTATTTTTGGTGGGCAGTGTAGTTATTAGAGTAAGTTACACAACAATTCTTAAACTGCAGCAAGGGGAAATCCTGACATAAATTATAATAATATTAATATACCAACTAGTACAGATTCTATATTTGAAAGCACTTTCGAGTAACCAGGTCATCTGTTCAATATTGAGTGGCATGGGGGCAGAGTGGTTATCGCTCTCGACTACCAATCCGCAGGTCCCTGGTTCAAATCTCGACCAGGGCAATGGAAATTTCAACAAATGCTTTCAGTGTTTCCCACCTAACTAGAGACAAACTGGTTGGTAACCCAGAGGTAGTTTGGCATGTATCCTTGCTAAACACAGGGCACTTAAAGAATCAAGGAGTCTGTTCTTGATGATTAAAAATAGGGTTAACTTCAAACTTTATTGTATTCATGACAGCAAGGGTTAACTTCAAACTTTATTGTATTCATGACGGCTAGGGTTAACTTCAAACTTTATCGTATTCATGACGGCAAAACTTACCACATGTCTTTGGAACTTCTTTTTCATAAAGCTGAAAAAGACATTTAATCACCATATAGTAAATTTTAAAAATTCAGGCCTCAATGAATCCACTCGTCCGCTCGTCCTGCACAATATCTTCCTTCGTTATTTATATAGCAGGACAAGTAAGATTTTGGGGTTTTCTACTTTGTCTATATTGCAGGACGAGTGCTTTTAAAAATATTTGTTGAGGCCTGAAATTGATAATGTAGTAGAACTGAATTAATCCTATATGTTAAATCAGTCTTAAACCCTCTTTAAGTTGTATACTACACATTACTTGGTATAGGTAGACAAATCACTGAAGCATTCCTAATCATTCCATTTGTATTTCATTGGCTGAAGTGATTTGTCACCTATATTCGGGCTATATAAGTCCAAAATTTACGTTGTCATATTGTACAGGTTAGCTGACCGCCTGGTCAGTAGTACCACTAGAGCTCAGGCTTTAAATCCAAAACAAGACAGAGATTAGTCTCTGGAACCCAACCTTTAGTCCGAACTGTCCTACAGTGAACATTTCACTGGACAATACTTGCAAATAGGTTAAATTATCTTACATATACTGTTTATATTGCTATTTAAATATCTTTCATAATACATGTATATTGCTTTGAAATATATCATCTATTGAACAATTGCATAACTTAATAACTAAATTAAAGACTGTTCGTGTGATTTGGCGTTGTTCTTATTATTGTTCTTATCAGTGTTGATTATATTGAGTTTATTGTAAATTACTACCACTATACGATTACACAAGAAGACCACCACAATACAATACACACCACCGGTTATAATATAGCAGTGTATGTAACCACTCAGATCCAACCGACTGAGTGGATACAAACACCAGCAAATACTTAAACCGGACCAGAAACCTGACCTGTTACAATACTTTCACAAAATACAAGCAAGGCATATTAACTTGAAAATAACTTAAACGATACACTTTTAAAATGTTGTTATGAATTAGTTTTAATAAAAACAATTTTTTGTTTGCAACAAACGAAGCAATAGCTTAATAGGACTTTTGTTGATTTTCAAGTTCTTACAAAATATGTAACACTGTATACATGTATATTTAATACAATATATAAAGGCAGCAAATAAAATGTTGTTTGTTTGACACTGGCCAATAATATTAGGGTTGGGTAGGTTATATTTTATTGTCAAGCCTTGAACTTCAAGTTGAAGGATGTTTGTTTTGTCAAAATTATGTACTTTACTAGCTGCACTGTTTTGATTGTTGCATGGCTCCAGAAATAGAGAATCTTGCATGAGTGCTCATTACATACCAGTTTTATTAAACGAGTGGACATATTGTTTTTGTCGACGAGTTTAATAAAACTCATAATATGTAATGAGCACGAATGTAACTGTGTAAGATTCTATTTATCACATAACCTTAGAAAATGCTCATTATTGTTCAAAAGGATGATGTACGCTGCATAATGTTTCAGCCAAAATTCAGCGTCACAATGAGCGTGACGCCATTGCGACGTTGATATTATCCCGACGTCATCGGCGGATCAATGCATGGAATCAATGCATGGATTGGCTAACGTCACGTCAAGCTAATTTAAATATTTATTGCACAGTCTGGGAGTGCCAAACGATATTTACGTCACAGCTTTACGGCACTCCTGGACCGTAGGTTATGGGATAATTATGAATACATAGCATATTTGTGTATTGTAACATGTGAGGGTCATTGTCTGTCTTCTGAGGCCAACAGACTTGTATATGGTCAGTACTCTCTTGTGTCATGGGACGTGTTGGGAAGGGGGGTGGTGGATTTTGCTGATTTTCAATGCTTGTTATAAATCCTGTCATGAAATTTTCAATTTGATACTTGTTGCGAGTGTGCATATGCGAAAGGATGTGACTAGAGGTCCCGTTACCAGGCCTTAGACCATTCTACAAGCATTGTCTAATACAGTCTATAGGTCTGGTTACCTGGAAAATTTGCAGCGCGACTAATGTGAGGACTTGGGCAACAAAGACGCAGACCATAGAGGCGTTATATTTGCTTCCGCTTAATATGAAGAGGAAAGTGCACCCCACCGTATATGCCGACTTGTGACTCGAACACTAACACCCCCATCGGTAGTCCATAGCTCTGCCAACTGAGCTAGTCTCGCACTAGTTCTGGATACCATAACTAAATGGTCTTTTATTTACACTGACGTGTCGACCTTTTAGTTATGGAATTACCCTCTTCAATAATCAACTGTTTAAGCTTAACGCCTAAAATGCATGTTCATTGTTCAAAATTCGCCAAAAAACTATTATTTACGTATAAATGTAATATTTTTCAAATGTTTTGTCATAAAACAGTCAATGTGACACCTACTAATAATCATATATTGCTTAAAGTTTATTTACTTCCGCGTTTGATCAGCTTCGGTGGCCATTTTGAATAATTAATTTATCGCAGGTGCGTGCGAGAGCTGTTTTCGAAAAATCCGTTATTTAATGAAACATGGTCGAAAACGTCTTAAAATTAAATAAAACCTTTAGATATACCTTTACATAAGAAACAAACACGTTATTTTTGCTATAAATCATTTAACTCCTATTTGCACAAATAAATATTGCAATTTACGCAGCCGACAATCTTGAAAAATGAAAACATTGATCACGTGGTTCGTTTCGGAACGCTTTTGTTATTATCCCATTCAAATAAATGGCGATCGTAAACGAAAACAGTGAAATTGTACTGGTTTGAAACAATCGACGGAATTAATAGTATTTCTTGCAAAACATTTTGTTTTTGGGGTTATACTGATAGAATATGCTCCAATTGATAGGGTGTCAATGATTATTTCTAGTTCAAAACGTGCGTTTTGTCATAAAACGAACGCGACTCAAACTGAGACGTAGAGCTGTTAGGTTTCAAAGAACAAACGGCTTTGACGATGAAATGGAATGATCATCGTCAAAGACCTTGGACTAGTCTCGCACCTGTCACGAGTCAGTCTCCACATTCAATACAGTACCTACACTACTTTCGTACCCGACATTTTGATAAATAAAAAAATCGGAGGGTCTTGGGTACATTTGGGAATATCGTACCGTGTGTCACACTCACAGGCAAATTTATTTGTTTTTGACCTTACGGTACCGTTACACATAAACCGGTCTTTATTTTTAACACTGTTTAACCTTGGCATTGATACAACGAAGAGTACACTAATTACCTCCATGACAATTCTTCCAGCAGGCGATTTGCCGATAAGTATATCAAAATACACTTGTGAAGTCATTGTCGATGAAAACCTTGCGCAACTAGATCGAATTAACAAGGAAGCGTTTCGCACGTGGAAAATCATGAGACCGACCGTGTTATCTAACCATTCATAGAAATTGATAGGGAAACGGTAAAATCCAGTATCCGGACATGGAACCGCTTAATATCCACGCAGCAGTTACTTCCCTTTTGATACTGAGAAGCTACCATTGCCACCTCCTGACATGATGTGGGGGCTTATATTTTTGTTCAACATGCAAATTAGAGTGAGTTAGTGAGTGAGTGAGTGAGTGAGTGAGTGAGTGAGTGAGTGAGTGAGTGAGTGAGTGAGTGAGTGAGTGAGTGAGTGAGTGAGTGAGTGAGTGAGTGAGTGAGTGAGTGAGTGAGTGAAGTCTTATTTTACGAGGCTAGGCCAGTTTTTTAATTTTTTGTTACTCGGACATTTTTTACCAAAGGACCGATATAACTATGCTCCGGAATATCCTTAGTTTGGTATTGGTGTTTATCTTGGTGGACTTCCAGATTTCAGTGATGCAAAGCTTCCGCTGGCTTTATTGATACGGGCCTTCACATATTCTTCAGAGTTGTCATTTGATGTAATTTTGCTGCCTAGGTATACAAACTCCTGTACTTCTTCGATTTCTTCGTCTTTAATCTTGACTTTCTCTGTAATTTTAGGATTGATCTTCATCATCTTTCCTTGGAGTTAATCTTTAGTCCTATTTGGTTGACAAGTAAGAATAATTACCTTAAACATTACTGTGTGACTGATTTACAACATATATGTGTATCAGTGTTTAATTAAAGGTAAATTTAACGGCCCTTGATATAAAGGGAAAAAGCCCTGAACAAGCAAGCAATAAATTGACCTTTAATTAACAAGAGGGCCCAAAGGCCCCTAGGTTGCTCACCTGTCGTCGAAGTGCACGCAAGCCCTGTGATTTGACCTAGTGACTTCACACTTGACCTAGATTTTGTTGAGATGATCATTGTGACCAATTTTCATAAAGATTAGGCTAAAATGGTGACCTCTAGTGACTACACGAGGATTTCCTATGATTTGATCCAGTGACCTAGTTTTTGACCCAGGATGGCCCATATCAAACTTGACCTAGATTGTGTTAAAATAATCATTGTGACAAAGTTTCAAAAAGATTAGGCCAAAATTGTGACCTCTAGTGACTATACAAGGTTTTTCTATGATTTGACCTTGTGACCTAGTTTTTTACTCCAAATTACCCAATATCAAACATGACTTAGATTTTGTTGAGGTGATCATTCTGACCAAGTTTCATAAAGATTAGGTCAAAATTCTGACCTCTAGTGACTACACAAGGTTTTTCTATGATTTCACCTAGTTACCTAGATTTTGACCCTGGATGACCCAATATCGAACTTGACCTAGATCTTGCTACGATGATTATTGTGACCAAGTTTCATAAAGATTAGGCCAAAATTGTGACCTCTAGAGAGGACACAAGGTTTTTCTATGATTTGACCTTGTGACCTAGTTTTTGACCCCGGATGACCCAATATCGAACTTGACCTAGATTTTGGTGAGATGCTTATTGTGACCAAGTTTCATAAAGATTAGGTCAAAATTGTGACCTCTAGAAAGGACACAAGGTTTTTCTATGATTTGACCTTGTGACCTAGTTTTTGACCCCGGATGACCCAATATCGAAATTGACCTAGATGACCTCGGACAGACGGAGGGGCGACGGACGAAGAGCGATCACAAAATCTCACTCTGTCACTTTGATAGACACTTCCTCTTTTGCAAAAGTTATGAGTTGTTTTTCCCAAAATTCAAGAAAAGGCCCCTTTCCCAAATTTCGAAAAAAGCCCTGTTGTTGTACTGTGTTGGTTACTACAGCATTTGTCATTGATATGATGTTGTGACATAAAATAGGCAATTCCAGAGTTGTGTGATCAGTCTGCTTCCAGACAATTCAAGACAAATTCAAGAGTCTATTAATTTTGTTCAGCATTGTTTCTGACTAAGGTTTTGTGATAAATAGAATCTTACATTCTTGCTCATTTAATGTAACACACTAGCTTTATTAAACTTGTCAACTCGGCAAAGCCTCATGTCATAACATTTTATCCAATCCTAATTAAAACATTTTAACTTCCCCTGGTCATAGGCCTACCTAAGGAAACCTGCTTACAAGTCTCTCTTGGTAGACTATTTCTCTCCTGGTTGGTGTGCAGCCAACATCGAGGTACGGCGCCCAGGAATATCAAACATGTTCAGACACCGCCCTCACAGGTACCAATAACACCTTCGTAGAGTGGAGCATTGTGGGTTATCCTTGTGGGTTTATTAAGCAGTGGCACAGACAGAGATTGAACCTGGAACCTCTTGATCCCAAAGCGCACACCATTTATCTCTTTGATTTTTTAAAAGATTTTCCTATTGGTTGGAGTTATTTATTGATTACAATTCTTTTAGCTATTTGTAGAAAGGACCACCCAAGGAACATTCCTGTGAAGTTTGGTTGAAATTGGTCAAGTGGTTTAGGAGGAGAAGTGGTTTGAATGAATTGTTGATGCACGGACGAACGAAGAGTGATCACAATTACTCAACTTGTCACTATGTGACCGGTGAGCTAATAAAATGAAAATAAAACACACTTTCGAAGTTCATATTTTAATGATAATTTTTTTATACTCATTTGATCTACATTGATAAGTGGTCAGTTGACCGTGCAGTGTTTATATTATTCATGTTTGTTTATTGATAAGTCTAGAGTTCTCTCCAAACTTTGTTTGCAGAGGTATATTAACATGTGAAGGCAAAACTAACCAGCATCATATAGCACATACACAGTAGTATAAAGGTAAAACTGTAAAACCGTTATAATAATTACATGGTCCATAGAAACAACTCATACATAAATTGGACATGGTTCAAGGAATGTTTTGTTTATACTGGGTACTACAGTTTGTTTATCTAGGTCTGTCACTTGTATACAAACGATATATCAAAACAATAGCTTTTTGATTGTTTTTAACATTTCAATCGGATAAAAAGGCAGAGAAAAACAATACCTTATCCACCCAACCATATACATGTACATCACTTGCATATGACCTTATAAGGCTCATGCATATTTGAAATCTGAATCATGAGGCGCTCCTTATGAGCCTATTTTCATGAACATGGGCATAGGTCATGTTGACCGAACAGAAGTTTAAAAAGCTTGTTTTTACATAAGTAAAGAGTTGTTTTCAGACAGCTTTTTGTTTTCTCAAAATATTGATTTTGTACTTTGCGATATATATACACAGAAAAATGTGAAATCAAGAATTTATAAGAGAAATTACAATGTGTATGTATACAGATGATTGACCTAGATAAACAAATTATACATATGAAGTTACAATCCTGGAACTTGCTTCAACATTGGTCAAAAGGGAATGCAAAAAGGGAATGCAATAAAATTGATTAGACAGAAAAGGGACACCAATGATTTTTGTTACAACATATAACACACAATGTGCAATGGTCGACAAGATCTAAAATTTGATAAAGTTCAAAGTGACAGTCTGTTTAAGTTTTGTCCCCACATTTGATTATAATGTGTGCAGGGTCCAGAAAGTGGTAGCCTGATCCAGGTGACATGGACCTGTTTTATCAAAGCACTTATGAAAATCGTAAACTTACTTTCAAATTTAAATATGTTTACAATTATAAAGTGTGGATAACAGAGCTGCAATACTAATAATGATTCATTTAATGTGCCCCCAGGATAATGTGAAAGGCAGGAAAATTTGGTATGGTCCACCAAGGTGGTTTACAATGTGCACAAATTATCGGTGATGTTTTGAGTACAATACTGACCTTATCTGTTTATTCAAGTAATTTATTAAACCAATTTTGCCACAGTTGACCAAATATTGTAAATATCACATTATCCTGGACGGACTATACTGAACCCATACAAACCATATCAGATTCTGTCCCCAATTTACAGTTGTTAAAGAATTATAAAGAATCTAAAATTGAACGTAACTTTAAGATTTCTGAAGTGCTTTTATAAAACTGTTACTGTAACCTGGAAGTAATCATCCAACCACAGGAGAGCAGGAAAACATTAATGAAATATGGTACCAGAAAATAGGACAAAATAACAGTAACACTTTCCAAAGTAGTTAATTACTTACTTACTAACTAATAGTAACAATAACACACACATGAACATTGTACAAGATTTTTACACACAAACTAAAATCATACCCCGTCACTCAAAGTAAAGCTATAAGATGGTAAAACAGATAAAACAATTTTGCTAAAAATGCAAATAAATTTAACGTGTAAGATATGCATGCCTACATGTAGGTTGACTACATGTATCTATAAATTGAATTTTTCAACCCGTCGCCAAATTCATTTCTAAAACATTTTAGAACCAGACCAAAGCCCACATTCACAAACTTCTAAAGACAATTTTTCGCCAAAGAAAAAATAATGTTCTTAGTTAATTGAAACATTTTCTTATTATTAAATAAGATATTTACGAAACATTTTAGTTTTTGTCCAAGTATTGCACTATGAAATCAGTTAGAATTGTTAAGAGATAAAAATTAAGATTTAAACAAGACTGTGTCCAATAATGGCTTATGCCCCGGTGGAGGCCTAGTCCATAAAAAGTCAATCAGGGGCCATAATTCTGTTAAAATGTTAAATAGGGTTACATGGCTTTGTCAGTGTAAGGGGCTTATGATGGTAAACAAGTATGTCAAGTTTGAAGACAACGCCTTGATGTAAGACGAAATTTGGGTTAACAAGAATTGGATGCTTAATAAGTCTAAGTCCAAAATTAGGTCAATGTGAAGGTCAAAATGAAGTTAGGTGATACAAGCGTGTGGAGAGTGTTCATATACAACATCCATGCAAGTATGAAAGCTTTGTAGCAAGCCATAATGTTGCTAGAAGAAACGGTCAATTTGGGTTAACCAAGAATTTGGCCCTTCAATAAGTCTAAGTCCAAAATAAGGTCAAAGTGAAGGTCAAAATGGGGTCAGGTGATTCAGGCGTGTGGATAGTGTTCATATACAACATCCATGCAAGTATGGAAGCTTTGAAGCAAGCCATAATGATGCTAGAAGAAACGGTCAATTTGGGTTAACCAGTCGGACGAACGGACAGGTGAATCACTATATGCCTCCCGATCTATCGATAGGGGGCATAAAAAAAACTTTATAAAATATCTAAGAAGCATTGTGAACACAGGCCTTGGTATAGTCTTCATACAAACATATATGTCAAGATACCAATCAATGAGTAATAAAGTACGTTATAACAATTTATAAACTTGAAACAAATAAAATTTATAATATCCATAAAACAAGATGTTATAAACTTGTAAATGAGTGAAATGGGATAAGCAACCAAATGAGTATAACAAACAAATATTGCACATCTATGTTAATACATAAAACAATGAGATTCATGTACATACAGATCAAATATAACACTAAATTTTTATTGCTTTCACAAAAGGCATGGCCTTAGGGGCAAACCAGTCCAGATCACAATCACATTGTGTAAAATAATCATGTAAAAATATTCACAATTAGAAAAAAATTATTGGAATAAACAGGGGTTCCATTTGACTCGGGAGTAGGGGTTTGAAGGGTCGATTTATATTAAAACCATGGGCACTTTGTCTATAAAATGGTAAAATTGAGTAAAAGTATCAAAATGACTCTTCAGATTCAGAAGCTTGTGAAACCACAGAAACAAAGACAATAATGAAAGCATATTCAGTGATTCCAAGTCAACCTTAAGCCCGAGTTCTTTGATTTTCGTTACTCGGACCCTCCTGCCCTATTTTTTTGTCATTTTCAAAAAAAAAATTAGATATCTGAAATTGTATATATTTTGTCCGACTAAACAGACAGACTCCTACATAAACAGTCTGAACTGTGACACTGGCACCCAACAGGGGAAGATAAGTAGGAGTAAGATATGGTGAAAGCTATTTTGCATGACAGGGAACTAGAGATCAGTAATCGGGAAATAGATATTACAGATATTAGGCAATTTCCCTGTGGACCAGGGTGCTGTTTTATCAAAGCATTTACGCTAGTGTAACACTAAGTTTTCCGTAAATATTGCGTACGTCGATAATATTTGCGCAAATGCGTTTTACTAAGATATTTTTTCTCATGTTCTGACGTAAGTTTTGGCGTCATTCTACTCAAGGTCCGTGTGACCGTAAATAGCAAATATGAACGTAGTGAGGAGTTTTTGCCACGCACTGATGATTTACGACCGTCACTAGTTATTATAGACGTTGATTAGTAATAAAAACCTGTTTAATCATCAAAACTCATCGAACTTTTTTGTATATTTATTAATTCTTGTTCCTGTTATATTGGAGATATTGTGGCCCGGTCTACGTTCAATATTCAATACTACTTAAATGTATGCAACAACTTACAATCGATTAGTAAAACACACTTAAGGATTTGCGTAGGAGACAAATATATGCGTAAACTTACGCGACATTTACGCAATGTTAGTAAAACAGTACCCAGATGTTGAGGAATATTCACCTTCTTCAAACTGCATTAAATTAAAAAGACTTAGTGTATATTATTTAGTTCACCTTTACAGTCTAGTGGTAAAGCTATGAGTTTTGATCCCAGACTACAACATGCCCAATATACTGGTATATCTCACTGGTTTGACCCTCAGCTGTTATTTCTTACATTATTTATCTATTTTTCCGGTGTGCATGCGGAAGCTGTGGTATTATGCAGACAGCTTCCGAATCAAAGTGCTGCCAAGAGTATCCAGACCTTAGTGAGAAGATGGATGGGATTGACTGTATCACACAACATTTTTATTTTGGAACTGTCTGAATAGGGATGTCATAGAAGTATCATTTTATGAGTTCCTGCAGTTCAACGGGCCAATTGGGGATTAAAGAACCTATAACCCTTCGGAAATAGACTCAATTACAAAAAAATACACTTACTTCAACACTGAAGAATGCCAAGAATTGTTCTAAGGATCAAGGGAAAAATCACCTGCAACCAACTGTCAATCCAGGATCTACAGAGACTGACACCACAGTCTTGTCAGTTAGTATTCTTATATCTAATAACAATGTTATTATGACACAATTTATCTGTAACTTATTTTAGTTAGTAATAACATGGAGTGAGATGTGTTTTTGTGCACTGTGAAGTGTTGGTGATTTGTGTTTGAAATGAAATTTTCAAAATTGACGTATGAGTGAAATTATGGATATTGCAATTATGATGAAATATATTGAAAGTAAGTTTGCATTTTGAAAAATTACATTGTTGTGTATACATACTAATGGAATGTTTGTTTATGCATGTCACGGTCTGAACCTGTTCACAGTATGGGTGAGGAAGTGTGTAGGCAGCCGGCTAGCTCAGTCGGTAGAGCATTCGCCCTGTCATAAACTCATCAACTCCTTCCCAACAGTACTATGGGTCAGTAGCGGTGCCCGCCCCATCCACTCTCCCCAGAATTCCTTGCTTTTCAGGAGATGAGCCATTGCCCAAGGGAGAGGTACCCTATACTGTTTGGCGGTATGAGATTCAGTGTCTATTGTCTCATCCTGATTTTTATGAGGCCCAAATTCTTCAGGTCATGCGTGGTTCGTTGAGGGGAACGGCCCTAGGGTGTTTCATTTTTTGAACTTTTTCTTTGATCGCCTAGATAATTAAACCAACTGTTCTCTAGTATAAACAATATTCCCAGACCAAATTTCAGCTCAATATATCAATGTCTTGATCCCCCCCTACCGAGTTGAAATTTTGACCCAAAGACGGCATGTAGGCATTTTTCACTCCAACAAGGTTTCTTTTATAGCTAATTCCACCAACTTTCTTTTGTTGTATGTGTGTAAGATGAATGGATTGAGGTTGTTTCAACCCATTTATGTCCATATTTTACAAGAGAATGGTCCAAATTATATACTGTATCAGTTCATTTTATACCAAAAAGTGGTGATTTTCTGAAAATTAGAGAAAATTTGAAATTTTCGAAGTTTTTCCTTTTGCAAACATCCCAGGTCCAAATCACCTAGCTCTTATAAAAAGTCATCTAATTTTGGTCAGGAATGTCATGCATTTGAATACTTTTATGATGAACTAATTTGATTTTACAGGTATAATCAATGCATTATACAAAATTAACCATATATTAGAATGTTTCTTAAAACTTGAACGGCAATGATGCACTCATGCATTCTATAACAGTATACATATACTGTTCTAAAGGATCATAAAAAATGGACAAGGGGGATGGATTGAGTGATGAGTTGAGTGACAGACACATAAATGCGACTTTCTACTCATAAAGTATCATGACAGTACCACCTACATATATGGACAGGGTGCGACCAAAGAGAAAATCCCAAAGACAGTGCGTACAGAATAATTGACACTAGTGTTAAGCTAGTGCATTCATTCAACGAATTATAACCTGTTTCTCATACAATCTTCACAGACCCGAATCTTCACATTTCCTTGGTTTTCCAAGAAATTTTTATGATAAACTCCACACATTTCAATATTAAGGTCATCGTTGGTTCCATGCTCTGTAGCCACAAAGCATGCCTTTGGGCTGAGTGTTTCATATGGGAAACTCTGTATTTTCCATTTCAATTCAGTCAATTTAGACATTCTGAATATATTGGTCCACAATTTGTATATTTGATATTTGTAAAACTGTCAATAAGACGTCTAGAGTAAATGACCCATTCCCAAATCGAATATATATATATAAGGTGTGATTTTAGAAAATCATTGGATAGTATCTATGCTTAACATGTCCAACAATGTCTGAGCAATTTAAAAAAGGTTCTCTCAGGTACATGTTCACCCATAAGAATAGGCCTGAATGTTTCTCCCCCATTGGGCCCTCTCATCAGCAAGAGCCTAGCTAAAGTGACATTTTAGCGCACCATCTACCTCAAAATGACTTTGAAACCACCAACCACCTATAACTATATGAACTTATTAACAAATACCTGGGTGACCACTCGCCTAAGATACCGGTCTGTGGCACTTTGGGATGCATTCGTAATTAAAGCTCCTAGTGTGTTACACTCGGTCAGATTGTTATTGAAGCCAGCTATGCTGCCCAATATAGCAATCATGAACCCTCTCACACCAAACTAGAAAGAATGCAATAAAGTTCACGTTCCATGGACATGGTTCCTTCAAGCCAGTATTTATGCAATTCCACCATGATTGGGCTTCGAGTTATGGGACCTGATGGCTACACACCCGCTGATGCTCCATCGCACGCATAACTTCCTTCTACGACACCCTTGATCTTCCTCGTCTTGTTTGGCAAGTCTGTGGCACCCGGTGTCAAGAAAGTTATGGCTCTTAACTTTATAGTCACCGAGGCCACAAACTTCCAAAATCTGACTTTCCAACTTAAATCATAACAGCGAATGTTCCAATGGATCAGCTTATTGGACCCGAGTCGTTGTTTCTCTTTTACGATCTGGTAATAAATGATGCCTTACTCACAATGTTCCTGATCAGTGGAGAATATTCCAAAGCACAACAATGCGAGGTGTTGTGACAAACCTGAAAGTGGCGAATGATGTTGCTGAACGGGGAGTGATTGATAAACAGTATATCGCCTTTAAGTTCCCACAGTAAGACAAAACAATATGTTGCATGCTATTAGTATTACTATTCGGACATAACTTGTAAATATAACATAATGTTCGCGGATTGGATTCAATTCTTTATCTCAGTTAATTATTCATGTTAAAACAATGAACATTGATCCTGTGGACAGACATTCAGCTTTCACAAAAAATGAAAAGTCTACCGGCGACGTATGAAAGGGTACAGTATACAGACAAAAATCTCGACTTTTTAGCCAAAAGTCGCCCTACGACTTATGGCCGATTATTTACGGTACATGCAAATTTTGTTTAATTATACAGTCATGTAAAATCACATTAGTACATTATAAAGTGTTTAAAACATAACAGATTTCAATTTGGCCCCGAAAGTTTGTAAAATGAGAATATCCGATAGTTTCAAATTTTCTCTAATTTTCAGGAAAACACCCCTTTTTGCTATGAAATGAACTTGTCCAGAACATAATTTGGATCATTATATTATAAAATATTGACATAAATGGGCTCAAACAACCTCAAGTCATTCATCTTACACATATAGAACAAAAGAATGTTGGTGGAATTAGCTATAAAAGAAACCTTTTTGGAGTGAAAAATGCCTACATGCCGTCTTTGGGTCAAAATTTCAACTCGGTAGGGGGGGATCAAGACATTGATGGAATGAGCTGAAATTTGGTCTGTTAATATCGTTAATACTAGAGAACAGTTGGTTTAATTATCTAGGCGATCAGAGAAAAAGTTCAAAAAATGAAACACCCTAAACGGCCCGTATAATGATAGTTCCACTTGGTCAGTTGGCGACTGTGAATGACATTATGACCAAGTTGGATGTCATGTTTGCAGAGGCGTCCACCCCTGAAGACCTGATGGCTGAGTTTTTCAACAGTCGTCAGAATTCTTCAGAGTCGGTAACGGCTTATGCTTGTAGACTGGAATCTCTCCTCCAGTCTATTATCGATCAAGGTCAGCTACCAGGCTTAGCTCGTAACGATTTGTTACGACATAAGTTCTGGACCGGGTTACATTCGGACATGTTGCGGTTACAGACCAGACATAAATATGATTCTATGTCTGATTACAACATGCTCTTGAGAGAAATTCGCAAGGTGGAGAAGGAAATTTCTGTTTCTTCTCTCGGTTCATCTTCACCTGGCTCTCTCATTTCTTCGGGTACTTCTATAACTCCTTCTGTGAAAACCGCCAAACACACCCCTGTTGTGGCTGATTCCAGCCTCAAGTCTTTGGAAGACAAATTTAATACTCGGTTCTCCACTATGGAGGCTAAACTTTCTTCGCTCGAAGAACTTTTGAAAAACTTTTGTTTGGGAAATTCGGGTTCTGGTACCCAGAGTCAGGGTGCCAGTGGTTTCTCGGGGTACAGAGGTCGAGGTCGCGGTAGGTCTGGCTACCAAAACTCTAATGCTTCGTTAAACTAGTAACCTCCTCTGTTGCGGGCGGAACAGAGGGCGGTGAAGTGTTTAATGCCCCCATGTGTAGCCCAGAACCATTGGTAGACCGTCTCATTGGTTCATCCAATGAGCATTCTGTGGTCATCAATGATGTGAATTTTAAATGTTTGTTGGACTCAGGTTCCATGGTCACAACTATAAGCAATTCTGCTTATCTTTCCTTGAATCAGGGTATTCCTTTAAAATCTTTAGATTCATTAGGTCTAAATTTGTCTGTTGCGGATGGTTCTTCAATGCAATACTCTGGTTACATTGAAGTCAACATTTCAGTCCCCTTCCTGTCAAGTTTTAATTTAGATGTCCCTATGTTGGTTATACCAGACAATGTTTTTAATCAGTCATGTCCTGTCATTGTTGGTACCAATGTATTGCGTCGGTGTAAATTGTTTTTAGACCAGACTCCTGATGATGATGATATTCCTTCAGAATGGCAGTTGGCGTTTGAGGGTTTGACTTCCCAAACATATCCTGTCAAGGTGTGTGGGAAGAAAGTTATTTCCGTGCCACCATATGAGAGTGTTACGATCAATGGTATGGTTCGTAACATTAGTACAGATATTACTAGTGTGGTCACTGAGTCTCTTGACTCTTTTGAAGGTTATACGGTTTGTCCGCGTGTTGTCAAACTTCATAATACTTCTTCAGCCAAGATTCCTGTGCGTATTTGTAATATGACTGCTAAAGCTATTTCTTTTAAACCCAAGTCGGATATTTGCCATGTTTCTCAGGCTAAGGTTATTGATGATATTTCCTCCTTCGTTTCTCAGGAACAGACGCCTGAACCCCCTATTGATGATATTTCTATCGATACTTCCAATCTTACTCCGGAGCAAACCCTTCGTTTTTATCAAGTTCTGGGTAATTGGAAGGGTGTGTTTTGTTCATCAACAAAGGATATTGGCACTACAAACTTGGCCAAACACCATATTGTTTTAGATGACAGCACCCCTTTCAAGGAACCCTATAGGCGTATTCCTCCTGCTCTTTATGAGGAAGTACGTCAACATATCAAGGAAATGCTAGATGCTGGCGTTATCCGTGAATCGGAATCTCCCTTCTCTTCCAATGTAGTTCTTGTTAGAAAATCTTCTGGTGCCCTTCGTTTCTGTATAGACTGGCGTAAACTAAATAGTCGAACT
Source organism: Spisula solida (assembly GCA_947247005.1). Taxonomy (NCBI): domain Eukaryota; kingdom Metazoa; phylum Mollusca; class Bivalvia; order Venerida; family Mactridae; genus Spisula; species Spisula solida. The sequence goes on along the minus strand of OX365944.1, from coordinate 67,914,877 downwards.
AGGAAGGATGCCTACATGCTTCCTAGGTTTGACGATACCATTGATGTTTTATCTGGCTCTCGTTTCTTCTCAAAAATTGATTTACAATCAGCTTATTGGCAGATTGAGGTAGAAGAGGAGGATAAGCCCTACACTGCTTTTTCTGCTGGTCAGGGGTTGGGGTTTTATGAGTGGAACAAGATGGGTTTCGGACTCACCAATGCCCCTGCCACTTTCAAGCGTATGATGGAGAAGTGTATGGGTGACATGCACCTTCAGGAGTGTCTGATCTTTTTAGACGACATCCTGATCTTCTCTTCTACTTTCGAGGAACACATTTCTCGATTGGAATCGGTATTCCAAAGGTTGCACGACCACAACCTTAAGGTCAAACCTTCCAAATGTGAGTTTTTTAAATCATCTGTTAACTATTTGGGTCACATTGTTTCCTCAGAAGGCATTGCTACCGATCCCAGCAAAATCTCCGCCGTAAAAGATTGGCCTGCCCTTTTTAATATCAAGACCCTGAGGCAGTTTTTAGGCTTCAGTGGTTACTATAGGAAGTTTGTTCCTAATTATGCGCAAATTGTGCAACCACTGAATGACCTTCTTCAAGGTCACGGACTTAATCAGAAATACTGATGCCCCATACTTTAAGCCTGCAGGAACAGACCCTTATCTGAAGCTCCTGGACTACTCGGCCAGTCATCCTACACCTTCGCTTGGCAAGCTGGGGAGGCAAGTAGCATGTGCCTTGCTGTCATACATGGACCCAGAAGATAATATTTATTCTATCAACGGGACTTAATTAAGCAGGTGGTTGCGTTGTCAGAAGCGACATGCAAATCCGGATAATATTTATGTATTCCATTTATGTTTAATCATACGTTTTACTGTGTTCTTGTATTTTATAAACTTGCTTCGAAACATATTCTCATTATTTCAGACTGATGTGACAAAAAGACTAGAAGAATCTACAAATGTAACTGGGGCAGTGAAGATAACCATGCCAAAGGTATTCACGAAGCATGAGCTTTTAAGCTGCTCACTAAAGGGACAAAAAGGGGGGAAATAGGGCCATCTTAGACCAGCATTTGATCAGTCACGAAAGGACTTCTAAATAGGCTTGTTAATGAAAAAGTTTGGAGTGGATGACAAAGACAATCTGTGACAAAATGAGGAACAGACAGAAGATAATAAGAGATCAGCACTATGTAGAAGGTCAGTGAAATACATGTAGATGTTTTATTTATAGGCTATTTCTATATTCATAAACAAGAGCTGTTCACGAACAGCTCGCTCCACTATTCGCAGCGCCATGCTAGGATAGTACAATCATTATATATTCAAAACAAAATGCTTTAAAACAGCAGCATTACCCTAAACTGTGTAGAGGTTGGGGCTTCTAAGTATGCAAAGTATAAAAGCAATATGTCAATGCACGATGAAGATATTAGGGGTCAAAAAACCTGTACCTTAAAGTTTAACATTTGCATTTCCAAGTCAAACAGGGGGCATAATTTCAAAATAAATGCTTGATAGAGTTACCTACCCATGTGTATGGGTTGGGGGTCATGATGGTGACAAGTAGGCAAAGTATCAAAGCAATATATCAATGCACTTTGAAAATATTAGAGGTGAAAAATCCTGTAAATAAACTTCAACATTTGCACTAAGTTGAAAAAGGGGGCATAATTTCACCAAAATGCTTAATAGAGTGACCTACCCCTGTGTATGGGTTGGGTCATGATGGTGAACAAGTATGCAAAGTATCATAGCAATATGTCAATGCACTTTGAAGATATAAGAGGTTAAAAAACCTGTACCTAAACTTTAACATTTGCACTATTTGCACTCGGTAGAAAAAGAAGGCATAATTTCAACAAAATGCCTGATAGAGTTACCTACTCCTGCATATGGGTTGGGGTCATGATGGCGAACAAGTATGCAAAGTATGAAAACAATATCTCTAAGGACTTAGACAATATAAGAGGTTAAAAAACCTATACCTAAACTTTAACAAAAGTTACACCAACGCTCGGGTGACTGCAATAGCTCCCCTTATTCTACGAATAGTGGAGCTAAAAACTTGTATTTTTAGATCTTTGATTTCTGGCGACACATACTTTTAAAGAAATGATAAATCCATGACAGATTTTCAGGAAAATTCTAGTCTACATAGCTCTGATAATGGACAAAATGAAACCTCATTATGTAATATAGAGTAAACATATCACTTATTCAGTAATTTCATCTCTTCATTCTAGGAGATGATTCCATTTCAAGGGAGTCACAGCAAGTCATTGGTGAATTGAGATTGCCAACAACAAAGAAACACATCAACCCAATTAGTCTTAGGGTAATGATAATATTTATACTACTTTTGTAATATATTTACGATATTGCACATGTACATTGATTTATGCTAGATGTCTGTCTGGATGCTAAGAGTCTTTTTGTATCACTATAATGAAACATAAACATAGTATCAACACACAATGAGCTGAGAAGTATGATAGTTGGGATGAGGAATGCCAATTTTCATCGGCATCGGATTATCAGATTTTAAGATACTAAGTATTTAAGGATTTATTTCTGTATCATCTAGCACTACCATTATAATGTTTCAGCAAATTAAGTTGGCTGTTTTATACTAATACACACCAATTGTTTATTTTTGCATTAGCTTCGATCACACGATAGTGCCAAGAATAATCTTAGTCAGAAATCATTTCATGGAATTATACATTATTGCCTTTTTCAGGATGCTGTTTGGCAACATGCACCTCAATTTCAACGAGGGCAACAACACGATGGCTGTGAATTTGCTCATTATGCTCATGGAGGCAAATGTACAAAACGATGTAAATGATTATTCCATTAAAATGGAACATGTAAAGATTTGCACAGAATGTAAAAATGTAAATACCATTAAGGAAAGAACAAGATCCCATAGTTACATAACCAAGCATACTGTATTTATATTTTATATAGGAAAAAATAAATTAACAAGATTGGTTCTCAAATCTTGAGCAACAACTTGCCTCTACCGGAAGTGGGACGTGAAATTCAGTCTACCGAATCATTATTCTGCATCCGGTCTGTCTAAAAAAATAGGCCATAGCCAATGCAACTACAACAACAACAATCACATGTTTTTCGCATGTAATCGTTAATGGGGATCTATAACACAATCTATATCTATGCCTAATACGGTTGCCCCAGAAACCCTCACACCCATGGAAACCAGCACTTCAACAACTTTTACCGCACCTTTCCACTCTTCTCAACACGAATGTAGTCGCCCATTCTCTTTATGGTTAATTACCATATGCTCAAGGAATGCAATATCCTTCTTATCCTGTATACCCTCAACCTGTGTATAGGCCATTTTGGAACCAGCCAAACACCTTATTGTGTATATAGATAAATATATATTAATGTACATTATGTTTGTGTATATTTTCACATTTTGTTTGTTTTTGTAAATATTCTCTTTGCCATGATTTATCATGTTGTTGTTTTTGTAAATGGCCAAAAGCAAATGTTTTGCTGATGGCCAATAAACTGTAAACTGGTGTGTGGTGCAGTAGAAAAGCATCACTTTTGCTTATCAGTTGGTGTTGCTAATGAAATATATAGATCTGGTTAAACAACTGGGTCATCTGGGATCTAAAACTAGGTCACCAGGTCAAATCAAAGAAAAACCTTGTTAACACATTAGAGGTCACATATTTACGTAATCTATATGAAACTTGGTCACAATGGTTGTCGCTATGAAATCTAGGTCAAGTTCTTAACTGGGTCATCTGCGGTCTAAAACTAGGTCACATCAAAGAAAAATATTGTTTACACTCTAGATGTCACATGTTTTATGTGATATTAATGACACTTGGCGACAATGTGTGGAATTATATAATCAAAACAAAATGCTTCATAACAGCAGCATTACCCTCTGCTGTGTGGAGGTTGGGGCTTCTAAGTCGAAAAAGGAGGATAATTTGGACAAATTATGCAGGACCGTTACCTACTCATGTGTAGGTCCTCTTGGTCATTAATGGTAAACAAATAAGCATTTCTTAGTCCAAAAGGGGACATAATTTCAACAAAATGCACAATAGTAATCTTCTCCAGTGTAGGGATTGAGGTCATGATGGTGAACAAGTATGCAAAGTATCAAAGCAATATATCAATTCACTTTGAAGATATAAGGGGTTAAAAATACCTGTACCTAATCTATAACATTCACATTTCTAAGTCCAAAAGGGGACATAATTTCAACGAAATGCTTGATACAGTTACCCACCACTGTGTAGGGGTTGGGGTCATGATGGTGAACAAGTATGCAAAGTATCAAAGCAATATGCCAATGTACTATGAAGATATTAGAGGTAAAAAAACCTGTACCTTAACTTTAACATTTGCATTTCCAAGTCCAAAAGGGGGCATAATTTCAACAAAATGCTTGATAGAGTTACCTACCCCTGTGTATGGGTTTGGGTCATGATGGAGAACAAGTATTCAAAGCAATATGTGGATGCACTTTGAAAATATTTGAGGTAAAAAAACCTGTACCTAAACTTTAACATTTGCACTAAGTTGAAAAAAGGGGGCATAATTTCACCAAAATGCTTAATAGAGTTACCTACCCCTGTGTATGGGTTGGGGTCATGATAATGAACAAGTATGCAAAGTATGAAAGCAATATCTCAAAGGACTTAGAGAATATAAGAGGTTAAAAAACCTGTACCTAAACTATAACAAAAGTATTACGCCGCCGCCGACGCTCGGGTGACTGCAATAGCTCCCCTTATTCTACGAATAGTGGAGCTAAAAATGGTCCTGGACCCTTCAAGTGAGCAGATGGGCCATGCTGATAATATAATAATAGAGGCAAAAACAATCCTAGTGGATCAACATATTGGCTAGGGCTGAACATAAAACAATCTCTGTTACCCATTCTCGACCAAGCAGATTTAGAATGGGTAGGTAGGTAGGTAGGTTAAATTTGGGGGGGGGGATTGGATAAGACATACAAATAATGAAATTTACTGCACCAATTATGATCAAAGTTTATCCATCATGAATAATAACTGTTCTTTTACAGGCTGGTCAACAACGACAGTGTACAGATTTAAAGGGATGGTGCAAGCATATAGTGAACCATTTCTATCATACATGCAGTAAGGCAACAGATATGGAAGAGTTTACTGTAAGTAAAACAAGTACAAGACATTGCAATGTATGTCCTAGACGAAGGAGTATTGAACTTGGCCAGGATGTACAGGAGGGAAGTGCTGGTATATCCAGATGAGAGGGATAAAAGCAAGGCTAATAGGCATACAGCATACAGGCAGTTTATCCTCTGGAACCATGGCCATCTGGGTCAGGGTGTAAGAATGGTGATTCCATCGTGCTGTGTATGGACTATCAGAGATAGATACACTGACCCATATGGACAATATACAGGATTTAGATACCCTGACCCATATGGACAGTATACAGGATTTAGATACCCTGACCCATATGGACAGTATACAGGATTTAGATACCCTGACCCATATGGACAGTATACAGGATTTAGATACCCTGACCCATATGGACAGTATACAGGATTTAGATACCCTGACCCATATGGACAGTATACAGGATACAAGTCTATTGTATATAAACAGTTATCATTGCCAATTCCTAAATGGTAATTTTTCGTTTTCAGGAACTGATTGCCAATCTAACGATTGAAAGATGTCGTGAGGTACTGTGGGAGACCATTGATCGTCAGCCTGGTTTGATTTTGGATGTGCTGGACAGGATAGAGCCCGCCCATAAGACATACAAATAATGAAATATACTGCACCAATTATGATCAAAGTTTATCCATCATGAATAATAACTGTTCTTATACAGGTTGGTCAACAACGACAGTGTACAGATTTAAAGGGATGGTGCAAGCACATAGTGAACCATTTCTATCATACATGCAGTAAGGCAACAGATATGGAAGAGTTTACTGTAAGTAAAACAAGTACAAGACATTGCAATGTATGTCCTAGACGAAGGAGAACTTGGCCAGGATGTATAGGAGGGAAATGCTGGTGTATCCAGATGAGAGGGATATCAGCTAGGCAAATAGGCATGCGGCGTATCGACAGTTTACCCTCTGGAACCATGGCCATCTGGGTCAGGGGGTAAGAATGGTGATTCCATCGTGCTGTGTATGGACTATCAGAGATAGATACACTGACCCATATGGACAGTATACAGGATTTAGATACCCTGACCCATATGGACAGTATACAGGATTTAGATACCCTGACCCATATGGACAGTATACAGGATTTAAGTCTATTGTATATAAACAGTTATCATTGCCAATTCCTGAATGGTAATTTTTCATTTTCAGGAACTGATTGCCAATCTAACGATTGAAAGATGTCGTGAGGTATTGTGGGAGACTGTAGATCATCAGCCTGGTTTGATTTTGGATGTGCTGGACAGGATAGAGCCCGCCCAGCCAGGGTTTCACCCCCCTCATGGTGGTCCAAGTCCATCCTGGTGCAGCTGTGGACGTTGTCGTGACATGCCCACTGTGGCAGAGAGAGTTTGCTGTGGGTACATGGCTAATTACTTTGTGTCCGAATTACCCGTGAGTTTTAATTTAGACGTTTCATTCCATGCATATTAAGTTCTGCCATGGTTCTTGTTTTTATTCACTGGTATCATCAGTACATATTAGTTTTATTCTATATTCAATTAACCATATTGATAGGGCACTTATTCTCCTATCACAGTTAGTTTACATATTTGTTAGAAGGACTGTCTGATCTGCTTGTTAGCAATATTTTCCTGTTGTTGAATGCCTTTGATTTTCCCTACAAGTTATCAGAACTTCCAGATACCATCTGTCTAGTGTAGCTCAGCTATGGAGCATTTTATCAACTGTCTGCCCCTCTATCTTATTTAAATTGTATATTGAGTAAAACAGTATTGCCTAGCCAGATTATAAATGCACAAATTGCTCAGACATACACTTTGTTAGTTGTTCCATCGTATTTCATGCCTCTTCACAACAGTCTGAGTCATATGAAGCAGGCCTAAAATCACCTTACCATTATTCCTGGCAAAAACCAGTACTAGACCCCTAACCTCGGGAAGCAAATGTCTACCTTATGACATTAACAGACATGGTCGGTAGCTCATTATCTGCTTCAGTGATGCCTTTGTCTCAAACTTGTCATTTTTATTGTAGGACATTGCAAGGTACATCCTGGACGAAGGAGTATTGAACTTGGCCAGGAAGAACAGGAGGGAAGTACTGGTGTATCCAGATGAGAGGGACATCAGCAAGGCTAACAGGCATGCAGCATACAGTTTACCCTCTGGAACCATGGCCATCTGGGTCAGGGTGTAAGAATGGTGATTCCATCGTGCTGTGTTTGGACTATCAGAGATAGATACACTGACCCATATGGACAGTATACAGGATTTAGATACCCTGACCCATATGGACAGTATACAGGATTCAAGTCGACTCGACTTGCATAATTGTTTATGCTATACATGTACGAAGTTAAATGGAAATGTTTTCAGTTGGTGGCATTAAAAATGAAAATGTCAAATTTGTTTTGTTTATTTTGAGTTTTATGCTCCTTTTCAATGGTCCTAGTCATATAACTATCAGACATTTTGTTCACCTAACCATTGTTCCTGAGAATTACCAGCACTAGACTCCTATCCTCTGTAAGCTGGATGTTTTCACAAAAGCAACAGTACAGGAAGCACATGGTGTAAGAAAGGCCATGATGAAGCTTATGATGTGCTCAATCCCGTTAGAATTTACTAGATGTGTGAAACCAGGTGACTTTGGTGAAATAAATATAGCAGAAATGCATCACTTTTCAGATGCAAGCTCCTCAGGTAATGGACAATGCTCATACTTACGTTTGATAAATGTCGTTGGGCAAGTACACTGCTCTCTATTGATTGGAAAATCAAGAGTTGTACCCTTAAAACCTGTAACTATCACATGCTTAGAACTTTCTGCAGCCCTGGTGTCAGTGAATAATGAACTCTCTAGGCAGTAAAATCAGTGAAGAATTATCCATTACTGAAGCAGCAGAAACACCTACAGAAGCCACTAATTCAACAAGAGATGTTTGTAAAACAAGTATGCCCCCAATAGCAGCCCAATAGTCAGAAATAGTAAAGGTCACAGTGACCTTGACCTTTGACCTACTGACCTAACAATCAATAGGGGTCATCTACTGTTGCTGACCAACCTCCATGTAAAGTTTGAAGATCCTAGGTCAAAGCGTTCTTGAGCTCTTGAACGGAAACCATTTTATACGACCGACAGACGTGTGCAAAGCAATATACCCCCTCATCAAAGATGGGGGGCATTATTATTAACTTTTTGATGTTTATATTTTATAGGAAAAACTGACTGTTCCTGTAAAGTGGAGGTAGAGAGACTCACAAACGTTTGCAACAAGTTTGAGGAAGAGTTCTCATCTGTTTGGAGATGGCTCAACCTTGTAAGTTTGATGGATTTTGTTGTATTCTCAACCAATACTTATCCCAACATTGTAAGTTTTATGAGTTGGTTAGATTGGGGCAAAAAAGAGGCTGAATTTATCTACAATCACTGACTCCATATTGTGGACCATATTGAAAATTGGTCTAGAACCAAATATGTTATCCACTATAAATAAAGTCGTTATTATTATTATTACTCCACCCCTGACAATTTTGGACTCAGCTTTGATATTAGCTACGCACGTTAAAAACCCAACACCAGTATTGACTGCAGGAACCAGCTGATGTATACCTGTGGTAGAGTAGATGGATTTCGTCAATTGAAAAGTAGGCCTATCTTTACACCTTCAATTTTTACTCGATTAACAGTAAAAGCAAAAACATTTTCTAAGAACATATAGATGATCAGAACTTGGCGGAAAAAGAATGTGAAATGAAAATAAAGAAGTGAACTAAAAAAAGTTTTATCGTGTTATTCCCCAACACACAAAGGCAGCCTATATTGCCAACATCGTGAAGAATCCGAATTTTACATAAAGACTTGACTTAATACTCACTATAATCACACAATGAGACCAGTGTATTCTAAGAGGAATAATGAAGATTCAATAAAATACTTATCAAATCTAGAATCTTCATCACAAACACCCACATGGTGATATGATTTACATTTTCTGAAGTAGATTTAAGAAAATTCAGCCTCTATTGCAAGTTTTTTTAATGATTTGACCATGTGACCTAGTTTTCGACCCCAGACGACCCAATATTAAAACATAACCTAGACAGTGTTGAGATGATCATTGTGACCAAGTTTCATATGGATTAGGCCATAATTGTGACTTCTAGTGTCTACACAAGCCAATTGTTGACGAACGGAGGAAGAGTGATCACATAAGCTCACTATGTCTCTTTGTGACAGGTGAGCTAAAAATGTGTGATACGCATATTTCCCGCTAATTGCAGAGAAATGTTTTTTAGTGAAAATTGTATTATTGAGTGTTTTGTGATTACTGTAGATCTTTATTGTGTATTGGTTACGTACAAATATATAAGTTGGTAAATTTTGATATTGCCTATTTATATATACCAGGATTCATTTATTTTGAGTCAATTTACTTTTTGATACAATTTTTGCAATATTTAGCTTGCAATTATTTAACTTTGTGTCTTACAATTTCTTGTCTTCTTCCCGTATGAACAGGACCTGGTCTGTGTGTGGGAAATTTTACTAACATAAAAAACAACTGCTGGACCTCCAGAAGGGGACACTCTACCACCTCCACCATCGAGGAGGCAGTTAAACCAAGTAAAAGACCTTGGCACAGGAGAGTATTACAAAGATTTGGTTTGTTTGAACGATTATGTCAAAGATATTCCAACAAATCCAGAAAGCTTATACACAGATGCAATGTCCAATCTCGGTCAGTGGAGCTAAAAGTCGGAAGGAGAAACTCACGACGTTTAATTTTAAATATTCAAAAATTGGACACTATAAGATTTTTTAAAATTAAACATGGTTATAAAGAAATCAATCCTATTACATGTGCTGCATCCGACTAAAGAGGGTTAGCACGTAAAAGAATCCTAACTGCCAGTTAAACAGTGCTGTGGACTTGAATGAGAAGCAAACAGTAAACAACCAACAGTATATAGCCTGTGTGCAGCAAATAGCCAGAGCGGTCACAACAACAGAGGTTCAATTTGATGTGGCTTACATCTGTCGACCACAGGGTGGATAAGAAAAGGCGACTTAGAGCTTCAGCGCCTTAACTAAACACACAACTACAAGGAAACTTACAATCACAAATGCTACAGCCAATATTCACTGCAAGAAGAAAGGATGTAAGCATGTTGATTGCAAGAAGAACTTCCAGACTGAAGCATCAATTGCATCAACTTCAAGTGAACGCATACTTTCGCACAGGTCATTGGACAAAGTAAACAATGCAGGATACTTGAGCATTGGTTTTATCACCACTGATGGAGGAACGCAGTCGGCAAAAGCGATAAGGGACTACTACAATGACAGGCTTCCAGTCATTACAAATGCCTTGTCCACAAACTAAGAGCTCTAGAAAGGAACATAAAACAACTAGTTCTAAAAGGTATTCAAGGAATAATTACAAGCAAGCTTACATACACAAACTCGCTTCTAGCATTCAAATTCTTACAACTTGGGAGATTAGAAAACAACCCCAAAGTGACGCGCAATTCCTATGTCCGGCAAGAGCAGCGAAAATGGCCAAACCCTTTGATCGGACAGGTCCGCAAGAAATATCTAAATTGTTCAACACAAACATTTTAAGTTTTTTGCTGGACACGTAATTTTACCGCCCTGTGCCATTCAGCAACCCATTCTCAAGCTAAAGCCAGGACAATGCATCATAAGAGTTAGCTGCCAATGGTGAAATTCATGTAAACAAAAATAGTGTAATGTACACAAAAATAGCCAGCCAGGACCAGTTAGGACATTATCATCGCCTTCGAATAGCTGATTTGCTAAGGCGTAATGATGCGGAAACACTGAAAGCATTGCTTCATATATTACCAAACAAGAGGATTATTTGACATTCGCAAATGGATTGAACCATACATAAACAAAATCACACAACCTTCAGAACCACTACATTTCAGCCTTCATGAAGCCGATGGCAAGCTTTCCCTTCAGTATAACTTGTCTTGATATAAATTGTTGGTCTAGTTTTCATTTGATATGTTTTAGTAGCTTAATGCACTGCTGTTAAATTTAATGTAAATTTCTGTAAATGTTATATTTGTTCACATCTGTTGTAAATTGTATGTACATAATTTTATATATTGAAGCTCACATGTAAGACTGGCTTTGCCAACTGTGTTGCCTCATTAAATAAAGTCTTTCTTCTTCTTCTTCTTATTATTATTATTATAAAATGTGGTCAAACAGCAAACAGGCATGCCCATCGGACAACCAAGTGTGTGTGAAACGACATGTGGCATGGTGCTAAAAACCTGTGAAAGAAAATCAGTAAGGTTAGTCACATGACATGTACATTCATATCAAAACAAGACAACAGGTGCTTTAAACAGCAGGTTAGTTTTACCTATGTTAAAATTCTAAATAGGACAGGAAGACGCAAGAAATTTACTGACATGTCTAAATGTCAAGCCCCCCCCCCCCAGCAAAGCAACACTACAAAAGAATTGTGACTGCATGTCAAACAGTGCTGTGGACTTGAATGAGAAGCAAACGGCAAACAACCAACAGTATATAGCCTGTGTGCAGTAAATAGCTTGAGCCGATACGACAGCATAGGTTCAATTTGATGTGGCTTACACCTGTCTACCACAGGTATTAAGGTGTTCAATACAGCAGTTACAACCGGTCAAAGACAATGCCCACATTTGAATTTTCTTGTTTTTTATTGGACATCTGCAAAGCCGACCAAGAATGGAATTGAGGTGTGAATGAAGTAAGACTAGACAAATGGCCGTACGTAGCATTTTAACTTTATTGTTACATGGTTTACATTACATTAGGATTAATTAGTTATTGTTGAAAGTGTGCTCTTACGTCAATAGTGCCCATCTTCATGAAAAAAAGGTGGTCAAACAGTAGAAACTCATGGGGTGTGCGATACATTGGCAGAGTCGATGTTGCAAAGTTGTTCTAGGGTACCAGTCATTCAACATGAAACATCTTCTTACTAGATATGGAGATGTGGCCTTAATAGACACAATTTATAAAACTCCCAAATTCAGCTTACCATTCTATTTCTTTTGTGTACAAACCAATGTGGACACACCAGCTGTAGCTATCGCTATTACAGAAAATGAAAGGGAAGCTACCATTTCAACTATACTTGGCATAATCAAATCCTGGAATAACAATTGGACCCCATGAGACGTTCTTCTTATTATTTTGTACTGATACATTATGTGATAATTCTTGTTTTGTTTAAAGAGTCTGCTGTAGTCATCTGACAGTTCCACATGGAGCAGGCGTGGGGTAGATGGGTGAGAAAAAGAAAATAATGGCATCAAATATGAAGCCGAGTGTATATTGTGTATATTGAAGATGTTGGGTGTACGTGTTGTTTTATATTGTCTACCTTATACTTTGTCTAAACAATACAAATTTTGGTCATGGTCAGGATCTGCAATGCCCACCTTGATTTCTTTCTTTTAAAATTTATTTAATCCTTCTTGTGATGGGGGATGATTTTATGTAGGGGTAAGTATGTGTTTGTATTGTGTACTTTTTACTGTTTCTAAAGAAAATTTTAACAAATAGGTCATGATCAGGATCTGGGAGGCCAACCTGGAGTTCTTTCAGTTAAAATATAGTAAAGAGCCCTTGTAAAACAAAATGGGTCAGAGCGATAGTAGCAACATTTGATTGCATCATTTCCTGATTACATCATTTCCTCCCAACAATTTAAAAATTGAATTTAACGTTGACTTCAGGTGGTGCTGCATAATATCGCTGTGTAAGAAAAATACTTACTGTTATTGACAGTATTTGGATTCATAAGGTAAGAATGTGTTTGTATTGTCTACTTTATACTTTTTCTAAAAAATATTAAAGATAGGGTCACAGGCCAGATCTTGTTTGCCAACCTGGAATTTTTTGGGTTTTTTAAAATTTATTTAATCTTTGACATCATATTTCTTAATGATCTGGAAGGCCCATCTGGATAATTTTCTGTAAGAAATGCAGCAATATCTACTCCTTAAAGAAAAGGAAACTGGAGTTGGAGATCAAATGTATGGAGAAGAAATTAGAACTGTAATTTAACAAGAGATGTTTGTAAAACACGTATGCCCCCATGGCAGCCCAATAGTCAGAAATGGGGAAGGTCACAGTGACCTTGACCTTTGACCTCAAAATCAATATGGGTCATCTACTGTTGCTGTGCAACCTCCATGTAAATTTTGAAGATCCTAGGTCAAAGCCTTCTTGAGTTATTGAACGGAAACCATTGAAATAGTCAGAAATAGTAAAGGACACAATGACCATGACCATGACCTTTGACCTACTGACCTCAAAATCAATAGGGGTCATCTACTGATGCTGACCAACCTTCATGTAAATTTTGAAGATCCTAGGTCAAAGTGTTCTTGAGTTATTGAACGGAAACCATTTTATACGACCGACAGACAGACCGACCGACCGACAGACATGTGCAAAGCAATATACCCCCTCATCAAAGATGGGGGGCATAATGATAAATGTCCCTTTAAGGTGCTGCCTCACGTATTGGTTTATTGTTGCAACTGTAAGAAACGCAGCAATATCTACTCTTTAAAGAAAAGGAAACTTGAGTTGGAGATCAAGTGTATGGAGAAGAAATTAGAACTGTAATTTAATGATGAATGTCCCTTTAAGGTGCTGCGAAACGCAGCAATATCTACTCTTTAAAGAAAAGGAAACTTGAGTTGGATATAATGTGTATGGAGAAGAAATTGAAGAACTTATTTGTTTACAATTTGCTGTACTATTGATTTGATTGCCTTTCTTCATGAGCGTGTAATTATTACTAATACACTGGTACAGCACATATGCTTAGTTGTCACTTCCTTTCATAATTTGCATCCTTCAATGATTCGCAAAAAACTTTTTCCAACATACTTATCCTTTCTCATCTGTACCATAATGCAACAGAAGAAGTACCGCAATAAGAGGAAGGCAGGTGAGGTGGATTTTTTAGATAATGCGGGAGGAAGAAAATGCTGGTAATAACCAGATATTTGACTTTGCTCACATTATTCAGGCATCTGGGATCGTTCCCAATTACTTGGGGTTGAGGTGTTTGACCATTTGCCATTATCTTTGAGGGAGTTACGTTAATTTGGCCCATCTTTTAAGGGTACGGCCGAGTTAAATGAATTTTGTGGTGGTTCCAGCTTGTCTTTATTCCCGATGTAACGATCGAATCGAGGCCTAGGGAATGTACCAGTACAGTGCCAAATATTGACGGGTGGACGGATGCATTTATAATTTGTCTGTTTATATTCTGGGTCATAAGGAACATGCGTCCCAGATGCTGAAATATATGTACAATATTACGGAAGCCGCTAATAGGTACGGGGTTTTGCTTGGAGGAACTATGACGAGCAAGTCAGGCTTCATCAGGAAAACAATCCCTCTTCTCGAGCTGTCATTAATTCTGATTTATGGTGTAGGTGTACGCTGTCTGGAGATACTAGTGCACCGGGAGAAAATGCTAGGTCAGCCTCGTACCAATATAAAATAACTCTAGGTGGAGTTGATCTCCGTAATCAAGTTGTGCAATATCATGGTATACTTCGCAAATGTTTTAAAGTGGTAGAAAAAAGTAGTTTTGCATCTTCTCAACCAGATGTTTGTGAATTCATACATCCTATTTAGCAAGTATGGACATAATGGAAAGAAGAAATCCCACATGAAATTTCGGGCCGACTTAAAGACTTAATTCTGATCCTAATGCACCCAAACTTAAATCTGCTGGACAGAATGCAAACAATGACAATGTGTTCAAACCAATAAGTATGCCTTTGTGCATAGAACGGTATCACACAATGAAAGATTTGTTGTGCCGATGGACCGTAACTCTGTCAGTACGGTTTTGACTGGGATTTAGCCCTAGTGATCGGAAGTAGCATTTACCGGTGTGTATGTCAAGATCTCCGGTCCGAAGGACAAGTATTAGAATTAATAATAATATATCCATGCTATCCGTTATCAACAAGGCTGAAAAGGTACCTCTATTATATAGGTTTACAATAGAAAAATATCACACATGTACAGCGCTAGAAGAAGAATTTCTTTATAAATACGATCATGTAGGGACCCTCGGAAATTGGTTCTCTTTTGAGTTGCGCATAGACTTGGTGGTAAGGTGAGGCAAACTAATTATTATTGAGGTGGAATTAAAGTAAAGTCACGAAGTGAAACATCTAAACAACAAAATTCTGACGGTGGACAGAAGCAAGGGTTCAACTTGGGCACAATGCCTAATCCTGCAAATGACTCGCAAATGTGGCTTGGGTGCCTTAATCACACACCCCTACACCAAAACTCAGTTCAAGCATAATGTTCTGTTGTTAAAATTTACCTGATCAAATTTCAAATGACCATAACTTTGTCAATTCTTGGTATTTTTTTCATCAAATAACTTTCATTTACTACAGAAAAGTTCATTCTTTCTAATACTGCAAATCCTGATTTCTGGATTATTCCAGAACAGTATGACCCCTGCAGGAGAAACGTGCTCCAACCATGGATCTAGAGTTATGAAGGATGAGAATAACACAATTAAAAGAAGAAATTGAATATCAAGAGCATAAAATTAATAAAAAGTTTGACACAGTTATGAATTGTCGAATAACTATAAAAGATACAGACAAAAGGAAGTGTTTTACAAATATTTCAAATTTTTTTGCTCTCTTCGGGCAGGCGGAATTATATCATTTTCTTTGTTTCTCTTTTATAGCAGTTCATTGAATTCATTTGCTCCTGATATTTCATATTGTAAAGTACTTTAGTAAAGCATGTCGCAACCCAGAGAAAAAGTGTTGACTGTCTCTACGGACGAAGAGTACGCAACAGTTCTGGGAATATTGAGGGACCAAAAGCATAAAATTAAAGAAAAGCTTGACATGGTTATGAAACGTCGAATAACCAAGAAAGATACAGAGAAAAGGAAAAATTAAGCTGTATTCCAGACGGGAGTTGAACCCAGGAATCCCGAAGCGTGAGCCCTACCTCTAGGTCACCCCTAACATCTTTTCTTTCCGAGACTTTGTAATCATGATTATTTTTTCAAGACATTACTGGCAAAGTTAATCTGATTTAATCTAGGTAATCCTGAGTTAAAAGCAAGCAAGCAAGCAAGGAGCTTGAAGGTTGTGTTATAATGATACAGGAAGGGTTGATGATCATACTGAAGAGATATATAGGGCTACTTTGTGGTGATTATGTTTATGTCAATTGTATACCACTATACTTAATGATATGGAGAGCTTTGGTTGGACAATTAACATGAGTAAAAGAGGTAGTACGGGTATTTGGTCACTCTGGTACACATTGGTATACTCTGTATAGTCAAGGTGGAAATTAACCATGAATATAAGAAGTAGTACATAAAATTGGTCACAGTGGGGTTTTCAAGGTATCATGGACTTATAAATGTACCAGAGTCTGTTGATCAAGCGTTAATATCACATAATACAACATCATCCAGAAACTCATAATTATGAAATTCATGAAAATGACATTTAATTTATAATGCAAATTTTGGCGTTACGTGTCGTTCAGACATTTGTTTAAATGAAAGTCATGTTAAGTCACAAAATACCTGTATATTTCTAACACATAAATTTTTCTTTACAAATTTTTGCAAAAGTAGGTCAATCACAAACTCTACCTACCTACCGACTCTTCTTGGACTGGTTTGCCCCTAAGATGATCATCAAAGAACACTGGCTTATATGCAAGATCAACGTCTTACCACAACAAATAACATAGTTACTGTTACAATCAGGGGTGCCAATAGAGCCAAATTAAAAATCCTGAAAATCCTATGCTGCAGACCTGTTTTTTGCTAATCAAGAGGCCTACAACCTAACTGTTTCCATAACTTGTTTGTATTAAGAAAATCCTTAAATCCTTCGTAGCAGATTAAGTTGACCATAACTTTGCCATTTCTTGAGATATTTTCATCAATTTGATCAGAAATCACAGCTCTTTCATGATGGATCAATCAGGAATATTGACACCCCTGTTACAAGGTTAAATGACATATGAAATACATGATATATCATATAATTGCACGACTAGTATAAACAAATAAATCTCTACACATGACTAGCAAAAAATGTCATAAAAATTGAAAAATTGCACAAAATTTGTCAAAGAACACAGTAAAATAAGTATGCCACTAAAACAATTCAAGAGGGCCAAAGGGCCCTAGGTCGCTCACCTGTGCACATTGATCCAGTAGAACATAATTCTTTTAGCTATTTTTAGAAAGGATAACCCAAGGAACATTGTTATACATTTAACATGAAATACCAGTACTTTTTAAAAGATTTTACTATAGATATATAGTGAAAACAGGGCCCCTCCCACTGGCGGCCATGCTATTTGACGAATCACAATAAAAATCCTATAGCACCCAGAGTTCTGCATAGGTCATAACTCTTTTAGCTAATTTAAGAAAGAACCACTCAAGGAACAATTTTACCAATGTATAATGAAATCCAACCAGTACTTTTAGGAGAAGATTTTTAAAGATTTTGCTATAGGTATATAGGGAAAAACAGCGCCCCACCCTATAGCGGCCATGTTTTTTTCGAACCAGAACAAAAATGTCAATTTTGTAAGAGGTTCACCCTCCAACTATTTCTGTAAAATTATTTTGAAATCTGGCTAGTGGTTGATTTTTTCTGATTTTTTTAAAGATTTTCCTAACGGTTGCCATGGCAACAAGAGTTATTTATAGATTACAATTCTTTTAGCTATTTTCAGGAAGGACCACCAAAGGAACATTCCTGTGGAGTTTGGTTGAAATTTGACTAGTGGTTTAGGAGGAGAAGTCGTTTGAATGAATTGTTGACACACGGGACAACGGACGAAGAGCGATCACAATAGCTCACCTTGTCACTATGTGACAGGTGAGCTAAAAACTTCCAAATAATAAAATAAAGTACGGAGTATTAGTGTATAAATCAATGTTGAACAATTCACAACATGAAAACAAGTACAGGTACAAAAGTTAATAGTAAAAATAATTTTGACAATTCATGATCTTCCTATACACACTACAGGTGAGGTGAGTTCTAAAGCTTGTCATATGTTTTATCAACAAGGTAAGACTAAACAGATGGTTGCTTAAAATTGAGCATAAACAAGAGAGCCATTGGCTATAAAGCACTCACCTCAGTACAATGCAATTTGGGCACAATTAGTAAGAATTTTATATTGTAACTTAGTTTTTGACTCCATGTGATCCCGTTGCAGAATTAGACAAGTTTTGCAGAAAGGAAAATGTTATCAGGTTTCACACATGTCAATAGGCTCAGAGACCCTAGATTACAAACTTACAAACCTACATTTTAGAGAGACACGTTTCACAAAGATATTTAAGTGAAAACTGTAAGCTTCATAGTGTAAACAGTCAAATTGATGATAATGCAAAACGAACATAGTGCAATAACAATAGATCCCCTTGAATGCTTCAAGCTCAAGGTGACATAAATAATATTAAATCATAAAACAAACAAAATATGGAATGGTCAAGTTTCAAACACACTGAACACTATCAAGCCACTCTAGACATAGTCATACAATCAAAGGGTCTAGGAATTATGACTAGCTAGACTGAAGTGGACTTTTCTTTAGATTTAAAATAAAATGCCGTTAACATGGTGTTTGTGTTTGCGGTGGTAAAATAAGTGAATATGGCCTTGTTAGACTGGAGTGGACTTTTCTTTAGATTTAAAATAAACATCTTTAACAAGCATGGATATTATACAAGGTGTTTGCTTCTTCCCTGAGATTCTGAGATTCGATGAAAGAGATTGCTTATTTAGGCAAACCAGTTTGATCACAGATGTAAGGAGTTGATTCAAGGATCTCATCTCCACATTTGAAGTATTCAGGACTTCGCAGAGTGCATTAACGAACCAGGAACCAGTATCTGGACGACGAAATGCATAGAATCCTACAATATATAAACATTCAGCATTAACAAACAAGAACATGTATAAAACAAACACTTGTCTAATCATTCTTATACAAGGCAGATTAGTTTACCTTTAATTAAATAAAGGAATCTAACTATGGAACAAAGTCCCCACAACTGATTAACATCAACAATATGTAACATGGGGTTTCTACTTTCTACAACAATCCACAAAATTTAACACATAATTGTGTCTTTTATACAGAGGTCCTACAATTCCGGATTAATCGTGAAATCCAGATATACTGCACTAGGACGAATGGATTTTCTGCATAACATAAAAGTAATTTGAAGAAAAAGATCAAAGTACTAACAAAGTTATGGTTATTTGAAGTTTTTAAAGCTGAATTTCACAATAGAACAATGTTTGAAACAGTGTTTTGGTGTAGGGATGTGTGCAAATTGCACTCGAAACAGACTTGCGTCTAATTTTCAGGATTGGGTATAATGCCTTAGTAGGACCCCCTGCTTATTATGGTAATGATTATATGAAAGGGTTATACCTGGAGGTGTAGCATACATCAACAGACAATCTTTGTATATTGGACAAGGTGTAACTTCTATTGTCTTGGCTACTCTAGCGTCCACTTGATCCATCAGTACATTCATATTGACACCTTCATCTAGTGTGTTACCTCTACATGCCTGTATAGGGAGAAATATTCATATCAGTGTGCACATATCTTGTGGTATGTGACACAAATTTTGGCTAAGAATGCCATGAACAATATGTGACCTGTCTGGATAGAAGTTGAGTGGGTTTGGGCAAAAAAACAAAAATATTAAGAGGCATGGAAAGTACTCATACTCGGCTTGAGTGTCAAGAATGTCTCGTTGAAAATGGTCGAAGAATAAAACACTTAGGATTGTTTTAAACTTTGTGTTTGCATATTTTTACTCACTGTGTTGCCAAATTTTTACGCCATGTACCACATGGTATATCCACACTGAATATTATATACCGAATAATCTTGAAATGGGGAAATGGGAGTATCTGCACTTAAATGGTAAAGTTTGTCGATTTCAGATCACATACCCATCACTGCTGTAGTTTAGATCATGCTACCTAGATATAGAAGGTTTAAGCTAACCAGCAGATTGGCAAACAGCAGGGGGATCATGTGCCAATCTATGCAGCCAACACCACAATCACTGAATCATACATATGTTCTGTAACCAGTTACCCACAGTCTACGACTCATGGGGTTATGGATTATGTTTTCCTCATGATTTTCGTTCTAAACCTTTGTTATTAAGGATTGTTTTCATTCTAAACCTTTGTTATAAAGGATTGTTTGTTTTCATTCCAAACCTTTGTTATTAAGGATTGTTTTCATAACCATTTTCTCATTTAGTTGATACAATGTAATTATTTTTAAACCACAAAATTGGTCAATCTTGCACAGGTGTTTTGTCAATTTAAATATTAAAATCATATAATTGAATGAGTGTGCTGTGGGAAGCCAAGGCCAAGACATATGGTGCATGCTTTGGGTTCAAGAGGTCCAAGGTTTGATCCCGTCTCACGCCACTGCTTAATTTCTCGGAGCAAGAATAACTGACAATGCTCCACTCTACCAAGGTGTGAATTGGTACCTGTGAGGGCCTTGGCTGTACATGTTTGATATTCCTAGGCGCTGTATCTCTATGTTGGCTACACACAAACCAGGAGAAAGAGTCCCCCCAGGAGGACTCAAACGCAGGTTTCCTTAGGTAGCCCAATGATCAGAGAAAGTTAAATGTCAAAGGGTGGCTGAACTGCTGAAAGCGGCCCTCGAAAAATAGTAACTTAACTTCTTTTTTTGCAGGAACTTTTGGAGGGCAGTGTAGATTATGAATCTATTATAAAATTATTCAAACACAACAACTAACCTGTACAAGGAATATTTTAGGTTTCCCTCTCAATGTTTTACATGATTTATCATTAAACAGGTTGACAATCTCTCTGGTGAGTATAAAGTTATCTATAGCGTATACAATGTCTTCTCTTTCATGTATACCTGGCTGTTTACTGTCTACAACATGTACTTCATCTCCATGAGATAACACAGCACACAAGAAACAGTCTGAATCACTATGGTCGGCTTTAGAAGCTGAAAGAGGAAAACAAGTGGTTTTAACTTTTTATGAATAATGAACTTTGCTATTAATATTTCAACATGCAATTTTCTAAAAATAACAGGTACATGCATGTACATGTATCAGGGGTTCTACTGAGGCATAATGCCCAGTCCTGAAAACGAGTTGCAAGTCTGTTCCGGGTGCCATTAGAACACATCCCTACATCTTAACTAGGTTTCAAACATTATTTTGTTAAAATTCAGATTATTCAAATGACCATAACGGATTTCTGGATTATTTTGGAATTGTAGAAGACCTGCTTTTTATGCATTTATAATGAACTTTGCTAATAAAACTTAAACATGCAACTTTCACCACAAACAGGTTCATACGTGTTTTTTTAAGGTCAATGCTTTACATATCATGTACAGTAAAACATGTCTGTGAAGTCCACATGATGTAACAGCAAGACATGGTCTTTGTTGACAGTTGGTATCTCTTAACCCGTTAAATATCATTGTAAACAATCTGATGGAAGATCAAATTAGTGATCTTTTCAGACAGTTTTGTAATAGTGGTCTTTGTTCACATGTGGTATTTTACAAACGTTTGATTGTAGATTATTTTATCAAATTTTTATTTGATTCTGAACATTCTTATGGGAAAAAACATTAAAATTCATGGCCATGTATATAGCACACAGTTCAATATCCTACCTTTCTTTAGAATAGACAGCATTTGTTCTCTAGTCTGATTATAAAACGTATCAACTTTAAAACCTAAGTTTGTAAATGTTTTTTCTAGATTAGTAGCATCAACTTCAGTTCCCGGTCGAGGAGAATGTCCCTTGAAGTTTTCATTGTTGAATATAATCATATTTCCCCGGTTTGTGTGCGAGAAATCATACACGTCCGAATCATCCCACTCAGCGGGCTCACCAGAACAATTTAACAGTTGCTGAAAGGGTCTGAAATAAATGATTAACATGGAGTTAGACTGAAAGCCAAAATAATCTCACCGACTCTATACAAGTTGTATACAATGTATAGTACAGAGTATTTGGCCTGATCCTGATGCATGAATATATTACAATGTATAGTACAGAGCATTTGACCTGATCCTGATGCATGAATATATTACAAGGTTCTTGCGTTGAATACATAACTTTCTGCAAGCAAATAGTGCAATATCGGTTCTTGTATTACACCTCCAGCAACTTCGTGATACTACCAGTTTATGAAAAACATACAACGGCGGTTATCAAAATAGACACTGACTAGATATTAACAGTAAAATGAAGCTAAGAGAAACTAGAGGACAACGTCAAATTCTCTGTACTTTAATCAACTTAAAACCTTCAATAAAAACATAATAGTGTACAAACCCATCGTAAAAAGTTCAACTTGAAGACACATAATTTCATCACACACAACATACATAGATCTGTGTTTAAGTTAAACTGTTTCCAGACTTCTGAAGGAGAATATGCTGGTGATAGAAGTATTTTACATACGAATAACACATCTTTAGCAATAGATTTTATAAAATTCAAATACCTTGTTACAGTGTCCAATACTTTCGACAAAGTTTTTGAAACTGGAAATTCTGTTTCATCTGGAATATAAAATTATTATTAAACAGTAATTTGCTGTTTTTCAAATTAGAATTACGGAAACATGTTGGTGTACATGTCCACAGTCAAATCATACTTTTAGCGATTTCGTTGTTAAAATCAACCAAAAAATCTAATGCCATTGATTAATCCATCTCCCAAATACAAAACATGGGTGCACCTATCAATGTTTCGTAATCCACAATTTAAGACCACGAAAATTAATCAAATCCACAAAATTTTATACCCATGAAAATATGTGATTTTCAGTATCTCCCATTTTTGCCTTTAAGATTTTGTTTTAACCTTTGTCAGACCAAACAGCTCACGCAATGTTTAACACAAGTGTAAGGGTAATAAGATATAGCTAAATTTGAGTACACATTTCTATAGCATAGTTATGATTAAACGAAATAGATGTAGAAAACTTAATTAAAATACAAACCATCTACTACTCTAGACTCAGTATCCATCTTGTCTAATTTAATGTTCTCCCATCAACAATGTGTACAACACACTGAAATAAATACAATGTTAATGTTTAACAGTTACTATAAAGCTAAGAATTATACCAATTGAATTATAATGTACAGTCTCACCTTTGTCCTTCCTGTTTTCAATACATTTTCTATGGAATATGACGCCCTGCACCAGGACATATAGTAATATGTCAGACACCTACCTGGTATAACAAGATGCATGACGTGTGACCTATATTTACACCTAAGTGACACTAAACATTTAAAATTGCTCCTCTATGTTTGACCCAATGCCATAAAAGTAGTTGTAAAACACATTCAGTAAACAACTTCAGTGAATCAGTCATTGACAGATCTACGGTAGGCAGCAATTTTTAGTTACATATGTATTTGTTAACCAATCAGTGTTCTCGAGTCGTTAATCCCAAATAAGATCCTACATATAATTCTTTACATACGGTCTCAACGACTGCCTCTATAAGTACTTTATCTCTTGGCGACACAATTCTTGACCTATTGTGAGCATTGTTGCACCAAAGGGACAAATTGTATAACTACCACATTATTGATTTCGGACCCATGCTTATTTCCTGTGTATATCTCTGTAGCCACTTAATCGATAGAAAGCAACGAAACGATGGGAATAAGGCATACAGCGTTTAGTCACAGCCATCGTTTGATTTGAAACTACGCCCCCCCCCCCAACCCTGGGGAATGTCGGGATTTGTACTTTTGCTTTTTTAAACCCCTGTCCTCCAGGGCCATACATATCTAACTATCTATTTATACTGTCAAGTTTTATTGGCAGGTGACTGACCATGTCTGTCAAGGACAGAATCAATCTCATTAAAATCAGACGCTAACATTTGTTCCATTTCTTTACGCTGTTAAAAAACTGACTACACTCAGTAAGAGGTCATGTGGACAATGACGTCATATAGCCTCAGCAGTGTTTCACTGCACTTTCAGATTTGTGAAAGCAGCGGTTTGATTGGATGCCGTAAAGTTCAAATGACCCCATACAGAGTACCGTCAGATCCTATACCAGCTTAAAGTAGTGAAGCATAATAAGGGTCTGGTTTAAATGAGATTGGGGCAGAATTTAAACCAATGAATAGAAAGAGGTGTGATATAAGGAATAGACTCCTTGGTTCTGTAACATGCCCGATATATAGCACCGACACACATGCGACTACCCCTGGGCTTCAAACCAGTTTGTCTCCATTTGGGTGGGAAACACTGAAAAGCGCTTCAGAAATGAAGTGCCAGGCCAAGATTCGAACCAGGGACCTCTCGATCAGTAGTCAAGCGCGTTATCCACAGTTCCACTCAACCACTGTGCCAACCCTTGATCAAGGTACAGTTTGTTGTGGTGTTCCGGTGGATTATCCAGTTCCGAAGTATTCCGAATGTAAATATTTTGCAGACGCCGGGTCGGGAAATTTATTTATGCCAGGAAGTCCCTATTAATGCCAGTATTATTGCTGATAATTTTCAGGATCTTTGATTAACGTTCAAGTAGTATACTCGTTGTTGCAAATAGTCGAGGTGCGACAATTTGGATAATGTCGGCCATTATGAAATACAGCATTCTTTATACTTTGACCGACTTATTTTTATTTGGTCAAATAAATGTTGAAATCAAAATATATTGTGAATGTACTATCACTGCAGCTTTTGTGATTGCAAAGTGCATAGCAATTGAAGAGCGTGTCATTCATCCAGTTCCAGTGGACTCTATGTGCGTTTTCGTGTTTTAGTCATTATCGTTGACTGAATTATGCAGGTGTGCTGGTATTTCATCTAGATGAGGCATCCACATGTTTGCCTCGTGCACATTGGTGTACCGTGCCGACTTCATGTGCACATTTTAGGTGGCTTTATACTGAAGCTGTGGTAGGCCTAACTGTTCACCACTTAGTTCAGCCTACTCATTGCTCAAAACTGCAATGAAAACTTCTTGTTTGGCTTATAAATAAGTAATTTGCAATATCTCACCAGTCTAATTATCAATGAAATTTACACCCACTGGCTACCTCATGGGATTCTCGGGACAAAAAATTACGAGTGTGTTGTTTACACCGGAACTGGATAAACTCCGCCGCAACTCGGCAAATGTTTATATTGATAAATCGACAGTTTGATCAAAGACCTAAATCTTTGGTTTGATTAATTTTTCAAAATGAAAATTTAATTGGGAAACTGTGACAGTTTTTTATTGCAGAGGTATTTGTCTCTTTGCATGCGTAAGGTACGATCGATAAACCGGGTGTATAAACTATTTTCATTGTAAAAAATCCGCCGGAACTGGATAACAAACTGTATAACCAAGTTGCGCTCTTCCTCAGGGATATATACAGATATAGTCACAACTAAATTTACAGCTGTTTAGTCGCAAAACAAAAGCCCCACACTCACCCGGAAGTGCTGGAATATCCGAAAGGTAAAACACGGGACAGTTACCCCACACCTTCCCAGGGGTTGGGTGGCCGTGGTTATAATAATCAATTGACTGGTGTATTAGGCCTCAGGGTGGTTGGCTCAGTCGGAGAGCATTGTTTAGAAAGTAGTTTGTTGAGCTTTAAAATATTTGTAATCACACAATGCACTTTGCCTATAAATTACAAAAAAAAAACACGTAATGATTATCTCATCACGTCATCAGAATATTTACGAATGTCGGAATTATCTGATTAGGCCTAAAATAAAATATTGTTTGTTTCCCCATCCCCTACCTACCCGATTAAAAAGGGCCCTACCCAAAATATTTTATTGCCCAAATTAAAATAATATTTTTTTTATTAAAAATTGGAAGTGAAAAGTTTATTTTTTTGTTTACTGGCTTCTTTCTTACGATTAAATTTAGGATTGTTGATTTTCACCTTTGAGTTAATTCTAAATTTCATTATTTTTATGCTTTAACCAATAACTATCATACTGAAACAATTAAAAAAAATATTTACCCTACCTACCTACTCATTCTAAATCTGCTAGGGTCGGGATGGGGAAACAAAGAATATTTTAAGTTCGGCCTTATTGAAAACTGATGAACAGCCGAAAAGCGTGAAAGTTTCGATTAAAATACACCGATTACACAGTTGGTTTATAAAACCACATACTTATTATGTGAGATTAAAGAATATCTAAAGTAAAAACAGGAACATATCTATACGACACCTCAGATGTTTCCTTTGAACAGCCACTAATTGCACGCTTTGTTCGATTTTCACACCACAGCCTTACCCGCCATATTTTGGTCACGTGATTGGGTTGATGATAAAAGTCAAGTCACCCGTCCAGAACGTTCTTCGGTAGTAGTTACCTCCCTTCTTGCGTACGAAGTTTAATGAAACGCCCCCCTGGTCCTTTATGCCAGAAACAGCTCATATATTTATTAACCCAACAATTAAAGCTTGTATCCGACATATTCTTACTTACTGCTCTGTTGGAGTAGTATAAGTGTATTCACACTTGTTGACTCCCTCGTTCAGTCATCTGCATAGGGAGTTTCCGCTTCCAATCGAATGCAAAAACCGTGCAAATTACACGCTGTATATCTCTTGTAAATCAAATTGACTCGTTCTCCACGCAGTATCTAGGCTAGTTTTGAAAGAATTCACACTAGAGCTACAAACGATCTTTTCATCTAGATTGTTCCAACTATGTAGGAAAGGCATTTAGGCGGAGATTCCTCGACATGCGCTTTGTCCAGGCGATATACATGCCTGCGAGTGTTGTTTACATTGAATTTCATTAGCTTTTCACAGTCAAAGTTTTCATACCCATTTATCAACTTAAACATTTCTGTCATGTCATACCGCTGTCTACGGTAAATGTATGTTGGAAGGTTCAAAGCTGTTAATCATAACCGACCCACTGTGCCATGTTTGCTGAGTAGTAAAACTGTTGTACTGTGCACACTAACTCCGTACGGGTTCATTGACATTGATTAGTGACTGATACTTGTTGTGCATCGGTTCAGTTATCTGGTAGATATGTCAAAAGGTGTCTCAAGGGAGATGAGGCTGATGCATTAAAATCAGGTATATAGTTGTATCTAGTTATTTCATTAGCGACAATACCCTAGAGTGGGCCTTGCAAATAATTCAGAAGAAGAAGAGTATTCCTATTGAGGCATATGTTATATGATAATGCCCAATCCGGAAAATAAAATGTCAGTCTGTTTGGTGTGCCATTACCACTCATTCAACACCGAATCTGTTTCAATTTATTTTTTCCTTTTAATTAATGGTACCTAGTACTGCATGTAATAGTATTATGCTTTTACTTTTAGCTGCTTTACTGCATGTTGTATTTTGTTCTCCTTTGTTTGTCGGAAAACAGCTATTAGCTATTAGTAAATCACATTAAATTGAGACTCGTCAAACATGAACGAGCATAGGCTCAGAGTCTCATTGTGGTCAGACAGTAGTGTTATATGTTTGTATGTGGTCAGACAGTAGTGTTATATGTTTGTATGTGGTCAGACAGTAGTGTTATATGTTTGTTTGTCGTCAGACAGTAGTGTTATATGTTTGTATGTGGTCAAACAGTAGTGTTATATGTTTGTATGTGGTCAAACAGTAGTGTTATATGTTTGTATGTGGTCAGACAGTAGTGTTATATGTTTGTATGTGGTCAGACAGTAGTGTTATATGTTTGTATGTGGTCAAACAGTAGTG
Source organism: Spisula solida (assembly GCA_947247005.1). Classification (NCBI taxonomy): domain Eukaryota; kingdom Metazoa; phylum Mollusca; class Bivalvia; order Venerida; family Mactridae; genus Spisula; species Spisula solida. The sequence goes on along the minus strand of OX365944.1, from coordinate 67,886,826 downwards.
TTATATGTTTGTATGTGGTCAGACAGTAGTGTTACATGTTTGTATGTGGTCAGACAGTAGTGTTATATGTCTGTATGTGGTCAGACAGTAGTGTTATATGTTTGTATGTGGTCAGACAGCAGTGTTATATGTCTGTATGTGGTCAGACAGTAGTGTTATATGTTTGTATGTGGTCAGACAGTAGTGTTATATGTTTGTATGTGGTCAGACAGTAGTGTTATATGTTTGTATGTGGTCAGACAGTAGTGTTATATGTTTGTATGTGGTCAGACAGCAGTGTTATATGTTTGTATGTGGTCAGACAGTAGTGTTATATGTTTGTATGTTGTCAGACAGTAGTGTTATATGTTTGTATGTGGTCAGACAGCAGTGTTATATGTTTGTATGTTGTCAGACAGTAGTGTTATATGTTTGTATGCGGTCAGACAGCAGTGTTATATGTTTGTATGTGGTCAGACAGTAGTGTTATATGTTTGTATATATCCAACATAATATCAATCTTTTTCTATCTTGTATCTTGAAGTCAGAGGTCATTCTGACGGGAAAAACCAAATGACCAAGTTATTATAGTAACTTACTTCTGTGTCAGTTAATTTCAAACAACAACAAACATTGTGCTATAGTTAAAATGCAACCAATGGAATTTAAATGACCATAACTCAGTCATAACATTGATTTTTTTCATCAAATAACTTTTTTTTTATTTTCTTCAGAAACGTTCATTCTTTATTGTGCAGCAAATCTAGATGTCCTGATTATTCCTCAATTGTTGAAACCCTGTAAAAATGTGTCTTTTCGGTGAAAAGGGTTAATTTAACTATCACCCTCAATATGTACTCATTTTTTCCCAAAGAAACAAAACAACATGGCTCTAAATAAACTCTTTCAATTTATTCATCTTTGCAAATTAACAAATAATTTGTGAAGCAAAAATACAGTCTCACAAGCAAATAATGTCTGTATTATATAAATGGCAATCCTGCTATATTGAGCGATAATAATTTCTAATTATTCAACATTAAAAATAATGCTGCTTGCAATATAGTTCTATAATCAACATAAAACTAATATTTCATGATACAAATACATTAAGGTGGAACCACACTATATAAAACATTAAGGTGGAACCACACTATATAAAACATTAAGGTGGAACCACCCTATACATGAACAATATACTGTAAAACTAGTATTATTCATGGGAGATTGAATTTTATCACTGAATAACCATGACATAAAATTCAAACAAGAGATGATTGTAAAATATGAATGCCCCCCATGGCAGCCCAATAGTCAAAATTGGTAAAGGTCATAGTGACCATGACCTACTGACCTAAAATCAATAGGGGTCATCTACTGTTGATGATCAACCTTCTTTTTTATTTTATTTAAGTTTGATGATTCTAGGTCAAAGCGTTCTCGAGTTATTGAATGGAAACCATTTGGTCTATTGACCTACTGACCAACAGACCAACCTAATGACCGACCAACAGACTACCAGACACATACAAAGCAATATACCCCCTCATCAGAGATGGGGGCATAATAATTATTCTATACACAGTCAGACAGACAAACAAGGACCTCTATAACAATTTACAATGATTACAAAATTGATCTTCCATCAGAGCAAACTGTGACCATCAGTCAACTAAGACTGTTCCAATGGGTGGTCGCTAGAGACAGGTTTGAACCAAGACTGTTCCAATGGGTGGTCACTAGAGACAGGTTTGAACAAAGACTGTTCCAATGGGTGGTCACTAGACACAGGTTTGACCAAAGACTGTTCCAATGGGTGGTCACTAAAGACAGGTTTGACTGACAATAATGCCTGTACCTCCAGTTTGGTCACAATGTACCATACATAAAATCTATAAGTGTTTCCTGTTCATTATTTATTATCAATGATTGTAGGACCCCACAGAATTATATTTTTAAATTTTACATTGAATGCCCATGAATATTATCAATCTTACAGTAAGCATGCATTCAGCAAATAGAGACATCTTGGTATTCTATACATGGCACAGATATTATATTTGGAAGTCTAGTTTGTGTTAAAAGAGTGAAATAAACATATAGGCTTAAAACAAGAAATGTGGAAATTCAACTAAAAATAGCTTTTCAAACATGGGACATTACTCTGCAGAAAAATATTTGAAGTATAAAACAACTGATCCAAAGAAGTACAATTTCACATTCTGATAAAAATTCTTTAATAGTTTAATGAAAATATGGCAGTAGTTAAAATTTCATCAGAGATGAAATTGATATGATACGTAAACTAAATCAACAAATTTTCTGTTTTATACGCTTCATTTTCTCGTATAATGGTTTAGTAATTGACTTAATTGGAAAAGTTACGTTGAAATGATAACGTCACAACATGACAATTATGGCACCATAATGATGTTACGCAAAATTTAAACCCCGGCGCCATTAACATTATGTTTCTTTTTCTGTATGGTTTCACTCTTATTTTCACTGATAAATCTCTGTAATACATTGATAGCAAATGATACATGGCAATCATGTTTTCAGAAAGGATAGGTAACAAATGATAAAATCAAAACCCAATAGCTTATCTGAAACTTATATTCTACTAAAGCTACTGTCTAACAGATTGTTTATGTGAACATCGCTTCTGGTATATTGTTCCACTTAATTTTGTATTAACAACTTAAATCACAATATATCATGTAACAGTATGTATTCTGAGAATTTTGTTTTAATGTTTATCAATATTCTATCAAATATGTGAACACAAGTTTAAAAGGAAGACAATTAAAACTTAATTAAACAATTGATATTATAATGTCTGACTTATTGAAGGTAAAACACAACTAAGTCAACTAAACTCCCTCACAAGCACTGTAACAGTACAGTACAAATTACTCAAACAAAAACACCATTCCATTATAATTGCCTTAATGACATAATGATGCTCATTTTCCCTATAGGATTCTATATTACACAATGTAGTTAAAACATGACCTGTGTATAGAAGCCAGTCTAATATAGACAAGTATTAAAGTATAAACTCTTTTAAGACACCCCAACACCTCTGATAATATATTAGCTACAAAGTATACACACCTTATGTGCGCATGTCATCTCATGACTCATGTGCAGCTTTTTGGGTCAAATATCAAGAATTAACTCCCTTCATAAGGTGTATTGTTAAGTCCATCTCCATAATTGGATTGTCTCCCCTCTATACCCTTTATTGGAAAACAATTGAGGATGGACATGGATAAGGGGTCTGAGTTGATTTTCTATGGAGTAAAGGATTAACTAATATAGATCAAGATTTCATAATTGGATTGTGTCCCCTCCATACTCACTACTAGACAATAATAGATAGGGGAGATAGGGGTACTGAGTTGATTCTGTATGGAGTTCACGAGAATCAGGTTAATCTGCATGTGTTATATATCTACAATACACAGTTTTACTGTGATACCTATTCCTATATGTATAAGCGATATAAAAGACACTACTTAATTCACGAATTGGTTACCATACCAACTTACATATTGAGCAAGTTTAGCTGTCCTACTAGAGTTAACCCAAGTTATATTACTTAAGAATCTAAAAATAAACTCTTGGAGCTCTTCACCACAATGAAAATCTTTTCGTTAAGCTACAGTGTAAAGTAACATGGCGGACATGTGGAACTACAGCAATCACAACGGTCCGTACGGCATTTATACGGGATTTGTAAGAAATTGTCCGAGGTGTCCCGATTAGAACTATAGCAACCCAGCCTCGCAGCGTGGTTGAACTTGAGTTGGGTCAAAAGGTCATATGATGTCACTACGGTCAAAACTCAACACGTTTTGCTGCAACATTAGTTAATCATGATTACCCTCGTAATTCAGCTGAACCTTGATAAGACCACCCTCGGGACGGTTAAAACACTGTGCTAATATTGAAATCAAATAATACCAAAACAGTTCTTAATGTTCAGGTTGTCCTATTACGGAGATGGTCTTTGAGCGAGAGTTAGACAGTGAACTGTAAAAAGACCCTTTCATTGTCAATGACAACTATGATAAATAGTTAAAACACATGTATAAAATTTCCAAGTCCACTACTCTGTTAATAGAAGAGTTAGTATGTGCAGTTTTTGTGACAAATATTAAGAATGATCTCCCCTGATAACGTGCCTTGTTAAGTTTATTTCTGCTGCGTCATACTCATTATTAGAAACCAAATTGTGTTGTATATGGGATAGGGGCATGACTTTACAAACCATTGGAGTAAAGTGTCAAGATGTCTGATGAACATTCCCCCAAAAAAAACATTTAGTACAAAACCAAACTTGAGACAATCTATCAGTATAACATGAGAAGAGAATACGGGAAGACTTTTATCAGGCAAGGCAATCTAGTCATTGATAAATGTCTATACAGACAACAATACAGAACAAATCTATAACATGGCAAGTGTCAAGCTTTAGTCTAATTAAATATCACCCACAACCATTTTCTTGTGACATCAAGTATCTGATTTGTATCAACATAAACAGAGCACAACAAAAACAACAACAACAAATACACCCGGAGAATTATCAGATGTTCAAACTTTTATTGCCATCTGTTATAGTCTCCATATTCAGTATTACAAATATATATTAAGTAGTAAAATGGCAGCTTAGAGTTATGCTGCATTAAAGAGAACATTGTGACTTAAGTTTGCTGAAATAAGAATTATCGGATGATAAACTTGTTATAGCCATATTGTACAGCCCCCATACTCAGAATTACAAAAATATATCAAATTCCTGGTGAAGAAATGGCAACTTTGAGTTAAAGAGACAAAGTGACTTTTAAAGTTTTCTGAAAAAATGTTATGCATATATGCCAAGCATTAATTTCATTTCTTATGTATATATTTATAAGACCACAATAATTAACTCAAGCAAGTAATATCATGGTTTAAAACCTGATTCAGTACATGTAAATGTGACAAGTGGTAGCTTAAGATCAAAAGAATTTTCGTAATTTTTTACATTGCAATTGTGTATACGACAGAAAAACAAAAACAACAAGTGTACAATTACACAACCAAGCAAGAATAAAATCAAATAAAATCATGATAACATATGAACAGTGTGTAGATCAACAATAAATCTATACACAGATGACATATGAACAGTGTGTAGATCAACAATAAATCTATACACAGATGACAACAATACACACACAGAAATACAACCATGAGTTAGATGGTACGAGACAGAAACTATTATGACACGGTAGTCTTTCAAATAAAGATTATTTTTTTGGAACAATCATTTAATTATCATTCCAAGACTCAAGTAAATGAATATACAAATATATTCAGAATATAAACAATGAATATAAACAATAAGCCTCACCAGCAGCTTTGAGAACTGTAATTTTCCAAATGATACCAGCCAATGTCAATTTCACTACCATGACATAGATGGTCTTCCATGACTCTGACATTTTGTCATTATACCATTTGACCTTGACATAGACCTAACTGTCCTTACCTTATGAGCTTGATCTCATATGACCTTGACCTAGTCATCATGTGACCTTGATCTCATTATATGATCTTACCATATACTTTACAATGAGAATACAAAGACATACCTACATAATACATGAATGTAGTCATCATATTATACTGACACAAGTGTGAAACTCTCATAGATATTTGCAGATAAATGTCAACAAACACAACTGTCTGTATAAAAATGTGTTTGTAAAAATAGAACATTGAATTTATCAACACATGATTTAAGTAGTGATAACCTTGAATAGAATAATACTGTAACATATGTGAAGATTTCTTTAACAAATGAACAATATACTGATCAGGGCCGGTATTTATAAAGCATCTTAGTGGAAAACTTAATAGATGTTTTTACTTTGTTTAGCCCATATTTCCCTCCAATAGAGGTGTAACCCTTGTTTTCAAGTGTAACCCTTGTTTCCATTGTGATTATAGTTAACATAATGCTTGAACAAACTGTTTAAACAGTTAATAATTTTAATTGTCTTGTTTAATTGATACACTTAAGGACATTTTAAGATTGAAGAAAATCTGAAATTTTCAACACAGATACTTTATAAAAACTGACCCACAGTGAAATAAACCACTAGTGGCAAATAGCAGGACTACTGTCAGTAAGTAGACTTCTATAGAACTATTTTCATTGATCTAACTGAAATACTGATTAGCTTAACAAAGAGAAATAAATGTGTACAAAATGCGAAGAATAATAATCAAAACTATCAACATTAACAACATACTAGGATTGGTGCATGCACAAAATTTGATTTTAAAATACCACAGAGTATCTATATTTCAACAGCGAAGTTATATGTGTAAAATGGAAACAATATAACTTGGATTAATTTACCCTCGCCACCTGGATTTCCGATATGGGCAAGCAAACTGATCATTAAAACACACTCTAGTCTATCTAAATTTACTTGAGAATGGGTGTAAACAAACCTCCTGGTGACAATCCAACCAAACAAGCAGTTACAAATAAACTGTGTATACAGTACAGGGTATCCTCAGCAGATTTTGAATCTATATCAATATTATGCATACAGCAGTTGCTGTAGAATTATGTCTTTAAGAGAGAATTATGCAGACTTATTATTTTTAACCAGTGGTACATGATATAACTGAACAATTGATTGATAACTAGTGTAATGTCAATCATCAACCCTTACCTTCATAGTTCATAGTCCTACATTTAACTAGTGTAATGTCAATCATCAACCCTTACCTTCATAGTCCTACATGTAACTAGTGTAATGTCAATCATCAACCCTAACCTTCATAGTTCATAGTCCTACATGTAACTAGTGTAATGTCAATCATCAACCCTTACCTTCATAGTCCTACATGTAACTAGTGTAATGTCAATCATCAACCCTAACCTTCATAGTTCATAGTCCTACATGTAACTAGTGTAACGTCAATCATCAACCCTTACCTTCATAGTCCTACATGTAACTAGTGTAATGTCAATCATCAACCCTTACCTTCATAGTCCTACATGTAACTAGTGTAATGTCAATCATCAACCCTTACCTTCATAGTCCTACATGTAACTAGTGTAATGTCAATCATCAACCCTTACCTTCGTAGTCCTACATGTAACTGTTCTACAAGAACAAGTGCTGATCAACAATTACTTTCTACTAACCTTTAAGGATTTACTATTTACTGTCATTCTTAAACGTTTTAGGACTTTTGACAGCTAAAACTAGGTAATTCAGCTTTTCTATAGCTGAAATTAAGTCTTTCAATTTTTTGACAGGTGGAACTTGCACTTGCAGTTTAATTCATTTTCTTGTTTCAGTTATGTGTTGGACATTGTACCGTGTAATTGCGGTTATGATGTTGTTGTTTTTTTTGGTGCTCAGCTGTTTAATTTTAGTGCTGTATAGAGAAAAGGGTTCAGATATTAATGTCTTTAATGATTATAACCAAAGCTATATAGCTAACTACATGTCATCATACTAAGCAGGAATGTTTGACCAACAACTTGAAAATAAATACAAATATAACAACCTGAATTAATTATAACAACCAAATATTATATCAACATAACAACACAATGACTCATAAACTGTTCAGTAAATAATAGTTAATATAAAGTAGGAATGCTGGGGGAACTACAATGATATGATTATTAGGTTCTAAATCTAAAAGCACAGAATATTCAAAACAGCTTCCATAGTAGATGTAATCCAGAATAGTTTTATAGTTTTGGCAGTACAAATACAGGGTAATATAACATCCATAAAAGTTTGGAAATATATTTTATTAATGTCCTGAAATTATATTTTTGCTTTCATTGCGATTCAAACAATATTTTCAACAGAATATTATTAAAAGTTGTAATTCAGAGTAATCTTGAAAACCCACAACTTTAAAGTAATCTGGAAAACCCCATATTCGAAGTAATCTGGAAAACCCATATTCAAAGTTTTCTTGAAAAATCCATATTCAAAGAAATCTCGAAAAAACGATATTCAAAGATCTGGAAAAAAACGATTATCAAAGTTAGCCGGAAAAACTGATAATCAAAGTGATCTGGAAAAATGCTATTTTTATAGCAATCTAGATTGTATCTACATGGATGACTGGTTACTATCATATATAACAATGTATTTTTAATCAGTGTCTAAAAATAAATATATATCAAAGTCAATAAATAGCTAACACACTATAAAGGAATGTGGGTGGGGTAAACACAATATATTCCTGGTACTGTTAAATATAAGCAACAATGGAATGTTTCAGGTGAATATAGAAAAGCAAAATTTAACAGAAATATATAGTAAACATATACTATTTGATAAAGTATTCTTTTTATGTATGAAATAACCCTTTAAAAAACGTTCAACCTTCAGGTTCAGCTAATTTCACCTCTCTAGAACTCTTTAAGTGCAAGCAAACAAGTGTAAGACAGAATAAATACATGCTAGATTATCATCCACATCCCATCAACCACATGTATTTCATGACCCTCTGACATTTTTTTTCTTTTAATCGAACAACAAAAATTGATAAAGTGTCACCCAACATGTAATCCCGAAGAATTTCTGTGAAAATAAAATTGTTCTTTCTCTACCTTTTTAAGAACATTTGGATGATAATCCAGCACTGAATTTATAAAAGGCTTATTGAAAGGCAAACAAAACACATCACATCACAGAACAGCAGCACAACCATATAATAAACAATCTACTTTATGCGCTTAATCAATCTGTACATACATGCAAATAGCTGAAGAATATTTCAATATTTAGCAAAAAATAAAATTTTGAATTTCTCATAATTATACTGACCTACAGTTAAAATACTGCAATGTAACTATAAGAACTAAAGTAGAGCTGATTTTATCAACAATGATTTTATCACCAATTTCTCTTTTATTGGAACAAGAAAACAAGATGAGGATTAACAACATGTAGGGCCGTCATGTTTACACGTGTTAATGAAGACATATTGTTTAACCCTCTACTCCATTCAGGGGTTTCACTAGCTTTTGAACCTGTAGGGCCATTTTGATATTTTGACTAAATTTTATTATCTTATAGGCAAAATACCCATGATTTTAAAAGAAAATGACCCTGCAAACCAAAATCGTGAGGGTCAAAATGTGGCTTTTTGGAAATTTCAAGGGTCAAAACCCCTACTCCCGAGTCAAATGGAACCCCTGCCATGAAAGCTCATTTTGAGTTTCTAAAGCATCTACTGTACTCATTGTTGATGCATTTAGATGTATTTATCAGATTTTCAGGCAAATTACATAACTGGTGTCAATAACCAATTATTTTCCAATTACCTTGTATAGAGACAGTTTACTGAGTATTAAGTAAATAGAGGGATTCTATGAAACAAATGGTAAAACAGCTAAATATGTTACAATCTGTCTTACTGTATAAATGTCATAAATTGATAATTAATACTTCATACTGATTTTAATTCAATAATAGACCCCCACATATTCAGGTTCAGTAACTGGTTAAATGGCACCCAGTCAGTAGTAAAGGCCCCTTTACACATAATGAAAATGAACAGATGCCAACTTGAGAATATTGGTCTAATAGAAGTTCCAATAAATTTGTTATCATTAGCATGTGTACGAAGTCTATCATTGGCGTGCACATACGCGTCTGTAAGCATTTGTGTCAGCTGCGATTTGTTCGGTCAAAATTCTTACATCACAAAACTAATATATTTGTCAGGTTTCGTTAAATTCATTATGTGTGACGGGGCCTGAAGGTAATGTACTTACAATTGATGAAATCTTTCAACATGACAGCCCTAACAATGTAGGAATGTTTATAGAAGACAAACAAAACAATGAACAACAATAACATATACATGTATACATATATCACAACATATAACTCATAGAATCACAATTTAGTATGTTGATCTTTGATTTCATCATAGACTGGACTATACGGATGATCACTTCTACTCTCACAGTCTGTATCGGAGTCAATATTTAACATCTCCTTGCTTCCCTTTGGCTGTGAATATCCCATAAGTTTAAACACCGAGTCATCATCAGACTCGTTGGTAGTTTCTGATTGGCCTCTCCTGACTGCCGCTGAGACGGGTGGGGCGTGTTCATCCGGAACATCTATATCGGAGCTACCATCTTCCAGTATTACTGACTCAGGCTGGTACACATAGTTATGTAGCTCAGATGGGTTATCTGATCGTACACTCGACCTTACACTTGTTCTAACACTAGTTGTATCCGACGGCTGAAAGCTGCTGACTCGAGGAGACTCATACCCATCACAGTACGTTGACACAGTTTCTGATTCTACTTTATGTGATTCAGCATCCGAGTCAATACCTCGATCAGCTTCTACCTTAGAATCTTCCGACTCAAGTTTCTCCGTTCCACAATTCTCAGAAGCGACGGATTCTGTCTCACTCTCTTGTCTTTTAGAATTACCATTATTACCGCCGGCACTATCGACAGCATCACGAGGTTTAAATGAGAACGTACTGATGTGTCTATAATATGTGGGGTCAGGCTCAGAGTAGTGATCTTCCTCACCTTCTATAACACTATGTCTGTCCTTCTCCATCTTCTCTATCAGTACTTTGATCTCTTCACTTGTAGCATACGCTAGATCCGAATGTTTGGCACGATTGTTGACATTAACTCCGGGTTGATTTCCCCAAGGCTGATGGTATATAATATTCTTCCCGCCATCGTTGGTTGATGTAGTACATTTATCACTGATAGACTCATAGTAGTTAACTTGTTGTGGCTCATCAGCATAGGGACAACACTCTTTGGAACTTGGTAACGCTTGTCTGGCCTTCTTTCTTTTTCTGTAAAATACAAGATACATAAAGATGTCTTGGAAATATTCAGTAACTTGTTTCTAAACTTCATAAACAACAGTCAATTAGTCATTTTAGGTTACAGGCCAAGCTCGACTTTTGGCCAGCGGCCTCAAACTATCCCTTTTTAAACCCTAATGTCAAGTTCATTTGCAAGGCTTGACCTATATAACCTTACAGACAAGGTATAATCTACTTCTACTGACAGACAAACATGTACTTACCCTAATTTTTAGAAGATAAATAGAGGGGGAGGGGGTACCACTATAGAAGCTAAACAGTGAAAATCACTGACAAAGTATACATGTATATTTGTATCAAAGACAGAAAGTATACATGTATATTTGTATCAAAGACAGAAAGTATACATGTATATTTGTATCTAATACAGAAAGTATACAGTGGAACTTGGTTATAACGAAACCCTAGGGACCCAGAAATTTCTTTCGCTATATCCGATTTACGCTATATCCGTACAACGAAATTTCGTTTAAGTTCGGATAAAACGTATTTTGTTATACAATGTATAGCTTGTTCTCGAAATAATATTGTGCTCGAAGAAAAAAAAACAAAAACATATAATTATCATGATATAATTATGATGCTGAACAATGTTTTGTTATTATAAACTGATAACATTCACATGTTCGTTATGACTTCCTCTCTTTTTTTTGTTGTCTTTTGAAATTTGAAAGCCATGAATTTACAACCAATTAAATTTGCCCTTTGATAAAAAAAATCCCATTATTCTATGGTAGGTAATTTCCATATAGATTCCATAAGTAACTGACTCAATCCATTAAGTAATGGATGCAGCATTGATTAACTCACCTTTTCCTCATAAACAGAAGTAAAACGATCAGCAACAATATAAGTACCACCACACCAGCGATGATTCCACCAATAACCGCAGCCATAGCTGTAACACATCAAACACCATGTTATATATAACAGGATAAAACAGATATATACTGACACAGGTGGCTCCCAGTATTAAACCATTACATCTTACCCGACATAATCAATCCATTTAAAGTCACTCTGAAGTCACTCTGGAGTATAAAGCTGCCACAAGTTGTTTGTTGTAGGCACAATAAGTGAGGCTAGCAGACAGTGGTTAGGAGCAAGTCTCCAAGGAACATGTTCAGTTATACTACAATTTCCAACAGATGGAATAAGAAAATGAAGCGACAACTATTTTTCAAGATAATAGCGATCCAAAGCTTCCACAATACCAAAACAACAAATTGTGACCTCGAAATCAACTCCCTACATTCTGACCCACTAAAATATAACAATAGGTTCCCCACTGAATGTTTTTACATTAACCACTAGTTTTTACCAATAGCCAGCCAGAAATTAATGTCAGTAATCAAAGGATGCTTGGTATTCATTTTGGTTTGTTGAATTGTATAACATTTTCGACAATAGTTCAGTCATCTAGTTGTCTTGACCTTCAAAATACTTTCTTTGGAGTTACCTGACCGCTTCATAAAAATCCCAGCGACTCAATAAAGAAATCTTTACAGTCAATTTTCCTGGGGTTAATTATCACCCAGAACTAATTTTCCCTTCAGCATAGCAACTGGCAACTTCTTCACATGTGGTGGACATGTCATTACTAGTAAGCTGTAAGCTGAATGGTTCCGCTTTTTGTATAATACTGATTGGTTTTATTTATATAAAAGTTCTTTGAAAATGAACACAGAATTTAAATTTTCATTTTTTTTACAGTAATCGGCAAGTCTCAAATGAAATATATTAGGATAACAATGCAGATCAAAGTATTGACATAGTTACCAGGATTCTGTTTGTCGCTTGGAATGTCCTCCGGTTGTTCAAGATCAGGGTCAAGGTCATTTGGATCTAAATGTATAATAGCTGTAAGTAAATATAAGTACATTAGCAACTACTGAAACACCAAGTACCAGAACTAACAACTTGGTATAAATACTGCCTAAATGACAGGGGTACCACTAGCTTCTGAATCTGAAGGGTCATTTTGATACTTTTGACTAAATTTTACAATTTAATAGGCAAAATACCCATGATTTGAAATGGCCCTTCACACCAAAATCTTGAGGGTCGAAATGCGGCTTTTGAAAATTTCAAGGGTAAACCCTTTGTAAATGTTGAGTCAAATGGAATCCCTGCTAGATGAGGTTATTATACAAATGGTTCAATGATACATACACCATGTAGTCTTTATTGACAGGTGGTCACAATGTCATGCTAACAGTTTAAAACACAGGTCTGACTGTTGTTTGCAAAATCATACAATAGAGCACCATCTCTCTAAAATACACAAGCAGTGTTAGTATGCATGCATGCAAGTACCATGGACAAATCAGTATATCTCCCAATCGGACAAATCGTTACAAGCAATAAATTGTCTAGACATGGCATACAAAATTGTCAAGCCGTCAGATCGTATTTATTGTATGTAACAAAACTGTAACATTGAAAACTGTCAGAGCATGCCAGATCAGAACTATCAGTGAATAGTTTTATGTATCAAGTCAATAGTATACAAAGGCTAAGTCATCCTTTGTACTGTCTGTTTCTTTACCATTCACCATTCACATTGACTTGCTCTGTCATAGATCTGGAGTTGATTCATGCAAATACAGGGGGGAGATTTCATACAGATTCAATGGAGATTACAGAACGCAGCAATCAGAAATATCAACATTCAGTCTCGACATTCAGAAACATCAACATTCACTCTCTACATTCTAATCTCCATCATGTTCAAGAAATGGTCTGATTCCTTTTACATGTACAGTCAAACCAGTATTTGTGGTTACCTGGACTAACTAGTTACCCATCTTAAACAACTAAATGATGCATGTTTACATCATACTTATATATCTTTATCAAACAGTCATCTACTTCAAGAAGTAACATGTTTGATGAATATAAGGCTGGTAATATAGATATTTTGATGTTAAGATGTACAGATTTATGCTTCAATGACAACCTTGCCCAATGCAGCCTTTTGCAATTAAAACAATGTCTTAAATATGCATAACAGACTTCAACCATCCGATCAACTGCCAATAGTCAGGTTTGATTAGTGACCCAGGTATTAGAGGGGCCAAATAAATGGCTTATTATAATATGTACACATTACATACAAGGTTTACTATCCTGAGGGACCAAATAAAGGGCTATGTATACATTACATACTAGGTTTTGTATCCTTTCTATCTGGAAGGTCTTCCACTTCATCTAGAGTTTCTGACTGACTGATAGGTACCACCGGACAACGTGGCGTCGTCTTCAGGTTCCGTGCACCACATGTCACTTGAACCTTCACATCTGGGGAGGACGCTAAAATAGACAATTATATTCATATAATATACATATAACCTACATTCACATATTGGGAGGACGCTAAAATAGGGCCTAAAATAAAATATTGTTTGTTTCCCCATCCCCTACCTACCCGACTAAAAAGGGCCCTACCCAAAATATTTTATTGCCCAAATTGAAATAATATTTTTTTTATTAAAAATTGGAAGTGAAAAGGTTAATTTTTGTTTACTGACTTCTTTCTTACCATTAAATTAAGACTGTTGGTGTTCACCTTAAAGTTAATTCTAAATTTCATTATTTGTATGTCTTAACCAATAACTATCATACTGAAACGGTTCAAAAAAAAATATTTAACCCTACCTACCTACCCATTCTAAATCTGCTAGGGTCGGGATGGGGAAACCAAGAATATTTTAAGTTCGGCCTAGACAATTATATTCATATAATATACGTATAGTCTATCTATAACTAGTTAAAAACATAATACATGTATTTCCGAAAAATTTTAATTTGATTAGGGCCTCCTAAATCTTGTCTCCTTGGTACTTTATACTAAAACTATGCACTTGTCAAACAGTTGAACATCCTCTTCAGAAGCTCAAGGTGAGTCTGAAACATTAAGTAATGGAGAAGTCAAATGTGGCATTGTACAGACACCCTTTCCAGAACCTCATATACCGGTAAATAACAAAACAGCTGTGAGACTATCTTTGTTACTAGCATTTTAACACCCCTTTCAGTCTACCTCACAGCAAAAAAAATTAAATGTTGCAAACAGAACTTTATTGCAGGTTGCGAATCATAAAGCATTTTAAATGAAGAACTCAAAAACTTCACAGCAAAGAAAAAACTACAAGCTAAATAATGCAAAAAAACCCACCTCTTCATGAACCAAGGACAAATGAAGCTAAATAACGATATTTCAAAAAACCCTTCCAGAACCTCATAGCAGGGAAGTTAAATGATAGCATTTAAAACATCCATTCAAGAACCTCCTGACAAGAAGAAAATGCAATATGGCATTTTAGCTGGTCATTTAGTGCAATGCTGATCAAATTCTATCTTCAGCATTCAAGTTAACGAAAATATGAAAGGAAAAAAATCTTCGAACTAAATGAGACAGAAAAGATAGTAGCCATTTGAACTTTAAAAGCAACGATTTGGTGCAGAACATTGTACGATTTACGGGTAATTAGAAACGTCTGATTATATTTTACTACAAATATAGACTTAAGGCATTGAACTTAAATCTTGCACCGAGTTCCACAGATATTCTTTTTCAAAGTTTTCACTGACATTATAAAACAAGCCTTCACAAGTTCCATGAATTATTCAATAGTTTAAAATTACCCAGGATGCAATATCGGAACATTAGCTGGAATCATAGAGGAAAAACTTCAATGATGAGTTTCAAACAAGGAGAAATATGTGTAAGCTGCCACCTAATGAAAACTTAATTCATGGTTCATACAAATTCTCACACCAAAATTCAAAGATTTTTCAAGGTTGAAACCACACTCAAGGACTTTTCAATGTCTATGAAAAACTTGTTCACTTCTTAAAACTGAGATGAACAGTCAAACTAATCAACAACCTGTCTTCAGAAGTCAAAATCGTTAAATCTCAATCAGATATTTTTATACACATGTATTAAACAGACAATTGTATTAAGCAGTCACAAACTAGAACTGCCACAGAGTGACTAATGATACTCCCAAATACTGCTTTGTCACAGACATATGGCAAACCACATCCATAAAAACTGTCGCATGGTGAACAACAATTGTACAGTTATTTTTAAATTCAACAATAAATGATGAATTATGGTCCAGTCAACATAAATTATGGTCATTTTTAATTTTTGAACTCTTAAGTGTGACCTTTGTGATATTGAAATAATTGTTTTGTATGACACATCGTTTGATAGGAGTAAGCAATTGTGCCAAGTTATTTTATATTATTACCCCTCACTTTATTCGTAATGTTAATTTCCCATAGACAAACATATAGTATTCTTACTATTACGATCAAGCGGATCAATATACCACGTGATAAAACATTTTTTTACTGTCAGCAGGGTGATAGTACTTTTTTGACAGTACTTTTTTGTCAACCGTTGAAACTGACAAGATTTACTAAAAATAGCACCTAATACGGACTGAGATTGTACATGTAAATTTATCATAACGGCAATCTAAGTTCTGCTTGCATTTGCTGATATTTTATTTTGCAAAATGGTTGTTATTTTGTTCGGTGTAATAAAATAAATAACACATGGCTGCTCGGGTGACAGTAAATAATACCAACCCTTGAATAGTCATATCACCCTCGGCTTCGCCTCGGGTGATATAACTATTCTCGGGTTGGTATTATTTACTATCACCCTCGCAGCCATGTGTTATTTATATAATGACATAGTTACAGTCAGGACAAGCTAAATTAAGACCATTTTTGACCTTTGAACTCCAAGTGTGACCTTGACCTTGGAGATATTGACGTAATTGTTTCGCATGAGATACCGTCTGGTAGTAGTGAACATTTGCACTAAATTATTTTCAAATCCCACAATAAATGACTTAGTTATATGCCGGACAAGCTCAATTATGGCCATTTATTACCTTTCAAATCCAAGTGTGACCTTGACCTTTGAGATATTGACATAATCGTTTCCCATGACACACTGTCTCATCAAGGCGAACAAATGCACCAAGTTATTCAAAAATACTTCAATGCATACAGAAGATACCGCCTGGACAAACTTTTGGACGAACGGACCGACAAAGTGACACCTATATAGCCCCCCTACTTTAGTAGTGGGGTATAATAAGACTCTCAGCCAGCCTAACTAGGGGTCAGACTTGCAACCAGCTAGACTGGGGATAAAACCTACAACCTTCTTTAATGGAAATCTAACATGTAGTTTAACAAGCCTAACTGGGGCTTAAAGCCCACAACTGGCCCTACTAGGGGATTAAACCAGCAACCGGCCCACTAGGGACCACACCTATACTACCTTCTATGCAACAACCGGACACACTAGCAAGGACCTACAGTGCCTCTTTGCAAGTCAAACAGATTTAAGAAAATGAACACAGGTATGACGTAAAAGGAAGAAAAGAGCAAAACCTGTATACGAGGACAAAAACCTCCTGTATACAACAAAGTTCATATTCAACATACAACTAAAGGTAACAAGTTGAACAATGATAATTTTGATATAATAAAAGCACAATGCACTTAATGAAATAATTACAATACGGCCATATATGGACATGTATATACAAACAATCATATCATAGTAGATATCTAAATTTAATTATCAAACAATCTTGACATAAGATAATATTAACCTACACAAAGTGCACTACAGGTAGTTAGGCCATCAGTAAGTAAATAAATATATTAACGAGGTTGGGTTGAATATGTACTCATTCAATCAATGTTAAGTATTTTACATTCTTGTGTTACATAGCGTTTTTTATCATCAGTACACATACAGTAATTGTCATAGTATCTCTAATCAACGTCCAAATGACACATAAACAATAAACAAATGATGAACCAAACTTTTGTTAAAATATTTCAATTTTTACTCCCTTAGTGTGTCAGTAAAAAATCAGAAGTTTCACAATACTGTTAACCCTTTTGACTTTAAACACCATAATACAGTATTCTGAACAGAGATGACCTAGAATATGTTCACATCTTGTGCCTCTGTGAGTCTCCGTAGCTCAATGGTGAGCATGCTTGCCATCATATCTGGCGACCTGGGTTCAAACACAGGTGGACATACACATATGCCCGCCATATTTCAGCAGAAAGCTGTCAGACTGGCAAATAAAGGCTATGCTCTGCATTTTTTGCAACTTATATCAAGAATGATCTCCCTTGACTAGATGCATTGTTAAGTCTGTTTCTATAATTGGATTGTCTCCCCTCCATACTCCTTATTGGAAAATAACAGGTGATTGACATGAACTGACATGACTATGGAGCTAAGGGTGTAATACTATGTTTACTGTTTTTCCTCATTCTAAGGTAGAATAAGAGACAGCATCTTAGAGCAGGAGAAGTGATTGATATAACGATTTATGCCAGGTCTTCTAAACTTACACCGGTACTATCAAATACAAGGATCAGAACAGTGGTTATATTAGCTTGTAACATTTTACATGGCATCCGTGTATATACTAGCTCATCCATCGTCCAATCAGATTTGTTATTTTAACCAGTCTTACATTACAATAACAAAAACACACAATGATTAACTAGCGCCTGGTCAAATGTTATGTACTCAATATAAGATTTTTGTTTTCTTATATTTTTACCCATATTCTCTAACTAATGATTTATATATAAATGGGACACAAAGCATTGTAATTTACCTGAACTAAGTTAAGGTGCAGTAATTACAACCAATATGGTTTTAAAGAAAGATATACAGTGATATGTATCGGTAATATATTGACCCTATGGCAAGATACGGTATAAGGTGGCCTAATCAGCTTTCAATATCTCCATACTAAATAAAGTATATGGCTATATAATAGAAAACAATCAGATGTATAGCCCGTTTGCAGCGAAAAAAATCGTCTAAATTTTGAATGGTTAAAAATCTATTCATCAGATGTTGATAAAAATTTACGTAGAATCATAATTACATTCTACCTACTCCCATTTTAAATTTCATAATTTTAATTACTTATTTCAACAAGTTTATTCTTTATTGTATATTGATATTACTTGCATTTGAACACTTTAACGCAGGGAGGAAATCTGGTATTCCATTGATGTTTAACTGTCCTTTTATTAACTGTTATAATCCGTGATCAGCAAGATTAACATTGCTGTGATGAAAGCGAAATTTATGAGGCCCATATAAGTCGATTTATTTAGGTATGTCGCTTGTGTGTATACAGATAATGTATAATACCTGTAATATCACGGAAAAGCAGTGAAAACCAAACCCTTATTCACTAAGCTACATAAGCTATGTATATACTTATACATGGCCATACACGTATATAACAATGTTAAATTAAGAACTTAATAAAAGCATTGTAATGTTTATGTGCGCAATGACAAGTAGTCCTATGACTGAACCAGTCCGAAAAAACTGAGTAATATACATCTACCCAAACCTAAAGGATTAGTCTGAAATCGACACTCATGAACACGTTTGAAGAATGCCTAATATTAAGCAGTCAAAATCGTTTAAAGACGCTGTAAAATCCGTGTTTTTATGGTTCGAGAGGGAGGCTGCTAGACGCAAGCCATTTTTACCTTTAGACTCGAAAATATGATACACATAGACAGTACAGATGAACAGACGGGCCTCGTATATGCTATATTAAATAGGTTACAAATACGTAAATCTACCGTTAGACGTGTCACGTGACCATGAAATTGGCTGTTGTGTGTATCGAGTCTTCTAACATGAAGTTTCATTGTAAACTACAAATCTTTTACATAGAACTTATGAACAAAACTTTTTTCACACATGTCCGATGTTGCTTAGATTTATTTGTATATTAGGTAGATACATGTCATTTACTCATGCAAACTCTCATACTTGTAGGTGCAGTAAATACTGAGAAATCTTCATTTTAGACGATTTTTTTCGCCGCAAACGGACTATAATAGTTGAACCATTATACTAATATCAATTAATACCATATTTTTGTAATAACATAATAGAATAGAATGACAGCACATTATCTCATGTATTTATAACTGATCTATTCAATTAACAATATTTACAGTTTGATTTTAGAGATTAGAGGTTAAGTATTTTATAGAGATATTACATCAAAAGAAATCTCAGTGTGAAAGAGCTTGTAAAAATCTGCCTGGGGTCTGTAGAATACACAGTATGGCGCATGGAGTTAAAGGCGCTGAACCCCAGATGATGTCAGATGATAAAAATCTTAATTTTATGTTAAATTAAATAAAAAAAAAAAAGGCAAATATTTCTCCGAATCAGAACAATGTAAATAGGGAAAATATTTATTTATTTTCTAGCAATTGTTTTTGTTTGTAAAATGAAACCTTTTCTTATTTTCTTGCAATAGTTTTTGTTTGAAAAATATAAATGTTATATTTCAGATGTCGACTTTATAATATTAAATAATGTGTCATTATAATATAATTATGCCAGCTTCCAAGAAATTTCAAACTTTTGATTTTTGGTTTGACATCTAAAAATAGATTTCCACATATTGTGTCAAAAACCATAGAATTAATAATAGATATTAGAAAGTCACTTTTTTAATAGAAATAAAATTTGATATAAATGAAGAAACAATTTTCGAATTCAAACAAAACTAAAGTTAACGGAGACGTCAGGAAATTCTAGCATGTGCCTTTAAGTAGAATTTGAGGTGACAAGTTTTTGTAGACTTAGTGGTAGATTATGACACTTGCTGAATCATCCTTCCTGTGGAGAAACTTTCAGGTTTTATCAGCTTATAATGTTAAAGCTTTAGTTAAGCACCCAAGAAAACATACATGTATATAATCACACACTGATTTGATTTATCACTATGAATGGGAGAAATAAATTTTTACTGGGAAAAGTGACTTTCCAAGGAAATACTTGCAAGCATTACTTTAATAATATGAAGAATTGAAGATCCCTCATGTTTGTATACAAAGGGATTAGTACCACCAGCTAGCTATTGGTGAATGGCAGGTTTTTATTGTTCATTCATCCAATAGATAGCAGGTGGGCATTTTGCATAAGAATATCGAGATCTCTCCCATTTATTTGATAAACTATTAAGATATCAATCCAAATTGAGACTGTGATGCTGGTTAGCCAATGAAGATAAGTTTCAGTATATATCAAGTACCAGTAGTAGACATGAAGGTGATTCCGAACAAATTACCAAATCATATTAACTTTATAAGGTGATTTTCTGATTTTGATAATTTCCCAAGAAAACTGTCTTATATGGCAGAGTGGTAAAAGGCGGAGGGTTGAAGGTTTGAAGCCTGGAAGGTGTCAATTCCGCTGCCCAAGTGGTGTCCATTCCACTGCCCAAGAAGTACAGGGTAGGGGGTTAAAGGTTTAAAATCTGGAAGGTGTCCATTCCGCTGCCCAAGTGGTGTCCGTTCCGCTTCTTTTTATGTTTCCAGAAAATTTGTTTTAAAGAAGATGTTAATTCTGACTTCATAGGAATCTTTAAGACACAATACTACATAGTCTGAATCCTGACTCATAACCTTCCTTTACATGTATATAATGATGTAGATATTGTATGACTGTATACCATTCATTACTAATACTTAAAATGGTTAATTTAAATGACTAATTACCAAATACGTAACATGTATAATTATATATATACCTACAATTAAACGTATACAGCTGATGGCAAGCAATCAAACATGTTAAGCTGATGGCAAGCAATCAAACATGTTCAGTTTAAGGGATTGACTATTACTGGGAGTAATTAGGAAAGCTAGACAATTTGTGAATAGTAAAAGACCAAGTCTAAATCAAATAACAAAGTACCCTAAAGCAGAAAAGGTAATAGCAAGTCTGTTAGTATTTGTGGAATTATTTAATGTTTCCCCCTACCAGCGACGCCCCCAGAAGTATGTTTATAGCGATTTTAGTTTTTAGTGGATGTGTGTATGACGTAGACATGTCCTTAGTCCCAGAAGCACTGCTGGTTCCCCTACATGCCTGTGGTACGTCCCAGAAGCACAGCTGGTTCCTCTACATGCCTGTGGTACGTCCCAGAAGCACAGCTGGTTCCTCTACATGCCTGTGGTAGAGTATCAATCCTACCATAGGTTATCAGGTACCTCGATCCATTTCAAACACCTACCGGTATATGCAAGTCACTGTCGATCATACAGTTGGCACCTCAGTAAAGCACTTATCCAAATGACTATATATAAGTAGTGTTTATTAATAAGCAGTTGTGCAGAGAATCAAACTTGTAACCCAGGTACTGAGCATTCAGTGAACTAACAAATGTGCCAAGATCCACTCTTAACAAGACATAGTATAATACCATCCCCACAATAATTAGTTATTATAGGTTTTAAACTTTGCTTCCCTTTTCCATAAGTGATAAGTTGTAGGGGGACTTTTAAGAGATGTGCTTGTATGATATATATAAGTGAAGATTTATGTTAACCACAGCTTGTAAACCTAATCACTGTATGACTTATAGGTAGACTATACAATTCAACTTGTATGACTTATTGCGTGATTTCCAGTCACTGTATGACTAATTATTGGGAGAATATACAATTGCATGTGTGAGACTTATCGCGATAGTCAGAAGTTGGCTCGTTTATACACTGTGTTAACATTACCCCTACAAAATGTAGACTCAACTAGATGGACAAACAGTTCACTGCATCTATATGTAAAATACTTGAAACAAGACAAGGTGACATATTTACATGAACGCCCTGATATAAATTCAGAACAAGAGGTTAGATATAAGCATAATGAGTTACATTGTATGTTAGATTTTTAATAAAATACTATTTTTGATACTATTTTTAAAGTTATTATGTTATAATTAATTGAAACTGATGTTCAGGCTTTTGTATATATCAACTTTAAACAAACCACTTGCAAAATAAGTAATGAATCATACTAAATAGGCGCATTAACTTCAAACGAGTTATGACAAAATGAGAGGGGGGAATTACCTGAATTCAAACCTGTTATGACCCCACACACTTTGGATAAGGTCTACATGACATATTTACAGAACTAAAACATTAGACACAGTCATTATCTTGTTATTCAATCATATTGTTTTGAAACCTAAAACATTCCTTCTAGTGTTCTACCGGTAATGTTATATTTTAAGTGTGAAAACTAGTTATGGTTTGGTTCATATTGCCTACCACATATCACCTACCACCAATATTGAATTGCCTTGATTATTAAAACTGATTTAAATGTACACCAGGACACCCCTGGTTTATAAAACGGTCACAATAGAAAGATTATATTATTGTTCTCAGCATGAATAATTCTACCATATATATAGCATTATAATGTGTGTGTTTACTGCAAATCCATATTTTTAACAAAAAGTTATATTGTCATGAACATCCATGCATTTCACTCAGAAATCATCTATACTTAACTCTATAACAATTACATTGCACTCTAAAGGTCTATAACAATAAGACCTTAGCCAGGATATATAGGTCAATCGCACAGTTTGGACTTAAAATTTAGATAAGAAATTTCCCCACATATCACATGTTTTATGTTATGTACATTATTTAGTAAAAGGACCTAATTCCATTAAAAAATAGCATTACGTCAGATATTATGCAATAGGAAACTTGATAGCAGTAAGTCGTTCTGTTAAGCTTATAAGAAATCCTTAGAGAAATGTTAGAAGAAATGCACATGGGAGAGCTGGGACACTAACACAGACAGACAGAGTTGGGACACTAACACAGACAGACAGAGTTGGGACACTAACACAGACAGACAGAGCTGGGACACTAACACAGACAGACAGAGTTGGGACACTAACACAGACAGACAGAGCTGGGACACTAACACAGACAGACAGAGCTGGGACACTAACACAGACAGACAGAGTTGGGACACTAACACAGACAGACAGAGTTGGGACACTAACACAGACAGACAGAGTTGGGACACTAACACAGACAGAATGAATACAGTGTCAGACAAACTGATGTCTAGAGCATCAATACCAACCCCCTTGCAGCCTTCGGAAATCAGAATTTCAATAGGTAGACACCAAAAAGTAGAAATGTACTTGGTGATTTTTTGCCCAAGAAACAATATGAAAAGACTAAAGGCTAATGTACTGATACACTCATTACAGACAGCGTGTGAACTTTGACAAACTATGTAGATTAGAAGTTAGCTCCTAATTTAGCTCACTGATGTTACCAATAGAATTACTGTGACAGAAACTTTAAGATGTTCGTACAGTTAGTACAACCTTGATTATCACATTGGATCAATACAACAAATCATACTAAAACACTGACACATTCAAATCAGTGTAGCAATACCACATGACTTTTGGCTACAGGTCCATGATGAAATTTGTCAACATTGGAAAACAAAGTATTTTATTTCTTCATCGATTTCTATGAAATATATGCCACCCTAAGGGGAAGTGTATTTACTTTCCATAAAATGTAAGATCTTTTTCAGCAGCTTGACTGTTTTTTTCCAGCACCCAGTAAAACCTACATTTTTCATGGTTTCACAGATTGCTGGACAAAATGGCACAACATTAACAAATTTTGTCTTGAACCTGAAGCCAAAAGTCACCTGGTATTGCTACACTGAAAATGCACAGTAAACAAACAGTAAGTTAAGGCCGCCTACATGATAGTGAACAATTTATTACCCAAACTTATCTTTGTCAATTTGTGCAGTAATCAAATTACGAAAGTTTAATACTAGTGTGGTAACTATCTCAGAAGCAATATGCACCAAGTTACTGTGTCACCCATTATCAAATAGAACACAATGTACATTTTTGTATTTAGTCTGTGACTATTAAGTTTAAGCTAGTGAAAGTATAGTCAAATTAAAGTGGGAAGTAATTCCATGAAATATAGGTTTTCACACAAGGCCAAAAATCTGCAGAAATGTTGTTTCAGCAATATAAACATCTGCATACCAACCATTACCACCAGCCAAATTCATCACTTAGTTCTAAATACTTTTTTAGTTGAGTTTAATTAGTACTGTAGCCCTACACAAGCTCAGATAAACACAGGCAATAGTATATAGAATATTTGAAACAAGTTTTCACCCTACCTAAACAGGAAGAAATCTATATAGTGAATAATATTTGATAGCTGGTATACTAAGGAGTATATAATGTATCAATAACACTATGGCTTTTATTTCAAGACCAGTTTCTTAAAGGTACATAATCGTGTTTTGGCAAAACAATAACACATTCTGACTAGTATTCCAGTGAAGCTTGAATACTGTTCATCAGTTTCTTTGTAAGTCACTTGCAACACAACATTTTCAGATGGACTGACGGACAAGGGCAAAATCTACTAGTACATGCCCCTTCCCCCTTGGTGAAGAATAAAAATGTTCATGATGGGCCATTGTATAACATTTTGGTTCTGGAAAATGCCAGCAATCAAATGAGTACAGTACGGCAATTAGTAACCACCAAATGTGCCAGTATATTTCATAAAATAACTGAGACTAGGTACCTTTAAAAATATGGATATAAATAATTGACACTGGGAATATAAAATCATCATTGATCAATCAAAGCCTGAGAAAGCAAAGGTTGCCATAGAAACGTCAGATACAAATTGTCACTTTTGTAACAATATCATGTTATACAAAATCTTTAATGCAACAATTACCTATTGGAAAAGCCAGGCAGGCAGAAGATGTGATATTCACAATGCAAGCAGACTTAGAAAGGAGAATAAGCTGTCCTATTCAATCAAATGGATATTTTGATAAATTGCCTAAATTTCACGAAACCTAACTGAAGTAAATCAATTTCAAGAGGCAGAAAAGCCAAATATAGCATTCAACCTACATATATCATTAGGCGTACTGATGTATTTGCAAAGCATGCATAAAGAGTATCGAGAATTCCCAAGACATTTATTTAAAGCATGCATCACTTTCCATGACATTTACACCAACTAGGGACACTGTTTATATACATATATACGTACTTTCAACTTGAAGCCAGACTTTTGTTGGAAACACTCGAGGTTTCTTGTGTAAATATAAATTCACATTGTTTTCCTCAGTGACGTGAAAGTTTTCGAAGCCATGAAGAAACTTGCCAGTTTCGCAATTGTATGTTTTTCTCTCATACTGACCGACTAACTCAACCCGGCTCTGACTGGTACACTTGGTCAGGTTGTCCATACTATGTAGTCGGACGTCGACAGCCTTAAAGATGAGTTTAGCGGTGGTGTTGCAGACTTCAGGAGTGATGAGGCATGTACATTGATCTGTGTTGTAAATACTACGTGGTATGGCTGAATGATGTATATGCACTGATTTGGCCGTCACTCTGTGCTGGGAACAGACGTCAATGAAGGAATAATCTGAAATTATACAACAAATACCATTTTATATAACCTACGACAAATTAGAATATAAATTCTGTAAATGGTAACCATGACCTTGACCTATGACTTCAAAGGCAAAATGGTCAACATCTCTACTAAATTGGAAGACTAAAGAGTTCTGTAGTTGGGCAGATTTTTGTTTGCCCAAGGATGATTTTTGGGACCAACCGACAAGTTCAAGCAACCATACCCTAACTGCTTGGAATTGACATAAAATATCAGTATGCAAGATTAATATAGACAATGTGACCTTGGCCTTTGACCTTGAGGGCAAAATTGTTCAAATAGAAATCAATTTTGACTAACAACCCTTCTTAAAATGGGAAGACAGGTAGAGTTATAACGAGTTCTGTTATCATTAATTTGACAAGAATCACTGACATGACTGCAAACACAAACTTCCTGAAAGGGGCATAAAATATTGGTACGCAAGATTTAAGCTACCAAATATATCAAAACTTCAAATTAACTGGCAAATCTTTTATATTTTAGTTATATAAGTGAAGACAAAGACTATTCAAATTAACTGGCAAATACTTTGTATTCTAGAGATATTAGTGAAGAAGAAACACACATCCCCAAAGTGAGTCCCAAAAAACTTATCTATCGTGTACACTTGTTTATTGTATATTGTCTGTCTGACAGACCACGATAAGAGATGAGGTGATTCAAACAACACTTACAGAATATATTATTGATATACTGTTAGCATTGAAACATGTTTGGAAACAGAAGCTTAGATGCTTGAATCGTTTCTGTCTTATAGGATTATATAAGAAGGTCATGATATGGCTTCAAATCCCTGTCCGGTGTACCCATAGTCTCAGTTTGGCTGAATTACCAGATAACCCAATATCTAGCTTAGATTTCCTCAATATAATATTATAGAATATAGAGAATCTTGCATCAGTGTTCATTACATACAAGTTTTATTAAACAAATAGACAAAATAATATGACACAAGGCTTTGCTAAATGGCATATTGTTTTTGTCGACAAGTTTAAGAAAACTTGTATGTAATAAGCATGAATGTAAGATTCTATTTATCACATAACCTTAGAGAACGCTCATTATCCTTCAAAATGATGAGGTATGCTGTATAGGTTTCTACAAAAATTTAATGGTACTATGAGCGCGACGTCTTGACGACGTTGGAATTATTCTGACGACATGGGTCAATCAAGGCATTGATTTGTTAACATTACGTCAAATTGATTTAAATATTTATTGCACAGTCTAGGAGTGCCAAACCATATTTCCAGCACAGCTTTACTGCACTGCTGGACCGCAGGTTACATGATAAAACAAGTTTCATGAAAAGCTGTGGAAGAATATTACCAGGCCCCAAATTGAGACCATAAGGTTCATAGGCTTAATTAGATTTGGCCTGCTGACCTAGTTTTAGTATGCGGACTGCACTTCACACACTTCGTTTGAAAATATTTCCAAAACAGTATTCAATGATGATCATGATGTATAAGTATAATTTGTGTTGTATCTTTATAGTGCATCAGGAAACAATTCTGTTGTAACATTGTACTCAGGAGTCGGATTCAACTCATTATCAAGAGTTAATTTAGCTGTATCATAATATGGATAGGGACCAGTATTTTGTCATCACACACCTCCTTATGATAATTGCACAGAAAACCAGGTTTTCGGACAAGGGTCATTAACTCTGCAGTCAGAAACAACTTTGATAAAGAACAAGATCCTAGTTGCATGATGAGTGCAATTACATGTACAGTAACAACCTCTCTCGAGCGACCCTCCATACCGGTTGCCCACATATTTGTGTGAAATGCACACTGGGAGATTCAACCTTATAATTTAGTATATTTACACAAACACAAAGTCTTTACAAGAGAAATTATTGGTATGCCTTTCCCATAGCACATTTTGTAATTACAATTTATGTCAGAAAATGTACGACAACAATCCATTATGGTTTTACATGCAACAAAACTTGGATTCCATTATCAACAAATGCTACACAGACTTCTTCCCAGATTCATTTTGCAATAATCCATTTAAAAATTGAAGATCAGAAAGTAACCAACTTTTAGTGATTAGACATAATTTTCCCGTAATGTCTAACATTTATAAAGATTACAGTGATTTTAATCAAATTAAAGGAGTAAACATTTACATCTAATGGCAGGCCTATAGGGTGAGACAGGCAATATATTATTCATTTTTTATGATTCTTATAACTTGAAAATTTAATGTTATCCTCTGTTTTACAGTTTTAGCATGGTCCTCCAGAGAGCAGCAACCTCTATACAACAGCCAATATTTGCAGCTTCCAAAGGGTGTCGCTGTACAGAGGTTATACAGTAACATACTGATCACTCAGATATTCATTACTGCAGTGAACTTCCCCGACTTTCTAGAGATACGTGTGACAATGTTTTAGGTCCCAGTTGCCCACGAATTTGCGTGAAATGCACACTGTGAAATTCAACCTTATAATTTAGTACATAATAAAAAATTTACACAAACACAAAGTCTTTACAAGAGAAATTATTGGTATGCCTTTCCCAAAGCACGTTTTGCAGTTTTGCAATTACAATTTACGTCAGAAAATGTACGACAACAATCCATTATGGTTTTACATGCAACAAAACTTGGATTCCATTATCGAAAAATGCCACACAGACTTTCAAATAAGCTTAGTGACTTCCCAAACTCATTTTGCAATAATCCATTTTCAAAAAAAAAGAAAATCAGAAACTAACTCACTTAAAGTCTGTAGAACATAATTTTCCTGTAATTTCTAACATTTATAAAGATTTCAGTGGTTATACATTTTTGTAAAGAGTAAAATTACAGCTGATTGGCCTATAGGGTGAGACAGACATAAATATTATAGTTTAATAAGTGAAAATTTAATGGTATTAGGAATTCAAATAAGTACATAATTCCATTATAAAAGATATATCACAGTATTAACATTTTGTACATTTTTAAGAAGCAATTTTTTTAAGCAAATCTTTCAAGCACAAACAACACCCAATCTTTTTAGGTTTATCATGTTTAGAAAACAGCACTTATAAATGAGACCAGTTTTTTGGAAGATACGGTACAGCTCTTCAAAACTTATAGTATATCCCTACAATACAGACACGCAATCAAGTAGTTTAACACATCTATCAAGATGAAAGTTGTAGAACCGACAGTGGAAACCAAACTTTATGTCTATTTCACAAACTTGCATATTCTTGCTATGTCAGCATTTGATCTTAACTGCATTTAATTGAAATTCTAATTATAATAGTGATAAGAATATTGTTTTATATATAATGTTTAATTAATTTGGTTTTGAAGAGGGCATTCATTTTAATGTCAAATTTATAGACATATTGGCTCGAGCGCTGGAGTACCGTATGACTGTCTCATAGTCACAGTTCACTTTTAAAAAAAGTGTACCCATCAAATTTTTATTGACATTTTTCAATCTACATATATATCTATTTTTATTCAGTATTACATGTTTTGAATTGTTTCTGTTTGTTATTGCTTAATGGAAGTCTGTATCAAGGATATTGAAGCATGTGACATGG
Organism: Spisula solida; assembly: GCA_947247005.1. Classification (NCBI taxonomy): domain Eukaryota; kingdom Metazoa; phylum Mollusca; class Bivalvia; order Venerida; family Mactridae; genus Spisula; species Spisula solida. Next base: position 67,856,965 of record OX365944.1, on the reverse strand, counting down.
GTATGATTCCCATAAACTGATCAAGTCAATCCAGACTTGCTTAACGTGACCTGCATACGAAATATGCAGACTGAAGATAAAAGTGAAACAACTACTATGATTATCAGACTGACAGGTGAGCAAATCATGCAGCCACAAGCTTCATAACTTACACCATGCAGGTATAATACACTTTATACAAAAACTCAAATATTTATACATGCCGACACAGTGACACCATTTACCATGCCAGATGTTTGTGTAAGATGTCCTAGTCACAGATACTAGTATACCATGCTGTTACAAATCATGATATCAGACAAGATGCTGATGAAATTAACAGTAAAACGCTGTCAATTCTTTAATAATGCAGGTCTACAGGGAAACAAGGTGCTAATTAAATGCTTATTAAGACAGAATAGAGTCAACTAAGAGTTAAGAGCCTTGATAATCCACACTTTCTCAATTACATGTTCTAAACAACCAAACTGGTATAGTGAGCTAATTTTCCGGTATCAAAGGACCTTTTAGTTAATACTTATAGTCTCATCTAAATGAAGTTCGTCTTTCAATTGTTTCAATAATTTTTCGGTCAAAAGTTGGCGGCCATTTAACGTATAACCAGTTATCTGAGAATTAAATAACATTGTAACCAGTTCTAACTGCATACAACAGAGAACTGGTCTACTCGTGATGAACTGACTGTAGAGTTACTGTAGCCAAATTTATATGGAATAGTATACCTGTAAGGTCTCTCTCAGCCTAATCAAGCCGGAACCCAACACAGATCTGCCAGGTGACCAGACTGCCTGGTTTATAGTGCAGTAGATACAGATCTCTTGCTGTCACCTGTGTTATCTGCAATGGGTCGGGCAGTTTTGCTCTACAATGATATTTAACTATGGGTTGGGACTGGGTTGCACCATTGTCTCTGGCTATGTCCTCCACATGTGGAGAAGTTGTCAGTAGCTTGTGGAAGAACAAACCATAGTACTAAGTTTATAATTACCGGTAACTCCAGGAAAACGTGAGGTTAGGTCAACCTACTGTTGTATTTGACCACAAAATAGTTGAAAAACAACAGTGAATATGACAGTCTATTGTCAGATAAAAACAAAGCAAGTAACTGTAAGTTAATATGTCAACCCTCAACCAACTGTCCAATAGCATGTCAGCCCTCAACCAACTGTCCAATAGCATGTCGACATTCTACCAACTGTCCAATAGCATGTCAACCCTCAACCAACTGTCCAATAGCATGTCAACATCCTACCAACTGTCGAATAGCATGTCAACCCTCAACCAACTGTCCAATAGCATGTCAACATTCTACCAACTGTCCGATAGCATGTCAACATTCTACCAACTGTCCAATAGCATGTCAACACTCAACCAACTGTCCAATAGCATGTCAACCCTCAACCAACTGTCCAATAGCATGTCAACCCTCAACCAACTGTCCAATAGCATGTCAACCCTCAACCAACTGTCCAATAGCATGTCAACCCTCAACCAACTGTCCAATAGCATGTTAACATCCTACCAACTGTCCAATAGCATGTCAACATCCTACCAACTGTCCAATAGCATGTCAACACTCAACCAACTGTCCGATAGCATGTCAACTCTCAACCAACTGTCCAATAGCATGTCAACACTCAACCAACTGTCCAATAGCATGTCAACCCTCAACCAACTGTCCAATAGCATGTCAACACTCAACCAACTGTCCAATAGCATGTCAACCCTCAACCAACTGTCCAATAGCATGTCAACATCCTACCAACTGTCCAATAGCATGTCAACATCCTACCAACTGTCCAATAGCATGTCAACCCTCAACCAACTGTCCAATAGCATGTCAACCCTCAACCAACTGTCCAATAGCATGTCAACATCCTACCAACTGTCCAATAGCATGTCAACCCTCAACCAACTGTCCAATAGCATGTTAACATCCTACCAACTGTCCAATAGCATGTCAACCCTCAACCAACTGTCCAATAGCATGTCAACACTCAACCAACTGTCCAATAGCATGTCAACCCTCAACCAACTGTCCAATAGCATGTCAACCCTCAACCAACTGTCCAATAGCATGTCAACACTCAACCAACTGTCCAATAGCATATCAACATCCTACCAACTGTCCAATAGCATGTCAACATCCTACCAACTGTCCAATAGCATGTCAACCCTCAACCAACTGTCAAATAGCATGTCAACCCTCAACCAACTGTCCAATAGCATGTCAACACTCAACCAACTGTCCAATAGCATGTCAACACTCAACCAACTGTCCAATAGCATGTCAACCCTCAACCAACTGTCCAATAGCATGTCAACACTCAACCAACTGTCCAATAGCATGTCAACCCTCAACCAACTGTCCAATAGCATGTCAACCCTCAACCAACTGTCCAATAGCATGTCAACCCTCAACCAACTGTCCAACGGTATGTCAACACTCAACCAACTGTCCAATAGCATGTCAACCCTCAACCAACTGTCCAATAGCATGTCAACACTCAACCAACTGTCCAATAGCATGTCAACATCCTACCAACTGTCCAATAGCATGTCAACCCTCAACCAACTGTCCAATAGTATGTCAACATTCTACCAACTGTCCAATAGCATGTCAACTCTCAACCAACTGTCCAATAGCATGTCAACCCTCAACCAACTGTCCAATAGCATGTCAACATCCTACCAACTGTCAAATAGCATGTCAACACTCAACCAACTGTCCAATAGCATGTCAACCCTCAACCAACTGTCCAATAGCATGTCAACACTCAACCAACTGTCCAATAGCATGTCAACCCTCAACCAACATTCAACTCAGCAAACATAATGTACTGCACAACCTTATGAAATAATGTGACATGTATGGAAGTCCCTATCAATCTAATAAATTTACTAGTTCCCTGATAATGAAAATAATGAAAATTGCCGGTAATAAACATCAGAAAGCATCAGTTCACATCAGTTCCAGACATGAGATGTAATCAGTATCTCATTTATATACACTGACTCTATAATTCAGCCATGGAGACAGGATCGGATTAATAATTAACCACTGATAAATGATAGGATGGAAAATAGAAAATAAATAAAACCATCTGTATAAGGTTATATAGTATCAGTTAGAGAAAAACACCATGTAAACCCATCAGCTGTGGTAAGATGATTAGTGAAGGAGGCCTTTCAAGCTTAAATTAAATATCTGTACTGTAGGAGAATACATAAAATATACATGATTGTCATTTCCATGAAAAGTACGCTTTTTAAGCTAGGGTAATAACTCTCCTAGAATTTAGAATATCCGATTGTGGTGTGTGATTTTTCTTCATTGTGTGTTCTATGTGTGCCTGTGTTCTATGTGTGCCTGTGTTCTATGTGTGCCTGGGTTCTATGTGTGCCTATCATTCTCTGCTGTTTCTGCTGAGTGCTGCATTCCCTGACCAATGTTCAATTTGTTATTATTTTTATACAAGTAGAGAAACATTTGTGCAAAGTTTCATAACTATATCCTTAAAGTTTCATAACTACATCCTTAAAGTTTCAATACATCAGGAGCTAAAATACTCATGTCGCCAATCAGTAACAAGACCATGGTATAAAACAACTACATACATGCAATCATTTATTTATCGTTTGTTTATTCGGGTTTATCGACCTTGATGTTCATTTATTATGGATGTCAAATTTTTATGGAAGGGTATTGAATCGAGATCAGCAGGTTACATGTAAGCACTCATTGTCCAGATAAAGTTCTTGACAACCTCACTCAAGTACAAGAAACATGCATTATTGTCAACAATGGAAGCATATTATACTGACTGAGACTTAATTGTAATCTATCTTTAATCACCATAAAACTCTCATCTTGTGTTCTTAGAAGATAACGAATTCGGCAAATATACAGAGAAGATCTATTTTAATAGTTGATCCTGTAATGTAGTTGTCTCGGAAGACCAGATGGCTAGTATAGATAGACTATCTGGAGCCTGCTGCAAGCCTAAAAGTGTTACATAGCACTTTTATTGAGGTTATAGTGCTACATAGCACTTTTATTGAGGTTATAGTGCTACATAGCACTTTTATTGAGGTTATAGTGCTACATAGCACTTTTATTGGGGTTATAGTGCTACATAGCACTTTTATTGGGGTTATCGTGCTACATAGCACTTTTATTGGGGTTATAGTGCTACATAGCACTTTTATTGGGGTTATAGTGCTAATAGCACTTTTATTGGGGTAATAGTGCTACATAGCACTTTTATTGGGGTTATAGTGCTACATAGCACTTTTATTGGGGTTATAGTGCTAATAGCACTTTTTTGGGGTTATAGTGCTACATAGCACTTTTATTGGGGTTATAGTGCTAATAGTACTTTTATTGAGGTTATAGTGCTACATAGCACTTTTATTGAGGTTATAGTGCTACATAGCACTTTTATTGAGGTTATAGTGCTACATAGCACTTTTATTGGGGTTATAGTGCTAATAGCACTTTTATTGGGGTAATAGTGCTACATAGCACTTTTATTGGGGTTATAGTGCTACATAGCGCTTTTATTGGGGTAATAGTGCTACATAGCACTTTTATTGGGGTAATAGTGCTACATAGCACTTTCTTGGAGTTTTAGTGCTACAAACTGTACATAGCACTTTCTTGGAGTTTTAGTGCAGAAATATTTACCTGGTCCTCTTACCTACACATAGCATAATTTGATAGCAAACACCACAGGTGAGTAATAGTGCTGATTATGTGACTTGTCAAGATAAAAATGCCAAATATTGGGACAATTACATCTGGCCTGGGTCAGTATAACATTATGACGACAATTGAACAGCAGCTCATTAAAATGTGTTTTTTTCACCAATTATCCAGATTACGATAATCATCATACAAAATTGACACCCGTACAAAAGTGGTTGGTACACTAACCCTGCCTACTTGAATTTAGCCTACGGTAAACTGACCAAACTAAATACACTATGTCATTACCGGGTATACGTTTTAGACGATAGCATTATAGGATATGTTTAATCCCTATTGACCAAGGTTACAAGACAAGTAGAAAGGAGGACCTCACATTAAACATACAGCTCGCCTTACATAGTCTGGATTACTAATTTATTCCTACAAGTTTTGCTCAGGTCACATTTATATTCTTATATTACATATGTTCTGTGTATCATATAGACCTGTCATAAACCCACTAGTAAGGTGTCGGGTTCTAAATTTTGTATCGGAACATAACAAAATGTTAAATTAATATATTTTTTGGTATATATGTTATAACATGGCGTGCTATGTAAAAATGTCATAAAATTTGTAACTTTAGGCCTGTGACAACTCGTTTTACATTAACATTAAATTTGTAATAACGACTTCCTTCAAAGAGGCAGCACAGTTGGGCAAGTCCATATAGGGGAGATCACCTATTCATATGCAAAGTTCCCACTGGCAATCTATTGTATGAATGAAAAATAAAAACCTGCCTTCACCAATAGCTAGCTGGTTGGTACATTTGCATATGAATAACTCTGTATACAAACATGATCTCTCCTATTCTACCCTTTGAGCCTCCTGACATTAAAGGGGCATACACAGAGACTGGAGTGTCTTGGTTTCCATACAACAAAATAGCGTTTATCACTTGTAAACCAACTATTACCGAAAAGTCAAAGAAGAATTTGACTTAAAAATTTACTCTATAACGCGCTTCGATATTTTGTATATCGATTTGAATAAAAGGCTGTCAATCTTTAATTGACGACAACGATATTTAGTTATTTGAAATTTTTTTTCTTTCAAAAACTAGCAGGATATTTCATAACTTTTTTACAGGGTTTTCATTATTTGACTTAGGAATTAAAATGATACCAATTTCATTGCTATTCGAGACACTTCAGTTCCAGGGCATGCCCCTTTAATTTTGCTACAACTTTGGAAACATTATTATGTAAACCAAAACAGTTTATGTTTCCAGCTTTGTTTAAGGTCTTGAATATTCAATAATTTTAGAATAAACAAAGAGGAGACGCCATTATAGACTGACAGGGAAAGACAAACACCAGTAACTACAGCTGATTACATATGACACGCCGGTGATTTAATACCTGAAGACAGTAAGACCATGTCTGGAAAAGTTAATAAGTCATCCTATGAATATTTATAACTGCCGAAGACATTTACAAATACAAATGTCTGCATAAAGCAAACAAACCATCATCCCAATTACGACTAAGTTCTATTAATGTTGTGATGGAAGTATTTCTGTGGAAGTTTCCAGTACATGCAAAAACTCAGACAATCACCATTGCGACGTGAAAGTGATTTTATAGGATACATGTACATACATGTATCATCAGTCCTGACACTGTTTAAGAACACTGTTTTTAGCCCAGCCTAATACCTCGGTCACCAATCCAATCCGACAGTTTCCTGTGATCCGGCAGCAAACCATGGTCTAATCATGCAGGAGACGGGACAGACATCGGCCGGTCAGTAATTTTAAGTGTTTTTTAAATATACATTGCGGTAGTCTGAACAATGTGGATATCAGGCTCAAATCAACGTCCAACTGATTCATGATCCAGGTATAAGCTTAGAGCTCCAGTTGGTGGTTGGTGTGATGATAGACAGTGTCACCCAGACCTTGAACTTTGAAGTGTGACATTGAAAGCTTGAACCTGTGTCTGCAAACAACACAATGTGTCCATGCATGATGAACATTAGAGTCAAAATATTTAATATCCACAAAAGTTACCTCTAAGAGACAAAGACTTCATACAGACTGACAGACGAACAAATAAAACGAATGTTTAGTGCAACATATGCTTTTCTTACAGGCTAAATAGTGTAACACATATTTTTCAAACATTTCTATCACGCTCAGATGAAATTATGTAACCTAGATATCATCATTGTACTGGATTCAACAACATTTCTGATATTTAGCACAATATTACACATAGATACAGTGTAGCAAATGTATACACTTTTATAACACTTCACAGGTAAATTTATGATAGCACAATTTGCACAAAAGATGAGTGGAAGTTATAATATTTTATGACCTAATATTCAAATTTTTAGTGTTCTACTTATTTATGTCAAATACAGACAGTATGCATACTACAGTACTACACCATCGAATCTTTACATCAAAATATTATGGCGAGCATGTAATGATCGTGTATCGATCATGAACAAACAATCCAAACAATCTACTGTGAATTGTCACGTATTGCATTAAAATAGCTCAAATTCAAATGGACATAAAATGCTGGATATCATGTAAATGATGTAACTGAACCTTCATGTTTTGAATTGTTTTACAAACAATAACACAGGGGTTCTATTTGAAAGACGAGTGCAAGTACCCGGTAATAATATTTTATGACTTACATTCAGATTTTTAGTGTTCCATGTATTTAAGTCAAGTATAGACAGTATGCATACTACAACATCACCAAATGTTTACATCAAAATATTACAGCAAGCATGTCTTGATTGAGTATCATGAACAAATTGATAAACATTGGTTCAAGATGAAACAATCAAATTCTACAGTGAATGGTCATAAGTAAGCAGCGCAATGTCTGGTCCTTCACAGGGGTGTCAACAGAGCCAATCTCAAAATCCTGAAAAATCAAGTGCTGACGACCATTTAGGTAAAACAAGAGGCCTCTCAACCACATTGTTTGCATAATCAGTTTGGATTGAATAAAATCATTCAGAACAGCTAAAATTGACCATAACTTTGCTATTCCTTAAGATATTTTTATCAAATAAATTTTATTTTGGTCAGAAATCATAGCTCTTTCAGGAATATTGACAAATAAATTGTCTATGACCAATGTTCAATTCCATTAGTCTGTCAATTACCGTAGTTGTTGGATAGCTACGAAATGGTTCAAAAACCAATCAACCCATAATAAGACTTGAGCAATGGTTCACACCTTACTAATAAATCTTTAAAAGGTGAAATCGCTCAGACTTAAAGAATATATTACATGCATATCATGACCATATGCATATTTTACATTTTGTGGCTATGCAAATAGATAACCGCCCTATATAAATAAGAGTAATTAATAGATTTGAAAAGATTTATTCAGCAGCACTATATTGTGTGAGCACCATATATGCACGGCCATCAACACACACAGCAATTTATGCACAAACACGATGATGACATACTTAGTATTGTTTGATGTCACACTTTGTTATCGTAAACTTGGCTGATTCTTAAACTTATCTGTCTCGTAAACTTGTCTCATTGAGGGATTGAATTATGACTGTAAGAATTGACATGACCTTAGATAAGTTATGATAAATATGGTATCAGTTTACCTTCAATGTAGAACATGAAATGACAGTACATCTTCCATCACTCATTGTTCATATCAAGAAGAAAGTCAGATTAAAATACTTTAATTAATTAATGATTGCCAGGGGTACCATTTGACTCAGAAGTAGGGGTTATGAACCTTGAAATTTCCAAAAAAACACATTTTTACAATCAAGATTTTGGTTTGAAGGGTCCTTTTATCTTAAAATTGGTATTCTGCCTTATAAAATGGTAAAATTTAGAAAAAAGTATCAAAATGAAAATGACCCTTCAGAAACAGAAGCTAAGTATAGTGGAGCCCACCCCCTCTGATTTTTCCATGAGGTTTACATTGTTTTTCATCAATTTACATCATTATTATAAATATTATATACATGTAGTACTTAATTAGAACTGTCTCCATAGCTGAACTTGTGTTTAAGACAACCACCATCTGAGCAGGAGGAGGTCACAGGCTCGAATCCTGTAAGGGTTTTGAAGTCTCAGAAAGTATACATAAAGATCATTAGATGTTTCATCAAATCTGTACCACAGCAATACAGGATTTGTTCTGGGTTTTAGACTCAAAGCGGGTTAAAATTATTTTGGAATCAATACACCCTTTATTCATGGCGCCATAAAAAATGTCCTCAACTTCAAGAGAGCAAAAAAATTGATTTTAAAATATTTGGCAAACACTTCCTTTTCAGTGTAAATGTCAAATGCTACAATCTGGAACACACAGTTTTACATTTTGTGTGGGAAGTAAAACGGATAAATAGGAAAATAAATACTTTGTCTATGTTATAGCCTCGTATATTATGATTTAATATAACACATTATCAGATAGAAAGCAGTAGTGAACTCGGGACAGATTGACTCAGTGAAATACTATACTAGCAACATCATAGCTTCATGTACAGTTACTGCAGTATTGTATTATACCTTTATTCTGTTATGTATTAAGGACATTGCGAAATTCCTGCGAAGACCAATACCTTAAATATCAATATGTACGAGTATTTTATATATTGTAATGCTGTATTATTACAGAGATGGCCTATTGAGGCAAAATGCCCGCAAACCTGAACATAAGATGTAAGTCTGTATCACGTTCAATTATCCCTGTACTACAACTCGGTTTCAAACATACCCGGTAGTTCTATCGTTAGAATTCAACTTATAACAGTTCAATGACCATAAGTTAGTCAATTACGAATACTTTCAATTATTTCATTAAATACATGTACCTGCGAAGTTTATTCTCTCTAGTGCAGTAAATCTGGATTTCCGGATTGTTAGGATTTGTAGAAATCAGGATAAGTGATTCATATAATAACTTCTCTCCAGTATTCAAACTTGGACCATTCTGGCGACATTTAGGATCAGGTACTCTTATTCATATTAACAAAACAAAATTGAATAACCGCAAGGTCGTGTCAGATTGAAACGAAGTTGAATATAAAACAGAAATGGTCCACAAAGGTAAAGGGAGCACAAGAGCAAATGGCCCTTTTTTGACATTGAGCGTAACCCTTATAAGCCCTTAATACGAATCTGCCAATAAAACCCCTTACATTAAAGGTCAACTGTTCAAACAATTCAGATTACAGATACAACAGGATAACATCATAATTCAATACCCGTGTTTATTATAAAGTACATTATAATTACATGTATTAGTACTGAACCACATAAACCTGATTAGGGTTCAGTGCACATATATATAGAGGAGGTTGAAGAGTCAGTGACCCTGTCAAGGTGACGGTCGACATTAACAAAGCTTCTACAGCCAGTCACAATGATGTGACAACATCACAAAACCTGTCATATTTGACACTAATGCAAACTGTAATAATTTACAAAGATTTCATTTTTTGACTTATTTTCAACTGACGACGACTCCACCATGATCTTGAGACTTCTACAGTGTGAGACAAGTGTGACACTACATCGGTATAATGTAAGGTAACGTGTTAAATCATATTAAAGCAAAATGCAAACACATTTTAACTGTTTTTATAGTAACAGTGCGTTCAGTAATGGTGGATTTAACCAAATCTGAAACAAAGTTCAAATCAGTAACCAGAAAACCTTGTCTTGATCAAGGGTTTCATTTGACTTCGAAGTAAGGGTTTTGACACTTGAAATTTCCAAAAGCCACATTTCGACCCTCAAGAATTAGGTTTAAATTTAAATGGTAATTTTCTCTTAAAAGCATTGGTATTTTGTCTATAAAATGGTAACATTTAAGTCTAAAGTATCAAAATGAGCCTCAGATACAGAAGCTAGTGGAATTAAGGCTGGTTATGATTATACTGGCAGTGCTGAGCATACCAATCAAGGAAATAATTGTAGTGTAGAAGAGATGTATGTCCATGGAAATTATGTTTCCCATATATAATCATATAGACATTTCAAATATATTTAAATGACACACAGCATGTGAACAAAACTTCCACTATTTTTCATACATGTACTGTAAAAGCATTATTTTCGAGGAAGTTGAATTTTCGTTGATTTCGTTGTTGCACTTGACCATGAAATTTAATCCCCATGATTAATCGACCTCTCAAATATCGAACTTTTGTTTACCATTTCATGTTTTGTAATCCACGAATATACGACCCCACGAAAGTGCTTTTTATCAAAATCCATGAAATTTAATACCCAGGTAAATATGTGATTTTACATACATACATGTACCAGTAGTACTGTATTTATTACTTTTTGTGGTTTTACAAATGTGAATTATATGAACATTTTATACAGCAGCCTTTATAGGGCTAAAAATAAAATATTGTTTGTTTCCCTTTCCTGACCCTGGCCAATTACGGTTGGATAGGTATGTCAAAATATTTGTTATTCTGAAAAATATTATTATTTTTTAATATTTTTTGTTTTCGTGCTCTCGTTACATGTGGTCGTACCAGACTTTTTTATAACAAAAATTTCAGAGGGTTCAAAATATATTTTGAGTAAGGGGACTTTTTTGCTTGGGAAGGTAAGGAAGGGAAACAAACTATTTTATTTTTCATTTTTTTGGCCTAGCTGTGGGTACTGATATACCCAAATAAAGTAACGTGAATGATCGTTATCAATAAACAAGAATGTGCAAAAATGTATCACATGGTATAAAGATTAAATACAAGTCCAAAATGTCATATTACAAACCCATTGATAAATAAAGTAAGCCCCGTCCTGAAAGAAACCTGGGATCATGTAGAACCAAAAATACCTTTAAATCGCATATGCATGTATGTACATTTGTATACAAAACACTGAAATCAGGACCAGCTCAGAAAATTAGTGTGCCTATATTAAAAGTGTAAGGGACAAACTTACCTTTGGGGGAGGGAAATGGGGGGCGGCTTTTGAACTTGAACAAATACAGAATTGATATCTCGATATTTGGTTCTTTAGTAAAAGTATTGTTTAACTTTAAGACTGACTGATAGCAATGAACCTTATAATCAGAAAACGGTAAGTATACATGTATCATAAACATTCAAATGTTTTCAGGAAAGACTGCACTTGGTCAAAATAACTGATCCCAATAAAATGCCCAATCCTGAAAATAAGATGCAAGTCTGTTTTGGGTGCCATCACTACACATACCTACACAAAAAGTATGTTTCAAACATAGTTTTATTGTTAAAATCCAGCTTTACATGAAATTTTTATATTACCATAACTTAGTCATTACTTGTACTTGATATTTTTACACCAAATAATTTCTCATTTGTACAGAAAATTTTATTCTTTCTAGAGCAGTAAATCCGGATTGGTAGGATCGCTGTATATTGCATATATGGTTTATTACTTAATGAATACTTACCATCTATACATTGATAATCTGTCTGTACATAGTTTGAAGTATCCCTGACCATACATTGACCATGCAGTGGTATGGAGGTAGCAAAGAGCCACCCACATTGTATGGTATGTGAACACTGTTTGTAGATCTCAACAAGTTCCGAATCATTCATCGGTACCAGACAATCCGCCGGCTCATGCACGCAGCATCGTGAACGACTCAGGCATGTCTGTGTATTAGGACAGTACGATGTGTATGGTTTAGCACCGTAATTAACTCCCCATAGCGCTATCTTCTCCACGGCCGAACACTGAAGGGAGTATAGGTTAGACTGACAATGATCCGGTGTAGCACATGCTGAGGTCTGTTTAATTGCTGTATTCTCTGTGACCTCAGATACACAGCCTGTAAAGTAGAAACATATCAATATTTCAGATGTACAGGATGTATTTATGTGACAGGACACAGAATCTATACATCTCCGCTTTCAAGTCTAATAGCTTCTTTCATTATAATAAAAGCTGTGTGACTTTATAAGAATGTTCAATGGACAAAAACCACATACCCCAGAAATATCTAAAAGACCACATTCAATTATGAATACATTGTAAGAACTTTTCTGACAGGTATTCTTATGGGGCTTTTTATGGCATGCAAACACTGTGAAACACCCAGGGTCATGTAGTACATGTAGTTATTTGAGTAACCCTCGAGACATTATATCTAGGAAGATCCAGCTACACATGAACTCTTTGAAGCACTGATTATTGGGCATAGAGGAGCTGCAGGTAGTGGTATTTATGTTCAAGGTCAATGTGGTCTTGACCTTTGACCTCAAGAGCAATAGAGTTCATCTGTAGGACATGACCATGCAACCTATCTACCAAGTTTGCTCAATGTACATGTAGGTCACTCAAGAATTCACTTTAATAGTAAGTTAACAACTGGGCATGCTTTGCTCTGCAAAAGGACTAACTGACATCGTGCAAAGCTGAATGTGACCGAACTTCTTCACGACTGGCATATAAAAGAGAAAATATAACCCTACTCACAGTCAACAGTCATAACATGACACTTCAGTCTCTTAAGTCTTAACTCTCTGAGATGCTAAAACTAAAAAGCCTTAAATTACAAAGAGACAATTATGACCAGGTCGAAATAATCATTGGTCACAAATCATATCATCTGTTACAGAGTGGATATACAAGGGAGATGTTTCTGCATAATTTCTACATCAATTTGATCAAAACACACAGATAGCTATATAACATTGGAGCCAGGATCAAAATTGGTCAATATTTAGAGTCACGGCTCATGGAGGCCATTAGACACACACTGTGACACAGCTAGTTCATTAGAGGACGTAATTGATACAGTATTGGGATCAAAGAGTAGAGTTAGAGCACTCAATAAGTCAATGTAATCCATTGTTACAAGAGCCATTAAAAGAGTTTAATAAGTACCTGTAGATGTAGAGTGTCTCAATGAGACTGACTCACGAAATGGAAGACCTGACAGACTGAATTATGTAGAATTATTAATAATGCTTTGAATCAAGGAAACCGAATGATCAATATAATTCTCTTATTAACTGTATAATATTTGCAAGACAACAATAAATTACTATACACCAGGAGACCTGTCCATCACAGCACCACAGACAATATGACAGTAATTTCTTTCTAAAAATCATGCAATCATTACAATATTAATTATTATGATATCTAAACAAAGACAGGAATTGCTTTAATATTTTGCGAGTTCAGCTCAGCTGCAAATTTTATAGAATGTTCAACAATAAACATTTATAAATTACAATCCTTTTATCACAGAAAACATAAATTTAAACTTCTGAGTGATGACGTGAATATTAAATTAACTACTGTACATGTTCTAGAAGGATATATGTTCATAATTACACGACGTACAATGTAGTAGGACTAGGAGTAATGTTCATCAGACGTTCGGGTCATGTGTGCCAAACCAATTTTTTAAACTTGACCTTTAACTTGTTTAAGTCTTATATTTATACAATTTGATGTAAATTAAAATCATGTATTACATACAGGTACTTTAAGTTTAGCTTTTACAACATGTGTACCCCGGTATATCTAACTTTTCAACACTGGGCCAAATGTCTGTGTTTTACCCAATTTTGTTGATATTCACTTTGTTCACATGATGAATATTTAAGAACAATACATACAACCTGTTTTATACAAGTTCCCAACTTCTGAACATGACCCAAATGGACCAGTGTATCATCAAACTATAATATACACAATGTGGATAGATGCAACAACATCTATTACACCACAAATTGTGACAATTGTATCAAATTTTACAATGGCAAAATATTCGAAATGTCAAATGCTTTAAGCCTTTTATAAGCTGAAATGTCAGACGTAAAAACCACAGCAGGGATGTAACAATTTCTGTTAACATAATTTACGTTAAATGTAGACCTTTATTGTAGCAGTATCATTATAGTAGATTTTGTAAAACATAAAAGCCTAGTGAGCCTACAACCCATTTAATATTCTAAATATTTTATTAATAATTAATTTCATCTGGACAGCTATTTGGTCGCCATCAAATTGGGGAAAGAACAATAGAGGCTCCAGGTAAAAACAAATTTAATGATATCTTTCTCTTGCACAAATTCTCGCACTTTGAAGGAAAAATGTCAGACTTGAGTGCCTAGCCTAAGATTTTTGTGAGTGTGAGTCAGTCTGAGTGAGTAACTCAAAGGTCAGCCTTACATGTAATATTACCATTTTACAAAATAGCCGTGATTTTAAGAGAAATTTAAAAGCCCATTCAAACCAAAATCTTAACGGTCAAAATGTGGCTTTTTTTTAATTTCAAAGGTCCATTTTTAACCCAAATTACATGCGAGTCAAATAGAACCCCTGAATTCTAAACACTGGGAATCAAATTTCAAAAATAAGGCATACATCTATTTAATCCAGTACTTCAGATGAAAAGGAAGAAAGATTAAAACAGGTAAAACAAGATGAAGTATGTAAAACCTAATGTCAATTCTAGAAAAAATAGAGATTTTGTAGCTATCTTACAATTTTAGCATGTCAAAGAGACATGTATAACTCTTGCTTATTAATAGTAATAATTGAAACCACCGTACTAAGTAACTAACTGATATTATAAACAAATTTATAATACCCAGTTAAAATCTAATTTCAGACAAGCATCCGTTCTTTGAACCGACATTTCTAGATGATTTACTACCCAATCATTAAGTTGCAAGTCTGCTGTTACACTCGGTGTTGCGGCAGCACATAGGCTTTGACCCGCTCAGGTTCCACAGCACATAGGCTTTGACCCGCTCAGGTTCCCACTTATAACCTGGGTAAAGTGGAGCATGAGGGTTATTAGTGCGCAGAGGAATTAGGCAGTGGTGCAGACAGGGAACAGGACCTATTGACCCCAAAGTGGTGCCCTATCTATAGACCACCGCTCCTCACTATTGGGGTCACGAGTTCAAACTCCATGTCAAATGCAGACAGGTATAACTTAAATGGTGTCAGAAGTGCTTGATAGGTCATGCGTCTACACTGATGGGGAGATCTTAGAAAAATCTTCAAAAAAAAGGGGAGTGTAGTGACTGTGGAGTATCCGAGTGCTAATTGAAGGCTATGAGACCAACATATTAACAATTCGAATGATTGGCAAATATACTCTACATTCAAGCAGCATACAGTACCTGACAACAGTTTACCTGGCTAGATTATAATATAAGTTCAAAAAAAAAACAGAATTTTATTTGCATCCAAATGACGCTTGTTGAATACTTACCAACTATGAAAGTCACCAGTAGCAATAACTTTGTAGTATTAAAGCAGGTTTGACCCACCATGATCGTCCTGTCATCAGCATTGAGTAAATGGTTCAAGTTTTAATAGAAAATCATCGGATCATTTTAACAAAATTTCAGTTTTACACCTGTCCTTTTTGCCGCTGGAGAGAAGTTTAATTCCGTCTGTCTCACTCGATGAATGCGCAACTAAAAATTAATAAACCCTTTAATAACACAAATTCATAACATCCAGAGCGGAATGCACGTTTAAACACAAATCTAAATTGTTATAAACATTATCGCGAAAGTTTCGAAAAATAACACCAACAAAACCGTGACACCGGTGTCATCGTAATATTAGCACGCTGTTCAGATCACTTGAACATCGAGGCCCGTCTTTAATTTCAACACAGTATACCTGAAAAGCGAATATCAAGGAAACAACGCTATGTTCTACTGTGTTTCAGTGTATATCACAGTACTCAATGTATATATTGTCACATTAAGTTTATCTCAATACATTTATTGAAAATTCATATACATGTCTATAGCCAAAGAATGAATCAAGAATACTTGAATAGAGTAAATTCACCGATTATCGACACTTTAAGCATGAAAACAAGTAAAATCATAAACTCTTCTTAATAACGATTTATAATCTGAATATTTTTTATTAAAAACGTTTTCATTGGTCGAAAGTCTTAATATGATGTTCCTATTGCAATATATAGACCAATTGTTTGACAGTTTACAAACAGCAGTGAAATTACTGAAGAAAAAAAATGTTCCCGAATATCGACACCGATCCCCAATTATCGACACCTTCAAACTTTTTGAAAAGTATTCACACTCCTGCAGGAGAAACTAGCAAATACAATTAGATAATCAATTTTAACATCAAATACACGAAATGCATGTATTTAGAAGTAGCCCCATCGCTCTGAGTTCTAATTACACACTCGCTAAGGACATGTGTTTTGTGGTGTTTCTACTTCTTCTTCTTCTTCCTGTTTAGTACAGATCCCACTCTGGGGGCAATATCGTACTATTAAAATCGTATGAGCGGTGCAGCAAGTATTTACAGTGTGTGAGTTAAAAACGTTAAAAACAGCATATTCTTTATTCGCTGACCAGGTCCCTCTTGAAGACCTCGACGCCGTCGACGATAGTGGCTCAGGGAGCTGGTTCCAGAGTCGGATGGCGGAGGGGAAGAAGGAGTACAGGAACACATCAGTGCGGCAGAAGGGATTGGTACTCAAGGATTGGTCTGACAAGCGTCTGATAGCATTGTGCCTTAATCTGTTGAGGACAGCTTGTCAGGTTTCTTCTCAGGAAAGCGAGACTGTTGTTCGCCTTCTTTGCCGTGGTAGCGAACAAGCGGGATGTGGATGTTGCCCAAAGTGGAAGGTCATTGATGTACAACAAGAAGAGGAGGGTCCCTGGGGTACGCCGGAGGCGACTGGTGCTGTGTTGGATGACTGCCCTTCGACCAGTATTTGCTGGGTTCTGTTTGCCAGGAAGCTACTTATCCAACACAGCAGGTTTCCTCTTATACCGTTGTACTGTAGCTTGAGTGCTAGTCTCTCGTGGGAACCTTGTCGAAGGCTTTGCTGAAGTCCAGAAGGATGGCGTCGATCTGTCAAGAATTAGCTGGCTCTCAGTAGACCTCTTCTTCCGAAACCCATGCTGTTGGTCAACTAGTATCTGATACTTGTCGAGATGGGTCATGATCTGGCTATGAAGTATGTGCTCTATCAGCTTACTGCACACAGAGGTGAGCGAGATGGGCCGATAGTTGGCAGGGTCACTGTGGTCTTCCTTTTTGAAGATGGGTGTGACGTTTGCATGCCTCCAGTCTGATGGAACGGCACCCTGTGATACTGAAGCGTTGAAAATGAGCGCCAATGATGGAGCCAGTTCTTCAGCGTAGTCTTTCAGGAACTTGGTGGGGATGTTATCTGGGCCCGTCGCTTTGTGTGGACCCAAGCCGGCTAGGAGCTTCCTCACACCCTTCTTGTCTATACTGAAGCTGCAATTAATGTGTATGTCTGGATGAGGGCTATGTCCGAGTGACGGCATGTCGTTGAGGTCCTCCTTGGTAACGACACTGCTGAACTGTTTGTTGAGGACGGATGCTTTGGTGGCTGGGTCGCTGTGGGTCACTCCGTCGGCCCTCAGGGGTGATATGCCACTGCTGTCACACTTTTTCCCCTTCACAAGAGAGTACAGTTTCTTCGGGTTGCGGTCTGTGGTTACCATGTCGCTGATGTAGCGGTTGTAGGCCTTCCTACATTCGTAACCCATGTCCTTCCGTGCCTGCTTGTAGCGGTTGATGTCAGCTTCGGTTCCAGTGGTCCTGGCTCTACAGAAGGCCCTCTTCTTAATCATTGATAGTCGTTTGGCTTTCCTGGATATCCATGGCTGGTTGAAGCGTCTGGATGACATCTTTGATGGTACATTCGTTTGTATGGTGGTGTTGGCAAAGTCCCTGAACGTATTCCATAATGTGTCTATGTCAGTGGTGTGGGAGTAGCGCGAGACAAAATCATTGCTGAAGTCCTGGACGGCTGTGCTAATGATGGTACTGTCAGCCTTTTTCCATAACAGTATCTTTCTGTGTGGTGGTTTGAGTCTAGCTGCTGAGGTCATTGCCTGTACAAGTACTGCGTCATGGTGGCTTACACCAGGTAGTGGTTTACAGCGTTCTACCAGGGTTGGGCGGTTGGTTATGAAGAGGTCTAGTGTGTTGTTTCCTCTGGTGGTGAAGTTGACAACTTTTTCTGAGCTGGTGTCTAGAACAGTGTCTATTAATAGTTGGCTAATTTGTCTAGGGTAGTTGTTTCCTGTGACTATACCAGTTTCCCAATCTATGTCTGGTAAGTTGATGTCAGCAGCTGACCTTTATTAATGCACTAGACGTATACATTAGAGGTAATACAATTTCGTTGTAAAAAATATCACATTTTACGCATAGATCATCTCTATATTTATGTCACTAATAAAATATAAATTAAAAACAAACATAGCGCTTTAACAATAAGCCAACTTCAATTTTGGTGTATTAATCTATATTTAATTGGCTGGGGTCGGTATTAGGGAACTATGTGTTTAGATCGCGTATTATCCGCATCTCGTGATATTCTCAAAAACAAGGATATGCACCTAAAAGACAAAAAAAATACTGCATTAAGCAATGGTTACACGAAAATGATTTTAAACTGAATAGAACCAAGAGTTTTTGAGGATGTATAGGGTTGAGAAAAAAATCGTGTTTCAAATTTCACTTGCTAAATTTTGCTGAAAATATTTCAGTCAACAAAAATTTGCGCAAACGATCATCAAAATAGTTATTGTTGACATAATTTATGACGTCCTTACTATGTGCATCGTTTACTTTGACAGGTACATTATTAAAAGGTAATTAAATTGGAATTAGGCTAAGGTGTCGGTAATAGGGGGGTGTCGGCATTAGGCGAGTTTACTCTACTATATAATTATATCGAGTGCTCAGTGCAAAACTATTGTACATTTGTACATGCCTATAAATTGATGTAGTTACCATAGTTTGCACCGAGCCCTCGATATGCTCTTTGATGTAGCCTAAATTGTTTGTCCATCATCTTATGCTTCAAGTCTGTGATAGGTTGTTACTACATTATATCTTTAGGCTAGTTCCAAATTTTTCAATATTTGGTATTTTACCCTGAAGTAATAGAAACTGAGCTTTATTGCCTGATCCTTACCTAATCATTAGTTTCATAACCTGGTTGTCTAAGCCTAGTTTATACTTCCTTCCTTTCTGACGCCACGATGAAGAGGGATGATTAAACAGTTACATCACACGATGAAGGGGGATGATTAAACATCCTACAAGGAAAGCAGCACTCAGCAGAAACAACAGAACACAAAAAACATGATACATTAACAAAGGTAACAATAAAAAGTAAGCGGACACAAAGCACTTAACAAGGAACTTGCACCGACTAGCGACTGAAGTGTCATGACTCATTTGGAGAAGGTTTGACTTGTGTCTATCCCCGAGAACTGAGTTTACAAGTTATTTTTGTATTCTGGGAATAAGGTCATATCTGAACCACCGGACACAACACGACTTCCTGGATGACACCAATTCAGACACGCAGACGGCAGATATAGCCATTTGTTAGGTGTCCCTCAACATACAGTCAGCCACGGGCCCTTGCACTGTTTAATAGCAAACATTTTTATTTGAAGAAGATGATCGACACATTAATTATACTAATTATACAAAATGATTATATTTTTTAACAATGTGGTCTTCTATCTAAAATAACATATACAACACATTCATATATTCAATCATCCATACATACAAATCAATATTCATACTTGAAATAATAGTTATATTACACAATATACATACACACCCATCTCGACTGTAGTTAAAATACAATGACAATACATTGTAATAGTGAAAATATGAACATGTTAAATAATGTTTTGTCATCAGATACTTCTTATATTTTTATTTAAAAACTGATAATGAATTCAAATTTCTAACGGAAAGAGGTTATTATCCGCCAAGCTATGGTATCTATTGCTCAAAGTCATATACTGCGACAGAGAAAGACATCTATTACAAGTTGATATAACAGTGGGCAGAAACTCGGCTGTTGTGTTTCACCCTGAAAAATGCACGTAGCCCAACACAACAGAGAAAACTAAGAGACTGCTATCGCTGTAAATATGACTTTGCCTCGAATGTCTGAGATCTTGACTGTATACCGAGTCCTGCACCCCAACCATCGAACAGACAAAGAGCAGCCAGCTACGTGTACAACGATAAATAAATACATTTCTAAAATCCCAGACTGAGATTCACTAGACACTGATTGTAGACACAGAAGTACTAGACACTGATTGTAGACACAGAACTACTAGACACTGATTGTAGACACAGAACTACTAGACATTGATTGTAGACACAGAAGTACTAGACACTGATTGTAGACACAGAAGTACTAGACACTGATTGTAGACACAGAAGTACCAGACACTGATTGTAGACACAGAAGTACCAGACACTGATTGTAGACACAGAAGTACCAGACACTGATTGTAGACACAGAAGTACTAGACACTGATTGTAGACACAGAAGTACTAGACACTGATTGTAGACACAGAAGTACTAGACACTGATTGTAGACACAGAAGTACTAGACAAATAATACTAACAAGAATGATATCATAATTACAGACATCCCCTAAGTTCCTTCAGCGTCATTTTATCGAAAATTGAAGTATGTTGGATTTCTAAATGAATTTTTAATTTCTATCGTGTAAATACGTCTTCAGGTTAACTAATCTGTGTCTATCATTGTTTCTTCTTTTTTTCAATGAGATGTACATGATGCGTGGTCATTAATTCAATCAGTTTTATCTTTGTTTTTAATACATGTGCAGTAAAGTACATTGTATACAGTTTTTTCTGTTCTTTTTTGTGCTCGACTGAGAGACCGTCATTAAGTGCCGAGTAGTCATTCGTTTTTCCCCGTCAGATTGACAAGTGACCTCTAACATCGAGGGATAAAGTAAACTATTAAATAACATCTATATTAAATAATAACACTTTTATCATGCCATTACACGTTCGAAAGTGTTACACAACCACAGTTATATTTGGGTCACAAATCCAATCGGATCGGACGGCGTAGTTTTATTTTATTTTATTATCGGCCGGTGATCGGTTGGTTTATTTTTAGACGTCTCTTTTGAAGTATGCATTGACATCCGTACGATTCCTATACATTGGATACACAACGGATTCTTTGGCATCGTCTATTCGGGCCTATTTGTCGAATGTGCATAAAACAAGACATAGACACATAGTTTGCATGTTTATCCATGTCCAAACGTGAATCCAACATAGCACCGAGGGTTTCCACTATCAATGATGGTCTGATTACAGCGGCAACTACTTTCTCTGTTAGATTCTAGACTGCACTGACCAGTATCCGGTTTCAGTACAAACAAGGAAACCCGTCTGTTTTATTTGTGTTTATTTTCAACAAATCTCCCTTCGACCGTCTAGTGCTTCAATTCGTTGCGGTGTCTCATCGCGTGAGACGCACTCCTTTGGTGTGGACGTCATATACAATTTAGAGTCGTCACTCGGCGTAGAAATGAAGATTGCACCCACTGAGTGTACATAAGATGGATCTTCGGACTGAGCACAAAATTACTGAGATACGCTATAATTCGTCAATACTGGTTTTGAAAGTTCATCATCGATGCAAACAGCCTGGTAACGGTTACATGAATAGGATTTCATCCACTGGCGTGTCTGCTATTCCGAGATGATGTTCGAGTCTGCGTAGGAACATGATATGAGATTAAGCGTGCCAAATGCTGCAGACGAACCATTACCAAGCATGGCCATAGCAGTATCTTTATTCTGACCTGGAGAACACAGGACGACTTTTGCAAACGAAATAAAGCAGTTTATGTAGAGTGAAAATCTCAAATAAGAACAATTAAATATTTGCAATTTTCCAGAATAAGAACATACGAGGTATGTTAGTTCCCGGACTGATGCTATATCTCCAACACAGGTTGACGAATTTCGGTGAACACATAGATTCATTTTTTCCAGATCTGAAGAATACGACATTTTTCATATTCTTACTTCTGTTTTCGTAATACGGTTACCTTGGATATTGACGGAACCCGTATGGGGTTACTTTATCCTTCATGAAATACAAATTGTAAATTCAATCGTTTTGAAAATTGAGGACATAATGGTTATGGTGTAAAGTAGGTCTAGTGTAAAGGCATCGCTGTGTCACTTTTGGTGATGATTTCTGGCATCAAACGTGCGTGACATCGTGTCAATGTTATGTTATATTACATAGTTACGTTACAACATGGCGCTAGAAGAGGAATAGTTTTGTGAAGAAGTTCTACGCGTTTGCAGTTGAAACACTTGACTCAATTTGTTAAAATAGCTTCAGAACGTTTACAGTGAGTTTTCCGTGCACCGCAGACAGACAAGTGTTTGACTGGCAAAAAACGGTTCAGGTGGAGCATGTCCGTCTTAATTAGGGACCATGAAAGGTCGGTCATTTAACGTAGAGGAGGTCATTGGATGCTGTGATCTACCACCGCCATGGATGCATTCATTCCGCAAGTTCCAACAAACTACAGTAGGCCTACACATTCATTATAAACAAGTATGTATATATAACAATGGCAAATATTTTGCAAAAAATACCATAACATTTTCATACTGACGACTTTTCTGTATAATGGCAATACTTTTTAACGCTCGTCAGGATTTTGGCGCCATTTTTGACGTAAAAATGCCCCGCCCTCCCTCCAGCGTTGTGTCAGCCTCAACTTTTGAAGTTTTCAGGACTTATCTCATCATTACTTTGTAAAAATAATCTTTAATTATATATAGTTTTTAATTTTTAAATATGGAAACATGCTGGCCATCACACAGACACATAAAGGCGAAATACATGTAGTAGTGTTTTATTTCATTTAACTCATTCTCTAACCAATTTGGGAACGTAAGGTCCAGATAATAAAGCTTTGACACGACGTCATTCAAAGTATAGGCGACGTCGTTAAAGTTGCGCGTTTATTATAGTGAAAAGAAGTAGCTAATTTTTATTTCGGTCGGAAAAAGGCTAACATATGATAAAAAAGAACATTACATTTGTGACTTTCCACATCTAATTCATTAAACTCGTTGAATAAAATCGATAAAATGCTCGGCAGTGCCTCGCTGTGCCTCGCATTTTATTATTTTATTGAACTCGTTTAATAAATTCAATATGAAAAGACACTCATGTAATATCCTCTATAAACTGTACTTATTATCTTCAAAGATCATACACAAATATTCTTTGTTATCTTTTAACATGAATTGTCGAAATTTTGCGTCATCGCTCGTTCAAGGGTTAATGGCGAGTCGTAGACAAAGGGAGAGCACTGTGTGTTGAAGATTACAAACAATGCAGAAAGTTACGTCCCTTTTTACAATAACGCCATTTGCAAAAAAGAAAACACAATTACAGAAATAGAAGGTGCACAGGATAATATGGCTTGTTGATTGGATATGAATTAATGTTATTGGTGTAAAACATCTTCTAACGTTTCTGAATGACATACATATTTTAAATGAGTGTCAACTTATGCATGTCACGATGTGTAATTAAACTAATTTAGTACATTAACAATTAGTAATTATTGTATGTAGTCAAACCATTTCGACGCAATCTATACAGGGATGTCTGGACCGTCGGCTGGACCGTCAGGATTTAAAAGCAGCCACTTGCAGACAGCTTATCTGTCTTAATTATTGTATGGTGCTCTGGTATTGCACAGATTTTCTTTTGATTAATTAGCAGGGCCCAGTCCGTGACATTGTTGCAAATGAAATAATTATTTACAAAGTCATTGCAACTCACACACTGTAACGATGCAAACAGATAAAAGCACTGTGTACAGCTCAGCTAGACCATTCAATGTCGCTGCCCTGTGCTGTACATTTGCTGGGTTTACGGGCACAGATACTTGGATGGAATATTAATTTTATATAATTTTATGATGTAATTTAATATTCTTCAACCAATTAATTTAATCAATAAAACAATGCCTACAAATTTAATTGTTAAAATTTTTATCAATAAAACAATTGTGCTTTTCAGATATCATCTTACTAACAAGAGAGGAACAATATTGAAATCATGAAATCATCATCTAGCTAGAAACTGATAGTTGGGAGTGTTAACTCTTAAATGATGCAATATGCCTTTAATGTTGTTGTGTTCTTACAGATGCCATTTCATAAATGTGTGATAAACTTCCGAAAGTGCTGGCTGTTCGTTTGACAATTCTGCGATGACTGTTTAATCTTCTTGCTGAAAAAACCACACATTATTAGTATATTTTTTATGACATAAATGAACTGCTTTGCCACAGGAACAGGGGTTTAATATTGCACTCTATCAGTGCCAAAGCAACACAAACATAAAATATATTCACCTGTTGTCGAAATGAAACAATTACCGGTACCCAGATTTATCATTGCAGTTGTTATATTCCTCTGTTTCTTGTTGATGCTAACTGCATTTGTTGGTGTCAGAATCAACTTATTATGGATGTACTATCCTAAACTTGATACTACAAATATCTTGAGAAATTATGTAAATTTTGAGACACCCCTCAATCTAGAGTGTGACATTTCGTTGCCGTTTGAAAAATTTGATTGTTATCCCGAAAAGTCTGCATCTAAGGCTAAGTGTGAAGAAAGGGGTTGCTGTTGGCATGACAATGCTCATCAAACAGAATATGACAGCGATTTGGGAATATCAAAAAAAATTGATGTACCATTTTGTTTTTATCCAAGAAACTTTCCAGCTTACCATACAGAATCTCTTCAGAAAACCGCGACTGGTTTAAGGGTGAATGTAACTGGTTCACCACCTACATATTATCCAGGTGGTGTAGATAAACTTGTGGTTGATGTTATATATGAAACCAATCAACGATTACATGTAAAGGTAAGACCCTGCATGATTGTGTTCACATTGACAGAACATAAATCTATTTGGTAAATCAACATAATCAATGTCTTTGACCATTTACAATGCAAAAAATGATCGACAGTAAAGACGTAATGTACAATACAATAAAAAGTCCAAAAATTGTAAAATAGTACGAAGTCATGATCTTCAAGATTTGTGTCTGTGATAAACACCTGGTTAAGATTTCCTACTAGTTAAGGAAAGAAGTCCTGATCTTGGACATCATGGCATATCAGGGCTCTCGATCGACCGTTTTGTGCCTCAGTCCCCCAAAGTAGGCGAGAGAGCACTGCATATATTTGAATAGTAATTATATAATCCTTGGTGTTGCTAAACTGTCATTTCAAGGAATGTTCTGGGAAAATACTATGTGTCAAACAACATTTGTAGAACTTTATAATGAAAACACATACTGCTTTGTTCTGAAGAAGGCCGTCAATTAGTTTGAAGGTGATGTATAAGTGAGATTTTATCATATGTATGTAAAAGATGAAGGTTTCAAAATGTTAGATTGGTTGTTCGTTTCTTCACAGATTTACAATCCCAACAAGGCACGTTATGAAGTACCATTGGACGTTCCTAAGTGTACAAGACAAGCTGCTCATCCTGTATACACGGTGACTGTAAGTGATGCTGGACTTTCATTCTGGCTTTCTGTGACGCGAACCAATGATAATGTAACTGTGTAAGTATTATAAGAATGATTGATTTATACTACTGTAAATTCACTTATTTTTGTGGGTATCGAATGTTGTGGATTTGATAAAAAAGACTTTTCGCAGGGTTGTAAATTTGTGGATTACAAGACTTGGAAGGGTCATCCTATGTTCTGTATGGAGGTCGATTAATCGTGGGGATTAGATTTCGTTGTTGAGTGCCAAAACGAAATCAACGAAAATTCAACTGCCTTGAAAAATAATGATTTTACAGTACATGTAATTAACTTTAGGTTGATTGTAATCTATGCCTCATTCCTGATGGTATTCATTGCCACAAGGGTATGAGAGAAGGAGTAAGCCAGCTTCATCCTTATAAATGCTGAGTAGAGCAAGGGACCTATTGATCTCATAGTGTGCGCCTTACCTCTAGGCCACCGCTCCCCATTTACCAGTTGGCGCAAAAGTATTTGCAACAAGTAGAATATATATGGTATATTACATTATTTTCGGTTTTTTCAGGTTTTCTACAAAACATGTAGCACCGTTGATATTTACAGACCAGTACTTACAGTTATCATCAATGTTACCATCACCTTACCTATATGGTTTAGGTGAACACAGAGACAGTTTAATGCTGGATACAAACTGGACCCAGAGAACAATGTGGAACGTGGATCAACCACCCAAAGTATGATTATATTGATAAATAGAGGATCTGTCATAAATTATCAATTGATATCTACTTTTATTTAACCCAAGGTTTAGAAATTTTATTTGAGTGAGCCATTGAGTGTTCTTTGGTAATGACATAAGTGCCAAACCAGCCCAAAGAGGTTTAGGTAGGTAGGGTATCATGAAAGTTCATAGATGCATGGATCTCACTGAGTATAAATGCAGTACACAAGACCTGAAACACTATATTTCCTTATCTTGCACTTGCAGTGCAACCTCTGTTGAGCAACACCTTTTTGGAGCTGCAAATATTGACCGTTGGTTAGAGGTTGTTGCTCTACAGAGGTTAAATTTATAGTAAATATAGACTTAGGGAAATTTTGTTATAGAGAGGTTGTTGCTCTACAGAGGGCCACTCTGGAGAGGTTATACTGCATTGCCCTTTGTTATTTTTAATATTTATACCCCCGCACAACAAGTTGTAAGGGGGGTATACTGGATTCAGCTTGTCTGTCCGTCAGTCAGTCTGTCCGTCCGTAGATGCATTCTTGTGGACGCAACTCCTCCTACTGTTTTGGCAGGATTTCGCTCAAACTTTCACAGATGAACAACCTCAACATATAGATGTGCATGAAGAAAGGAATTTGTGTTGCGATGAATTTTGGCAGAATTATGGCCCTTTGCCCGCGGGGGTATATTAGTCTGCAGAATGGCGACAGCTCTATTTGTTAATGCTTTTTTTCTGGAGCATAGATCAGAAACAAGTTTCAGTGTTACACAGAGATGTATTCTTTGTATAATTGGTGTATCAATTATTTTACAGGAAGATTCCAATCTGTATGGTTCCCATCCATATTATCTTGTTATGGAAGAGACTGGAAGAGCTAGTGGATTTTTCTTGCTTAACAGCAATGCACTAGGTACGTCTTTGTGCCAATATTCTTATCTTGTAATTTATACTCAGTACTGTCATTTAAAACTCACACTACAATTTTTTTCTAGATTTGTTGACTCGCATAAGAATGCTTTAAATGGCCATACTACTACAAGATCTTAAAATGTGCAATACGTAGGCTGTATTTTATTAAATTGTATAGGTGTTTTCATACAATTTGTCAGAATACTATAAAAGAATACATTATGAACATTGTGAATGTCACGAAGTGTGCATTTTGAAATGTACTGAGTATGCATGTACAGTAAGAAATTGTTCTCTTGATATTTATTTCATTTTCTATTGATTCCAACCTATATAATTATGTTCAAAATTTTAATTTAGGAAATTCAACAAATTTTAATTATGTTATATGTATTGTATACATGTACTAGTATATAATATGTTGCATGGGCCAGTGGCCTTGGAGCAGAAATAAACACAGTGCAACCTCTGTAGAGCAACACCTTTTGGGAGCTGCAAATATTGGCCATTGAAGGTTAAATTTATACACTCAAAAAAAAAATTGCTAAGTAATACTCAAATCAAGTAATTTTTTTACTTGTTTCAAGTAAAATTTCAAGTAAAAATAGTTGTCAGAAAATAAAGTAATACTTAGTAATTAATTACTTATGAATTACTTATTAAAGGGACTGCCTCACGTATTGGTGTATTGCAAAAATAAAATTGTCAAATATTCGCGTTATTTTGGTATAGTTGCCTGTATATCATGTAAACAACCACACTGACATATAAAATAACTTGTAAACCTTCAACATTTTGTAGTTATTTAGTATTTTTACATCAAAAATTCTATAGGGTATTAATACCCTATAGAATTAACACTGCTATTACCTAAATTGCCTGAAATTTGTTCACATTTGTTGAAAACAAATCGAAAAACGAACCAAATACCTCACTGAAGTTTACGATGTAGTTTGTTGAAGTTACAATTCAATCATGTGTGAATTACATAATTCACAAAGCATGTTGGAAGGAAACATAGCGATTTTTTTCCAGGAAAAAATACTCAGTGGGCGATATCGAGAGTGGTTAGAATTGCTTATCTGCTCCAAATCTTTCATAAAGCAACCGTCAGTGGCTTTCTATAACATCAATACTTGGTGAGGGTGGAAAATCACGATGTTCAAAAATTTTAGCCCAATCTGTGAGGCAGCACCTTTAATTACTAAGTAAAAGAATTACTACCCAAATAATTACTAAGTAAATAATTTACTTAGTAAATGTAAATTACTCAGTAAATTAATTACTAAGTAATTATTTAACTAACCAATTACTTGTTAATTACTAAGTAAATAATTTACTTAGTAAATATAAAATACTTAGTAAAGCAATTACCAGCATCATAAATAATCAAGATACTGATTGATTTAATGTCTGTTGATAAAAACGTCCTATATGTACAGATTCATTAAGTAAAAGAAACATTTAAGTTTCTTTTTTACAATGGCAATTTAAATTTATAGCTATGTTTTATCTTCTATAGCTTTGGAAAAGATAAATTATTAACTTTTTTGAATGTATTTTAAGTGTGTTAAAGCCAATTTAATGGTATAATGTTTAAATTACCTCCCTTTAATAATAATAAAATAGCATTAATATAATATCTCAGATATATATTGTCCATCAAAATTTGCTTTATTAAGTTTGGCTGAGAAATTGTTAACAGACTGCATGTATGTAGTCACTATGGACAAGGAGTGATCATGGTCTATACTCCTCAAATTGGGTGTGGAGGTTGGTGGTGACCAGTAGATGACCCTATTGATTTGGACCATGGTCTACCATGGTGGACTGAATTGAAGTGCTATGTTGATCATTGTTGACCCTGGTCAACAAAATTCTTTACAACTGTCAACCATGCAAGTTATATTGCAAGTGTCGTCTGTTCACGTTAAAGTTTATGACGAGTTTGTATTTCAGAGTATACATGTATCTTAACATACTGTTCAAGGTACACCAATAAAAATAAAGTAAATTGGTATACACACAGCTTGTGTAAAGATGCTGTATGTCTGCGATTGAAAGTGGCGGTGATGTAGTCAGTTAAGGTTGCTATTACTAAAATGGAAAATCATTTTCCGCTCAACATTTAAATTTTAGTTAGGGGTCTGAGATATTGTGATAAAATTGCCCTAACTTATTTTACTGGGCTGTATACTCTGATTGCAAATTCTATACTGTACAACATTATTGTTCATACAAATTTTAAGTAATATAAATACTTAAATGTAGAAGTTCCCCTCATATTAAATAACTTAAAGAAGCATAATTACTTGAAGTAGTATTATATTACTATAGCTTAAAAAGTAAGTAATACTTAGTAATTAATTACTGTAAGTATTACTGAACATTACTTGAAATAAGTAATAACATTTTACTAAGTAATTTTTTTTTTGAGTGTAGTAAATATAGGCAGGGGTTCCATTTGACACAGGAGGGCCGCTCTGGAGAGGTTATACTGTACTGTCATTGTCACAGAAAAAGGGGGAGGGAGGAAACCTTATTCTACATTAACATTCCTAGTGTGTTAGATTTCCTTATTCAGTATTTGAGATCTTATATGATGAAGAATAAAGAACTTTGTTTTATTTCTCGATCCGTTTAATTACGCTGTCTTCTATTGAGATTTTAAACTTGAAATAGTTTCTTACAGACGTTATATTACAACCGTCTCCTGCCATCACCTGGAAGACGATTGGAGGAATTCTAGACTTCTATGTTTTCATTGGTCAAGAGCCTAGTGACATCATCAGGGAATATACAAATGTGATTGGTCGAAGTTTCATGCCACCATATTGGAGCTTGGGTTTCCATATTTGTAGATTTGGTTACAAGACTGTGAATGATACAATGAAAGTTGTGAATAGAGTAAGAAAAGCTAGAATACCACAGGTAAATTCTAATCTTATAATACATTGTACATGTGTTACCATAAACAGTAAAAAGTTTGTATTCTACCTTTGATTCCCATTGCTCCCGTCATCTTTCATACTGGTTAGTATATCAGAACTGGTTAGTATATCAGTACTGGTTACAGTGCAGTACTGGATACAGTGCAGGAAAACTGGTCAGTTGAATATGCTGCTTTATATAACTGAAAAATTGTTTAGCCTGAATGAACATCATCAATATTGATATAATTTAGCAATGTCTAAAATAAAACCACTACAGTACAACCTCTCCAGAGTGGCCCTCTGTATAGCAACAACGTTTGTGTAACAACCCTTTCAAAATTTGCTATTTACTATAAATTAACCTCTTTAGAGGTATATCCTCTAAACAATGACCAAATTTGCAGCTCCAAAAGGGTTTTGCTCTACAGAGGTTTTCGGCTGGCCCACTGTTGATTACTCATTGTGACCCTGTTTGTTTCTATACAGGATGTGCAATGGAATGATATAGATTATGCTGTAGGTAAACGTGACTTCACATCTGACTCTGCAAGGTTTGGAGATCAAAGTTCAATGGTTGCTGAACTACATAGAAGAGGAATGAGTTACATTGTTATAGTAGTGAGTGCATTATTATGTCTCCCACATATAGGAGGGAGGAGCATTCTTTCCGGATGTCTGTCACAAAGTTTGTACCCACTTGTTTCTCCTTAACCACTGGCTGATTTTAATGACACTTCACATAAATGCTTGGTACCAAACCTTGTTGAGCATGTTTTTCAGGAATTTTCATCCTAACAACTGGCAAACTAGCAATTACATGGAGCTAACTATGCCTAGTGTCAAGCAAGGATGGCATAACAGTACCATTTTTAATGACTTAGGTATGTTGTGGCCCTGGATTGAACCCAGGACCTCTCGCATTCTGGATGCTTTTAAATTACCACTTGGCAGTCAAGGCGGATACACTTTAACTTTAACAAATGTCAATAATATATTATCTTCTCATACAGTTCCACCTGTTCACACTAGATTTGTGTATTATTGGATAAATGGTGGATATGTTATGATGTACATTACAGGACCCTGGTATAAGCAATACACAGCCATCTGGTTCATACAGGCCGTATGACCTTGGAATGAAAATGGATATCTTCATAAAAAATGATTCTAATCAAGCTTTGGTTGGCAAGGTAATAACTACTTAGTGAATGATATTTACTACATCTTTCATATTTTATTACATAGGTTTTAGCTGATTATCCCTCATACCTCATGGTGAATATGAAGATCATTTAGACTTGACAATATCCGTCTTCTGAGTTCCAATTACAAGATAAAAAATATAGTGTCGGAAAAACTTTACTCTTTGGCTAATCCTCTTACAATGTGTATATTTCACGGATGCAATGTTAGTGTTTTCTGGATCCTTTTGAATTCACAGTGTCTCTGACTATTGTGGTCCTCTTGTTTGTTATTTCTTCATATTTAAACTTGATAATTGTGCTGCCTCACATCTGAGACTTTCATCACAGAGACTATGTCTGTACAACTAATACCATACAACATACTTTATCCTCATAGGGCTGATTTGCCCCTTAGGCCATCACCAAAGAAAGCAAGATTTCCTGTCTGCAGTCATTCCTTTCTCTGATATTTCTTGGTTTGTTGATCTATGCAACTAATGGTGGTCATATAATTTGCACTAAAGGTTTGGTTATATGTTTATTTTCTAGGTTTGGCCTGGAACTACTGTATTTCCTGACTTCAGTAATCCAACATCTCAAAGTTACTGGTCCACTCTTATCCTAGAATTCTGGAGGAAGATACCTGTGGATGGACTCTGGATAGTTTGTATAATATTTATTCTTTGTAAAACGCCATATTTTTTTAAAGATGAATTCGGATCTATAAAACTATTAAAGCTCTGGAAAAAAGGAACACCCTACATTTTTTAGAGTTATTAGTTCCGTACCAGGCATTGCGAGCGATTGGTATAAGTTTGGTAGATATTGTTTCATAGTTCAGTGCAACCTCTTCAGAGTGACCCTCTGTAGAGCAACAACCTCTCTACAACAACACCTTCAACATTTCCTTAATAGGTGATATTTACTCTAAATTTAACCTCTGTAGAGGTTGAACTGTATAATGTCCCATATAAAACTATGCATTATTTTATGTGTTTTAGCAATATGTATTGGTTATAATGCCCCATATTTTGCTGCATAGCTTTGTGGAATAAATTAGAAATGAATAATTTCAAACTAACCAAATGCATGAATGTATATTTTTCAGGATATGAATGAAATAGCTAATTTTGTGGATGGCTCTATGAATGGTTGTATTAATTCTACATACAATTACCCTCCATATTTACCAGGTGTGTTTACATGTACAGTAAAACCTCGTTATCTCGAGGACCCATCGGGACAAGCCAAATGCTCGAGTTAAGCCAGGTGCTCGAAATATCCGAAGTCTATGATGAATTGTTGTTATGACTAAGTGTAACTGTGTTTATAATGAAAACACGTATGATACATGTATTTGGTTGTAACTACGAATACTGTCATTGTTTATCAAGTCTATACGCAATTTGAATCGTGTGGACATTTGCCGAATTGAACAAATTGCATATGAAAGTCGTAATGAATCTTTTTACATTAAATATCAAACTCCGTTTAACGGTAAAATTGTAATAAAAGTTCGCATCGGCAAAAAGATAACATTACCCAAAGCGCACGATAGATCCTACATGTTTGAACAAACACCCACGCACAAAAATCGCACGTGATAAAATAAAACCCGGATGTAAAGTCGATCCACTTTCCAGCACAGTGATACGGCTCATTGAGTAAAAAACGTGCACTATATTATCTATGATAATTTATTTAGGACATGATGTTTAGCTGAATGAGTTATATCCCTGTGGTTTCCAATTAAAACGCGCGCGACAATTTGGAGACATCAAACGCCGCGGTCTTTCGACTGACTTCAAACGCGCCGCACATCAAAGAAATTGCCGGTACAGTTGGGAGTAGTGTTTAGTCAGAGTTCCATACCGCGGTATGAATTCGCCAATCGGCGCATAGTGTAGATTCAATTGACATTTAATTTTCTACTGTACAAAGTCGACGAATTTTGTATTCTTCAGGGTTGTTTGATAAGAATTGGATTTAATCGCGGACTTGATCTGCTTCACTTATTCAGTATCAGACGCGTGAAATTGTACTGTACATAAGCTTACATTCGCAGGTTTTCATGAAATACGGGAAATGAAAAGTTTTTGAAATGATTTTTACTTGCAGTTTTATAACGAACAGAGCCTAAATATTTAAGATTCTACATGGACGTCGGTTTATCTTACGATAATTTAAAAGTATGTGCGAGTCAGTACGTTCGAAGCAACGATGTTGCAAATAATAATTCTAGTTCTCGTATAAGTTAATGTTCCCAAATGTTGCCTATTGAACTTGTTCTGAAACGTATGCGTAGTTTAAATCACGCTCATTAATTAAATATCTTCTACTTCGTGTTTAATGTAACGGATCGAAAATACGGACATCAAAGTGTTAGGGATTACGCTATTGTCATAAACTGTGATTATCACGATGTGTGAAAAATACGGACCGTAACAAAATTTAGTATGACATTTTTCGGAGGTGTGAAATTTCGCTCGGATGATTGCCTCGAGATAAGGTAATTAATTATCGTTGAAAATTGTTGATTGGACCGACACCTGCGCTCGAATTAGACCGGATGCTCGTAATAACTTTACTCGAGTTAGAGGGATAAATTAATGTACAATATAGAGCAAATTCGCCGGGACTTTGAAATTTGCTGCTCGTATTACCGAGGTTTTACTGTACTTAGAATTTCTGTATTTTAGCCTCAATGTTATAATAATGAAAGATTACTTCTTTTTTGTGGATTTGCCCTTATTTTTTCATCTCCTTCTGTCAGAAGTTTGCTTTAATAATTTACTTTAAAAAAGTGTTGATTATCATAGAGAAATGTTCGCCCTGTATGTTTTGTCTATGAACAACACAGTTAATGCTCTTGGTTATTGTTAATTTCATCAGAGATGTTGCTTGTATTGGTGGCGCTGATTGGAATATACATGCAGCACCCTGAATCATTTTGAAAATATTTGCTTAAGTTGGATTTATCTCTGAACAGTTGGAATAAATATACTTTGTTTCACAATGAACATAAAATAAACTACATACTGACCACATGCAGTTTTCTTCATTATTAGCTATACATGTACGTGTACTTGTATACCCAATTTTGAGTGTGGCCTTTCCTGTACTGCCCCATCCAGGTACTAAGTAGTCATTTTATCCTCGCACTGTTCTAACTCTTACAGGTGTTATTGGTGGGAAGTTGTATTGTAAGACAATATGTCCATCATCCAGACAGAAGCTATCTCTACACTACAACTTACATAATATGTATGGTCTGATGGAAGCTAATGCAACTTATTTGTAAGTATATACATGCATGTAGGTGTAAAGTACAACCTCAATAATATGACCATCTTTGAGGCCCTTGGAAACTCATTGATGTTGAACATTCAGCTAAACTAAAACAGATAGATTGTACTTAAGATAGTTATACACTTAATAATGAAGTGGTCTTATTATTGGGGTGTGAGGATTGTTAGTCTGAAAATTATCGAATCTCACTAAAGTAACCTGCCCAGTTAGCACTGTGGATAGAAGGCTTGCATGTCCCTCACACATGTGGCGAAGATTTCCAGTTGCTTACGATGCTAGAGAACTATATTTCCAGTTTACTGAGAGACCCTGGGATAGTTGCATGCTCTTGAACTTCTGTAACATTGGTTACATTCATGTGATCTACCTGAGGGGAAGTTGACAGTTGATTGTGTAACAGCATCTTACCTTAGTACTGTTTGATGAATAATTTCACAATACTTGACTGTGACAATTGGATGGTGAATGCAACTTTCCTTCTAGTTTGGTAGCTTTGTTACTGTTTTAAACCACATTGGTTTACTTTCAAAAGTGAATACTAGTTAGTTAATTTGATTTTATTGAATTTCAGGGCTTTGAAGGCACTTCCTATGCATAAAAGACCTTTTGTTTTATCAAGGTCAACGTATGCAGGTCAAGGTCGATACTCGGGTCACTGGACTGGAGATAACTTTGCTACATATCATGACATGTACAGATCTATATCAGGTTGGTGTAATGTATTATGACGATATTGGCTCAATGTCAGAAAGCTGTAATTAGTCCCCTACCGGGGACTATAGGTTTGCCCTCCATCCGTCTCAAAAATCTGGATCCTGACATAACTCAAACAGTTTTCAAGCTAGGTTTATGAAATTTGGTACAGTGGAACTCGGTTATAATGAAATCCTAGGGACCAAGAAATTTCTTTCGCTATATCCGATTATCCCAATATCTGTCTAACGAAATTTCGTTATATATCTTCGGATATAACGTATTTCGTTATACAATGTATAGCTTGCTCTCGAAAGAATATTGTGCTCGAAAAAAATAAACATGTATCATGATATTATGATGATGCTGAACAATGTTTTGTTATTATAAACTGATAAAATTAATGTTCGTAATGAATGAGTACTATTCAATGTCTTGCTTTGAATCTATCAATATATACTCAGGAGGAAGTAATACATGATCCAAGCTGTTTCACAAGGTCTGCTCTTTTAGCTGAGTATGAGGCGCTTTGAATCATTCAAACGATGCAATTATTGTCTTAATGTTTGACTAGATGACATTGTTGATGTCTTATAGGAAGCACTCGTATCTCATCATCTGTGTTCATATTCCGTTCAAATATTTGTAATGTGAAATTTCGTTTTTTAACTTGCATTTACATTTTACAACAAAAAAAATCTTGTAAATTTAACAAACTTTAGGGGTATAATTATTAATTTGGTCAGATATTTTGCAATGTTTTACCTCCGAGGCGCAACCACCTTACACCTTATTAAGAATGTTTGCACAAACTAATTTCACACAATTACCGCCTTTGTTATAACTGAGCAGAAATGCACACACAATATTTCATCGGAACCTAGAAATCATTACATTATACCTGATTATTCATTATATCTGATTTCCCTATAGGCGGGTGGTAGCACATTGAAATACAGAAGGATGCAGTCTGGGATTTTTTTTTCTTTCGCTATAACCGAGTTTTCGTTATAAGCGAGTTCCACTGTATGTGGATAGGGGACAATAAGGGGATTATGCACGTCTAAATTTTTTATTCTGACAAAAGCATTGAAAATAATCTACAGTGGTCATGGCTTAAAACCGGTAGGGGACTTCTGTATTGCTTGCAATTCTTTAAGTGACTTGTTAAGAATAATTACTGACTATGGTTGTGGAATAAAAATGTCCAAGCTTGACAAATACTCTACCACTGACAGTTATCATCATGTGGCATCATGTGACATCATCATTTGACATCAACATGTGGTTTTAAATTTACAATGTATTAAAAACTCATATACAAAGCCTCACCCTGTCGGTGGTATTCGAACCCTCAAGCCCAATTACGACAGCGCTATAGTGACCATAATTAGTAGTTTTAAATTAATTTGAGATATTTTAAAATTATTACTTTCAGCTATATTAACAATGAACCTGGCTGGACTAGCTATGGCTGGTGCGGATATCTGTGGTTTTAATGGTGATACCAACTATGAACTGTGTTTGAGGTGGTATCAACTAGGTGCATTCTATCCATTCTCAAGAAGTCATAATAGTGATCAGTCAAAGGTATCGTATGTATCAGCTTTTATAAAACAGAAAACCTTGTTGCTAGTTGAGATGCCTGCCTCACTAAATCAGTTAGTTGAGCACACGAAACTGTTAAAAGTTATACTTTGGATTTCAGGGGCAAAGCTAGGCTTGAATTGATGTTACGCACACTAGCCTTGAAGTTGGTGGTTATGGTTGGTGGTCCTCATGATTGTAGAAAATTTGGACTTTAATGCCATTATGGCCATATTTATATTTTTACTTTTGAAATTAATGTTACACACATGCTTACATCCGTATCGCTGGCTACTTCTCTGGACTTTCACCAGTTTGTTTTTCTTTTGAATTCAAAATACTAGCACAATCTCAGCCTTTTTGATGTTTGCATAGTAAATTGTAATGGAAATTGACATATTTTCATTATGTTTTTACAGAAAGATCAGGATCCTGGTGCTTTTGATGCATATTTTGCTGCTAGCGTGCGAGATGTTTATCGGACGAGATATTCTATGTTACCCTATCTGTATACATTGTTCTACTACAGTCATACTACAGGATCACCTGTTGCTAGGGCCATGTTCTATGAGTAAGTATAAGTATGTTACATATCTGGGGAGGGGGTTCCTTGAATCATGTTTCAAAAGAGTTATGGTCCTTGTTTCACAAGAGCACCTCCTATGAGGGCTGGATGCTCGACTTTCTTGTACTTGATAGTACCATTACTCATCTGTGTGTGAAAATTCTAAGAGTAACCAGGGCACATTACTCGTGTATATAGGTCACAGGGCTACTTGCCTTGTCAGTATGGACTCCCCTTGTGATGGTGAATACTATGTTGAGTTTAAAGTGAATTCTTTTGATAGTCTTTGAGAAAATGACTCTACAATAAACTCAACTAATGCAGACGATCCCATCACAATAATAGCCCGACTTTCTTCAAAAAGTCAACCTAAAAATGTAGAAATTTTCAGAATGAACAAAAGGTTCATCACATTTACAACAATGCTTAGTGTCATGATAAATATCTTAATAAAGGTGTCAACTTATCTTTTTATGGCTAATGATCCTGTTGTTATTTATGCTTACAGTAAAAATTACTGCATATTTCAGGTTTCCAAGTAACAAGAATACATTCCAGCTAGATAGACAGTTTATGTGGGGTTCAGCATTGTTAGTTGCTCCTGTGTTGACTGCGGTACTGGTAGTTTATTTCTTTACATGTTGTAGATTACATTTCTGGTGGTCATCCTTGTTAATTCCCTACCGGTTTTTGACCGGAGGGGACTATAGGTTTGCCCTCCGTCCGTCCGTCAAAACATCTGGATCCTGACATAACTGTAACAGTTTCCAAGCTAGGTTTATGAAACTTAGTATGTGGATAGGGGGCAATAAGAGGATTATGCACGTCTAGAAATAATTTGATGCTGATCAAATTTGTTGTTGCTATGGCAACAGTAACATTGAAAATGGCCACAAACCGGTAGGGGACTTCTGTATTGCTGGCAATTCTTAATGACTTGTTTATACAGTAAAACCTCGTTATTTCGAGGGCCCATCGGGACAAGCCAAATGCTCGAGTTAAGCCAGTTGCTCGAATTATCAGAATTGTATGATGAATTGTTGTTAAGACTAAGTGTAACTGTGTTTTACCACGTAAGTGTTTGGTGCGCGTATTTGGTTGCAACTACGAATATCGTCATTGTTTATCAAGTCTACACGCATTTTGAGTTGTGCAGACATTCGTTGAATGTTACCTTTGTAGGTGAAATCATGTATAATGCTCTATTTGAGTTGATTTACGACCATTAAGTGATCAAATATTCATTGTTTTGTGATTGTTTCTCTGACTTGGATAACTTGGTTAACATTTAGATCGGTGACTCATAAGAGTTACACATAGCGTGAAAATTACTTTCACTATAACAAATGTTGACTCGTCATTAAATTTCTCCTAATTAACGCCTCGTAATTGATTTGTATTATTCAATCTTGCCCCTTGACACCTTTATTGTAGACAAACAACCGATTTCAGTGTTGGGGGTTCACTATTGTCATAAAATGTGATAATCACGATGTGTGGAAATCACGAACCACAGCAACATTAAATCTGACAATTTTTCGGAGGTGTGAAATTTCGCTCGGATGATTGCCTGGAGATAAAGTAACTAATTATCGTTGAAAATTGTTGAATGGACCGACACCTGCGCTCGAATTAGATCGGATGCTCGTAATAACATTACTCGAATTAGAGGGATAAATTAATGTACAATATAGAGCAAATTCGTCGGGACTTTGAAATTTGCTCGAATTAGGCCCGTTGCTCGAATAATCGCTGCTCGTATTAACGAGGTTTTACTGTATATTGTCTCTGTCTAAATGCATATATGTTAGCTGAACAGGTTTTTCTACACTTGGGGATCGGGCCTTAGACCTTTAATTAGGCATGAATTTTATTGATATTTTGGTAAAATGAGGAACTGATTTTATAGACGTAAAGTTTACGGTAAACATCATTTCTGGGGTAAACTGCATGATTTTAAATGATTATGACAATCCCTGGAAATAAACACGATAGATGGCCATACTGAAAGTCAATGCATATGAGATTCATGGTCTCAATTTTGTTATGATCCTTGAAATGTTTTCTGGAGTATATGAAAGTATAGATGCTGCTTCCTCAGGCAATCCTGTATCCTTACTAGTTGTTTGCAACTTTTAAATGGACGTCAACTACACTTGATGCGAAGTTCCGCTATGAAGTGTAGACGTGTATGAGTTAGGCATCTTTGGGCTCGATTATTTCGAGTTATGGCCCTTTGATTACTTTTTGTTGTATAATATATCTTCTCAACATTATTGCAACAAAGCTTTTGTAATGAATACCCTAATCATGTGTTCATCATGCATAGGGAGCATACCTCAGTTCAACTGATATCCATGTTCATATTATTATGATGTGTTTATTATTTTAGGGATCTAGATCAGTGAATGTGTTTCTACCAGCACACAGTGTATGGTACAACATGTACACAGGTCAGCAATATATGGGTACAGATAGCAATATAACCTTGCTGGCTCCCCTCAATGTCATCAACTTACTGGTTAGAGGTGGTAACATTATACCCATGCAGGAACCAGCTCTCACGACGAGTTATAGGTTAGTTCATTTATACATTTTTATCTATTTCTTGAAAAATGTAAATGTATGTTATCATAATTGTATTAATTAAAGACCAACGATTTGGCGTCACCAGGCCTTCATCAGGGTACGTAGGTTATGAACAATATTACAGAAGTATGAAGTATTTCTTGAAATGTTCACTAGAGCTTGAATCTGCTTGGCTGGCTTAATTGGTAGGCCACACAATACTATTATACTATCAGCTGGAAGATTTGGGTTTTGTATGTCATTGTCCTCTGTGATATTTCATCTCCATCTCTTTGATCCATGCAGAGAAGGTGAAGTTCTTCCGAGGCATTGGTTGTTTATATGTCATCTACATGAATTATAGGAAAATGATAAAATACCAACAAAATGAAATACAACACATCATATTGCAGCAGTCAAGTGGTTAGCACACTGGTTTATTAACCAGCTATGAACAGCCCTGCGTTCAAGGAAAAATCATGTGACGCACGTTTCGTACCAGGTACAAAACGTTGTGTACCTGGTACGCAAATGGTATGAAACGTTACGTACCTGGTACGTACCAGGTACGAAACGTGCATCACGTTATTTTTCCTTGAACGCAGGGCAGGTCATACATATCCTTCCATGTCGATTTCTGACTTGATGTGGAAGGGTAAGCTAGTACTTGTTGTATTGGAAGCAGTCCAGGAAAACTGGTTGGGTTCATTTGCTGTATATGATATAATTGAACTAGAAATGTGTTAATAGGACATAGATGCCACCACTTGCCAGTTGACCATGTCAAGGATCATTAAACTCATATGCACAATGTTTGAAGTCTGTAGCACTCATATCAGATTATGAGAAAAAAAGCAAAATTTAATAATTTCAAGGGCCAAAAGGCTGTTATGCAGGTCAGATTTGAATTAAAATATTTAAGTGGGCAACTACACATACTGACAAATATTCCAACAAAATTTGAAGACTTTTAGAGTTATGAGCAACACAAGCTGAATTTCATCTAATTTCATAATTTCAAGGGCCACAGCTCTACGAATTCAGGTCAGATCTGAATAAAATATGCAGGTGAATTACAACTGATGCTGACTAATACTCCTATGCAGTTTAAGACTGTAGCACAATTATTTTCAAGTTACAGACTACACAACATTTTGGGACGAACAGACAAAGGCAAATTTGGTGGCCTCCAAAATAGCATGGTGGGGAAAAGCATTAAACCTGAATAAACGAGCAAACTTTCTATTTATTTCAGCCGATTAAATGATTTCTCATTACTGGTTGCTATGGATATGACAGGTTGTGCTAACGGCTCTCTGTTCTGGGATGATGGTGTATCTCAGGGTAGGTAATCCATATCATACACTCATTCGGGCATCTGCATTGGGTGCGGGAAGTCCAAGGTTTTAATCTCAGTAGCAGTCCTGCTACTAAAACCATTCTTTATAGAATTGACTATAAAAAGCCATTCTTATATTTATTTATGAGGTTGACCAATATGGCTCCAGAATACCTTTGCTCAAAATTATTATAAATTATTATAAATAGGTAATAGAGAATGTATTTATCTACTTAATTATGTTAAGAAACTGTTGGTAATACGCTGAAATAGAAAGTTGACTTTTGAAGAAAAAGGCACAACCTAGCAAACTGAGGGCACAATTTTAAACAACACTTCGTAACAAGGAATCAAAGATTTATTGTTTTGTAGTCAATACTGATTGTAGTTTTTTGCCATTTACATATGATTCAGAAATATGCCTGTTATTTCACAGATAATAAGGGAGACTGTCCCTACTGAGGTGATCATTCTTCCGTCTGTCCTTAATAGTCCCCTACCAGTTTGCCGGCAGTCTGTCAAAAAATCTAGATCTTGACATAACTCAAACATTTTCCAAGGTAGGTTTATGAAACGTGGTATGTGGATAGGGGGTAATTAGGGAATTATGCACACCTAAAAATATTGGTTGCTATGGCAACAGATACATTGAAAATAATTTTAAGATCAAGGCTTCAAACCGGTAGGGGACTTCTGTATTGCTTGCAATTCTTAGCAACTTGTTTTATCAAAGCATTTGTTTGGTACAGTCCCTTCGATCACCTATACAATGGAATTGTGTGTAGATCACCGATTTTGAGTGCAAAGAATCCACATACAATTTGGTTAAGTTATCTTTGAGATATCGCTAGGATTTTCAAGTTCAGCATAAATCTTAATAACAAATAACTGCTTTTTGATATGTATTGTATGACATGCTTGATTGTGTGTGCTGTACAGTGGCCCCTATGAATGAAGTCATTGTGACGTTGCAATATAACTGATTAACTAAAACGCTAGATAATTGATGGATCTACATGAGCTGGTAATTTCATTGTTCTAGAATCAATATTTCAAAAGGTAGATGTATACCAGTAAGTTCTCAAAAATACTGATCACCCCTCGTATTTATCTGTATACTTTATTCAATGTTTAAGAGATAATGTACATGTATTTTAGATTCTATTGACAAGGGAAAGTTTGGATTGATCCACTTCACAGCAGCACAGGTAATCATTGAAATTAAATTTGGCTTGTTTATATTTAGTGGTGTTTTCCAACACTTTTTCAGTTTTGTGTAGCAGTCATTCAGTTGACCCAGTTAGCAGAATTTGCAAGAATGATATACCATCAGTAGGCATATTTACCTGCTCTTCCAGTGTCTCGAAGAACATAAAATGTCGACCCTGTATCAAACAAGGAACAATGCTCTATCCATTGCACTAATCTAACAGGCTAGAAATTGGATTTGACTCGAGTGTGCTCATCTTTGCAAGGTTTTGTGAAGTAAAACACTATACAGTGTAGGAACATAATGGACTGGAACTCTTGATATTCTCTGTTTTCTGTCATCTTATCAGGTTTATTATTTTAAGAAGTCAAAGCATTACTAATGATCA
Organism: Spisula solida; assembly: GCA_947247005.1. Classification (NCBI taxonomy): domain Eukaryota; kingdom Metazoa; phylum Mollusca; class Bivalvia; order Venerida; family Mactridae; genus Spisula; species Spisula solida. The sequence goes on along the minus strand of OX365944.1, from coordinate 67,813,402 downwards.
AAACGACGATTGAGCCGTGTCTGCATTTTTAAGTATAGACTATATACTGAAAGGTTACAACTCAGAGGTCTGGGCTGGTATTTATAAAGCATCTTAGTAGAAAACTTAAATATATGGCTTCCATGCCCCTATTTCCTGCAAATTTAAGAATAGCCCATGCTTCCTTAGTGATTATAGAAGGTCTCTACAAAATGCATAAAATCTATGTAAAGATTAAATAATCTGTATTTTTTTATTTAGCTATTACACCTTTTAAGAAAATTCTTAGTTTCTACTAAGATGCTTTATAAATACCGGCCCAGAGTATTTCTATACAGTACAGTAACATTAACTTGCGAAAATAAATCTGTTCCAGTTAAATAATGTTGCATTGTATTTGTCTTCTGTGTGTAACAGAGAAGGTTATCCTCCAATGTGTTGAGATCTGGATATGTGAACAAAATGGTGAAGAATATGACTATATATGGAATGGAGAAGTCACCTACAGTGGTTAAAATGAACAACATTATACAAACATTCCAATATGATGATAAATTCAAGGTAATACAATACTGTATAGCGGGTATATTTCATGGGGGTTTAATTTTCGCTATATTCGCGGTCAACATCGATAGCGCGAAATCTAAACCCAGCAAAATATTCACCTCGTAAATATACAAATTTTACAAAGGGAGACAATTCATGATTAAAAAGCAACGTTGACCCAATGTATTTGCAAGAACTACGTCGGTTAAGTAAAATACGGCAATAAGACTAAAACTTATAATAAATTACAAAATATAATTTGAAATTAGATCTTTGAATAAAAGCTCCGCGAGTCGCATGTGTCGCCTGACGAAATGCACATTTGTCATGGAAAACTATCCAGTATAGGGCTACATATCAGACTCACAAGAGTTCTCTAGTCATCTGAACTAAAAACGACAAAGCGATGCTCTGGACAAAAAAATGTCCTGATAAAATCAATCTGAAGGGAATCATTCAAACACTACACAAGCTAGAGTTATGATTCTTGCGCACTGCACTTCATGTCACAGCAAAGAAACATGCATTCCTATTTTTGAGTCATTAATAGTTATGGTGACAAAGTTATGCCACAGACAAGAAATGCTTATACAATCAATCAAAGGGTAAAAATTGAATAATGGCACCAGGTAGAGTTACGGTTCTTGTGTACTGCACTTTGACTTTTGGTAAGAAACATGCATACCAAGTTTCAAGTCATTCAACCTCATGGTGACAAAGTTATCCTCCGGACAAGAAATGCTCAAATTAAATCAATCTAAGGGAAATAATTAAAAACGATGCAAGGCAGAGTTATGGTTCTTGCGCATTGCATTTCGCCTTATTGCAAGAAACATACATACAAAATCTTGAGTCATTTGAACTTAAGGTGACAAAGTTATGCTCCGGACAAGAAATGCTGTAATAAAATCAATCAAAGGGAAATAATTCAAAAACTATGACAGGTAGAGTTATGGTTCTTGTGCACTGCACTCCGGCTTATTGCAAGAAACATGCCTATCAATTCTTGAGTCATTTGAACGTAAGGTGACAAAGTTATGCTCCGGACAAGAAATGCTCTAATAAAATCAATCAAAGGGAAATAATTCAAAAACTATGACAGGTAGAGTTATGGTTCTTGCGCACTGCACTTCGGCTTATTGCAAGAAACATGCATACCAAATCTAGAGTCATTTGAACTTAAGGTGACAAAGTTATGCTCGGGACAAGAAATGCTCCAATGAAATCAATCAAAGGGAAATAATTCAAAAACTATGACAGGTAGAGTTATGGTTCTTGCGCACTGCACTTCAGCTTATTGCAAGAAGCATGCATACCAAATCTAGAGTCATTTGAACTTAAGGTGACAAAGTTATGCTCCGGACAAGAAATGCTGTAATAAAATCAAACAAAGGGAAATAATTCAAAAACTATGACAGGTAGAGTTATGGTTCTTGCGCACTGCACTCCGGCTTATTGCAAGAAACATGCATACCAATTCTTGAGTCATTTGAACTTAAGGTGACAAAGGTATGCTCCGGACAAGCAATTTGTGACGCCGCCGCCGCCAAAGTAACACCTATATGTCGCCTTTTGAGGCGACACAAAAACGTGTGTAAAGTCTTTGCATGTGTATCAAATACCATACGTGCATCTTGTTTTCTCAACGTTAGAAGGTGTTAATTATAAGCAGGAGTATCAAACTTGTTAAATTTAACGATTTTGTTTGCAAAACGTGTAAATGTTTGCCGAAAAAGTACTTGTTTGTGTACATTTTCTAAAGATAGTTAACTCGGCCATTGAACAAACCGCTCAAAATAACAGTCGAAACGCAACAAGCGATTTATGAACAAAATAAATATTAAGCTTACTGTGTAATTTGTAAATATCCGTAAATCGTTCATAAATCATCAAATTTGGAAGAATAGAAGAACACGCCCTTATATGTTAAACTGGTGGGGAGCATAAATAAATCATGGACAGGGGGTTTAAATAGTCTTATAAGTAAGGCTGACTTCTTATTAGACTCTGTATACCAAAGAGTTTCCCTGTGCGCCCCAACAAAATCAAACGCTTTAAATAACTCAGACGCAGCAAGAGTACACACTTTAAATTCGCGGTCGAGGTCGTTTGCGCGAAATCAAAACACTGTGAATTCAAAAGGATCCAGAAAACGCCAATAATGGACCCCATGAAATATACCCGCTATACAGTATAACTATGGATGGATTTTTCTATGTCTGACTGTTGCATGGATTGCTAGGCACTTCTGTCTGACTGTTGCTTGGATTGCTAGGCACTTCTGTCTGACTGTTGCGTGGATTGCTAGGCACTTCTGTCTGACACTTGCATGGATTGCTAGGCACTTCTGTCTGCCTGTTGCGTGGATTGCTAGGCACTTCTGTCTGCCTGTTGCCTGGATTGCTAGGCACTTCTGTCTGACTGTTGCGTGGATTGCTAGACACTTCTGTCTGACTCTCGCGTGGATTGCTAGGCACTTCTGTCTGAATCTCGCGTGGATTGCTAGACACTTCTGTCTGACTCTCGCGTGGATTGCTAGACACTTCTCTCTGACTCTCGCTTGGATTGCTAGACACTTCTGTCTGACTCTCGCGTGGATTGCTAGACACTTCTGTCTGACTGTTGCTTGGATTGCTAGGCACTTCTGTCTGCCTCACGCTTGGATTGCTAGACACTTCTGTCTGACTCTCGCGTGGATTGCTAGACACTTCAATCTGACTCTCGCATTGATTGCTAGGCACTTCTGTCTGACTCTCGCGTGGATTGCTAGGCACTTCTGTCTGACTCTCGCTTGGATTGCTAGGCACTTCTGTCTGACTCTCGCGTGGATTGCTAGGCACTTTTGTCTGAATCTCGCGTGGATTGCTAGACACTTCTGTCTGACTCTCGCGTGGATTGCTAGACACTTCTGTCTGACTCTCGCTTGGATTGCTTGACACTTCTGTCTGACTCTCGCGTGGATTGCTAGACACTTCTGTCTGACTGTTGCGTGGATTGCTAGGCACTTCTGTCTGACTCTCGCTTGGATTGCTAGACACTTCTGTCTGACTCTCGCGTGGATTGCTAGACACTTCAATCTGACTCTCGCATTGATTGCTAGGCACTTCTGTCTGACTCTCGCGTGGATTGCTAGGCACTTCTGTCTGACTCTCGCTTGGATTGCTAGGCACTTCAATCTGACTCTCGCGTGGATTGCTAGACACTTCTGTCTGACTCTCGCGTGGATTGCTAGACACTTCTGTCTGACTCTCGCGTGGATTGCTAGACACTTCTGTCTGACTCTCGCTTTGATTGCTAGACACTTCTGTCTGACTCTCGCGTGGATTGCTAGACACTTCTGTCTGACTGTTGCGTGGATTGCTAGGCACTTCTGTCTGACTGTTGCGTGGATTGCTAGGCACTTTGTCTGACTCTCGCGTGGATTGCTAGACATTTCTGTCTGACTCTCGCGTGGATTGCTAGACACTTCTGTCTGACTCTCGCGTGGATTGCTAGACATTTCTGTCTGACTCTCATGTGGATTGCTAGACACTTCCGTCTGTCTCTTGTACTAAGTACTCACTTCTCCACATGTGGAGAAAAATCAACATTGATGACAAATTTTCTTGCAAGCCAATGTATGACCCTTTTTGTCGGCCATAACTCTCACTCACATAGTGAAATCTGACATCCCAATAAGGGAACAGAGATCTTACAAGTTGTGTGTTAGATAAAAGAAAATGTTGAATTAGGGACCATAGGTAAAAGAATTGAGGTGAAATTCAAAAACCATTTTGTGCTTGATCTTATAAATAAAAGTGACGATTTGCTAACAAATAAATACATTCTTTTTTACAGGTAATGAAGGTAGCACAGTTAAAGCCACCAGTCAGTTTACTGCTGAACTTCATGTTAGAATGGAACTAGTCAATCTTTCACATTGTGCAGAATAACATCATTTTGGTCCAGTAGTGACATTGTTTAAATATTCTTTAGGACTGGGACGATTTCAATATTTTGAAACCGGTTAATCGTTGATGGGAAATCGAATCGAACCGGTTAATCAGCGGCCATATTGAAAATGGTGTTTTCTTTCATGATGACCATATCAAAGGTACTTTTCATGTGTTACTATTTTATTCTTCGAGGTATAAAATAACATTTATTAGTTAAATATGATCAGACTGAATTTATGGATTAATGTTACCCAGAGACAGCCAGTTAGTTTGCTTGTTTTTGTGTCGATCAACACATTCAGGCATATTCTGGTCAAAGATGTATTGTATGCACACAGTATCATCAATTTATTTGCATTGTAGAATGTGTATTGTTTTAGAATGATTAGCGGTTTTGCAAAATTGAAACTGGTTTCACCTTGTAATCGAATCGTATCTGATTAACCGAGTAATCGTCCCGGTCCTTATATTCTTACAATCATGTTGCGATTAGAATCATCCATCAAAATGTCGGAAGGGCATTGGAACTTTATCAGTTCTTGTCTTTTGGCAGGAAACTCTAGACATGATACACTAGATATGATGACCACCGCCTGTTAAGAACGTTGCATGTCACTAAGCAGGATTTATCAATAAAATAAATGCTTCCAGATTGCTCGTAGTAGTGCTGCAGATGATCCCAGGAAGGGGAAGGCCTGTGAATCAGACGCGAGACGTTGAGTTGAAAATAGAAAATGTTATTACCATTGTGTCAGGTGAATTGTATGTGTCATTTGACTGACTGAGTGACATTTATTCTGAACATGTTAATAACGCATGGTCAGTGATAACGTTGTGGGTAGCCATTTCTTACGTTACTATGGCAGCAGTGCCGTTTTGTATGATACGCTCTCACAAGTTCGATTCTTATTACAATATGTATCATGAATTGTACTACTTAAGTATCAAATTTGAAGTAATATGAACGCACGATAAACATTATAAAGCACTGGATCTTAAAAAACGCCACTCATATATATAAACAAGAGGATCATAGATCCTTGGGCGCTCACCTGCTAAACATGGCCAAACTTTGAACTTGACCTTAAGGTCATCAAGATAAACATTTTGACTAAACTTGATGAAGGTAAAAGCAAAACTGAGGCCTCCAGAGTGTTAACAAGGTTTTCATATTATTTGACCTTTTGACCTAGTTTTTGATCCCACATGACCAAACTTCGAACTTGACCTTAAGGTCACCAAGATAAACATTTTGACCAAACTTCATGAAGATTAAAGCAAAAATGTGGCCACCAGTGTGTTAACAAGGTTATCCTATTATTTGACCTTTTGACCTAGTTTTTGACCCCACATGACCCAACTTCGAACTTGACCTTAAGGTCATTAAGATAAACATTTTGATTAACTTTCATGAAGATTAAAGCAAAAATGTGGTCGCCAGAGTGTTAACAAGGTTTTCCTATTATTTGACCTTTTGACCTAGTTTTTGACCTCACATGACCCAACTTCAAACTTGACCTTAAGGTCACCAAGATAAATATTTTGACCAAACTTCATGAAGATTAAAACAAAATGTGGCCTCCAGAGTGTTAACAAGGTTTTACTATTATTTGACCTTTTGACCTAGTTTTTGACCTCACATGACCCAACTTCGAACTTGACCTATATTTCATTGAGATACAACTACTGACCAAGTTTGATGATGATCAAAGCAAAATTGAAAGTGCTAGAGTGTTAATGGTCAAATGTCTAACGGACGGACGACAGACAAAAAACAATCACAAAAGCTCACCTTGCCACTTTGTGGCAGGTGAGCTAAAAAATGACCATTGGTATCAGTGAACGTTAGTTGTACGTTACTCTATTCTTTTATCAATCATCCAATATTTCATGATTTGTTTCATGTATAACCCTAATGAAGGCTTGGATCTTTCAACTTTGACAGCTGAAACTTTCTGCTGTTAAGTTGATTCTTTTTTTCAAGTGTGACTTGGGCATTGTGTCGTGTTAATTGTGTTCTGTGTTGTTTTTATGTTTTCTGTGCTCGGCTGTTTCAGTTGAGTGCTGCCTTCCTTGCCCGATAGTAGATTGAAAAAGGTGAAAAAATAAACAGATAAAAACATAAGTTGTTAAAGCTTATTTTCAGATATTTATTTATTGCATTCAATTCATTATTTCAAACAAAGAAACCTCAAAAACTGAAGTATTAATGAGAGACATAAGTGACATATAAATTATCTCCCTTGTAAGATAAAGCCCGAGGTAGACCAATTAGCATACAGGTCCTAACTAGTTGAGATCCTCGGACTTTATCCTTGTTTTTAACTGAAATATCATTGATTTTAGATATGAAATTTCTCACTTCTGTATTACCTAATATGTTAGGGCCATAAAAATTTATATACCATGGTGTGTAAACAACATGTAGCCAAACTTGTTATTTGATCTGATAATTAATGTTGCAAATATTTCAGCCTAATTACTACCATGTGCAATAAATAAAACAGGGATAAAAACAGAGTAATCCGCATGATAGGACCGGTGGAGTCTTAGAGAGTAGTAAGGGGGGATAATTTACTATTTTTCCCCATTGATATATACTCAGTGTCAATGAAAAGTTACCACCCTATTGACACTTATATTTTATAAGTGGTAACTTTCCAGAGACACCCAGTATACATTGATAGTAATCATTACTTGGTGCTAATATAAACAAATGTAATTTTTTATAAATATACACATATAATAACAAGAGGATCATAGATCCTGGGGCGCTCACCTGCTAAACATGGCCAAACTTTCAACTTGACCTTAAGGTCATCAAGATGAACATTTTGACTAAACTTGATGAAGGTTAAAGCAAAACTGAGGCCTCCAGAGTGTTAAAAAGGTTTTGCTATTATTTGACATATTGACCTAGTTTTTTAGCCACATGACCAAACTTCAAACATGACCTTAAGGTCATCAAGATAAACATTTTGACCAAAGATGATGAAGATTAAAGCAAAAATATTGCCTAAAGAGTGTTAATAAGGTTTTCTATTATTTGACCTATTGACCTAGTTTTTGACCCCACATGACCCAACTTCAAACTTGACCTTAAGGTCATCAAGATACACATTTTGACCAAACTTCATGAAGATTGAAGCAAAAATGTGGCCGCCAGAGTGTTAACAAGGTTTTCCTATTATTTGACCTTCAGTCCTAGTTTTTGACCCAACATGACCCAACTTCGACCTTGACCTTAAGGTCATCAAGATAAACATTTAGACCAAACTTCATGAAGATTAAAGCAAAAGTGTGGCCGCCAGAGTGTTAACAAGGTTTTGCTATTTTTTGACCTAGTTTTTGACCCCACATGACCCAACTTTGAACTTGACCTTAAGGTCATCTAGATAAACATTTTGACCAAACTTCATGAATATTAAAGCAAAAATGTGGCCTCCAGAGTGTTAACAAGGTTATCCTATTATTTGACCTTTTGACCTAGTTTTTGACCCCACATGGCCCAACTTCGTACTTGACCTAGATTTCATTGAGATACAACTACTGATCAAGTTTGGTGAAAATCAAAGCAAAAATGTGACCTCCAGAGTGTTAACAAGGTTTTCCTATTATTTGACCTATTGACCTAGTTTTTTACCCCACATGACCCAACTTCGAACTTGACCTAGATTTTATTGAGATACAACTACTGACCAAGTTTGATGAAGATCAAAGCAAAATTGTAAGTGCTAGAGTGTTAACGGTGAAAAGTTTAACGGACAGACGGACGACGGACAAAAAACAATCACAAAAGCTCACCTTGCCACTTTGTGGCAGGTGAGCTAGTAAAAAACAAAATGTTCAAAATTGGGTCAATGTGAAGGTCAAAATGGGGTTAGGGGATACAGGTGGGTGGAGAGTGTGCATATACAATATCAATGCAAGTATGAAAGCTTTGTAGCAAGCCATATAAATGCTAGAAGAAACGGTCAATTTGGGTTAACCGGACAGACGGACGGAGGTTCTCACTGACTTGACATTGTGGGGTTTTCTTTTGTTTATCCTTTTGTTTGGAAAACCCCATAAGCAACATTTTGCACCCCTGAAGCAATGGAATGAATAGAATCTAAATATAGCCTATTGTTCCACACCCCACAACTACATGCGGGCGAGTACGGACAAATGGACGGATATTATTTTGTTCACTTGTTTAAAAAACCCCATATGTAATGAGCAATCATGCTTAGGATCCTCTATATCTGTTTTCCTTGGATAAACACAGACAAAACACAGACAAAAGTTCAAATGTAAAAAGTACCATCACAGCCAGCGAACATATGAACAGGATAATAGAAGAAAATTACACAAAACTACTAAATATTTGGTAAATATAAATACAGTTGCATCTAAAGCTATGGATTTCCCTGATTAAACAAAGTCAGCCGTTCATTGTCGAGACAGGAATGTACAAATGAAAGTTACCAAGTGAACTGTGCAGTGTATAAATACACTTCAAAGTTCTGGATTTCCATGATAAAACAAAGTCTCCCGTTCGAACAATGTAGGAATGTAGAAATGAAAGTAACCAAATCACATGCATATTTATAAATAGTCATCAAAATATGAATGAATTCAAGCATAAATCAATAAAAAATATACAAAAAAGCTATCAAAGTATACATAAAATCATTGAAATCACTCATAAAACACTCAGAACTCATATTAACACACTAACAAATACACTTAAAAATATCAAACAGTTTTAATTAAATCAATCTCAAAAATTTGCTACAGTCACACATAAAACTATAACACTGTACATTTTTGGGAAGTAACTCTGTAAGATATACCATTATAATCCCATCAGAGTTATTTTTCTTTCACCAATACAACCACAAAATCAGATAATAATGCAAAATGTCTTGAAAAATTATTTGAAGTTAATTTATCAGCAAGATACATATTAAACTATCTTTATTATTTGCTTTCAATGGATTACGGAGATTTTTCAGTGAAAATAACAGTGAAAATAACAGTCTTCCCTGTGAGCCTCATTAACACATTTACAAATTATGTACAGTAATAACAGAAGATAATAGTAACAATTAACAAGAACAATAACAAACAGAATAATGACATGGCTGAAAAAGTTGATTGTTGTGTCGCCTGAAAAAATTGCTTGTCCGGAGCATAACTTTGTGACCTTAAGTTCAAATGACTCAAGATTTGGTATGCATGTTTCTTACAATTAGCCGAAGTGCAGTGCGCAAGAACCATAACTCTACCTGTCATAGTTTTTGAATTATTTCCCTTTGATTGATTTTATTAGAGCATTTCTTGTCCGGAGCATAACTTTGTCACCTTACGTTCAAATGACTCAATATTTGGTATGCATGTTTCTTGCAATAAGCCGAAATGCAGTGCGCAAGAACCATAACTCTACCTGTCATAGTTTTTTAATTGTTTCCCTTCGATTGATTTTATTAGAGCATTTCTTGACTGGAGCATAACTTTGTCATTAATTATGTCGATTTACCAAATAAATGAATGTATATAAACTGTAACACTATACGAGTATTATCAAACGTTAATAAATACTCATGTACGATACATTCAGTGATTTTTCTTGAACAAAATGCAACAGCCTGTGCCCATAAAATTGGGAAATTTTAGCGCGACAATTCGCGAAATTGGGAATTATAAAAAAAGATTTGTTTGGTTAAAATTGTTCACACTTTGCTATTTTCTACTGATAATACTCAAGTCATACAAATGTATGTAGCAATGACTTTTGCAAGTTTGAAAATCTATTGTTTTGACTTTAAAAACAGCCATACCATTAGTTGCTTTTAAAGCAGCAAGAAAAAAACTGAAAAGGGGGAAAATATGCATTCTTTTTAGGAAAATATTATGACATTTTGGGAAAAATGGAGGTTATTTTGCTAGGGGAAGGGGCGTGTATTCAGCCCCAAAAAATCACATTAAATAATCAACTTAAATTTATCACTCAACATCAAAGTACAGCAGTATGACAATAACAATAATAATAATGTCTTTATATTCTGTGAATTACACAGCATAAGTTAACATTTATAAAGGCAAAATAAAATAAATCTGTAAAAAATACCAACCTAATTAATTTATGGAATTCATTTATGGAATAATGATTAATATGTTTTTTGTCAGTTCCATAAATGACTCAGTTATGAGCCTGGAACCAGTGATTGCAATCATAAATAATTGTGGTTTCTCTTATAAATCTCTTGGCATACTTCAATCCATTAAAACCTCAAATACCTTGTTATTATGCAACACAATAGAACTCTAGAATTCTTCAGGGTACTGTTTTATCAAAGAACTTTTGGATATATTACAATTACACACATATTCATCTCCTTTATAAATTTTTAACAAATTCAAATTGTGGTAAAGAGATGTTCAATATTAACAAGAGGGCCCAAAGGGCCCTAGGTCGCTCACCTGTCGTTGTAGTGCATGCAAGCCCTGTGATTTGACCTAGTGATCTCACACTTGACCTACATTTTGTTGAGATGATTATTGTGACTAATTTTCATAAAGATGAGGCTAAAATGGTGACCTCTAGTGACTACACAAGGATTTCCTATGATTTGATCTAGTGACCTAGTTTTTTACCCAAGATGACCCATATCAAACTTGACCTTAAGATTGCGCTAAAATAATCATTGTGACAAAGTTTCATAAAGATGAGGCTAAATTGGTGACCTCTAGTGACTAAACAAGGTTTTTCTATGATTTGACCTAGTGACCTAGTTTTTGACCCTGGATGACCAAATATAAATCTTGACCTACATCTTGCTGAGATGATCATTGTGACCAAATTTCATAAAGATTAGGTCAAATTTATGACCTCTAGTGACTACAAAGGGGTCTTCTATGATTTGACCTTGTGACCTAGTTTTTGACCCCAAATGACCCAATATCGAACTTGACCTAGATTTTGTTGAGGACCAAGTTTCATAAAGATTAAGTCAAAATCATGACCTCTAGTGACTACACAAGGTTTTTTCTATGATTTGACCTTGTGACCTAGTTTTTGACCCAGGATGACTCAATATCGAACTTGACCTAGATTTTGTTGAGATAATCATTGTGACCAAGTTTCATAAAGATTAGGCCAAAATTGTGACCTCTAGAGAGGACACAAGGTTTTTCTATGATTTGACCTAGTGACCTAGTTTTTGACCCCGGATGGCCCAATATCAAACTTGACCTAGATTTTGTTGAGATGATCATTGTGACCAAGTTTCATAAAGATTAGGCCAAAATTGTGACCTCTAGAGAGGACACAACCCAATTGTTGACGGACGGACGACGGCTGAAGAGTATTCACAAAAGCTCAGTCTGTCACTTTGTGACAGGTGAGCTAAAAATGTTTCAGTTAATGAACACCAACAAACCGTATCTATCCCCTATCTGTAAATGAAAAAGCTTTATAAGAATTTTAAATTTGAGAGTAAGTTTAAGATTCCTGTAAGTGCTTTGATAAAACAGTACCCTGGTGTTTTCGTGGTTGCACTGTAAGAATATTTTGAAAATAACAAACATGATAGGACGATAGATAAGCTTGGAATATTAGTAAGTGACACTTAAAGTTGCCAGTCTATAGTTATAGTAAACATGGATTCCATTTGACTCAGGAGTAAGGGCCGGTTTCGACTTGAAATTTCCAAAAAGCCGTATTTTGACCCTCAAGATTTTGGTTTGTAGGGTCATTTTCTCTTAAAATCATGGGTATTTTGCATACCGGTATAAAGTGGTAAAATTTAGTCAAAAGTATCAAAATGGCCTAGGGATTCGGAAGCTTGTGGGACCCCTGAATATAGGTACTGCATTTGACAAACCCAATTTAACTGACACCCCATGTATAAAGTCTGTGGAACCATCAGATGTGTTAGTTTAAAATGTTCAGCATTTTTTATAAGGTCACAATCTGGGGTAGTATTCAATATTGATCTTACTTGACTTAAGGATAAGGACAACCAATCAGATCACACCATATTAAACTCTTAATCAGTACAATGCGATATGATTAGCTGTCCTTATTCTCCAATTATAAAAGATGAAAGTTGAATACCACCCCAGGTCAATAATATGTACATTGTAATTTGCAAGCTGAGCATATCTTGTAGATGTACAAAATTGCAATAAATATTGAATTGTTTGGCTAAACAAGAAAGATGATGACAGTCCAACCTTTGTTCATCACAATATCAGGTGCATATAAAGGTGTCTTCTTTGAACCCACATTGTTGAACACTAGCACATATCCTGCAAAGAAAAGTCGAATTAAATGAGGCATTCAAGGTCACAGCAACGTTTTAAATCCAACTTTCAGAGAAGTGGTGATATTTTACTTTTAACATGTTGGTCCTATCATAGGTCAGTCTATTGATAGAAAATCATGTCTGAGAATACTTCACCAGTCTTCAAAGTGACAAGGGTGTTGGACATAACCTGGAAATGAAATCTTATTTTATTATCTATTGTTTTTGATGTCGATAGGTCAAATGAAAGGTGGGCCCTTTTAATCAGTTTTTTCCGTTCAACTGAGACAGTCCTAGTGCATGACCATTTGACTATACCCCTGCCTAATTGGCCAATGGTTTCAAAGGAAGAGACAGAAAGTTTCTGTGGGTGAGCTGCATTAGCTTGTTCTGAATAGACTCCTGGGTTCTTTAATTAGTGTCCTTGGTGTATAGCACTGATACATGCGAGACTATCTCTGGGTTTCCAACCAGTTCATCTCTAGTTGGGTGGGAAACAATGAAAAGCGTTTCTGAAATTTCCAGTGCACCAGCCGAGATTCAAAACAGGGACATTCAAATTCGTAGTCCAGAGCACCCAACACTTGGTCACCATGAGATAAAATGTGTGGTCTTGGTTGATAGGACTTGTCCCTTGGCGCAACAATCTTGTATCTATCATTCGACTTTAAATGATAATAGTGGTTATATTAGTGTTTTTTGTACCAGGTGGTCTCTCATACAGGTTAGACTATAATTATAACTAAAATACTTCTCAAGATACCTGTGTGACACAAAGAGTATTAAGATCACCAAATTTGTAGCAATATTTTGATGAGTATTGTGTACAAGACAATCATAGTGAATGTCTGTCCAGATCAGCTAGACACTAACTATCATACGGACACTGACTGCACTATCACAGAGAATACAATAATTACATAGCAATAGAATATAAACAAGAACCATTAAGAACATAATGACTGTCATTTAAGCTGGGATACACTCGTTTAGACTTCTAATTAATAAAATCAATGGTATTCCAATCAACAGAATAAGATAAGACCAGTGTGGTGGCGGAGTACAAACATTACGTGTTAAATCAGCTAGTGATGTGATATTAAACTATGGTATATGTTGCACTCAATGAGGTTACAGACTTTGGTAAAATTAGAGTCATGGAAATTTCATGAAAACCAGATTTTTACACAAGGGTCATATGTTATGATTTGAAACACATGTTGCAATGCCTAATTTTAAAAATGGTATATTTGCTGTGGGTTTTTCTTGAAAAGGACATGCTATTTTAGTAATTTCTCAAATTTTCAGCAAGGCAAGTTCCTTGTTCAGCCTCTGTTTGGCTACGGGCCTGGTATTCTTGTTTTATAGGCAAGGTTAAGATTTGCAACGAAGGTGACCTTTACCTGTGCAAGCAACAATATGAAGCAATTTATTGATAACAGGGTATTTACAGCTTGCTAGCAGTACAAGCAGAGATTAAGGTCACAGCAATGCATGAGAATGCAGCTTGCTAGCAGTACAAGCAGAGATTAAGGTCACAGCACTGCATGAGAATGCAATTATAATCATACTACTCAATGTTCCACCATACAATTAAAAAAAGGTTGCCTCATAAAGACAGACTTAGTGTGATTACAAGTCTGACAGTAATTAGTGTCAACAATGACAACAGACTTAGTGTGATTACAAGTCTGACAGTAATTAGTGTCCCCAATGACATTTCCTAACTTTCCCACAATCTATTACTGTAAACCAAGAAATTACTTTGCACGATTAATAATTTCACGGAGTTCCCAAGTGGTAAAATTTTGCGTAATTAAGTTGCCGCAAAAGTGCTAAAATCATTAAATAAATATGGACATTGCGGGAAACTGTGGTTGATATGGCAACAGACATATTGACAATAGCTTTAAACCGGTAGGGGACTTCTGTATTGCTTGCAATTCAGTACGTCATATCTCGATTTGTTCAATTACGTCATTTTACTTAATGAAACTGGGTCACTCGTTTTAAGGGTTTCAGATTTTTTGTTGCTGAAATCGGGCCTTTCAACGTTTTAATACTGTTACTTAACTTTTAGACTGTAGGCTGCTAAAACTATGTAGTTCAGCAGTTTTACTGTTGTTACTAGGTCATTCAGCGTGGGCTTTCTGCCTTTTGTTTGCTGAATCTTTTCTATTCAGTTTTTAAACAATGAGACTAGGGGCGTTTAATTTTCTTGGTCGGTAGTATGTTGGGCACTTCTTCGTTTTAAGATTTCTTACAGCTAAAGCGGGGCAATATAGTCCTTTTGCTGTGGAAACTGGGTCATTCAGCTAGTTAGTAGGTCATCCGACTATACGGGCCTTTCAACGTTTTAATACTGTTATTTAACTTTTGAGACTAAAGGCTGCTATAACTATGTAGTTCAGCAGTTTTACTGTTGTTACTAGGTCATTCAGCGTAGGCATTCCGCCTTTTGGTTGCTGTATCTTTTCTACTGGGTCATTCAGCTAGTTATAATTTATTATACTTTTCAACAGCTTGGACTTGGGCGGATCTGCGCTTGTTTAGTTGGGCATTGTGCTTTGTTTGTTTTTAATGTTTTCTGTGCTCGGCTGGTTAAGTTGAGTGCTGTCTTCCCTGTCTGACTTAATATACTCTTTTTGTAGTTGAGAATATGCTGACAATAGCAAAACGCGAAAGGTAGTATTCGTGAAAGTAAACTGGTTTACAGTACCCATACGACTGTACTTGTAGACAAGTGTGTTTCATCAAGAGATTAACATCAGAGACATAGCATCGAATCAAGTGTAGTTAACTTAGAATGCCATAATTTTATTTAAACAACAACAAAATCATTCAACGTTTTAGCATCTTGTATTCATTGAGATACTTTCAAAATTCTTTCTGAAAATGTCCACTTTTTGCCGATTTACTCTTATATTGGCAGTACAGATAGCTTAATCGAAAACAAACCATGATAACCCTAATTGGCTGACCTTTGAACTGTAAAAGCATGTACAACATGTGAACAGTATGACTATGACTAGTATTATAGGCCGATACAAAAGAAAGTGTTCTAAGTATTAACCTTACAGGCAAAACTCTACAGAATAAAAATGCTCCAACATCCTAAGGAACTGTGAACTCACGGTTGTACAAATTGTTGCATAGTTTTGGTTAAAATTCAAATCTTAAATAAAACCACTATTGTGCAGACCAGACCAGAATAGCCAATTGCTGGCTCTTTCAGGGACCATAATACTGGAACTAATAGAGAGAATATAGCCAGTTCAAGACAGCAACCAATATCTTAAGCAACAAGATGCTTGTTACACACCTACTAATGAGAAATTGTATATACAGAATAAAGTGCACGAAGATTATCCCAAGGTTCTCAGTATTTAAAAATTATCGTTTACGTAAATCAAAAGTTGAGGCTGAAATTGCACCAAATAACATGAGAATGCATGAGAGTGTGAAAGAGAGTGAGAGAATCGGAAAAAAACACACAAAAAAACACTTTGAGTACATTTTTGACACTATTGTTATGTACAGATCACAGGAATTTGAAATTATTTCAATAAAATATTATACAAGTCAGTCCATCACACATCCCTCTACATATATATATATATATATATATACACTTAACCAATGTTCTAACTACACCGACTAGAAAAGTGAATATCTCAGAAACCGTTGTATTAATTCACTCTATTTTTTGAAAACAAGTCTAAATTGTTAGTAGGATGTTTTTGCAACCCAGTCTGTGTAATATTGAGCACCGAGGCATGGCGATATACAATATCGATTTTTGTACACGTGCTATTGAATGTTGGCGGGAAACCCATTCCACGTTGTAGATGGCCTTTTAGTCGTAAGTCCATTCAGACAAACAAATTAGGGTTCGTATGCCATTTCAAGAAAGGACCAGACATGTGGATAGTTGAGGTAGTGGTTCGTGTTGACGGGGGATAAACCGGCTAATGATAATCTTGTTATCTTTGGTTGTAGAATATGGGTGTAAAATTCAACCACAAACATTACCAGTTCATCATTTGGAATTTATTTTATTATATCAACATGAAAACACCAATATAATGTCGTTTTTAGTGTAGGGACTGAAACCAAAAGTAAAAACATTTTTAAGAGTGTTTTATCCTCTGTCAACTCAAACCACCTCACCACCTCACCAACGACCCTTAACCATGACCCTTTCTTCAAATGATATACTATCCATGTTATGTTATCGACTAAGAAGCGATTTATAACATGGAATCGAATTCCCGTCTAAAATTTCATAGCACGCGTACAAAAGAGCATATTGCACCGTCATGCCTCGGTGCACATTATTCTACGGAGTGACTTGTAAAAACATCATAACATTGTAGACGATATCGATTTAGACCCTTTCACAAAAAATCACGTGGTTCAATGCAACGGTTCCAGAAATATTCAAATTTAAATTCGGTGTAGTTAGAACATTGGTCAAGTGTATATATATATATATAATAGAAGGAATGCAACGCCTTTTCACTCTGAAATGGAATCTTGCAGTCTGTGCTATTTATATGTACCAAATCTTATCGACAATCAATATATTTTCCTGAATTTCACGAACAATTCGTGATTTACTTCTCGAAGTTCAATATCTAGTCGTTGTCGGTGCCATTCTGTGTCTTCACAAACCACGCCTTGAGCTTAAGTTTTTATATGGGAAATCCTGTATTTTCCACTCACGGTCAGATGATTTTGTTATTTTTAACACATCGGTCCACGATTTGTGCACCGATCCAAGTGAGTAGCTAAGGAATGTCACTGGTTTGTAAATATTACTGATTTGTCACCAAGAAAACGTGCAACGGTTGGAGATAAATGTAAAATGATCAATAAGAAAGTCTAGAGTCACTCCCACTTTGTATAAACACTTAACAGCATTCCTTCTATAATTATAAATATATGTAGAGTGATTTGTGATGGATCAATTTGTATAATATTTTATTGGTAGAACTTCAAATTCCTGTGTACAGATGAATGAATGTATTTCAATGTAATAAAGAATGAGAGAAAAAAGATGTTTTTTACACACGTATGCCCGGCATGGCAGCCCAATAGTCAGCAATGGTAAACGTTACAAAGACCTTGACCTTTGACCTACTGAACTCAAATTTGATGAGTCATCTACTGTTGATGACCAACCTTCATGTAATGTTTGAGGTTCGTAGGGTAAAGCGTTCTTAAGTTATTGAATGGAAACCATAATATGGTCTACCGACCAATTAACCAACAGACCGACCAACAAGTGCAAAGCAATATACCCCCTCATCAAAGATGGGGGGGGGGGGGGGCATTATTAACTAATTAAAACCCATGTGTCAATATTAAGTTTTCATTTTTACCAACAAACCTAAACACTCACAAGTATGGATGATTTTACGTTGAACGAGGACATTATACATGTTATCAATATAAGATTACATCTCAATGTCATCCAACATCAAACCAGAGTTTCCTATTCTAAATTCTTCTAATCAAGATTGTATAAAATGTTGAGTTAAATCAATGACAACCACTCCAGTAGTTACATGATAGCGGTATAAGTTGAACAGTTGTACTAACCAGCATTGCGTTATGTACGCAGATTATTCCAAGATACATACATTAATGTTAATTAAAATGTAAATTACTAGACTTGAATAACAGCAAACCACGGAACTAGTACTGTGGAACTACTGATGTATCTACACAATGATAGAACACCATGTGACAGGGCTAAATTAAATGACAACAGAAAACCAAAGACAATAGAATGCGTAATTTTTACTTATTAAATAAGAAAGAAACCAAGATTAAGTTTTTATTTTGTGATTTTTGTTTTGCTATAGTCAGACAATTTAATATTAATTTTTATCAAATTAGATCTTTCAAAAATCACATTTGCTTAATTCAATTAAGCAAATGTGATTTTTGAAAGATCTAATTTGATAAAAATTAATATTAAATTGTCTAACTATAGCAAAGAAGTCAAGTTTAATTAACAGAAATTTAAAAGTTCTTGAATTAATAGCCCAGCCATGTTAAAACGTCAACTGGTGAATCTAACTGTGAATTAATAGCCCAGCCATGTTAAAATGTCAACTGGTGAATCTAACTGTGAATTAATAGCCCAGCCATGTTAAAACGTCAACTGGTGAATCTAACTGTACAGTGTTCATTTATGCCTGGATATATAGCTGGCTTAGAATGAGAAGGTTGTAAGTGCTACTTATGACCGTATAAGATTTATACATATTTGAAATCTCACTCACTCAGCAGCATCACAATGCGCTTCTAATAAGCCTTTTTTCATGAACATCTGGTCATGTCATGCTGACCAAACTGAAGTTGAAAAAGATTGTTTTTTCATAAGTACAGAGTAGTTTTCAGGCAGTTTTCTTTCTTCTCAAAATAGCGGTTTTGCATCACAATGTCTCATTCCTAACTTAAGTTGAAAGTAATCAAAATGTGTGTTACTAACCTCATTTCTGTAGTCCTGCACTCAAGAAAGGCCAAGGTCAAACAACTTGCGCTCGAAGAATCCAGAAATTAATGACCATGACTGAAATAGTGATCAGAAAACTACATTATCACACACCAGACTACTGTTTTATCAAAGCACTCATGAAAATCGTAAATTTACATTCAGATTTAAATTCTTTGAAACTCTTTAACAACTACAACATGTGGTTAATAAACATTTCATACCTAGAGCACCACCTAGAGCACCACCTAGAGCACCACCTAGAGGGCGTAAATATTTCATACAGAATATAACATACATTGTTTAACCTATAGCACCACCTAGAGGGCGTAAATATTTCATACAGAATATAACATACATTGTTTAACCTATAGCACCACCTAGAGGGCGTAAATATTTCATACAGAATATAACATACATTGTTTAACCTATAGCACCACCTAGAGGGCGTAAATATTTCATACAGAATATAACATACATTGTTTAACCTATAGCACCACCTAGAGGGCGTAAATATTTCATACAGAATATAACATACATTGTTTAACCTATAGCACCACCTAGAGGGCGTAAATATTTCATACAGAATATAACATACATTGTTTAACCTAGAGCACCACCTAGAGGGCGTAAATATTTCATACAGAATATAACATACATTGTTTAACCTAGAGCACCACCTAGAGGGCGTAAATATTTCATACAGAATATAACATACATTGTTTAACCTAGAGCACCACCTAGAGGGCGTAAATATTTGACTCGACAGGCATCCAAGATTCCAATAGAGACTCGACAGGCATCTATAACTCCAATAGAGACTCGACAGGAATCTATAACTCCAATAGAGACTCGACAGGAATCTATAACTCCAATAGAGACTTGACAGGCATCTATAACTCCAATAGAGACTCGACAGGCATCTATAACTCCAATAGAGACTCGACAGGAATCCAAGACTTTCATAGAGATTTGAATGGAATCCTAGACTCCCATAGAGACTGGACATGTATACAAGTCCATAGAGACTAGAAAGGCATCCAAGACTTTCATAGAGATTCGACAGGCATTCAAGATTCCAATAGAGACTTGACTGGCATCCATAAATCCCATAGAGACTCGGCAGGCATCCAAGACTCCCATTGACTTGACAGGCATCCAAGACTCCCATACACTTGACAGACAACCAAGACTCCCATACACTTGACAGACAACCAAGACTCCCATACACTTGACAGACAACCAAGACTCCTATAGACTCGACAGGCAACCAAGACTCTCATAGACTCGACAGACAACCAAGACTCCCATAAACTCGACAGGCAACAAAGACTCCCATAGACTCGACAGGCAACCAAGACCCCAATACACTTCACAGACAACAAAGACTCCTATAAACTCGACAGGCAACCAAGACTCCCATAGACTCGACAGGCAACAAAGACTCCCATAGACTCGACAGGCAACCAAGACCCCAATACCCTTCACAGACAACAAAGACTCCTATAGACTCGACAGGCAACCAAGACCCCAATACACTTCACAGACAACAAAGACTCCTATAGACTCGACAGGCAACCAAGACTCCTATAGACTCGACAAGATTTCCATAGAGACTCTACAGGCATCCAAGACTTTCATAGAGACTCAATAGGCATCCAAGATTCCAATAGAGACTTGACAGGCATCCAGCATTCCAATAGAGACTCGACAGGCATCCAAGATTCCCATAGAGACTCGACAGGCATCCAGCATTCCAATAGAGACTCAACAGGAATCTAAGATTCCCATAGACACTCAACAGGCATCCAAGATTCCAATAGATTATAGAGACTCGACAGGCATCCAGCATTCCCATAGAGACTCGACAGGAATCCAGCATTCCCATAGAGACTCGACAGGCATCCAAGATTCCAATAGAGACTCGACAGGCATCCAGCATTCCAATAGAGACTAGACAGGCATCCAGCATTCCCATAGAGACTCCACAGGAATCCAGCATTCCCATAGAGACTCGACAGGCATCCAGCATTCCCATAGAGACTCAACAGGAATCTAAGATTCCCATTGACACTCAACAAGCATCCAAGATTCCCATAGAGACTCAACAGGAATCCAGCATTCCCATAGAGACTCGACAGGAATCCAGCATTCCCATAGAGACTTGACAGGCATCCAAGATTCCAATAGAGACTCGACAGGCATCCAAGATTCCAATAGAGACTCGACAGGCATCCAGCATTCCAATAGAGACTCGACAAGCATCCAGCATTCCCATAGAGACTCGACAGGCATCCAGCATTCCCATAGAGACTCGACAGGCATCCAGCATTCCCATAGAGACTCAACAGGAATCTAAGATTCCCATAGACACTCAACAGACATCCAAGATTCCCATAGAGACTCAACAGGAATCCAAGATTCCCATAGAGACTCAACAGGAATCCAAGATTCCATAGACACTCAACAGGAATCTAAGATTCCCATAGACACTCAACAGGCATCCAAGATTCCCATAGAGACTCAACAGGAATCCAAGATTCCCATAGACACTCAACAGGAATCTAAGATTCCCATAGACACTCAACAGGAATCCCTAAATTCTATTGTGAAAGAGATGGGACTGTGTGATAAAGTAGATTGTTACTGCTGGAACAAAACAATTGTTTTTATATATTTTCCCTGCCAATAATTATGTTACAGAGCTACAGATAAGCTGCGTATTGGGGGTAATTACCCAATTAATTTTCTTAAAAACCTAATTGATTTTGAGAGGAGGGAGTAAGAAAAAGCAAAGACAATCTGAAAATACCCAAATAGAAAAGGGTGTTTTAGTGAAAATAGTTCATAAAAGCTTATTTACCCTTTGAGTTTTATTAAATACCCAATTAAAATTTGTCAAAACCCAATCAAAATTGAAACTCAGGGGTAAAATACCCAATTGACTAAAACCTTATCTGTAGCTCTGATGTTATCAGTGTTAACTATAAAATCCCTGCTCATAATACCAGAGTATATTCATGCATAAAGGTCAGGAGTCTGACCAGGTTAATATACTTGGATCCAAATTTGGGCTAGCATGAAATAAAAATAGCTAAAGTAGGTTACCAAGGGAAAGTAGGTTACAAAGGGAAAGTAGGTTACCACGGGAAATTGGGTTACCAAGGGAAATTAGGTTACCCAGGGAAAGAGGGTTACCCAGGGAAAGTAGGTTACCCAGGGAAAGTGGGTTACCAAGGAAAAGTAGGTTACCCAGGGAAAGTGGGTTACCAAGGGAAAGTAGGTTACCAAGGGAAATTAGGTTACCAAGGGAAAGTAGGTTACCAAGTAGGTTATGAAGGGAAAGTGGGTTACCCAGGAAAAATAGGTTACCAAGGGAAAGGTTACCGAGGGAAAGTGGGTTACCCAGGAAAGTAGGTTACCAAGGGAAAGAAGGTTACCAAAGAAAAGTAGGTTACCAAGGGAAAGTGGGTTACCAAGGGAAAATAGGTTACCAAGGGAAAGAAGGTTACCAAAGAAAAGTAGGTTACCAAGGGAAAGTAGGTTACCACAGGAAAGTGGGTTACCAAGGGAAAGTAGGTTATCAATGGAAAGTAGGTTATCAAGGGAAAGTGGGTTACCAAGGGAAAGTGGGTTACCCTGGGAAACAGGTTACCAAGGGAAAGTAGGTTACCCTTGAAAAGTAGGTTACCCTTGGAAAGTAGGTTACCAAGGGAAAGTAGGTTACCAAGGGAAAGTGGGTTATCAAGGGAAAGTGGGTAAACAAGGGAAAGTGGGTTACCAAGGGAAAGTAGGTTACCAAAGGAAAGTAGGTTACCACAGGAAAGTGGGTTACCGAGGGAAAGTAGGTTACCCAGGGAAAGTAGGTTACCCAGGGAAAGTGGGTTACCAAGGGAAAGTAGGTTACCAAAGGAAAGTAGGTTACCACAGGAAAGTGGGTTACCAAGGGAAAGTAGGTTACCCAGGGAAAGTGGGTAAACAAGGGAAAGTAGGATACCAAGGGAAAGTAGGTTACCAAAGGAAAGTAGGTTACCTAGGAAAATGATATATAAGAATATTTACCGTGCTTTTGTAACACATATCATCTTGGATCCATTCCTCCATATTATAATAGCTCTGTGCAGTTCTATTAGCATGCAACTCAATGCAAAACTTACAATATGTCGGCATTGTATCTTCTTTATAATACAGCATCCAGGAGAAGAAACTATTATACAACGTAGCATTGTTTGCTATTTCCTTCATTCGATTGGCTAATGCTTTGATACTAGGAAAATCAAACACATTTAGGTAGGAATTTGGTGGAATCATTTCCAGGTTAAACTTGGGTGCAGCTATAACGGGTATCTGGAGACGTTCTAACGCATTCCAGTACTTCTCTGATATATAGTCCCGACAGAAACTGTTCTCAAACGCCAGGTAAAACTTGTAATCTTTCAGATATTTCTTGCCACATTCAGTGGTAGGGACACCAGCGGGGCATATAATATTGCCTGAGCAAGCACCGAAGTCATCTACTTCTACATATCGCTGTAATTCCCTGATAATACGATACCGTTTACCCTGATCGTAACAGTTACTGACCATAGTTGAAGCAAACTTTGTTTTCTGTTCAAAATAGTTAGTAGTATCCTTTTTATTAGTGTTATGTTTTAACTCCTCGGGTGACATTTTACGTCGTTGTGTGAAAGGAGTATATATGGTAGACTCTCTCCTGTATAGCATGGTCCAGTTGAAGGTATGAGGTTTGATCTTACCCCACATGAAACTCATAGGTTCCATGCTCATAACTGCCCAAATTTGATTAGGAGTCCTATATTCTGGCATTTCTATATTGACATTGTTAAGAGTTCCGATAAGGCCTCGATATTTCCAGAGATCATTAGCATGGAACAATATACCATCAGCTGATTTGACAGTAGATCTGTCATTGGTCACTGTACATTTCAATGGACATTGTGCCATCGCAGCTTCTGCTTCAGAAAGCCAGCTCCAACCATCAAAGAATGGAGTCCATATAAGGATATTTTTCACGCTAGCTGGCTTCCAATGGTTATGTTTATATTTGGTCAAATATTTATCAAAGTCTCTATTTATTTGTTCATCTGGTTTCTCTGGCATATATCCTGTCACCTCCATGTACAATCTCTTCATAACTAACAACAATACTATCACACAGATGAACATCGATATCTGTAGGCATATCTTCTGTGATTTTCTTCGTCCGTGCATCATCCTTGAGACCATTCTCATGTCTTCAGTCAATGTTCATTATGTAGGACAAAATTTCACTGGTTGGAGGAATTACCTGAAAAAGGCAAATTAACCAATACATTTATGTTCTCATGTATGAAGTTAAAAGCAATTTAGTTTTACCATTTCATGTTTAATAATAATAATGTTTGCATGAAGTTGATTTCATTTTTAGTTTACTAGTAGTAGTACATGTATGAGAGTGTATAAAGTTTATACAAATTTAATTTTACCAGCATTGTACGAAATCTATTCCTCATACTTCCTGAGTGAGGTGCCTTACTTAGTCGGGAGTCCATACGGAGAAAATATGACGAGCCATGGCATCGGAGAGTAGAATGTGGCATCCATGCTATATGTTATCTTTGATATGTGTGTAATCTGAAACGGCCGGATGCCATCCGTGATTTTGCCTCGTTTTCTCAGAATTAGGTCAAAGGTCAAATGAGTGCATTTTTAATATATCTCACTCGAAATATCATTATATCTCTGTCAGTTTTCGGTCAAACTTTTTACAAATGGTATCAAAATGAAGCTAATGCACTGAGCTATTAATAAAAATAACTTTTTATAAATTCATGCATTTGTATACTCATGAATATTGATGAGAACGCCTAAAATTAGTAGTATTTTTCATAAAAACTCGACGTGTATGAACCATATATTTGTTATAATGTCGTCATTTTTGCTATTTTAAAGCCTAAATGATTCTTATTTAATGGTGAGATACCAAGCTTTTGATATGTTAACTTGTCACTTACCTTCTCATTGATTTAAGGGCACACGTTTGCTTAAAGTGGGTGGGGGTAAAATGACACATGAACCCAAACTAACATAATAGCGTCAAAAGTATTATAAATAAGTACTATTATGTTTGAATTGATGTAAATGGGATTACAAGTAACAACTATTATATTGGTTTTGAAATGTACCAATTCATTTAAAATATGTCAACATTTGTTTAAGGAGGAATGAGCTACCTACACGTAGGCATACACGTGAGCTGCAAATAGTAATTTCGAGTTTAGTATGGTAAATAAGAACAAACATAAAATTAGGTTCAAATTATGCTATAGGAATATAAAAAGATGATGATAATCAAAATGATATTGCAAATTGTTCATACACTTATCCATACAGCACCAGATTGATATTTTTATTCATGTCATGTTTAAATTAGAATGAATATAGAGTAAAAGCATGCTTTTCATGTTACAACATCTACATAGTACCAAGAAACAACAGGAACCAATATCCGTCCGTGGGAGTTTTGATCATTAAACACAGGGTGCGTACACCCCCTTAAGTGCTTAAGACAATTTAACGTTCTTGGCAATTTTAAACTATGAATCTATACAGAAAACGCCACAAATCAGGTATGAAATAACAGTGTATGTCGCTGTTTAGTTTGAGATTGATTGTGAACATTTGCTGTGGATATATTTGCACGTGAATTTACAAACACCTTCTCAGTTCGATGCAAGCAGTATGAAGAATTAGTTGATCACGTCTTGATTTCTGTATTCATTATGGATGCATCGGCTTGTATCCGTATACGTGCCTGGTTGGTAGTTTGCTCTTGCGGTGTGCAGTTCGAGCGCATCACTTCGCATCACTTGGGGAGCGGTGACCTAGAGGTAGGGAGGCGCTCTTCGGTTCGAAAGGTCCCGGGTTCAACCCCGTCTCGACCACTGCTCAAATTCCTCTGAGCAAGAATAACCCATATGCTCCACTCAACCAAGGTGTAAATTGGTGCCTGTTGGAGCGATGTATGTACACGTTCGATAGTTCTGGGCGCCGCAGATAGATGTTGGCTGCACACTCACCAGGAGAGAAGTAGTCTCCCCAGGGAAACTCGAACGCAGGGTTCCTTAGATAGTCCAATGAGTTAAAATGTCAAAGGATGGCTGAACAGCTGAAATGCTGATAGCAGCCCCCTTCTTTTTTAACTGCGTGGCGGAAGTATTTCAAGCCTTGTTTTATAGAGCTTTAACAAAAAGGAGTCATTAACATGTTTGTACAACTATCTGTCTCATCTGAATGTACGTCTCTTCTAATATCCAACAGAAGATCATTTCTTTTCAAGCAGAAGAATAGTTTCACATCCCGTCAAAGAGTGGAACCCCACAATGATACGATAGTCGTTTGGGGGCATGTTCTGAGAAGTATATGTACTGTACACAGTAGTTTGGTTTTCTTTGATGGCACAACTTTCATACAGACTTGAATATTTGAATGTCCCAGATGGTGATTCTATATACATGTACATCTATATTATGCCATTCGATAATTATTTTAATTCCCTTCATACTCTTCTTTAGCAAGTATGCAAACTAGGTTTGACTACAAATCAACACCAAAGAGACACAAGTCATACTTTGCTGTAGACTTAGACATTGATCAGGTTGACAGCATTATTACACTTAATAGCCTTTTTTGATCAGCATTATATAGATTACGTCAAATTTGGAAAATCTTAACAGTACAACCAAACACCTAAGTTGCGAATCTGCGAATCTATCAAGCAAATTTAAGCTAACATGAAGATACTCATGAGCTGTCAAGTTTCCACAACGGCTACCTACGACAAATCTGAAAAATATTTTGGCACAAATATTTTTAACATATTTTATCTTGACAAGTTCTACCTGTCTCATTCAACTAATATCAGACGTAGGCTTCCGGTAACTGGGAGGATTCCCCAGAACATATGTCGGGGCTATGCCAAGGTACACGATGCGAACTTATCAGCGATAAGGAATTACACATTCGTTTATGTCTTTCGATAACATTGATCTTCTTGCAGAACCTGAGCCCAACACCTCCCGAAGTCCCTTATTTCCATCGCGAGTAAATCATGACCACATCAGGACCACATCGAGAGTCATCCGATGTCTACCGATACCCCAACCCGATTACCCGCAATGACCCAAAATGTCTCATGACTTTCCCGAAGTTTCACTTCAGAATTGCAATCCCGAGACCGCGAATGTGTCCCCAAATTATCACTGGGATGCCTAGCGCATAAGTTTACATGGTTACTGGTATTCCAGAGTCTCTGGTGCGCTTCTGGGATGCCTTCCCGGGTTATTCCCGACATGACAGCGCGAATACATCGGGTAAAAATGTGCATGCATTAAATTTCCCTGACGTATGTACATGTACTCGAGTTTTCACTAGATGTCTCAAGATTCCCCAAACCGTTCATGAAGCTTACCCGAAAAACCGGATGCCTTCTCTGAGATAAATGGGATCATAGACGCCTGCTAAGCTCTTAAATCTATCGGAAGTACATCCCGAACGCATAACGTCTGGAGCACATCGAGAGTTTTTGCAATGCATCCCGATACTCCTTGATCATCAGGATTCCTTCTGATGTAACAACTTGTCTGATGACCTCCCCAATACTTCCCCTAGACCACGACTCGCGGCAACCTGTTTACGATGTCTCCCGAATCTCTATTGGGAGTTCATCCCCTAGACAAATTGATACCTCGTGGGATTAAGAGACCAAGAACAAGACTGAAAACCGCAAGGCGAAGAACAGTAGAGGCCGAACCTGAGGAAAAACGGAATCAATGAAGAGAACTGAATGATA
This sequence comes from Spisula solida, assembly GCA_947247005.1. NCBI lineage: Eukaryota > Metazoa > Mollusca > Bivalvia > Venerida > Mactridae > Spisula > Spisula solida. The sequence continues at coordinate 67,785,295 of OX365944.1, read as the reverse complement.
AATAAATAAGACATCCTTCGCTTGAAGCACCCAACGCATAAAAATTACCCTCGCATCTTTTGATGACATTTGGCATGCTTTGCATCTTTTCGTTGTCTTCTGTACATTGTGGTAGCTTTCTCTTACAACAAGCTCGTTCTTTCTTAGTAATGTCTCTAACCTTGTTCGCAAATTTAAGAAAAGTAACTTGGCGAGTATCGACTTTGGTTTTACTCATTAGCAAGATGTAATCGTTTGATTGTGGCATGGGCATACCAGTATCAGGACCAGATATAATTCGACGCATCGGACAACTTTTTCTACCGCGTTTGAATCTAAGTTGTGTAGTCTTTATTGATAAGCTTATGATTTGTAAAGTCACAATAGAAACGTTCAAAAAGGAAATTACGCGTATGTGCATTCAATACCGTCCTAATCCCCATAACATTGCTACTGATTAAAATAGCAACAAACTGTATTAACTAAGGCTTTATAAATATTATGAAAGTACGGACAAGTCAGGGTACGAAAGAAATGAACTGCAATTGGGCAAGAATAACGTTTTCTTGTTCTCCAATACGACTCTATACATGCAACTAAAAGAACATACGTATATCTGGTAGTTTGTTATCAAATACGGACTTATTTATTAAGAGGTTAATATACCAGGCGACATTTTACGTTGACGGCACTACATGTTTTCTTTGATTGGAATTGGTATAATTTGTATAATAACGGTAGAAACCACTGTGGTTTGCCGATGATTATAAAAATAAATAATACAGTTCTAAACGTCATGTACAAACATATATTGTGTAATGAGACATATGTATTGCATTTTGTATAATCATTAGCAGGCACTGCTTGTTTATCACTCAGATATAGATCCTTATTTGGACGCTATTTGCCATACATGTTCAATACATTATCAATATTCATAAATATGCAAATGAGTTAATTAGCATTATATTCAAGTATGTCAAAATCAATTTCCACAAATAAATCATATTTGGATATAAGGAATATGCTTAATGAGCGTTTAATGTTGATTCTGACTGTATTGAGATTTCTACGTTCTGGGTTAAATTTACCCCCACCCACCTTTGGCGGTTATTCTCGGTGGAATTAAATTATATTTATCTATAAAATTATACATTTAACGAAAGCCCTATGTCTTCTCATGATTTTGGTACAATTTGAATCTTTAAATAATATAAATAAGGAAGATATAGCATACAATTGTCAACTATGCTAGTAGATTTTTAACGAAAATTTACCAATTTTTGACTTCCTCATTAATATTCATGAGTATGCAAATGTGATAATTTGCATAAAATCATTGCAAATGAAGAACCAATTCATTAGCTTCATTTTGATACCATTTTGACCATTCTACCTGTAGAATTGGTCAAGATATGGTGCAATTTCAAGTTGATGTATGCTATATGCACTTAATTGACCTTTGACCTCATTTATGACCTTCACAGAGGGTTTTGCGCTTGGCATCCGCCAAAACCATATACAACTGGTATTGGGCAATTCAAATATGGTATTGAAACACTTCTACTAAAAAATGCCATGGACCATGAAAAATAAGCGACTTTTGTGCTGATGGACTCCCAACTATAACAAGCCTTGCGTTACAATTATGATAACCACAATCAAGCTGCTAAGAACAGAGAATAATACCTGGAGTCTGGAGTAACCGGACCTCTAGACATGTGCAATGCTTGTAGGACAGGCTAGAGGTCCGGTAATTGATTTCACATGTATAAACCATGTATTTTAGCGTGTCGAGACTTTCAATGTATTAACCTTGCTATATACAGGTAAGTATTTGACAGAAAATCTTGTTAAAAATAGTTAGGTTGATTAGAAGTGTGCCACACTTAATTAAGTTATTATGCTGCCTGTAATTGCTGAATTTATTTTTGTTTGTTCTACAGTATTTGCTTAAGTAATTGTTTGCTCACACATCAGTTTTGACACTGCAAACAAACACATCCTTTTTAATCAGATCTTCATATGTTTCAATTAAATGTTTTAATAGATATTTGGATGTTGATCTACCTTTTTCTGGAATATATCAAAGATGTGGTAAATTGTTTATTAATTTATGTCATCATAGTTTATTAAACACAAAATGAGCATGTACGTGCTGTTGTATTCCATGTCTATACAAACTCATTTGTTCATCGTTGTTCATGCGCTGATCCCCGTGGTACCACAATTTATAGGGTGTTCTTGTAAATGTGTATTAGTTCTCGCATCAGTTGTTGTTGTAGGCAAGTCGTTCTCACGATATCGAAAAACTCGAGATCAGTGTTATTCGACCCTAGGTGTTATTCCCAGTCATTACCTTAGATGAATTCTGGTAGTAGGCACTCTGCCTCTGACACCAGCTCTTCACAGTCTTTATCTCTTCCGGTTGCGATTTTTGCTTCGTAGTTATATACTAGTTCCTGACCTTGCCAATATTTATCTAGCCTGTTCTCAAAGGTTATTACAGTCTTTGCATTAATGAAACTTTCTGGTAATGAATTCCAAGTATCTACAACCCTGTTACTGAATGAATACTTTCTTATGTCTAAACGTGGTCTAACTTTAAATAGTTTCTTCGAACTCCCTCTGGTGATGTTACTTGTGATAAGCTTGAGCAGATCCTTTTCTTGGAAGTAGTACTTATTGTTTAACAGTTTGAAAACTTCTATCATGTCGCCTCTTGCTCTTCTGTAGCTCAGGGTCGGAATTTTAAGTTTACGTAGACAGTACGTCTTCGTAACATAAGTGTGATAGGCCTGGAATCATCTTTGTTGCTCTCCTTTGAACATTTTCAACGGTCGCTATGTCTTTCTTCTTGTATGGGCTCCATACTGGATGGGCATATTCAATATGTGGACAAATCAGTGCTGTGTACAGTCATTGTTTTACATTTCTGTGAAATACTAACCTGTACAGCAAGGTAAACACTTATTTATGTCAATGAAAATCTTGACACAAAATAAATCTATGGTCTATACATGAAATCAATAACCAGACCTCTAGCCTGTACTAAAAGCATTGTCTAGATGTCCCGTTATCGGACCTCCCGGACCTCCAGACTCAAAGTCTAGAGGTCCAGTTACCGGACCTCTACTCTAGCCACTTCCAACAATTTAGGCTACCTGTTGAAGATTTGAACAGTTAGTCATACATTCCTGCAATTTGAGTAATTCGTTTTTAAATAACTTACAGTCAATACTCACCCTTAGAACAAAGGTGCCAGATGCGGTGTTTTCTTTTTCCATACACTACAACAATAAATAAATGACACTATGTTTTTTTTTAAAAAAGATTATCTGTATCATTATTGAAAAGTCTTTAAGTTCATACAGAATGTACATGGGAAATACAGAGTACATTCATTCTGACAATCACAACTATCATAAATTTTGTCCGGTCCTAACATATTAGCACTGGATCCAAAGAAATGTTCAAATGATTGCTCATTACCACACAGTAAAGACCGAAGGTTCAAATGATTGCTCATTACCACACAGTAAAGACCGAAAGTCGACACACAGCCAGGTCGGACACAATCACAACAGGAATAATTCATGTATGAACGAGGTTAGTGTTCTTATACTAATCATTCGTTTTCAATGATAGAAAATGCATTAATGAAGCCATGTGTGGTGTTCCTTTACTTTGTATTGGTTTTAAGGGCTCATAATCGGTCACCAAACAGCCACAAAGAATCGTGTTGCAAAGTGCTACATACATGTACTTGGGACCCGGTGAGACCTAATGTAATGAAATGATACGTTTGGTCTCTGTTGGGACTACTTTCAATAATGATACATATATTTTTTTTTAAAACATAGTATCATTTATCTATTGTTGTAGTGTATGGAAAAAGGAAACACCGCATCTGGCACATTTGCCTTAGCCACCCCACAATGCGAGACAATATGATGCTGGTATTGTTACGGAATCCTGTTCGGGCCACATTCAATTTCGCTTGTCTAACATGTGAACAGGCGATAATTATCGCGTCGAAGGCGATAATTATCGCCTCTTCTTATGGAGAGAGACACTTGTACTAGCGAAATTTAACACCTTCGCGAAAGTTTTGGGGCGATAATTATCGTCTTAATTTTCGCACGTATGTCTCAATTTTCACGGAATATGGACAAGCGAAATCTAAGGACATGCGAAATTTAACGTTAAATTTCGCCCTTATAATTTTGGCGGGCTTATAACACGTGGTATCAGTGTATCCGGTGTAACGTTAACACCGGTTACCTTCTTACACCGGCAAAATGGGGATAAGGCTAAATGCAAACCATTACAATTTATTAAAAACTCTGAACTATTAGAATGTGTGGATGAGAATCGTATAACTAACGGATAATAAACAAATATGCGGGTCGTATTGTCTCTGATGAAAGGCATATAGCAGGGTTCATACCTTGTTTAAATAACAAATCCCTAAGAATGTTTGGTTCAAAAATGGTTTATACGGCCAATCTATTAGACTACATGGGTTTCTACATGATTTGTACGTCCAATCCACTAGAATACATGGGCTACTACATGGTTTATACGTCCAATCACTTAGCATACACGTGTACCTAAATAGGTTATTCGCCCCATCGATAAGAATGTACGGGTTCATACATGGTTTATACGTCCAATCTGTTAGTATACATGGGTCCCTACACGGGTTATACTTTCCAATCCAGTAGATTACATGGGTTCCTATATGGGACATACGTCCAATCCAGTAGAATGCATGGGTTTCTATATGGGACATACGTCCAATCTAGTAGAATGCATGGGTTCCTATATGGGACATACGTCCAATCTACTAGAATGCATGGGTTCCTATATGGGACATACGTCCAATTTACTAGAATGCATGGGTTCCTATATGGGACATACGTCCAATCTACTAGAATGCACGGGTTCCTATATGGGACAAACGTCCAATCTAGTAGAATGCATGGGTTCCTATATGGGACATACGTCCAATCTAGTCAGACACGACAACACATGTAGTGGTCATACAGTACAACCTCTATAGCTGTCATACAGTACAACCTCTGTAGTTGTCATACATTATAACCTCTATAGTGGCCATACAGTACAGCCCCTATAGTGGTCATACAGTAAGCCTCTATATTTGTCATACGGTACCACCTCTATAGCGGTCATACAATACAACCCCTCTACTGGTCATAAGTACAACCTCTATAGTTGTCATACAGTACAAAATATATAGTGGCCATACAGTACAGCCTCTACAGTGGTCATACAGCCCAACCTCTACAGTGGGCATACAGTACAGCCTCTGTAGTGTTCATACAGTACAACCTCTGTAGTGTTCATACAGTACAACTCCCGTAGTGTTCATACAGTACAACCTCTGTTGTTGTCATACAGTACAACTCACGTAGTGTATAATAATGTACAACCTCTATAGGGGGCATACTGTACAGCCTCTATAGGTGTCATACAGTTAGCCTTTATAGTTGTCATACAATACATCCTCTATAGTGACCATACAGTACAGCCTCTGTAGTGGTTATACAGTAAGACTCTATAGTTGTCATACAGTACAACGTCTATTGTGGCCAAACAGTACAAACTCATAGCGGTCACACAGTACAACCTCAAAAGTTGTCACACAATACAACAATATATATTAGTCATACAGTACAACATCTATATATTAGTCTAAAGTACAATCCTTTTAGTGGTCATACATTACAACATCTATAGTGGCCATACAGTACAACCTTTATAGCTGTCATACAGTACAACCTCTATATATTAGTCATATAGTACAACCCTTGTAGTGGTCATACAGTACAACTCCTGTAGTGGTCATGCAGTACAATCACTTTATATTTGTCACACGTCACAACCTATATAGTTGCCATGCAGTAAAACCTCTATAGCTGTCATACAGTACAACCTCTTTAATCGTCACACATAACAACCTTTAAAGTTGTCATACATTACAACAACTATAGTGGCCACTCAGTACAACTCTATAGTGGTCATACATTACACACAACTATAGTTGTCATACATTACAACAACTATAGTTGTCATACAGTACAACCTCCATAGTTGTAATACATTACAACAACTATAGTGGCCACACAGTACAACCTCTAAAGTGGTCATACATAACAACAACTATAGTTGTCATACAGTACAACCTCTATAGTTGTCATACATTACAACAACTTTAGTGGCCACACAGTAAAACCTCTAAAGTTGTCATACATTACAACAACTATAGTTGTCATACAGTACAACCTCTATCGTTGTCAGACATTACAACAACTATAGTGGCCACACAGTACAACCTCTAAAGTTGTCATACATTACAAAATATATAGTGGCCATACAGTACAGCCTCTACAGTGGTCATACAGCCCAACCTCTACAGTGGGCATACCGTACAACCCTTGTAGTGGTCATACAGTACAACCTCTATATTGGTCATACATTACAACATCTATAGTGGCCATACAGTACAGCCTCTACAGTAGTCATACAGTCCAACCTCTACAGTGGGCATACAGTACAACCCCTGTAATGGCCATACAATACAACTCCGTAGTGTTCATACAGTACAACTTCTGTAGTGGTCATACAGTACAACCTCTGTTGTGGTCATACAGTACAACTCCCGTAGTGTTCATACAGTAAAACTCCCGTAGTGTTCAAACAGTACAACTCCCGTAGTGTTCATACAGTACAACCTCTGTTGTGGTCATACAGTACAACCCCTGTTGCGGTCATACAGTACAATTGACGTAGTGTTCATACAGTACAACCTCTGTAGTGTTCATACAGTACAACCTCTGTAGTGTTCATACAGTACAACTCCCGTAGTGTTCATACAGTACAACCTCTGTTGTTGTCATACAGTACAACTCACGTAGTGTATACAGTACAACTCCCGTAGTGTTCATACAGTACAACCCCAGTTGTGTTCATACAGTACAACTCCCGTAGTGGTCATACAGTACAACATACGTAGTGTTAATACAGTACAACCCCTGTAGTGTTCATACAGTACAACTCCCGTAGTGTTCATACAGTACAACTCCTGTAGTGGCCCTACAGTACAACTCCCGTAGTGTTCATACAGTACAACCTCTGTTGTGGTCATACAGTACAACCTCTGTTGTGGTCATACAGTACAACTCCTGTAGTGTTCATACAGTACAACTCCCGTAGTGTTCATACAGTACAACCTCTGTTGTGGTCATACAGTACAACTCCTGTAGTGTTCATACAGTACAACTCCCGTAGTGTTCATACAGTACAACCTCTGTTGTGGTCATACAGTACAACCCCAGTTTAGTTCATACAGTACAACTCCCGTAGTGTTCATACAGTACAACCTCTGTTGTGGTCATACAGTACAACCCCAGTTGTGGTCATACAGTACAACTCCTGTAGTGTTCATACAGTACAACTCCCGTAGTGTTCATACAGTACAACCTCTGTTGTGGTCATACAGTACAACCCCAGTTGTGTTCATACAGTACAACTCCCGTAGTGGTCATACAGTACAACAAACGTAGTGTTCATACAGTACAACCCCTGTAGTGTTCATACAGTACAACTCCCGTAGTGCTCATACAGTAAAACTCATGTAGGGGTCATACAGTACAACTCCCGTAGTGTTCATACAGTACAACTCCCGTAGTGTTTATACAGTACAACCTCTGTTGTGGTCATACAGTACAACTCCTGTAGTGTTCATACAGTACAACTCCCGTAGTGTTTATACAGTACAACCTCTGTTGTGGTCATACAATACAACCCTAGTTGTGTTCATACAGTACAACTCCCGTAGTGTTCATACAGTACAATTCCTGTAGTGGTCATACAGTACAACTCCCGTAGTGTTCATACAGTACAACTCCTGTAGTGGTCATACAGTACAACTCCTGTAGTGTTCATACAGTACAACTCCTGTAGTGGTCATACAGTACAACTCCCGTAGTGTTCATACAGTACAACTCCTGTAGTGGTCATACAGTACAACTCCCGTAGTGTTCATACAGTACAACTCCTGTAGTGTTCATACAGTACAACTCCCGTAGTGTTCATACAGTACAACTCCTGTAGTGTTCATACAGTACAACTCCTGTAGTGGTCATACAGTACAACTCCCGTAGTGTTCATACAGTACAACCTTTGTTGTGGTCATACAGTACAACTCCCGTAGTGTTCATACAGTACAACTCCCGTAGTGTTCATACAGTACAACTCCCGTAGTGTTCATCCAGTACAACCTCTGTTGTGGTCATACAGTACAACCCCTGTAGTGTTCATACAGTACAACTCCTGTAGTGGTCATACGGTACAACTCCCGTAGTGGTCATACAGTACAACTCCTGTAGTGGTCATACAGTACAACTCCCGTAGTGTTCGAACAGTACAACCCATGTAGTGTTCATACAGTACAACCCTTGTAGTGTTCATACAGTACAACTCCCGTAGTGGTCATACAGTACAACTCCTGTAGTGGTCATACAGTACAACTCCCGTAGTGTTCATACAGTACAAACTATGTTGTGTTCATACAGTACAACCCTTGTAGTGTTCATACAGTACAACTCCCGTAGTGGTCATACAGTACAACTCCTGTAGTGGTCATACAGTACAACTCCCGTAGTGTTCATACAGTACAAACTATGTTGTGTTCATACAGTTCAACCCCTGTAGTGGTCATACAGTACAACCTCTGTTGTGGTCATACAGTACAACTCCTGTAGTGTTCATACAGTACAACCTCTGTAGTGGTCATACAGTACAACCCCTGTAGTGGTCATACAGTGCAACCCTTGTAGTGGTCATACAGTACAACCTCTGTTGTGGTCATACAGTACAACTCCCGTAGTGTTCATACAGTACAACCCCTGTATTGGTCATACAGTACAACCTCTATATATTGGTCATACAGTATAACCCCCGCCAGTGGTCATAAAGTACACCCCTTGTAGTGGCCATACAGTAAAACCCATTTAGTGGTCATACAATACAATCTCTATATATTGGTCATACATTGCAACCTCTATAGTGGTCATACAGCACAATCCCTGTAGTGGTCATACAGTAGCACCTCTTAATATTGGTCATACAGTACAACCTCTATAATGGCCATACAGTACACATCTACAGTGGTCTTACATAACAACGCATAAAGTGGTCTCACAGTACAACCTCTGTATGTTCATTCTCTTTAAGTAGCGTGAACTTGGCACGTACATCTGCAGTCTGCACACAGGTCTGCAAATGAAATATTTTGCAGACCCAGGTCTGCAGTCTGCACTCAGGTCTGCAAATGAAATATTTTGCAGACCCAGGTCTGCAGTCTGCACTCAGGTCTGTAAATGAAATAGGTTGCAGACCTATGTCTGCAGTCTGCACTTAGGTCTGCAAATGTAATATTTTGCAGACAGGTCTGCAAATGTAATATTTTGCAGACCTAGGTCTGCAGTCTGCACTCAGGTCTGCAAATGAAATATTTTGCAGACACAGGTCTGCAGTCTGCACTTAGGTCTGCAAAAGAAATATTTTGCAGACCCAGGTCTGCAGTCTGCACTTAGGTCTGCAAATGTAATATTTTGCAGACCCAGGTCTGCAGTCTGCACTCAGGTCTGCAAATGAAATATTTTGCAGACCCAGGTCTGCAGTCTGCACTTAGGTCTGCAAATGTAATGTTTGGCAGACCTAGGTTTCCAGTCTGCACTTAGGTCTGCAAATGAAGTATTTTGGAGACCCAGGTCTGCAGTCTGCACACAGGTTTGCAAATGAAATATTTTGCAGACCTAGGTCTGCAGTCTGCACTCAGGTCTGCAAATGAAATATTTTGCAGACCCAGGTCTGCAGTCTGCACTTAGGTCTGCAAATGTAATATCAGGTCTGCAAATGAAATATTTTGCAGACACAGGTCTGCAGTCTGCACTCAGGTCTGCAAATGAAATATTTTGCAGACCCAGGTCTGCAGTCTGCACTTAGGTCTGCAAATGTAATGTTTTGCAGACCTAGGTCTCCAGTCTGCACTTAGGTCTGCAAATGAAATATTTTGCAGACCCAGGTCTGCAGTCTGCACTTAGATCTGCAAATGAAGTATTTTGCAGACCTAGGTCTGCACTCAGGTCTGCAAATGAAATATTTTGCAGACCTAGGTCTGCAGTCTGCACTCAGGTCTGCAAATGAAATATTTTGCAGACCCAGGTCTGCAGTCTGCACTTAGATCTGCAAATGTAATATTAACAATATCACTCGAGGTTACCCTAGATGGTCACATTTATGCCATCGCCGGGATATCAATGTACATACATGTACCTGGTCACTATTGTTCCGTCGTTCGATATGATGACCAGTTCCTCTGGTACGATGGGTTGAAAGCTCGTTTGGCAAGCCTCCCTACGAGTTTCGACGAGATTTGGGCCCCTACTCATGCTATATATTGCCAAGTTTGAAGACTTTGAATGGTATTGAGTACATATATTGACACATGGTACAGTACATGTATAATATGTTACGATAGTATGATTGATAGTACTTGGTGCACCGGAGATACAGAACTTTGAAATTGGTCACGAATAAAACGTTGAAAAATTTATGGTAACATCTGGAACCTCATACTTTTTGGTGCGAGATTTACATTTATACTGGTATGCATTTTCACCAAAAAGTACAAGTATAAATGATATCCGATGATATAAGTTGAAATTTTGAAGAAATCATTACATTAGTTGGATCTGTTTTTGAGAAATACAAATTGATGTGGGTATTTTGGAAAATCCGTATTTCATATGTTAGCACTGATGGGTTTGCTTTCAAAACAATGTTGTGTCTTATCAATATATTAGCCGAGTTACCACTAAGTGTTCAGTACTAAAATGATCGTGTATAACATCAGTATGACTATTCACATATTTCGCGAAAAGGTTGTTTTTTGTAGTTACTGTAAACAATCTTGTATGATAATTCATTAAAAGTTTGTATAACTTTTATACTTATCCCAATCTATTCTACACGAAATACAAGGCATACATTCATATGATTCTGATAATAATTAGACTAATAAACAACAGTTGGACAGAACATTCCAAAAATAGGTTCGTGGATAACTACAACCTTTAAATCACATATTTTACAAAAGGTTGGTATTATCCACGTATTTATATCAGAAACATATTAACTTATTTCCTGCATTTCATGTAGAATGGACTGGGTTATGTATAAGTATCCAAATGACACAAACTTTCAACAAATTATCGCAAAAATCAACCTGTTGGATAAACATGTGAATATCCCATAGGCCGTAATGGTAACAAAACGACGTCAAAAACGTCAAAATTACCGACGCCGTTCACTATATTCAACAGCGACGAAACGTCATTTATTTAATGCTAACTGATGAGATATGGAGTTCTATCAGTGAAATAAAACCTATATCAGTCACTGGTTATCACCTACAATGTGACTGATATAAGCTCCGCCCCCTCACAGGGACTACTTTAATTTACCAAAATCTCAACTCTAAAATGTCTGTAACTGTTTTATTACTGAACGGTAAACATGTCATGTGGGGGTTTTTATTTTTAGTTAGATCTTTTCCTACAAGTTGGTGTATGATTTAATGCAAAATTCTGAAAAAAATCGTTTTCACCTATTCACCATAATCCAAGATGGCGGATTTTGAAGTGAAAAATATGAATGGAATAACATATTCATACGTAGCCTAACCACAGTGGTAATTTGGCATAAATAGTACCAGTTTTGACACCATAAAAGCCTTAAATAAATAGAATATTTGTTTGTTTTGATTGAATATGGTTAATTCAATATTTTCAAGAGCGCGTAGCGCGAGTGAAAATATTGAATTTTATCACTACACGATGAGATATAAACCATATTCAACCAAAACAAACAAATATCCTCTATTTATTTAACATTACGGCCTATGAGAAAATAGCGTTTATCCAGTCACCTCCGGCAAAATCTGCCTGTTAACGGGGTGCCTGATAAACTTAGCGATAATCGGTCACCTGGTCATGTGACTAGTGATAATCCGTGATCCACGTGATCTGACGGACTTCTTCCTATATGAGAGTCACCGGTTGCAATTCCATGCCCGAGGGTGAGGTTTTCCTATTCTAAATGAGCTGGTGGTTGATCGGTTATTTTCTTCGACTTACCTGCGTCTACACGACGTCTATCAAGATGTCCGACGTCGTTGTTTATCATGACGTCACGGAACGAACGTGACGTTGTGCGCTTAGTCCCGAGTTTGATCCCCTTACTGAGCAGATTAAGCTACTGGATAAATAGAATAATAGGTCAGTGCCGTGAATGAAGTAAAAGTTTATCCGGCTCGGCTACGGAAATTATCGGATTCGCCTACGGCTCACCCGATAAATTCCTCCGCCTTGCCAGATAAACTTTTTCATCCACGGCACTAACCTATTATATAGAGGATATTTGTTGATTTTGGTGTAAGATCGTATTTTATTTCACCGAGTGATCACAGAAAATCAATATTTTCAAGAGTGGCGTAGCCACGAGTGAAAATATAATTTTATGTGATCACGAGTGAAATAAAATTGATCTTTCACCAAAAATCAACAAATTTTCTGTTTATTATATGCTTCAATTTCTCTTAAAAGGGTACCGTAATTGGCCTAATTGGAAAAATCACGTCGAAATTGGAACGTCACGACGTGACAATGGTGACGTCATGATGACGTAACGTACATTTTAAAGCCCGGTGTCGTTGACGTTACGTTTCTTTTTCTGAACGATACTGGAACCAGCTTCTAAAACAGTGAAAATAACAAAGTGGTAATTTCACTGTTATTTTCACTGTTATTTTCACTGAAAAATCGCCGTAATCCATTGAAAGCAAATAATAATCTCTATTTATCTCTGTTTTTTACCACAATTTTCATTTTATTAAAAAAGAAAAAAATGGTCTCCTGGTAGATCTATAGTAATATTGACGTAAGTTATGTAATGAATCCAGGATCGATGTAATTTTGTACAAAGACAGTTGTATAATATTCCAAATCATCATAAATGTATTAAAACTGTGTGGAAACGTTATGTTTGAGATGATGTCTTGTCACCCCGAGAAAATAAAAAAATGCGGGTTTTGTATAATTTGAAAACCAGCTCAGTGACTAGATAAGTTACGATACATTATACAGTGTTTTTGCACCAATGTTATATATGTACATAATGCAATATTAATAAATATATTACAGTAAAGAAGTGTTCGTAATTTCATGAATTCCCAGTAAATTCATGAAACAAAAGAGGGAATATTTATTTTAAATGGCCACTATATTCACCGGATATCATGTTTTACGTCCCTTTTATAGATAGCCACCGGCTAGTTTTCAGGACGGCAAGGCTAATTGCCTGTGTTTCTTACCAGTACACATCTAGATGGACTCGAGACACAGTATGTCTCCTAAATATCTGAAGCTCTCCAACCTGGGATCGAACCCAGGGCCTCAGATTCGCAGGCGGGGATACTATCCCTTATTTATAACAATTTAAAGTTGCAGTGTGAAGTTAATTTACGCAATACAGGGTTATTCATATGCAAATGTGTCCACCAGCGAGCCATTGGTGAACGAAAGGTTTTTAATGTTCATTCGTCCAGTAGACTACCGGTGGGCACATTATGAGAGACCATGCTTGTATACAGGGTTATTCATATACAAGGGTGCCCACCAGCGAGCAATTGGTGAAAGGTTTTACTGTTCATTCATCCAATAGACTGCCGATGGGCACTTTGCATATGAATGGGTGATCTTTGATATTACATAACACATGATTGCGAATCCAGACTGGACACGGTATGTTTTAATACGGGAATGTTGAACATTATATGTTGAATATACCGGGCTTGATTTGTATCTGCAATTAAAGTTATGAATTTAACTTGAGCAATTAAAGTTATGAATTTAACTTGATAGAAATAAGTGTCGACATAACTCTTAATTCAATCTCGAACTCAGATACTGAAATACTCATTAGTATGGCAGAAGGCTTCTCCAGTGGTGAACTGTATACTTTACAGCCGAAGAAAACAGAGGCGTTGAAAGTTCTCCCAAGTAACAGAAAGCAGCATATTAACGACCAACATTACCTTAATGATGATCCGATCTCAAATACCAAAGTTAGCACATATTTATTCAGAAATAAGCATACGTACGCAGTTCATCTACAAAGACAACTTTAACAAGTTTATTCAAATACCGGTACTGTACATTTTATATCGTATTAAATTTATTAAAATTATGATGTTTATGAAATTAAATTTAAGAAATGCGATAAAACCTATGTGATATGTGTGGGGCGATAAATATTAATATTATGTAAATGATTTAAATTAAACTGAATGATTAATCCTTTCGATCTATGCGGATTAATAATCATGCCAAGTTAAACCCTGTGTGATAATTGTTAAAGCTTTGAAAGAATTACGTGAAAGTTATCTATAATTGGATTATACACCAAAGTATACACTCACGCCAAATACAGCAAAGGAGGATGAAGATGCAATAATAATAATTTATTTCAATTTGGAGATTACACTGATAGCTGGGTAACCCGCCAGAAATTTACAAAAAAATATACCAATTTATTCTAATTTATGCACTTATCACTGTTTGAAGAGTTTTCCCTTCTAAGCTCGGAAGGCAGTTGACTGCATGGATATAACAGGATACGAATATTAGGTATGCACCACGCATCCCTAAATTAACACAGCAAATGAGGACGATAAGAACTTTATTGAATTTCATTAATCTTTATATTTAATTTATTCAGGGCGATCGTATATGTATATGTTATAAGTTATTAACTCCTGTCCGCCAGCAACAAAGTTCAGACAAACTAATGTTAAAATCATGATTAATAAATCATTTGGCTGTACGCATTCATCAGAGAAACGTGTCTACAACCTGGTACCTAAATTTATTGATGGTTAGACAGAATTTAATAATAATAATACTAGGTTCTATGTTAACACATGTACATAGATGCCATACACATGTACTTATATTCGTTTTACAGTATAATAAATTCACAACACTTACAAACGCATAATTCAAACAAATGAAGAAATCAATAAATAAACACTAAGACTTGATAGTTGTCATTTAGAATGAAATCAATGATTCTCTCGAAGCCGGGGGATCATTGACCAATTTGGCAGGGATAAAACCGAATGGCCACGCACTATGTCGACTGTGTCAGTCGAACGAAAAAAAAGATCAGTGAAATGCCACAATGCCCAACAGACAAACTTTGCCGACACATTACACTACGTCAGGGAAACACACCGGATTAATCTACCTCCTAATAGGAGTCCTATGACGGCTGTTCTCAGTTGTGAGGTCATCGCTAAGCGGCATCCGTATAGCCGAGACATCCATATAACGTAGGTTTTCCGGTAAACTTCGTATTAAAGTCTACGTTATGTTTCAACTCTATTCCTGAATATACTGTTTTTAGTATAAAAATGCCATTTAATTATATATCATTATGGTAAACATATTGACAATTTACACACATTTATTCTATCTCATCAACATCTGTATTATAATAAATAAAGACAATACTGTAGTATTCGTAATTTTAGTAATTCGTACATCTTAAGCCGGATTGATTACTTGCCCCAATGTCTTTTCTACACAGATTAAAATTTATTCGTAAAATAAAAAGTATTGCTCTGTCCAGTGACGTTTTACCTTTTATTTGGATAATAATACTTTGTAAACTTGATTACTTGACTTGAAAAACTCACTCAGAATCTTGTTGCAGTTTTTATTGATTCGGACTGAGCAAATCGATAATTTACAGAAAATAACGAATAGAACTTTGCGAAAATGGAACTTAAATAATTTTATGAAATAAACACTTAGGCTACCATACGCATGAGTTTTAATAGTTTATTCGGGTAAAAAACTGATAAAAATACGTTTGTTTCCGGTCAATGTTCTGTGCATCGAATGCAGAAATGATCGAAGCTAACAAATAATATCAATTTAATGTCATGAATTGTGGCTTTCTTTGGATTGATTTTTTGTGAAATGCATCTCACTGACGATGTGTTAATTTTGTAACAGCTCCATAACTAATTTGGCAACAAATTAACATTTACATTGTCGGGAAAACATGCGCTTATATGAAGCGTAATTCATCTGTTGAGACACGTGTACGCTGAATTCGGCGCGCTCACGTTTAAGGGCCCTTTTCTCGCGTTGCGCATCAATTATTATATCATTCAAAAAGGGTTGTACAGACGCTTAAAATGCTCTCCAAGAAAAAAAAGAAATAACAATAAAAAGTTTCAAACATGAATGTTTCAAACAAAAATTGTACTTATATGCTTTGTGATTCAATATTAAATTTTAGAAATGACCGAACAGTGAAGTTGTTGTTATTTTCTTTTTTTCTTTGTTTTCACATTGAGACAATTAAGAAAGGGTACTGGCCTATTGGGTAGTTTAAACAGCAGACCAATATGTTGATTGACCTAGATCAACAATATTTGCAGACTGTATACCCGGGGTGTAGACGTGGTGCTACATTTGTAGGTATACAAAATATTTCATTTAGAGACATCATTTAGATGTAGATGTAGGTACTAGGTATCCAATATATTTGATAAGCAAACCTAGATGTTGATGTATTTCATTTATTTACCAGGATGTAGATCTAAATGATAGATCTACAACAAAATCATTTGTAAACCCGTATGTAGATATTTTTCATCTGCAGACATGGTTTTAGATCTAGGTGTTAGTTCTACAAAGTATTTTATTTGTAAACCTGAGTGTAGATCTAGGTGCTCTGTCTGCAAAATTGTTCATTTGCAGACCTGAGTGCAGACTGCAGACCTGGGTCTGCAAAATGTTTCATTAGCAGACCTGTGTGCAGACTGCAGACCTGGGTCTGCAAAATACTACATTTGCAGACCTAAGTGCAGACTGCAGACCTAGGTCTGCATACTATTTCATTTGCAGACCTAAGTGCAGACTGCAGACCTAGGTCTGCAAAATATTTAATTTGCAGACCTGAGTGCAGACTGCAGACCTAGGTCTGCAACATATTACATTTGCAGATCTAAGTGCATACTGCTGATATGGGTCTGCAAAATATTTCATTTGCAGACCTGAGTGCAGACTGCAGACCTAGGTCTGCAAAATACTACATTTGCAGACCTAAGTGCAGACTGCAGACCTAGGTCTGCAAAATACTACATTTGCAGACCTAAGTGCAGTCTGCAGACCTAGGTCTGCAAAATATTTCATTTGCAGACCTGAGTGCAGACTGCAGACCTGAGTCTGCAAAATATTTCATTTGCAGACCTAAGTGCAGAGTGCAGACATAGGTCTGCAAAATACATTTTCAGATCTGAGTGCAGACTGCAGATGCACGTGCCAAGTTCAGGCTACTTTCTCTTAGTTGTCATGATGGTCTTATATGTAGTGGTTGTACTGTATGTTATATTAATTTCGTACATGAAGCCTCTGATCCATTTACAATTAATGACAGACTGAATGACCAATATATAGAGGTTGTACTGCATGTCAACAATAGAGGTTGTACTGCATGTCAACTATAGAGGTTGTACTGCATGTCAACTATAGAGGTTGTACTGCATGTCAACTATAGAGGTTGTACTGCATGTCAACAATAGAGGTTGTACTGCATGTCAACAATAGAGGTTGTACTGCATGTCAACAATAGAGGTTGTACTGCATGTCAACAATAGAGGTTGTACTGCATGTCAACTATAGAGGTTGTACTGCATGTCAACTATAGAGGTTGTACTGCATGTCAACTATAGAGGTTGTACTGCATGTCAACAATAGAGGTTGTACTGCATGTCAACAATAGAGGTTGTACTGCATGTCAACAATAGAGGTTGTACTGCATGTCAACAATAGAGGTTGTACTGCATGTCAACAATAGAGGTTGTACTGCATGTCAACTATAGAGGTTGTACTGCATGTCAACTATAGAGGTTGTACTGCATGTCAACAATAGAGGTTGTACTGCATGTCAACAATAGAGGTTGTACTGCATGTCAACAATAGAGGTTGTACTGCATGTCAACTATAGAGGTTGTACTGCATGTCAACAATAGAGGTTGTACTGCATGTCAACAATAGAGGTTGTACTGCATGTCAACAATAGAGGTTGTACTGCATGTCAACAATAGAGGTTGTACTGCATGTCAACAATAGAGGTTGTACTGCATGTCAACTATAGAGGTTGTACTGCATGTCAACTATAGAGGTTGTACTGCATGTCAACAATAGAGGTTGTACTGCATGTCAACTATAGAGGTTGTACTGCATGTCAACTATAGAGGTTGTACTGCATGTCAACAATAGAGGTTGTACTGCATGTCAACAATAGAGGTTGTACTGCATGTCAACAATAGAGGTTGTACTGCATGTCAACTACAGGGGTTGTACTGTATGACCACTATAGAGGTTGTACTGTATTACAACTATATAGGCTGTACTGTATGACCACTATATAGGCTGTACTGTTTGACCACTACAGAGGTTGTATTGTATGACCACTATATAGGCTGTACTGTATGACAACTTTAGATGTTTTACTGTATGACAACTATATAGGCTGTACTGTATGACAACTATAGAGGTTGTACTGCATGACAACTATAGAGGTTGTACTGCATGTCAACAATAAAGGTTGTACTGCATGTCAACAATAGAGGCTGTACTGTATGACAACTATTGAGGTTATACTGTGTGACCGCTATAGACGTTGTACTGTATGACCGCTATAGAGTTTGTACTATTTGACCACTCGAGATGTTTACTGTATGACAACTATAGAAAGTCGCGTTAATGGCTGTTGCAGGTGCAGGCCCATTGATCTGCAATATCATGCCATTCTACAAATATTTGGCTTGGCAGCGATTTTCGGAGTATTTCTTCAATTTCGGAAGGACTTTTCGTTTGTTAAGCTTGGCAGTAACCATTGGCCATTTCATACATAATATTTAATGGCAGAAACTTGGTTTATTTTGAAAAAAGGTGTACATTTCTACTGGCGTCCAGTGTGCGTTTTGCAATGCATACTTTTGTTCTGTCTTTGCTGGCACATATTTGTTTATGGATATGTCGCATGGTGTCAAAATGAACCCGTATGTCGTCTATGGTCATTATATACGCAAACGTTGTACTTTTTTTTAGCTAGAAACTGGTTTTAACTATTTTGCAAGGGCATATGTGCATATGTATTAAGTTTTGTAATATGCTTGATAATTGTATGAATAGCTCCTAATGATGTGCCAACACATTTAGCTACTTGCCTAATTGTAAATACCAGTTTCCAAAAAAATAATCATTTAAACATTAGTATACACGAGTAGACAGTGTTAATTTGCGTATTGTTACAGCTACACTGGACGGATTTTAAAATGTGAGGCATCACATTTAAAGCTAATAAAATGATCTTTGATATACAGCTCCCTATTTTATTCATTGATACAAGTAAGATATAGCATCACTTGCATTCCAATCTTAACAACCCTCGTATCCAAAACAGCCAGGATGGACATTTGATGGACAGCTACATTGGACAGTTGGTATATTTATGATATTAATTACACTTTAAATGATGGAGAGTTGAACAATTATAGGAATGTACAGCTAGGATGGACATTCAAAATGGACAGCTACATTGGACAGTTGATATAATTATGATATTCACATAGACATGACTATCAAACAATTATAGAAATGGCCACGCAGAATTGACATGCTGAATGGACAGCTACATTGCACAGTTGGTATATTTGTGATGTAAATGCAACTCTCAAAGATTCACAGTTGACCTATTGTAGGAATGGACAGCTAGGATGTACAGGGTGTTAAAAAAGTTCGTTCTCAATGTTTGAGTTTCAATATTTTATTTTTCTGACATAAGAAGACTGTAAAATTCCCAGGTCGAAATCCAGACGAGTATACCATTGTTCTAATCTCACTGACATTAAATGAAGCTATTAGAGTAAGACATTAAAGTTGTCTACTGAGAACATAGCTAAAATTAAACTGTATATGAATTTAAATTTTGAGAACAAACTTTTTTAACATCCTGTACATTCAGAATGGACAGCTACACTGGACAGTTGGTAAAATTGTGAGATAAATACAGACATGACTTTCAAACAATAAATGAAATGGACAGCCAGAATGGACATTCAGAATGGACAGCTACATTGGACAGTTGGTAAAATTGTGAGATAAATACAGACATGACTTTAAAACAATAAATGAAATGGACAGCCAGAATGGACATTCAAAATAAAGAGCTACATTGGACAGTTGGTATATTTGTGATTTAATTACAGACATGACTATCAAACAATTTTAGAAATGGACAGCCAGAATGGACATTCAGAAAGGACAGCTACATTGGACAGTTGGTGTATTTGTGATACAAATACAGACATGACTATCAAACAATTATAGGAATGGACAGTCAGAATAGACTTTTAGAATGGACAGCTACATTGGACAGTTGTATATTTGTGATATAAATGCAACTGTTATAGATGGACAGTTGTACACTTATAGGAATAGACAGCTAGGATTGACATTCATAAAGAACAGCTACATTGGACAGTTGATTATTTGTGATATAAATACAGACATGACTATCAAACAATTGTAGGAATGGACAGCCATAATGGACATTCACAATGGACAGCTACATTGGACAGTTGGTATATATGTTATATAAATTCAACTATCGAAGATGGATAGTTGAACAATTGTAGGAATAGACCCGTGTATTCTAAGTGATTGGAAGTATAGCTCATCTATGCCCGTATATACTAAGGTTTTGAACGTTTAAACCCTTTTTGAACCCATACATTATAATGAATTGGTGGTTGATAAATGCCAAGTGCCATTCAATAAATAGAGAATAATAGGTTAGTGCCAGTCGCTTAATCTGCTCAGTAAGGGGATCAAACTCGGGAGTATATTGTCACTCTTTCATTAACCAGCGCGCAACGTCACGTTCGTTCCGTGACTTCATGATAAACAACGACGTCAGACATCTCGATAGACGTCGTGTAGACGCAGGTAAGTCGAAATAAATAACCGATCAACCACCAGCTCATTTAGATTAGGAAAACCTCACCCCGGGCACGGAATTGCAACCGGTGGCTCTCATATAAGAAAAAGTCCGTCAGATCACGTGGTAAGGTGACGTATTATCACTAGTCACATGACCAGGTGACCGATTATAGCTAAGTTTAATACACACCCCGTTAACAGGCAGATTTTGCCAAAAGTGACTACATGAACAGCGATAATACCCCGCAGAAATATTTGTTCTTTCTTTATCTATCCGTGTTTTACACGATTTTATATGCACACATTCTAATGGTTTGAAATTAGCCCTACCCATGATCGGCTCCGACATGCAGCATCATCAGTCCGTCAAAATGATCCTACCCAGGTAAATAGTCCTACTTGCTCAGCAATTGTATCCTAGGACTAAAAACACGAGAAATTTAACGTTAAATTTCGCATGTCCTTAAATTTCGCTTGTCCAAAATTGAGACATACATGCGAAAATTAAGACGATAATTATCGCCCGAAAACTTTCGCGAAGGTGTTAAATTTCGCTAGTACAAGTGTCTCTCTCCATGAGAAGAGGCGATAATTATCGCCTCCGACGCGATAATTATCGCCTCCGACGCGATAATTATCGCCTGTTCACATGTTAGACATGCGAAATTTAACGTGGCCCGAACAGGATTCCGTATATTGTAGCAACTACATGTACAGACAAATTGTCCGAATTTCCATGCGGTCGAAATATATGACACTTGGACAGTAATTAAGCGATAATGGCCAATTTAGATTCATATACTAGGTTGAAAATTAAGTCGAATGAGGTTTTATTCAACAAGCAATCATAGAATAGGTAATAATCGCCACAATATCACATTTACAATAACTTAAATTAACTTACCTGTACAAAAAGGTATTCGCAACGACGCTATTTTACGGTCACTGCCGTACTTCTCGCAGCACAGTTACTTCCCTTGTCGTTAAGAGTAAAGCAAAGACCTAAATTCATCAGAGATTCGCCAATATTTTTTAAATTGATTATGACGATCTTTTAGGGTTTACATCCTACTGGCTGTGAAAAACTTTTTTTTCTAAGCCAGCCAATTAAACCCTTAAATTATTTGTAAGAGACACTGCGTGGGCACTGTGGAGTAAAGGTGCCTTAGAACTTAAGGTGCTATGAGGGAATAGTATCAACCCATCTCCGACTTATTTTGTGTTATCTTGAAAGGCATTCTCTATAAACAAAGAATACGTGCATGGTCTTAGCAATATAGAAGACTTTGGCTTTACATCAAAACCAGCTGAAGTATTTACGAGAGCTAGAAAACTAAAAAGAATAGGACCTACAACGATTGCAAGACATTAAGATGCAGTCTAGATGGATCTACAAGGATCCATACAGTGTGATCCTCATGCAGCGCTTACATTGTTCATAACATCTCGGACAAAGGCCATTTACCATATGTAACCATCAACATATACAAGCTACTTAATACACGAGTAAGCTGAAACTACATATGGGAATTGAGTCAAAAAGGAAACTTTTCCAACATGTACCTTTACGACTATAAGGCTACTGGATACAATGGGGGTGTTTTGCAGGCAACTGGAGACTGTAGATATGACTCAATGTTCAAGTTACTATTCCAGGGCTATCTCGAGCAATGGAAAATATCACCAAAGTAGAAGGCTGCCAACGTGTTGCCCATTTCCAAAATGAGAGACGATAGAATGTATGTTTTTCTTCTTAGAAACGAAAAAGTTACATGTATATCTACGTGGTGTGTGTATGATACAACAATGGTAGTTGATATACTTATTATTACTAACTGAAATATTATTTATACATGGAACGAATTGGGGCGTCTTCGGAAGTGAAATACATTGAGTTGGTTGTTTTAAATTCATTTCATGGACATTTGCATATAACATACTTTTCATGATTTGTGCATGCCACCAATTGGTATTTGACAAAATGTATGCTTAAGTGCCGATTATTCTTGTAGCTAGTGATTTCTTTATAGAATGGTATCAATTCAATGACTATAAATTATTTGCCCCAGGTTACGTTCTTTACATTATTTTTGTCTACAATACGTTGCATCCGCCTTGCAAATTTACATAGACAACGTGTCATTATAAAGACAAGCATGCCAACAACAACTCGAATGATTAGATCAAACGTCTAGTTTATTTTCCATATAAATTCAATAGTAGATTCCCCATATGAGAAAACTACAATACATTGTTTGCATAACTTTACATTGGTCCATCTGGATTATGCGTAATTCGTAAAGATTTATTGCGATACGAAACGGACACTTATTTGAACACACTATAGTTTATGTTGAGTCTAATAGGCGATTAATTTTCTATTTCAAAGCAATATCATTCAGAATGGCATGAATACGTAACACAATTTAACATAGATACAATTAAGATAGAGAATACCTAGAGGAATAATGAGACATGTCAAATCTCGAAATTCCGTGTGTTATTAATCGGTATCAACGCGTCCCGGAAATATCTAATTAAAGCACTGTAAGTGTTGTCTTGAACGTCTTCTTTACTTCAATATGAATCCCAAAGCGCATATACTGTATATCCTTATACATCAGTGGTAAATCAAGTTCCCAGATTCTGGTGAAGAATACACTGGTGGAGGAGAATGATACAAAGCGCATTGTATTACTTTATTTGTTTTACTATTAATCACAGTTTGTCCGATACGTTCTGTGTATCGGTGCTATACGTACATCGGACACATTCAACAACCAGAGCAAAGCGCGCACCTGCAGCGCCGGACATGCCTGTATCCATTGCCTCGCTATCCCTCCCTTCGGGGCTACACACTGTATCGACAAAACGCTCTGACTCACAAAACCATACAGTTACTTTCAAACTATACTATACTTTACCGATTTCAACAACGGAATTATGAACTATATTTCTCAGAGAGAATGTGATTTTATACGCATTTAGTTTTTGCATATTTGTGGCGTGTCACTTTAAATAATGAGCGGGTCTTATTTCCAGGCGGCGTGTTATATTTGTGGTCTAACGGTATCCTTCTCACTTTCTTCAAGTCACAGTGCGCGGAGTGATTAATGATAAACGTCGTATCTTTTAAACCTCTACATTCTTTAGTTGATTTCTTGAACGTCACAGTTCGATGTAAGGTTCGATAGAGCACCGTATTTGATACCGTTCAAGCAGGTGATTTCTCTTAATTTAGATGAGTGGTATGAAACCAGGCTCAGAGACATTGAATAAAAGATCTGCTTACAAATGATGAATGATACAGTTATAAATGTATACTTCACACCTAAAATCTCGTGATTGTTGAACTCTACAATGAGCAGTTCGCTGGTGACTAATTAGATCTAGTTGTCACGTGTGTTCGTACACATTGCTAGGTGATAGCGCCGTTCATTAAAGATTGTAATTCCACCGATCTGCGTAAACCTATTCAATTTCTGTGATAGTAGTACAACTTGCAATACAATAATACTGACATTAATGCAAACAGTTAACGGAACAACATTATTGTTGTCACTGTTGATATCAGGGAGTATTACTGCTGTTACTAGACTAGACTAAGTACTACTGATTCTTCATGAACCTTGAACAAACTGGAGAAAACACAATATTGCAAACTAACACATGTGTGCTTTGAACAGGACTGTTATGATTGAAGGAGATTTCCTTTCATTCCAGGCAGTCCTTATTATTCAAATAACGTATTACTAACATCTGAGATTATTTCCTCCAAAATGGAGAGCTAATTGTCATCACTCTCCAACATCAACGCACAAATGAGAAGCTTAATAAACACAATAAATCATATGTTGGCCGGAACAGTTCCTACAGTAATGTATTTGATCATACTCTGTCACGCAGTATAGCTTAACACAGCTTAACACACAGACAACTATTGACAATACCCTTAGACATCGAGTCAAAGATCATTTTCCTCATGAAGATTGATCTCTCATCAGATAATAACATTATACTGAGTGAAAATAAGATTCATTGAATAACAAAGATGACAGAAGCGGTTCTAAATATGGACTTGTAAAACGTCTTACATACCAAACAACAACGTGTCAGACAATTAACATATCAATGTAATCTTTCAGCTTATTCTGTTCAGCTTAAAAGGATTGATACGTGATTAGATTTGTTTTCATGATGTATGTAGTACTACCAATATAATATACACCTTCTCCGCCTGAAACTGTCCTGTCAACTTTTTCTATGTTGACACTTTGTTTTTGTTTTTCTAGTTTGTCTTGTTGTTTTTGTTTATAATACATACATCATTATTTAAACCGACTGCATAACAACCTTTGCCACTTGCTACTGTCATATGAAAATTGTATTGTGTTATTTGTATGTTCACATGGGCCTATGTCTTACTGAAATTTGAAATAAGCTATCTATCGATATTTATTTTATTCTAAACTTTACAGTCCAGTGGTCAAGTTCAATTAAGCCGACAGATTTGGCATCAAAGACGTAATAGGGTATCAAATTTTAACAGACACATATAACGATGGAACAGTGTAAATATGAGTATTTTCAAATGCTTGTTATAAGCTCTATAATATTATATGTACGATGGTTGACCAAACAGTTGGCGAAAACGTTCTCTCAAGGCAGAAATCTGAGAGTATGCCATCATATTCGTACAATTGTATCACTATTATATCAAATGTTCTCTGTCATATTGTTAACACTTTTAGATTAAACCTTGCACATTATTTGTTATTGAAACCTTATTGACCAGAATAGGTTTGGGTGTAAATCAGTTGATAAACGGTCTCCCGGGTCATCCCATAACATTGGGTACCGTCGTCATGGGAAATATAACCCGTACAAATATATGTCCTCTACAAATAGAAAAGTGGTCAGTTGTTTCTGGAAGAGCAAGTTCGTAAAAATTAATAATTCATTTCAGGAACTGTGTCAGCGTTACGTCAAACGATGAAACACTATCGAAAACGACGCATAATTAACTGGCTGACGTACTTATATAATACGAATGACTGAAAATCGTCTAAAATAGCAAATCACCAAATGAAATCACACCGAACTTACTAACAAATCAACATGGCATTTTACAGTGTATACATCTAAATTTATCATAAATTGGCAATGCAATGTCATGTACGGTAACGCTAAAAGTTAATTAGCAACTATATGAGGCAGTTATTGAGAAATATTGGTCTACGTACTAAAACAAATACAAATAATTATTGTAGGACGACAAAACGGACTTCGAGGTAACAAAATAACCAGCGTTAATTCCACATTTTGCCGATTTATTGACAAAGTTGCATACTAAAGATGCATCATCAGGCTTTTAAGGTAGATGGCGTATCTATACATCGCGTATATGTCCATTTTACTTACAGTATTGGTAACACTACGCTTTATAATTGATTTGGAAGCTTACAAATTCATTAGACAGTGATAGATATAGGACAAACGCTGATTGAAAAGCGCCGTATCAGACATTTTTATAATTGAAATAAAGTAAACAGACGGAGAATTTGCATATTGGTTTACGTTAAGGCTTTCAACATTACCCGACTTGTCTGAGATTCCATTTATTCTATACCTTGTTCACAATCTTCTAGTTTAGTATCTATAAGAAGATAGCGTCAGAAAGTACACTGGTAAGTATGCATTTACCATACACAATTTCTTATTGAATCGTATTAAGCAGGGGTTCTCGAAGCGCTAACAACAGTTTTGTTTTGCCTTATATTTGAGTTTGTTCATTAGTCTGCACTGAAAGGTGTATGCTAATTATTTTCGAAAAGTTAGTTTACGTTCATGTTGCTGTTGTTAAGCTGAGCGACAAGGAGATGGAATATTGGTACAGTATTTATTATTCATATTACTTTAGATAACGTATGCAAAAAATGCATTACTTATGTTATAGATAGATTTGTCTGAAATAAGAGGTTATATATCGGTTTTGTAACACAGGTCAACATGGACGTGGTGGTAAAAGTGGCACACACTGTGCAGTATTGTAGTTATCTCTTTAATAATGCAATTTAGTAGTCATTGCACTTTTCTCGCCGTAACTAAGATACAAAAAGTTTTAATGGTCGTATTGTACTGGTATGTAGCGATGCTCAATATCTTATCGTTCCGTCAACACAATGTTTTGTGCATGATCATGTATTATATATGCTTTCAGATTTTTGCACGCGCATACAGGTTGAACAGAAACACGATTGTCATTCAATAACAAAATACAATAGCGATGTGGATATTTGCTTAAATGCCAGAAGAGGAATTCAATTAATAATTTATTTTCATTATTTAAGTATATTTATATACGTATGACAATAAGGCAAATCTTGTAGATTAATGACAGACTTATATACAAATACAGCGCCTTGATTGTTCATTTGTCATTGTAATGGAATCATTGAATATAACATGTCTTCTACGTAAAGAACAATTTATTGTTCTTTTTAATAACGTGTCTGTCTATTAATATACTAAGGAAACGCATCAATTTATATACAAATACGTGATGGCCAATAAAAGAGAGTATGTCTACCGTCATATGTATTCCCACGTGATTATAACTAAGACTAGCAGATTCCATTCATTAAACGATGTTATATTCCCATGTATTGACTCGCTGTAGATTATGTCTCTTTCAGTAGACCTTGATGTTTGGTCCTTATGCACGTATATTTTGTCGTAATACCATGGGGAACACTGAACTTTAATGAGATGTCTAAAATCAGAGATAAGAAAATCATTTCTCAGAAGTAACCAATGTTGTTCATGCAAGTATGGGTTTAGTGCATTTGACTAAGTGTGTAACAATTGAACATACAATGTATGTCTGTGACATTCTCTCTTCAATAACAGGACCTGGTGAACTCTGCAGTATATACAAACAATAACCAAAAGTGCTCACTTGATCGCATTATATTAATTAATAGAGATATAAAATTTTATGTATAGATATTCCTATGGTCATACATAGTTACAAACATATTTACATTCAAGGAAGACAATGGTACAAACAAGAACGAAACATTGGTGAGTCGGTAACTGTTCTGGATGACATCCGTCACATAATGATGTGATGAATTCCAGTATCAACGTCTAGAATGTTGAGTTGTAAAAATGCTTAATTGATAAAAAACAATTGATACTTGAATGGACGTTACCAATCCATATTTATGAATAACTACAAGCTAACAAGCGGAACGCAGACGATATTGGAGACATCAAACATGACTGCTAGAAGCAGACGACTGTTTTATACACGAATGTGTGTTATATACGTACTTACGGGAATTAGTGTATTTCTGTCGTCTGAAGCATGAACACAAACCTTCTTTGCGGCGATTTTTAAGTTCGGTGACTGGAAATTACACATCTAAACTGATAAGGTAATGTAAGGTAATGGCACCAAATCATTCATTACATGCATGGAAATGAACGACTTCATCTGATCTCCAGTTAGATTCATTTGACTATAACCTTGAAACGAGTTCATATTGCTGTCATCCGTCCACAAACTTCTTATGAAGTTAGATCCAATTTTAATGTACTGTAATATTAAGTGGTGTCTGTGTGTAAGCAGAACAGCTACTGACCTTCAAGTATGATTAAGGTCAACCTCTCTCGGCCTTGGAGTCTGATGATCACAGTTAGATTTCATCGAAAGAATGAGATGTTTGGGGTTGTATATCGTTCAGACATTGTTAGAAAAAGGGAAGGCACTTTTGGAGGGCAGTATATATAGTATTGACCTTGTACTCACTCTTAGAAACTCTTTTGTTAAAGTTATCAAACAGATCGTAATCATTATTAGAAGTTTAAATCCTTTACCAGGCGACAGTTCATTTCACTATTGATAGAAAGGAAGAGTTGTTGCATTATTCCGTATGATTTCAAATATTTACCTCAAACATCAAATACCGTATGTACGGAAGAATTACCAATAGCATTAGCCTTTGTGATCAAACACGGACTAATTACAATAACCCTTTTAATTAATAATGTATACAAGTTGAGCAAAGCACTTGATTCTCTATGTTCTCTTTATGCAGTTTTAAAGACTAGACTATTTAGTGCAAATAATTCATTCTCTTGCAAAAAAATCCAATAAAGAGACATTTTGTATTTCAAAACATTTCTAGATTTACATTCTTTGTGAATGAACGAAGTTTCAATGATTATTTATAAATCAATTTCTCACAAGTTACATTGAATCTAAAACACAAACTCAACGTACACGCGTTTATCCGAACATTCGAAATTCTCTCTTGTATTCTGATTTTGTCAAAGAGGAATGAAAAATGTCGTTGAGCATTTTACACTGTTTTACACTGTTTACACAGACTGGTGTATGGACTTCGCTGTGTCCAACTTTACGTCATAGTTTATACTTTGACAACATTATTTTATTACACTTGTCAATAAATCGTCTGACATTGTCAGACATGTTCATTCCATACCTGTGTTTGTACTTTACTTTTGATTGTTTCCAACCAGGTATGTGTATTTCACTACGACGCAAATAAACTGCATTGACAGGGGAACACAAATATAAAACAATAATTTATAAGTGCATACATTATAAAGTAGTTTATATTTGGTGTGGGATTAACTTAGTGTATTATAACTTTGTTATGTATATTATCGCCTTGGTCGATAATGTATACTTTATTGTAATTATTTATCTTTGACTCATTTTGGGCACAGTCCAAACTTTAGTATGAGAACCCGCCTGCTCGAGAACGTCAACAAACTTCTCAGCGCTATTAGGCTAAGTTTAATTACTTCTTTTCCGCAATCCACCCCACCACCACCATGTTAATACATTATGATGTACATGTGTACATTGGTTTTATTTATTTGAATAAGTTTTTGTTGTATATGTGGACTTTGCTGTGTCCAACTTTACGTCATAGTTTATACTTTGACAACATTATTTTATTACACTTGTCAATAAATCGTCTGACATTGTCAGACATGTTACAACATTATTTTATTACACTTGTCAATAAATCGTCTGACATTGTCAGACATGTTCATTCCAGTGTTTGTACTTTACTTTTGATTTTTTCCAACCAGGTATGTGTATTTCACTACGACGCAAATGAACTGCATTGACAGGGGAACACAAATATAAATAACGCTGTTTTATCTGATGCTTCAATGGACTAAACTTCAAGTGATAAAAAAGCTCTAAAAAGTGAAAAAGTTGTTTCAAAGATTATCTTGCGAAATTACAGTTGCAAGCCCAATGACTATTTGGAAGAAAGCTAGGCGAGGTAAATTAGTAACCTAATATAGAATATTGTGACACACATTGTGATGATGAATCAGATTTTATCAGGTTTTTCAAGGAAATTAACCCAAATTAATCTTGTCTTCTCTATTTACGACCTACTCTTTATTACTCCCTGAACACCTTAGAAATATGTTTTCTCCTTCTTCTATGGTGTTATGCATATAGGGTTAACACTTTTGGCTGATTTTTATACTGTATATCCTATCTTAAGCAACTGGTCAATAAATGAACTAACACAGTTTAAGGCATATACCCACATGCGAATACAGGTTTGGCTGCATTTATATATTCGATGACATGTTTCAGAAGAATGTTTTACTAATCAAATAGAATTATCTGTCTGATATTTCCTTTCTAAAACTTGAATATCTCAACGTCTTCTCGAATAATTTAATGGAACGAGAGTCAAAACCATCTCTAAGATTACCTGTTAATTTTACCCATTCTATTAAACAATATTGGTTCTTCAATTATGATTTTTCCTGTATCGAAATCATTATCAGATACTTAAAAATGCGGCACACATTCCCGGAGGTAGGTCGTAACATTAAAATTATCGATGACAAAAGTAAGTTTAATTCGATATTTGTCTTCTTTTTGTTTGAATTTCAGAAAAGTTCGCAAGAAGCTATACAGTATTATCTGTCTATAGCAAAAAGGTGCTTGCAAACGCTATGTGAATACTTCAAAATCAATTCACATAAGATGACATATAGACAGTTGTAATGGTTGGTTTAATGGTTGATGTCTGTAAAGGATTGTATTCAATAATGTTAAATTGTGACATTAATCCGATCCATAGTCTGATGATAGTCTGATGATTATGTTATTTACATATTGTTCTCTAGTTTTATTAAATGCACCGTGACATATGCATATATTTGCATACTGTTATCAATCATATATTTAACTACAAGTATGCCAATTTTGACATATTCCTTATAGCTACTTTTTCCTAAATATCAGGGTTTTCATACAAATTGTGTCGAAAATGGTCAATTTTATCGTTGACGTTTTGATTAAACAACCTTATATTATTGTAAAAAAATTATTGAAAGTGCATATAATTTACATTTGTAGTTTTATTCTTTCATTAGTGCAAGCTAACTAAACTATAAGTATTAAAAATAGTATTTTTTTAATTTTTTTTGTATAAAATAGATGTACACACAATAACAGCGATTCTCTGAATTTGACGTCTGAAAGTGGCCGAAATGTGTCTAAGAAACACATTGCCGGACCTTCTAGTGAAACATTTAGAATGGTAAGGTACTTTTGTAATTTGCCATGGTATTTATGAAGGTTTCATTTGTATTTCTGTCAACTTTGTATTATGACCTTGTCAACCGCAACATTCTCATAGACAAGCTCAAATATAACCATATATCATCAAAGAGTATAGCATGGATAACATCCTATCTCGCAAACAGAACACAGAAAGTGTGTGTTTCCGCAAAACTTTCAAACCCCGCTGAAATCATATCAGGGGTCCCACAAGGCTCAGTCTTGGGACCCCTGTTGTTTCTCATTTATATAAATGATTTACCATACCATGTTAAGTATTCAACAACAGACATCTTTGCTGATGACACAACACTTTCAGCATCAGGATATACAATTCAAGACATTTATCAAACCCTTCAATCCGATCTTGACATTGTAGACAAATGGTGCAAACTCCATGATACTCAATGCACAAAAGACAAAACATATGTATATTACAAAACCAACCAACAACCCCAGCATCCCAGACATCAAAATAAAACCACAGAACCATGATATCAACATTTCAGAAAATGAAAGACTTCTTGGAATCAATGTAGATAGCTCACTTAAATGGAAATCTCACATTGACAAAACAATAAAAACATGTAATACACAACTCTATTTACTCATGCGAATTCAACAATACCTAGATGTACCAACAAGAAAATTATTTTTTTATTCTTCAACAACCTCCACACATATATTATTGCTGTTCAATTTGGGCTAACACAGACAGAATACTCATTGTTGAAATCATTAAATTCCAAAAACGGGCAGTACGCGTCATACTTGATGTAAAAGACTTTGACACTCCTTCTGAGGTTCTTATTAATAAAATTCAGTGGATGAAATTTGACCAAAGAGTTGAATATAAAAAATATATCCTTGCGTACAAATTACTCTCGAAAATACATGCAACAAAAATGTACCGTGTTCAATAGTTTTGTCTTACTATTGTCTATGGAATTAATACTGTGTTATTTATATTTGTATATAACCTGTCCCTTATGTAGTGTACCCATGTGTACATAACATGTACATATGTTGAGGCCCATACGGAAGATTGCATTATTGTAGGTATGTTACTCTCTTAAAATAAATACTTTACTTACTTACTTACTTACTTACAACTTTCAAAGACTTATACATTTAAACTGCTTTTACCGTTACATGTATGTGTGATGTGACATTTCCGTTGAAATCGCGTGCATTCGAATTATTGTTCAAGATCCCCAAAAACATTTAAGATAACGGAAGTCGACTGTAGATTTAGTTTTAAAACATATCAAGATTATAACTGCTTACTCAAATTCAAATCGATTTCTGTCATCACGGGCATTGAGTTTTCCTGTCACAATCAGTATGATTACATTTCGGAGACGAGTTGTTTGTGAATGAAAGTTCTGTCAATCTAAACCAATTAACCCAGAAACTGACGAAAACACGATGCAATGTCATGATTCAGTTGTGTGCCACGATAAAGTAATTATGCCCCGTGGACCAATGTCGCTCAGATACCCAGGAATAGTTATTTTACAGCACAAGGACAATTTACGATCAACATTCTGGGGTGAAATTTCCCTATACACTGATTATATGAGAAAGTCTTTTACGCACCTGATCGTTGACATTTATTGGAAATCATTTCGACCCTTATTGCTGCCGATATCTTGTGAAGCCTGAGACATTTTCCAATACTGTTGTTGTGACACTTAGCCGAGGTACATGTTTTAACCATACAGAAACTCGCTCGCTAAACAACTGCTCCTTTATTTAAAATCAAATGGATGTAGGACTGAACTATTTTATATGGAAATGCACCTCTATTACCGTATCTTTTTATCCTATGTATCGAGTTTTTATCTATTTCTATAGAAAACAATGATGCTATAGAAGGTATTGCTTTAAACAATAAAAGTACAAAACAAACTCTTTTTGCAGATGATGCTAGCTTTCTACTTAAAGGAAATCGAACGTCTTTTAAAAATCTTATAAAAACCCTTGACGATTTTGGTAAAACATCTGGGCTTAAACTCAATAGAAACAAATGCTCAGTCCTGCGCATTGGAAGTCTAAAAAATACTGATATTGTCTTTGACAACGAATTTGAATGGACTTCATCGGAGGCAACTACGTTAGGAACTACCTTCAGTAATAATTTATCTTCAATGTATGATCTAAATGAAGCAAATAAGATAATAGAATGTAAAACTGTCCTAAAACAATGGAACAAATGGAACTTAACACTCATTGGAAAAATAACAGTTCTAAAAACATTTGTTCTTCCAAATCTAATTTACCCCCTAACTGTGTTATAAATATATTAATTTCATGGTCTAAGGTCAACACCCTAAACACTGAAATCGAAACATCCAAACAAGTCATCTGGAATAATTCAAGTATAAAACATTTAAATAAAAATGAGTTATTTTACTATGACACATGGTTCAGTAAAGGAATCCAGTATGTAGAACATATTTTTGACTTCAGACACAAAATATTTTATTGCTTTGAGCAGATGAAATTTCTATATGTTATCCCTAATGAGGATTACTTAAAATACTATACTCTCATTAAAAATGTACGGAAAGAATGAAAGTCACAAATGCAAATCGAAATTATAACATATAACCCATCAAACTACCTAATCGATAAACTAAATGGAAAAAGCAAATTAAGTAAGATTGCATACAAATCACTCATCAAAACAAAACTACCAACAGAACCAAAATACAAACGAAAATGGAATCTTAGGTTCACCATAGAAGACACAGGATGGGTTAAAATTTTCCAACAAACGTATATTACATGTATTACAATAGACACTAAGCTTAGAGAATTTCAGTATAAATACATCATGAATATAATACCCGACAATTCATTTTTACACAAGTGTCATATAACCAAGTCAAGCTTATGTGATTTTTGCAATAGACAACCATACCATATCATATGTTCTGGGAATGCCATATTGTACAAGATTTTTGGGCTGAAGTTAGGTCATATCTAGTACAAAACCTTTCAAAATATTTCACTTTGCAACATAATAAAGCATACAGAAGAAGATGGGCTTATTACTAACTATATTATACTGCTTTCAAAATATTTCATATTTAAATGTAAATGCAATAAACACACACCGACAATTCAGTCATTTAAAGAATACATTAACTATCGAAAAAAACTAGAACAAACAATCGCACTTTTCAAAAACAAACTACACATCTGTAACAGAAAATGGCAGAAGTTTCATAACTTGCATAACTCAAATAGTGATATTGTGTAAATTCCCCGAACCCATAACCATTTCTTTCTCTTACTTTCCTTTCTTACTCTCTGCAATTGCAACCTATCTTCTAAGCGACTGTCCTCATAACTCTTACTCTTCCCCTATATATACTACAAAAATCATAATGACATTCATTAATAATATCATAAAGAGTCGTGAATTTATTTCACACACTTTATTTTGACAAAATTGTTTGTATATTTTGTATATGTGTACAGCTGTATAATGTGTCTTAAGAAAATAAAAAATGTTAAAAACGAGAAACGTTTCGAATAATTCTAAATCAAGTGTTGATTGGGATAGAAGACTACCACAAGCTATTATTATAGGCGTAAAGAATGTGGAACTCGCGCGCTGTTAGAGTATTTGCGACTACATCCATCGGTTAAAGCCACTGGTCCAGAGCCACATTTCTTTGATAGATATTAGCATCTTGGCTTGGAATGGTACAGGTAAGAGCTAAGAAAACATTTGTTCATGTGCTAGTTGGTTGCCCTAATTTAACAACCACTTATCTTAAGCAGCCAGTATTTGTATTTGCTTAAATGAATGCCTGAAAACCCCGTAATATTGTTGAAACACTTTGTTTTGTTTTAGCTAAACTTAATTTCATGTTATTTTTTCCAATTACATTATATTAAATTTCAACAACGCCGATGGTGTTTTAGACGCGGCTATTTTACAGTTCGGTAAAATCTCGTATAATTTGTATGTGCTTAAACAATTGCTTTAACACACCATTACAAAATGGTAAATTGCTAGGTGTTTGTTTTAGTTAAGACTAATACGCTCTAGAGGGATAATTTAGTGCCTGTACAACCTTCAAACCACACTACATTAATTATATTGGCATTTACATAATGTACTCATTTATTCGTTTTGTTCATATAATTTGGTGACAATAATTACATTTCATTGTAACAAAAGTTGCTATGAATTATTGAGTACACCCATAATCAAATATAATAGAAATGCACCATGTTTTCATGTTTTTATAATATTTGTCATGGAAATACAGCAACCGGAAAAATACGTAATGAAAGAATTAAGCAAATAAGTTCCTTTCGTATTTAACGTGCCACTTGTATTTATTGTCATTCTGTTAAAATTAAACATTGTGTTCATAAGATTTGTATTTTAAATTCAGCTTTAATACAAAGTTGATCAGGATAATATATGGCAAATGTGACATGTCTACTTGCTCTGTGTATTCACTCGTTAAAAAGCTATATCTCGCCAGCTTACCTTAAGTCATGTCCCAAGGTAAATATCAACTCCGTACTCATTAAACACTTTAATGATTTATCTATTCTTACTCGCTCGATATTTACACGTAATTGCACCATATCACTATTTGATTAACTGCATGGTAAAGTCTTCATAATCATTATGTCGTACATTTCAAATAATCAATAGTTTGTGCTAATCAGCGAGCTTTCCTATCTTCGTGGCTGTTAATTTTGTAAATTGAAAATTATTGTTAAAGAAATAACTGTAGAAGAATCAGCGTGAACAACATTCATACTTTTATATACACTGGTTAGCTTCCCTTTAGTAATATAATGTAGCAATAAACAGTCAAACCTATTTGTAAAGACCACACATGTATATAGCAAAAACTTGTCTTTGTTGAAAGTTGGTCTCTCTTAACAAGTTCAATATCATTTGAAATGATCTGATATAAAATTGGTTGTCTTTGCAGTCGGGTTTTGTAATAGTAGTCTTTGATCACAGGTGGGCTTTTGCAGACATGCTTTATAGTGGTATTTGATGACAGCAACAAAGGTTAGTCTGTATATGCATCAACAATCCTTATCAAGATATAAGCATGCTGTTTCTTTAATTACCGAGGTGATCCGAATGAGCAAGATGGTGAAGCAAGATTTATTTATCAAGAAAATCCTCGACCTTTCGTCTCAAAATATCAAAAGTATTTGACAAAAACATTATTTAACTAACAACTAGTAACAGTCTACGAATGCGGCGCCTGTCCAAATAATAGGAAATAACACTGAGTGAACTGTTAATTGATGCATGGGACGATTCTAGCAAACGAAGAGTAAACTTAATAAGTCGAGATGTTTGCGTAATTAACTCGTGACATTGAGATGCATAAACTAATTTAAGGAACATGATCTAAGTCATTAAGTCTCACAAAATGAATTGTTGGTGTGTTTCTGAGGTAATTTAAATGAAGGAAATACATTCTCGGATGCAACAGTGTAACAAATTTAATTGACGGAATAATGTTAAAATAGCTTGTCGCACTCGGAGTTTGATTATATCAAATAATAATATGACTCCATGCTCCAAATATAAACACATTATTGACTTACTGACATTATTGAGTTCCATAGGACTTGTAGCGGTTAAGTTTCATTTTTTGTTCATTTTTGTGTTGGGCGTGGTGACGTATGATTGTGGACTGTGTTTTTCTTCTTTGTGGGTTTCTCTTTGTGTATTTCCGTCTTTTTATCCACTTTTAAAAGTATATTTGGCATTCCCAATTAGGCATTTTAAGAGCTTCTCAATGAATCATAAATCCTTCCACTATGGTTTTATATCAAACTTTGGAACAGAAAGTAGTCGCAAGAGTTCAAAGTCTGTTAAATATGTTACTAAAGTTAACTTGTAAAACGCTTATAAGTTGGCATATGTCGAATACAACTTCAGTAGTGTCTTGACCCTTCTAGCACATCTCTCTTATTACTCCTTGGCCAACAAATTGGTTATCCAACGGTACATAGCTTTCTCATAGCGTGTAAAAATATATACTTGCACCAGTGATATCACATGGTAGAACACAAATATCGTGGTGGTATGGGTTGTGGCGCGGTATCAGAAATGGCGCACCTGAGATTAGTGGTCTTTTCATGAGTTAAAGACCCAAAATGACATACATTTCCAGTATATTTTTGGAAGGGTGTATGGTTTTGGTCTGTAATGCAAATAAACAATGTTCAAAGTAAATTTTGTGCTTTTAGAACTTGAAAGGTATGCTGTACCCATATTTGTTGTTATTTTCTTATGTCACTTTATTCCTCAAATATCGTAATCCCACAAATTTGTAAAATGAAATTTTAACTTCAAATTTTTTTTGTAAAGAGCACTGGCATCCATGTTAACACCATGTAACATGATTAAAATGTCCTACACACTGTCAAACACAGGAAATGGTGTCCAGCAGGATGTAACTTTCTTATTTAGAAAAACTAAAAAAACTAGTCAAAATCTGAAATAATATGTTAACTCTCATTGATATTTTCGGCATTCCCAAGTCAAGTTGGTGACAGATCAGACTATGCAGATGCCATGAATGATTCTTACATGACAGTAATAGATGATTTAACACTTGTTTGGACATCTTCAAGTTGTCTTGGTGACTCAAAAAGTATAATGGCAATTAGTAACCAGTGCAATTCTGCCTCGATACTAATTATTGATTTATTATCTAAGAAGAAGTATACAAAGTAAGCTAACTATTATATAAAAATGGACTATATAGCCATTAAATAAAATTGGAAACAACTACACCATGAATCCTTTTATTTTTTTACCATTAGGGACCTACAGGATAGGTGCGCCATTTCATATCACGCTGACCTGACATAATAAGCCGAGTGTGTCCTCATTGTAATGGTCATACAACATGCATTGATGGAGTTGACTATTGATATTTAGTGTCAAAATGTTCCCATTGAATTGTCCTATCATTGCTCAATCACTTTAATTATGAACGTTTTATATTTATAACAAAATAACGACGTAAACTGTTAAGTGCGCCATTTCCAATACCACGGGGATACATGTAGTTGACTATTCATATTTCTCTTTTTTAGTCTTTAATAAGCAATATCGTTCTTATTCGATGTTTAATATACTTCACATTGTCGATGATTTCTGCGTTTATTCCAATAGTATGGCTAGCTTGAATTGCATGTACACTGTATCTGTTGTTTGCTGACCTTGTGGTGTGTTTTCGTTCTTGTCTCATCAGACTTACTCCGGATTTGTTCGGCTGACTGAGGCGGCAGGCTTTCGGACAGTGAAGTCGTGTTTTTGTTGTTGTTCAGTTTTGCGTTGGGCATCGTCTGTGCCTTTGTATTGTCCTGCTCCTTCTGTTGCGAGGCATCACAAAGGCTTCATACATACATCAGCGATGTTTCCCTAAAGTGTCATGAACCTTCGGGGATATTCAATTGATTGGCGAATATTCGGCGATATTTGTGCGATACTTTATGACATATATGAGGGTCATCCAATATATAATGCAAACTAACATACATTTTATATACAATATTACTCATTTAAACATGGACATAATCATTCAAAGTAACCTTCTATATATTCAATGACTTACATTTATCATTTCAACAAACCTTATATTCGCGTTGCTAGGCAACTGCGCACATACACCC
Source organism: Spisula solida (assembly GCA_947247005.1). Classification (NCBI taxonomy): domain Eukaryota; kingdom Metazoa; phylum Mollusca; class Bivalvia; order Venerida; family Mactridae; genus Spisula; species Spisula solida. The sequence goes on along the minus strand of OX365944.1, from coordinate 67,745,821 downwards.
TTAACTGCACAGCACCGGCCTACTCATTTCGATGTAAATCAGGATTTCGAATCTCCGGGTAACTGTCGTCTCATTTCTGGTTAGTATGAACGTATATACGTCTCATCTATAGGTAAAATTATGGAAAGGACGTTATGCCTTTCAAAAATAAAGCGCTAAACCAAACCGGTAACTAATTTGAAGCAACGTTCTGACGCCAGAAATTTGGGCATCCACCGAGCAAATTCCTTGCACATGGTCATCCTGTTCCGCAAAATCGAATGGACTGAGTCGAAATTACTCCCCTCTTCATGAACTTTCTTTTCGCATGTTAATATTATGCCTGCTTTCAAAAATTCCTTCATTTCCTGCTGTTTAGTATGGGTCTTTGCATAAATATTCTGCACTGCATACTAGTATTGTTTGATTGCAATTCTGTCATTCGTATTTTCATTTAATAGTCTCACCACTTCGGAATATGAAAGAGGGCATTTTAACACAAGCCAGGTCAAGCCTCTGGTAAGGCAATACTAAATTGTGGAACTTTTGTTTCGATGGCGCTCGATTGTTATAGTAACTACCTTAGTCTTGTGACGTTACCGCGTCCACGTTGTGGTTAGTGACGTCGAAGGAAGGAGCGCGCTGATGACATTATCGACGTTAAGGTCCTTAGAATTTCTGAACAAAACCAAAATGAATTAAATAATTATTATGCAAAGTTTAAGTTTCGTTTATTTCTCTTGACGGGTTTAGAGATAATTCATAGTTTGCATTATATATTGAATGATCCTCGTACCGTATTATTGTTTCTGAAGATATTAATGCAACTTAAAAAATTGAATTACATATATAGACAATATGGCACGAAACAATTAGGTGCTGCACTGAATGTATGATCTATATACGAACGGAAAGTACAGAAATGAAAATTTACCAAGTTCCCGATAGGCAGCTGTTGAATTTAATTGATACTGTTGAAAGAAAATGTTTTACAAATAAACCACTTTGTGGTCTTAACTTGAATGAACGGTGGATTTCATTGCTTCAGGATCTCGCATGTTTATCTGCGCTTTGTCGATCAATTGCGGTTCTTACGCGCCCACGATAAAGTTCTAACGTCATGTTAAGACAGAAATAGACGACGATAACTACGTACGCAAGTTTCAGGGCAGTAATGAACCTTATCCGGTTACTTTCTCCATTATTAGATAAACATAATATTGTATCGTTTGATAGATAGATAAGGGGGTTGATACGTTAATAATAGTGGGCATTTTACTGCAGGTTATTTTTTTGAGACATGATGACCAAAAGGTTTTGCTCTACAGTGACATTGTGTATGGTTATGTCCTCCTAATGGTATTGCTCTGCCACGACATTGTGTATGTTCTTATCCTCCACAACGTTTTTTTCTACAGTGACTTTGGGTATAGTCTCGTCCTACACAAAGTGTTGTTCTACAGTGCCTTTGGGTATAGTCTTGTCCTCTACCCCGTTTTCTCTTACAATGAAGAATGAATGTTGTCTTGTCCTCCATAAGCGTTTTTTCTTCCGTGAAATTGGGTTTAAAAAAGGACCCTGTCCCAAAGAATAATACACGTACACAAACATGTTCTTGCTTCGCGAACCGTTACCATTACAGTTAGACCAAATACCGTACTAAGCTTTAATATCGTCATATACCATCCTGTAATGACAATGTAGTGAGACACACAGCTCGGTGGAGATGTTAATTCATTCTGAATAAAGTGATTACGTTGTTATCAGACCAGTGTTTAACACACACAAAGTGTAATTAAGCTTGCTCTATATATCAAGTCACATCAAGATTCTATTGATTCATCTCGCACTATGCATTTCATACACATTACATCTCCCATGTTCCTGCCTGTTCAAGACTTTGCAAAACAAATTATAGATTTACTTTACGGATGTTTACTAGCGATTTTCACTGATACGGTCGTTACGTCCCAGGCAATAAACCCAGTATGTATTTATTGCATAGTCCCCGCATCAGTGACAAAGCCTATATATCAATTTAAAACTATATAATATCGTCATAAACTATAAACTCTTAATATCTTTTTTGCAGGCAGAAAATGCCAACATTACTGGAAGGCCAGCTCACCATTGAGAAGACACCCAGATATTTTGTCACACCGAAATGCCCAGAGAGAATATATCGGATGTCCAACTCTACTAAATTAATTATTGTAGTAAGGGATCCAGTCACCAGAGCGATTTCAGATTTCACGCAAGCTGTCAGTAAAGGGGAATACAATGCATCCGTGACGTTTAGGAGCAAGGCTATTCGTAGAATTGGTGCCGTGAATACTTAATGGTCGGCCGTCAACATTGGCCTTTTTTCATTCCATTTACGTCGTTGGCTTAACTATTTTCATGCGGACAATGTCCATATAGTTGACGGAGAGCGTCTCGTTCGGGACCCAATACATGAACTTAATTGTGTTCAAGACTTTTTGGGACTAGAAAGAAAATTTACGGACGAAGCAATTTATTGGAATACAACTTTCACTTCATGGCAGACGGATAACTTTGTATGAGGTCTCCTGTTTTCATGATAGTTGTTGTATATTATGTCAGGCGCTAGTAATGGTTATTTGATAACCATTGGGGGCACGAACAGATTCAAAGACAGGCCCATCTAAATTGTAACCGAGCATTGTAAGGACGAACATACTATATTTTAGATGGCTAAGACGCTTCATAATAATGCACAATATGTCTGTCGTAAATTAGATAGATAATTGCAGTAGGTTGCTGACCTCTTCATAACGCCAATGTTTTCTAGATTTATTTGCTAAAATGACTTCCGGAAATTTACACAAATATTACTTTTTCGTAAATGATTACACCATGTTCATAAATACTACATTAATGTTCGGTCGAAACGTCTCATACATGTACATAATTATCATACACTAGTGTGTTCGCCTTTGACCTTTTAGGGGCATGTGCAAGAACAACATAGATGGTAACAGGGTCATTGCCACCGATTAAAAACTATAGCAAACAAATCATTTTTATAGAAATACTGTAGTAGTTTTTCAGTTAGCTTGACAGAGACTAAGTTTAAAATCAACCGTTAGGCCTACCACTGTATCAAACCTCCTACAATAAGATATGCTAGTCGGTAAACGCCTTATTCTTCTTGCTTTCTACATAGTAAAAGAGAAGCTAAATTTCTTTCACACATTTATTATATAGGATGAAGTAACTAAAACAATACACAGGCGTGGCGTGTTTAATCAGTTCATTAGTGGAATAAATGACAACTTCAAACAAAATATTCTTGACATTTTGTCATGATGTAATTAATTCTTTAATGCTTATGTACGGAGCCTGTGTAGAATAAGACCGATGCCATAAAGAGTACTATATCGACTAAAAGATAATATTAAGTCGGACAGCGTAGGCAGCACTCAACTGAACCAGTCAAGCACAGAAAACACGAAAACATACAATGCACAACCAAACGAAATAATGATCCGCCCAAGTCCCAGCAGGCCAAACGAACTAGTTTCATCAATAAAAAGATGAACAACAATGTAGAATAACCTATAAAACACACAAGACACAATGCCCAGCACACAACCGAACGAGAAAATAATCCGCCCAAGTGGAAGCTGTTAAAAAGCTGAATAAAGACGTAATGCAGTTATACATTGTACGATACTAAACAGTGGATGCCTTGGCCTACATATTCCAGAATACTAACAATACTCACAATACTAACAATGTAGTCTTTAAATAGTCAAATACATATAAACGATGGACCTACATCAAGTCAAACTTGTGTTTCAATATAATTTGTATATAGAATATTTGTTGATTCTTTATATATGTAATTATTGAAACTAGTTGTCACGTTGATAAATTACAATGTAATCATAAAATGCACTATGTTTTAGGGATCATGCTACATAAACTTTTGTATCTGCTATATATATTTAGTTAAAGTAAGACGGACAGCTCGTACAGCAATATTGGTGATTCTTGTCAAATTTGCGGTTGGTATAATGTTGTCCTTCTTTTGACACAGGCGACAACTGTAATAAAGAAGATGAAATTATATAAAGACAAAGGAGGTGCAATTTTCGACATCGAATATTTGAAATATGATGCACATAATATACGCGTATGTAAATACAATGTATATCATACATGAAACCAAACCTTGAAGTTTACCGCGATATTAAACAAATTATGGCAGACGAACTCGCTCACGAGCACATAAAGGGCGGGAAAAACTCTCAGCGTATCCTGGTAATGCTATAATATGTCAACCACTTTGTCTCTCCGAGACAACAACGAGTCAGCAATCACCATCTGAGATGTAATCTGTACATTGCAACGATTCAAACCTCCTCTTAGTTACACTATATCTGGTAATATTCGTAACAAAACGAGTAATGTTGTGAAATTACTTTGTGCTCCTTGTATTGTTTATGGTACATGCTACATGCTGGTATCTAGTTTGTTTATATACTGACATGTTTGTTCGCAGAGTATGCATACTCATTAATAAATATGCCAATAAAATACAAAAACTTTATACGAAATATGATTCCTGACTGCATGTATGTTCATACAACTACACACGCTTATTCGGGAAACAGAAATGACCGTTGTCATATTATATTTAAATGCTTATCAAATAGCATTTCCACTTAGAATACGCATATCGAATATCCAATACAATTTGCCTAGTTAGAGAAATCAAAGCGCTGTATATAGTAACTGTAATTATAGTTTTTAATATAATTTTTCCTATTTTATGAAACTTTCTTGTAACATAGTAATGTTCTGCGCATGTATAAGAAAGCGGTTATTTGTACCTTTAGGCAGTTGTCAGTCAATTTGCGAAAAGCGGATAGGTCTGAACTAGTGGTTATGTAACTCGGCCATTTTGCCTTCCATCCCAGGTCAAAAACGTCCTGTTTTCAGTGTTTGGATATAAGAATGTGTAGATTTCTCTATAATCAGAGGTGCATCATTCTCTTCTTTTGGATAGGAACATACTCCTCTGAATAAATTACGATTGATCATACGAGTGTGAATGTTTTTTGGTTATGTATGACTCACAGGTTTAGGAAAAAAAGGAACGCATAGTAAAAATGTAAGGTTGTTTCACAATCCAACGTAATAATTTAAATGGCACATGGATGGAAGGAGTCCGTTCTGATATGGCTGTCTGGTATAATGGTACCGTACACTAAACACACGTACCTAGCTACCTATACATGGCATTTAATAGAGGACAAGAAGCAAATATGTTCAGAATATTGGTGTTTCCTCAGTCAAAATATCTTATCATTGACATAAGGTTGACAAAGTACTTTACTTTCTAATCGAATCTCAATAATTAGTAACATACACGTCAATTATTCACAGAACTATAATTCGTAAAATACAGTTTGTTTATTTCACATTTTACCATACATATACAAACTCTGAAACATAATTATAAGGAAACCATAGCAACACATTGGTGTATTAAGAAAAATATTAAATCAAACTATTCCATAAACTAACAATATTTAATTTGTCTTTTATTTAAGTGTAAGATTCTCCGTGTAATCATGGCGACGTTCAAATAGTATTGTACATGTATATAAATTTCATTTCAGATATGGCAGTTCTTGAAAAAATAAGAATTAGTATAGATTCGAACTGCACTGATCAGTGTAAACCTTTTCAATTTCTGTGATTGTAGTACAACTTGCTAAGCAATGTTTCTGACATTAATGCAAACAATTAAAGGAACAACATTATTCTTGTTAGTGTTGATAGCAGACAGTATTACTGTAGTAACTAGACTAGGATACTACTGATTCTTAATGAACCTTGTACAAACTGGTGCAAACTAACACATGTGTGCATTGAAGGGACTGTTATAATTGAAGGAGATTTTCTTTCATTTCAGACAGTCATTAATATTCAAAAAACGTATTACTAACATCTTAGATTTTTTCTTCCGAAAGGTAGAGCTTATTGTCATGACTCTCGAACATCAACGCAACAATGAGGAGCTTAATTAACACAATACATCATATATTGGTTTGAATAGTTTCCTACAGTAATGTTGATTATACTCTGTCACGTAGTATAGCTTAACACAGACAACTGTTGACAAGACTCCTAGACATCAAGTGGAAGATCACTTTTCTAAGGAAGATTGATCCCTCATCAGATAATGACATTATACTGAGAAAAAATAAGATTCATTGAATCATTCTGAATGTCAATAACGAAGATGACAGAAGCGGTTCTAAATATGGATTTGTAAAACGTCTTACATATCACACAACAACGTGCCAGACATTTAACATATTTATGTAATCTTTCACATTATTCTTCATTTATTTCATTCTAAACTGTACCGTTCGGTTTGATTAAGCCAACAAATGTGGCATCAAAAAACGCATTAGGTAAGCCAATTTTAACAGATACATATTTAAGAGTGTTAAATGAGTATTTTCAAATATATCTTATAAGCTAATTAATAATAACATGTACTAGGTTTGACCAAAAAGTTTACTTCAACGTTCAATCAAGGCCGATTTCTGGGATTTTGTAATCGGAATTCGTACAATTGTATTACGACTATATTAAATTTTCTCTGTCATATTGTCAGCACTTTCAATACTGTTTGGTTTAAGAAATGAGAACACTTTTAGATCAAACATCGCATAGTAATTGAAACCTTATTGAACAAGACAAGTCGGGGTGAATTATTACCGAATGACAAATATCTCTCTCCCGACTAGCGCCGTTGGTAGAGCAGTAGATAAATGGTCTCCCGGACAACCGATAACTTGCATCGAATGGACACGTAATATCATCCCACAACATCGGGTTCCGTTGTCATTGTATATATAAATAAAAAACAAATATGTCCTCTAGAATGTGCACTTGGAAAAGTGGTCTTTTCATTGTGGAAGAGCAATTAGTACAAGTTGAGGATTAATTTCAGGCACTGTGACGACTTAACGCCAAACTACGAAACGCTCTCAAAAACGACACATAATTAACTGGCTGACGTACTTATATTTACGATCTACAATAGCAAATCCCAAAATGAATCGCACCGAACTAACAAATCAACATGGTATTTTACAGTGTATACATCTAAATGTATCATTGATTGGACAATGCAATGTATTGCACTGTAACGCTTAAAGTTAATTAACAACTATATGACGATATTATAGCGAAATATTGTTCTACGTAATGAAACAAATACAATTAATTATTGTCGGACGAAAACACGAAGTACGGATGTTACAATTACCAGCGTTAATTCCACATTATTGTCAAAGTTACATAATAAAGATTCATCATCTGGCTTTTAAGGTAGATGGCGTATCTATACATCGCGTATATGTCCATTTTACTTACAGTATTGGTAACCCTACGCTTTATGACTAATTTGGAAGCTTACAAAATTCATTAGACAATGATAAATATAGGTAAAAAACAGATTGAATAGCGTCCTATCAGACATTTTTATAATTGAAATATAGTAAAGAGACGGGGTATTTGCATAATGCTTTACGTTAAGGCTTTCAACATCACCCAACCTGTCTGAGAATCCATTTATTCTATACATTATTCAGAATCGTGTAGTTAAGTATCTATAAGAAGATAACTGCACAAAGTACAGTGGTAAGAAATGCATTTACCATGTACAATGTCATATTTGTAAAGGATGTTCTGGAAGCGCAAAGAACAGTTTTTGTTTGCCTAAGATGTGAGTTTTGTTCAATAGTCTAATAGTTGAATAGTATATGCACTGAAAAGTATATACTAATGATTTTAGAGAATATTTCATTGTTGCCAAGCAAGGTGAATATTGGTAAAGTATTTATAATTATAATACTTTAGATAAACAAAGAGAAACATGCACTACGTATGCAATAGCCAAGCTAGGTTACCTATCTATCTGTTTTGTATCAAAGGTCAACCGAAGGCATGGTGGACGTCGTGGTAGAAATGGCAAAAATGGAAATTCTTCGCTAATTATTTTAGAGAAGTCAGTTTGTGTTGTTGTTATGCTGAGCACCAAGGAAAGGGTTTTCTTTTATTTATATAACTTTAGATAAACAAAGCGAAACATGCGCAACTTATGTTATAGATAGATGCCTGAAACATGAGGTTATCTATCAGTTTTGTATCATAGGTCAACTGATGGCGTGGTGGTAACAATGGAAAAAATGACACACCCATAGCCATACTGAAGTTATGGCACAATTTGCCAATGTAATTATGATATAAACAGTTTTTAATGGTCGAATTGTACTTGTATGTAGCTATGATTCTTCTGTGAATTACTTAATGTTTCATCGTTCTGTCAACAAAAAGTTCAAACGCACGTGTACATAAGATGTATTATATAATATTTACGCATGCTTTCAGATTTTGGCCACATCTATAGATTGAACAAAGCACGCTTGTCATTCAATAACAAAACACAATAGCGATGTGGATATATTTGCTTAAATGCCAGAAGAGCAATTCCATCAATAATTTCTTTTCAATACTTAAGTATAATAAAATATACTACACATGACAATTGACAATTGGCAGATCTTGTAGATTAATGATAGAAAGATATATGGGTACGTCATTGTTAATTTGTCATTCTGATAGAACCAATGAAAGTTGCATGTCTTCTTCGTAAGGAACATTTTATTGTCCTTTTTAATATTGTGTCTGTCTACTAATGGAGTAAGGAACCAATCCCATTTAAATTTACATACAAAAATGTGATGGCCAATAAAAGAGACTATATCTAGCGTCATGTTTATTCCCACGTGATTATAACTAGGAAAAGCAGATTGGCATTCATAAAACCACCGTTATATTCCCATATATAAACTTCACTGTAAATTGTGTCTGTTCCAGAAGATCTAGATGTTTGGCCCGGAAGCACGTATAATCATGTGTCGTAATATCATGGGGAACACTGAGCTTCAATGAGATTTCTAAAATCAAAGATCAGAAAATCACTTCTTAGAAGTAAGCAATATTGATCATGAAAATATAGGTTTAGCACATTTAACTAGGTATATTAGAATTGCACATTTGTCTGTGTCATTCTCGCTACAGTAACACTTTACCTCTAGATACAATCACAATGGCACTGATCGAATTGCGACTGAACTTTCATCTATATTGTTTATATACTAATGCCATTACTATTAAATGTCCAATTGGCAGACTGACTTCGTGTGATTGTACTTCTCGAGACATTTGTCAAGGTATCACACAGGCGTCTTCTTTTCGAGATAGGATGCTTCGACATGTGTGTATTAAAGGTTTCCTTGTTGAGTGGACACAACAAGAACATGTATTGTGCTGTAACAGAATAATCTTTACCACTACCAGTCATTAGCGTAATAGGTCTACGGGTATACCTAATGTCTAGAAATGAATAACCATGATGCGCTATAAGGATGTACAGACCCCTTGTTTGCAGATGATTGTGCTCTTTATTATAGATATATAATTATAGAAGTGAGGCACACACCATACAACAAGACACTCTGACAGAGCCCACACTTATGGGAGAGTTATCTGGTCAATGAAGTCTCCAAACATCACCAACAAGAGAAACTATATAAATATAAACACCTATTGTACAAATCTCGACGTTGTCAATATAAGGGGAAAATTGGGACAGTCATAATGTCCTGCTTTTTTTGGAGTACATGCATTTCTGTTAAGGGGGTTTCATTGTCTAACCATCCATGTACAGTATATCTGTCATAAACAAACTAACCTTTGCTCATTATTTGCCATATTAGACGAGCGAAATTGTAACGTGTATACTGTATCGTATTTCTGAGAAAAGTTGTATTAGGAAAGTTAACAAAATACACGGTGATCATTAATATATAATTACATCAATAACTTTTATACATTTGTATCAGTTTTTAAGATAATATATATTGTTATTTACCTTTGATTAGCATACACATGTAAGCTTTGGGCTACACATACATCATTTTCAAATGTCACGTAATGTTCTCGTAACAGATGTTCGAAACTGTCCCTTTATTGCCAAGTGTGTCATGTTTCATGTTTCAATGATGCTACAAATGTCACGTTGTATTCAAATTTTCAAACCAAGTATTATATCTGGCTTTGTAGTATAAACACTGTCGTCTAAGGCATCCCCATTAAAAGAAATCCAAAGGAATATTGCTCCGGTTAGTGAGGAGGCCAAGTAAAGATGATCTTCTGCGAAATGATCCTATCGTCAAATTTGATGGAATTACTGAACAAGTATGACTGCATCGAGGACTTTATTGAAGTCACATTGATATCGCATGCATTTATTATTCATAGCAAATACAAACTTGGGCTCATTAACTTTGTAACAAGGGTCAAACAAGCTCTCTATTATTAAATGTGACAAAGTTATTAAAGTTATAAATTCATGTTATTATATATGAATGAGCATCCTGTACTGAAATATCAAGAAGGATAGAATGTAGGAGTTTTCTTCTTAGAAACGACTGGAAATTACATCTTCGCATGTGGTGTTGAATACAACGATGTTAGTTGATTTACTTATTATGACAAAATAAAACATTATTTATACATCGAACCAATTGGGACGTCTTCGGAAATACATTGATTTGGTTGTTGAATTCATTTCATGGACATTTGTACATTGCATACTTTTCATGATTTGTGCATACCATCTTCTGGTATTTGACAAAATGTATGCTAAATGTGAAGTGTCGATTATTCTTGTAACTAGTGATTTCTTTATATCATGCTATCGAATCCATTACTATAAAGTATTTGCACCGGGGTACGTTCTTTACAATTTTTTGTCTATAATAAATTAAATCTGCCTTGTACATTTAGAAAGATAACGTGTCATTATAAAGACAAGCATGCCAACGACAACACGAATGATTAGATCAAACGCATATTTATTTTTCCTATCAATCTAATAGTTAGATTCCCCAATACATTCTTCCCAGATGATCGTCTGCATAACTTTACATTGGTCCATCTGGATTTTGTGTAATTCGTATAGATATATTTCGAATTGAAACAGACACTGATTTGAATACACTATTGTTTATGTTTAGTCTAGTAGGCGATTTATTTTCTATGTTCAAAGCAATATCATGCAAAATGGCATGAATACGTAATACTATATACCATAGATACAATTAAGATAGAGAACCCCTAGAGGAATTATATGCGACAGGTTAAATCTCGAAATTCCATGTGTTATTAATCGGTATCAACGCGTCCCGGGTATATCTAACCAAAGCACTGTAAGTGTTGTCTGGAATGTCTGTTTTATTTCAATATGAATCCCAAAGTGTATATACTGTACTACCTCATACATCAGAGATTAGTCTAGTTCTCAGATAATGGTGAAGAATAAACTTGTGGACAAGAATGATACTATATAGCGCATTGTATTTCTGTATTTGTTCTCCTGTTAAATACTGTTGTCCGATATAATATTATTTTGTGTATCGGTGCTATATCGGTGCTATACAGGTCTTCCGGTATCATTTTCACTTTCTACAAGTGACAGTGCTCTGAGTGATTAATGATAAACGGCGTATCTTTTAAACCCCTACATCCTTTAAAAAATTGCTTGAACGTCACAGTTCGATGTAAGGTTCGATATTTGATACCGTTCAAGCAGGTTATTTCTCTTCATTTAGATGTGTGATATGCATACAGGCTCTGAGATATTGAATAGAAGATCTGCTAACAAATGATGAATGATACACTAACAAATGTATACTTGTAAGTATTTGAACAATTTAAAATCTGCGTAAAATCAGTAGAAATTTTAATAGGAAAAGTAGGAAATTCGTCTCAAGCTGCAATATTGACCGTTGGACTGTTAGAAGCTCGTACATGGTCGAGTTTATCCAAATTTTACTTCATTTGGATGGAAATCATTTGTTACCACTGGATACCATGCTCATTACGTGGTGAACAAAACGATCATCTGATCTAAATGCCAAGAAAACATCAAAAGTATACCTCCTGTGATTTTAAGAGAAGTTTTTTACGTGGTATAACAACGGATGAGACACATGCTCACCATCATTAACAAAGAATGAAACAGAAATATGATATATAATTATGCTACAAAACATTCTAAGGAACCCGTAATTGTAACCAGAACCTATGGGCAAATATGTTACAAGAAGGTTCTATAGAACCTCAGAAATATTTCATAAATCGGCGAAGTGTTCATGGAATACATCATATGTACCATTCGCATGAAAATGCCTCTTTGCACAGGGTTTCTACTGTAAAGTAGTTGTTGAACGAAAAGCGCACGAGAATGCTTTATCACATTGTAGACATAGTCCTATGCGACTAGTTTTAAGTTCATAGAATTAAATCGAATTCTGTAGACCATAGATACGTTTCAAGGAACGTATGTGGTTGGCCATATTACAGTACACGAGTGTTGTACCTTATGCAGACAACAAAACGTAACTTTGATATTGAATTTAAAACTTAAATTATTGTGCAATGTGTAAAGGAGAGTTCATTGAAGGTTTGCTGTAAATTTGATGTAAATGATTCGTTTAATAAAAAGTTACAGCGTAAATTGCATTTCTTTTCGAACAGACCTCCTACTTGATATGAGCTGTCCACTACTACTATCCGAGTCCAGTTGGTTTGACTACGCTAGCCCCAATATCACATCGGTAATTATAATATGTGAGCTTTGTATGATTAGACGAAATTTCTATCATTTTAATTATTTTCAGTATTTTTTATTCTATTCTGCTTTTTTCACTCAAAATATTGTGTTTGTTGTTGCACAATGAGCAGTATGCATACGCTAGGGATTAATTAGTGGTCTAATGCGTTCGTACTTCACATTGCTAGGCGATATCGTAGTACAGTAAAGATTCGAATTTCTCTGATAAGTGTATACTTTTACAATTTCTGTGACATCTTTCTAAACAGTGTTACCATATATCATGTAATAAAGGGTACTATTTAATGTTACTATCATTAACCCAAACTGCAATTAACGAAACAACAATATTACTAAATATAGCAAACTAACACATGTTTGCTTTGAACAGGACTGTTATAATTGAAGGAGATTTCCTTTCATTCCAAGCAGTCATTAATATACAAATAACGTATTACTAACATTTGAGATTTTTCACGTAGTATAGCTTAACACAGACAACTGTTGATAAGACTCTTACACATCGAGTGGAAGATTTCCTAAGGAAGATTGATCTCTCATCAGATAATGACATTATACTGAGTGAACATAAGATTCATTGAATCATTCTTAATGTCAAAAATGAAGGTGACAGAAGCGGTTCTAAAACGTCTTACATATCAAAAAACAACGTGCCAGACAATTAACACATTAATATGTAGTCGTTCAGTTTATTCTACATTTATTGCATTCTAAACTTTACCGATCGGTGGTCAAGTTAAATTAAACCAACAAATGTGGTATCAAAGACGCATTTGGTAAGCACATTTGAACAGACACATAACTATTAGTGTTGAATGAGTATTTTCAAATGTTTGTTATAAGCTCTATAATATTACATGTACGATGCTTGACCAAAAAGTTAAGGAAAACGTTCTCTCAAGGCAGAACTCTGAACGTATGTCATCATATTCGTACAATTGTAAAGCGCCGCTGGTAAAGCAGTTGATAAACGGTCTCTCAGACACAAAAGAAGTTGTATCGAATGTACAATATCATCCCATAACATTGGGTACCATTGTCATTGGATGTATAGCCCATACACATGTATGTCCTCTACACGTCAGTTGTTCGTAAAGATTGATAATACATTTCAGAAACAGTGACGACGCTAAGTCAAACGATGAGACACTGTAAAAGACGACACATGATTACCTGGCTGACGTACATATATTATATCGTCTGTAATAGCAAACTCCTAATGGCATTGTACAAGTGTAAAAATGTAAATATATCATAAATAAGATAATACTTGCATAAACGTTAGTCAGCAACTCTATTAGGAAGATATTAGGAAATATTGGTCTACGTAATAAAACAAATATAAGCAGCAATTATCAGACGATTAAAGAGAGTACAGATATAACACTGACAAGCGTTAATTCCGAATTTTGTCAATTAGTGGTAAAAGTCTGATTTAATATAATCTTTTTTAAGGTTTACTTACAGTATGGGCAGCTCTAAGCTTAATAATTAGGAAGCTTACAAAATTCGTTAGACAGTGATAAATATAGGATAAAAGCTGATTGAATAGCGCCGTATCAGACATGTTTATAATTGAAATAAAGTAAAGAGACGGAGAATTTGCATATTGCTTTACGTTAAGGCTTTCAGCATTACCCCACTGTCTGAGATTCTATTTAGTCTATACCTTGTTCAGAATCTTCTAGTTAAGTATCCATAAGAAGATAGCGACAGTAAATACACTTGTAAGAAATGCATTTACCATGCGTAAGTTCCTATTGATATAGAGAAATCTTATTAAACAGGCGTTCTGGAAGCGCAAGCAACACGCTTTGTTCGCCTAATATTTGAGTTTGTTCAATAGACTGCACCGAAAGGTGTATACCTATTTTATTTTGAGAGGTCAGTCTATGATGTTGTAGTATTCTACATTTGTTGCGCGTTGTGTTTATATACAGGCAAGAACCAACAATGTTCAAATAGTTCGAAACTATTGATGTAGCACCGGGGTTCAATTGTTTTGAATTTATTGATGAAAACAATTGGCACTGATCAAATTGTCACTGACGTTTCAAATATATTGTTTGTATACTAATAAAATTACTATCAATTGTAACAAGGTTTCATTTAATACTTAAGTCTACTGCAATAAGTGATATTCTCAGCATGATGCAACTTAATTATACTTGTATAATTATATTATACCAAAAGGTAAATGAATTCTTTATATAATTTTTGATTATGCACACATATCAAACAGAATAAAATAATATAAATTATTAAAATGTAATTCAGATACCATATATCAGGTACCGAGTTGTGAGGGACAATATATGTACATAAAAGACTATAACGGGTAAAACACGCGCAAGTACATGTGCATACAGAAGACGTTATCATTCAAGCATACGAAAACGTGCCAATGAATTTTTTACATAATTATAAAGTTCTTTTTGTGAAAAGAATAGCATGACTAACTTTGGCAATGTATGTCAAAATCCATAGAATGGAAGAAATGATTACCCAGTGACCTAAATATCACAAGCACACTTAACTAAATTTCTAATTAGTATGTTTAGATTATATTATTATTGTTATTGTTGTCATGTTTATAATACCGATACCCGCGTTGAGAAAGGACTTCTGTGTTTGAAATGAAATTAAAGATATCAATATGATAACTATTTGGGATTAATTTTCTGCTAAAACACAACTGTGCACAATTATCGATTTAACAGTTACAAAATGTAACTATAAACAATAATAATCTTCGAACCATTCTGAAATACAAATATAATTGTTGTTTATACCTCATATATTTGATTTATTGGCGATATATACAAAACATAATTTTATAGATTACAAAGTGAAAACACAAAATTCATTAGAACAGAATAGAACAGAGTTTATTCTCAAAGACGTGTACAAAGTACATAGTCATATATAGTTATTTAAACATATTTACTTACATAAATGACATGTTTAACAGACAATAGTAAAAAAATAAACGAAACAATGCATAGTCGGTATTGTTGCTGTTTATTGCAAAAGTGGACGACCATTAGATTGTTTGCACATACCTTTTAACGAAACTTAATACACCTTTTACTATATATGTAGTTACATTTTTACGTTGACAAAATCTGTATTATCGCCACCCGAGGATATTATCACCGGGGAAATGTGATCAATAATGGCCTTGTGATCGTGCGCACGCGCGATGTGACGTTATTTAGGCGAAATTTACGTTAAATGTATGGCTCCTATTGAACTTGCACGTCGAAACGGACGCTTGAACGCTAGGCCAAATAAAGTAAGGAAACGGGAGGTCGAGAATTTAGTGTTTTACTAAACAAAATATAATTTTAATTACTATTTTCTTTAGTTCTATTTTGCCTCAGAATGAGAATTACATCTTGCTATTTCTCGTTGTTTCGGGGGTTCATTTGTATTAATTGACGAATGATGACCTGTAACCTTTATTCTATGTGTGAAATGCAAGTTGTTGACATTGAGTGCTTTCATACATTTCCTTCGCTTGAACATGTATATTAAACAGTTCAATAAATGGACGCGCTGTGGCATGGAATGATAATATCCCCGGCGCTTGATAATGGCACTCGGGCTAGCGCCCTCTAGCCATTATCGTCGTGCCGGGGATATTATCATCCAATACCACAGCACGCCCAGTTATTAATCTCTAAATTATCACCTAAATATAAAGATAACTCTCATTTTAAAACATCGCGTCGGTAAGATGTAAATCATAAACTGCCATTTTTATAAAATTCCTAACTGTTCTTAATGATAATTAAGTTATGATAGCCAGTATCTCTGTTCAGAATAGTGAGTTGTAAAAAGTCTTAATTTAAAAAACAATTGATACTTAAATGGACGTTACCAAGCCATATTTATGGATTACTACATGCTTACTAGATGAAAACAGTACTATTGGTGGCATCAAACTGCTATTAGCAGGCGATTGTGTTATTCACGTGCATTGATGTATTACGGTCTAACCCCGTCTTAAGCAGCCAGTCAATGTTGTTATCAAATATGGCGCTAAAAGTAGACTTCTGTTTACTACATGTGATTAAACAAAACTTGGCTATTTATGACTGATTAATATGAACATTCAAAGTACTAACAACCAAATATGTGAGCAATAAAAAATGTGCTTATCACCCACTGATTTAACTTTCACTATTATTACCTTGGCGTTGGTATTACCGGCTATTTGGATTTCAATACTAACACGTAATCCCTCAAGTTTCATGAAATCGGCTTCCTTGCCTGGTCGACGTCTGAAATTCTGGGGCTTAATACAAACTTTCTTCCGTCGATTTTCTAAGTCCAGTGACTGGAAATTACATATCTTCACTCCAAAGGTAATGTTTCTATTTCAAATCCTTTACCATGTTGTCTCTAATGTACTTATCTCAACACCAAAGGTAATGGGTAAAATATATGTGCATATTCTCTTAAAATGTAATTACTGCCTGGCACTGAACTAACCCACACACAAAGCCCCTAAATGACATGTAACCTCAAAAATAAATAACAACCCCAAAACATTCATTCCATGCATGACATTGAACTGTAGGCATCACACATTCAGGTCAAACGACTTCATCTGATATTCAGTTAATTATCACTTTGAAACAAATTACATAAGTACATGTTGTATGTATGTACAGCACACACGTCTTATAAATTTAGATTCGATATTGTAAAGTAAGGGGAATCACCGAATTGTCCGATCGGGTAATTTCCCCCACTGGTAACGTTATGTGGTTTCTGTGAGTACGCAGAAAAGCTTAATAATTAAGTTTAACCTCTCAGTACTATTGTATTGAGAGAATGAGATAATTTTGGGTTGACTATCGTTTAGAGATACTGGCATTGTTAAAAGAAGTAAAGGCACTTTTGGTCTGCATTGTACACAGTGTTTACATTGTACTCACCGTTAGAAACTCTTATAATGTAAAAATTTACAAACATACTGTCATAATTATCAGAAATTTAATGTCTTTAACGGTCGACCGTACAGTTCCCCGTTGATAAAAAAGGAAGGGTAGAAATGTATTATTTCGTATGCTTTTACCATTCGACAGTACACAGTTCCCCATTTATATAAAAGGAAGTGTTGTTATGCATTTTTCCGTATGAGTCTAAATATTTACAACACATATCAAACACCGTATGTACGCAACAATTACCAATAGCATTAGCCTTAAGTGTTAGAACATATAGTTCAGTTATCAAACACGGGCTAATTACAATAATAAATTTATTCTCAAGCGAAACATCCAATAAAGATACAAGTTGTATTTCATAACTTTTGAATTTCTACATTTGTTTTCGATTGAACATACTTTCAATAATCATTTCTCAACCAATTTCTCACAAGTTATATTGTATCAAACACATAAACTCAAAATGAATACAGGCGTTTATCAGAATAATTATTCGAAACTCTCTCTTGTTTTGTTCCCATCAATATTTTAATTGATGTTTTACAGGTACTATACAAAATGAAACATTTGTTTCCAAGAGTCATTGGAAGTTTATCTCGCGAGAAAGCTTGATGAAGTAAGTTAGTAACCTAGCTATATTTTGTAAGATATTACGATGATAAATGACATTTCAAGCGGGGTTTCAATCAGAATTTATGACTACATGTAGTACTATAAGATTATGCAAACCAATAAAGTACTTCTCACAAATAACTAACTGTACATTTTCTCGTACTTCTGAGTTTGATAGAGATATCTCCTTCATGCATGAAGCGATCGGTTACTTAAACTTACTGCAGAGCAAGTTACCATAGGTTGTTACGACAGGAAAACTGATGTTTTGCGTACGTATACATAATTACATGGAATACCTCAGGTGTCGAACATACAGACATTTTATTGCCTGAGATTGTACCAACCACGTGAAATAGTTATTTTGTCAGTTTTTATTACAGTGACGTGTCAATTTCTTATTTATTGTCAAGAAAAATAACCAAAGTTAATAATTTCTTCTCTATTTACGACATTCTCTCCAAAACACCTTAGGAACATGTTTTCTCCTGTTTCCATGGTCTGACTTGTATTCCGTATAACCTACCTTAAGTAACCAGTCAATAAATAAACTAAAACAGGTTTTAAGGTATATACGCACATGCAAATACAATATAACCTCCCTTAAGCAATCACTCAATTGATTCAGCTTCACATTAAACAAGCCAATGTATACAAACACATAAGTATAAATTATCAGCTACATTAACCAACCAATCATTGAATACAGCCAGACAAGTATACGGTATCTTTTTATTCTTCCGCGTTCCATCTGTTACGGCCGTTTAAATTGTCAGCTTGGATGTAGTGATGAACAGCACATAGCTTGGTCTCGAAGGACATTTATGTCGGCCAAACCTTCGGTCATTCTTCCTCCAAAATGGGACATATTTGCAGTATATGGAATGGTGTCTGCTCCTTTGCCCCGCACTGACATCCCTGGAGCTGTCTCTGCAAGACCCAGTCTTTTCATATTTTTCCGCAGAACACATTGTCCAGTAAGTAGACGGATACACTCAAAAGTATGTATTACGACTTGCCTTAATAATACCAAATTTAATGTTAAGCCACCGGTTTATGATTACATGATAGAATATGTTGTTTTAAGACAAGACAATGCTGGTATCAAGTGACCACTATCCCAGGTTTGACTGCATTTACATTTTTCCTGACTAACATGTTTCTGAAGTATGACTTATTATTCAAATAGAACTATCTGTCTTAATTTTCCCTGTCCGAAATTATAAAATATTTCAACGTCTTCTCGAATAATTAAATGGGATGAGAGTCAAAACCATATCTAAGATTACCTATCAATTTTTCTATTAAACAATATTGGATCTTCAATTATGTTTCTTTTTCTGTATCAAAATCATTATTGGAGACTTCAAAAATTGAAAATGCTGCACACATTGAACTTTGTAAACTGACACACTACAAGTGCATTTTCTTGAAGTGAGGAGAGATTTATCTTTAGAGAATACTTGTTGTCGTTCAGAGTCATACATATAGTGTTTCAGTGAAATTGAAACAAACCAGTCATAATATCCTACAATTATCCAAGGCAACCAGACCACAACCACCCTTATAGATCGAGCACCAATACATTGTCCAGTGCATTGTACCATTATCCGAGGCAACATGACCCACAACCACCCTTATAGACCGAGCACCAATACATATTCTAGTGCATTGTACCATTGTTCGAGACATCCAGACATAGAACCACTCTTATACATTGTCGTGTAACTGTGCCGGTTGGAATGTTCCGTCAACTGGATGGGACACCCAAAGATTGCGGACAGTTCGAACGGGAAAAGGTGTTCTCCCGATGCCTCGCGATTTAACACGTTGTCTCATGACTTGCCCGAAGCCTCCCCTAGATCACGAGGACCAAGTTCCCGATGCCTCCCGAAGCTCATTAATATCTATCGGAACTACATCGCCGAATAAAAAAATGCTCAGTGGTAGCTAGGCTTTATATAAAATAATACTTCATAGTTGTTGGACAACCTGTTGTTGCAATTGTTTTCGCTTTCTGCAATGTAATACAGCAGCCGGTCAATATTATAGAAATATGGACCGGCAAATTAATATGGACCGGCAGGTAACTATGGTAGTGCCATAGAACGCTCTATTTTCCAAATACAGCAGCCGGTCAATATTATAAAAAATAAGGACCGGCAAAATAATATGGATCAGCAGGTAACTATGGCAGTGACATAGAACGCTCTATTTTTAGAACATAATTTACGCTAATCCCAGTCACAAAAACCGCTGTAACTTTTTTATTATTGAACCGAAACATGCGATGTGGGTATTCATTTTCTTTGTTAGGTCATTTGCTACGAGTTTATTTACGTTTTGAATAAAAGTTCCCCCAAAAAAAACATTTTTCACATTTCTGGGTTATTTTGTGAATAGGCCTACGCAGGAAGACCAAACATAGATGTTAGGCCCCATAGTAATCTGTAGTTTAAAAATTTAAAACCAAATGTATTAAATGTTTTCGCGTTAGAAAGATATATATTTCTAATATTAAAATTGAATATTCGGTATAATATAAGAAATAGTTCACATCACCTCGGGCCCAATGACATTATATGGACTGGCTAGTCAGCCCGCGTTGTGTATATGGACATCAGCTTCGCTTCGGTCCATATACACAACTTGGGCTGACTAGCCAGTCCATAGAATGCCATAGGGCCCTCAGTGATGTGAATTATTTCTTAATTATTATGTTATACACTGCACAGTGAAATGTAGATAATGGAGAACCGGAGTATTTGTGAAAATAAATCTTATTTACATTTCGACGTGTCATTCATTGTGTTAGTGTATTGTTATTGTGCATCAGTCTAAAAGGAACATTCTGGGAACATCTCAAATGACATTAGATGGCAGGTTACTCTTGACATATTAAATAGGCATGAAAATGCTCTGATGGAAAATAATGTTAGTGGTCTTTGCAAACTAATGTAGTAAGAGTGGTCACCGGCTTTGTTATCAGCTATGGTCTTTAACTCTGGCTTGAGGTCCTGTACTTGAAACATACATGCAAGTACAGTGTACTATGTGCATTAGGAGTATATAAGCATACATATATGTAAGTATAATGAAAACACAACAAAATTTATTTAACGTTTATTTGTGGCTTATTATTTTGTAATTAAAATGTTAAGAGATCAAGGATATCACACAATAATCACAATTAAAAACAGAAATCAGCGAACTTCGGGTCATATAAAATTACAGAACAACATCAAATATAAGGATGACCAGAATGACACAGAATCGACTGTTCGCATGTATCAGAGTTATGGTCAATCAGTTAAATTTGTCTTTTTTATTAAAAAATCATCATTACCCATGATGGTATATATCGATTGCACTATCGAACTAGTCTGTTAAACTTAGAAATAAACACTGCATACCACCAATCTTCAGACGACTATCAGGAAAATATTCTCTTGCTACAGTATGGACAATGATTAATTCTGCCATGAATTTTCAAGATTTTCAATGGTAGTTTCTTCATCTGTCATTCGGTTGATACTGTGAGCGAAATACATTGTTCGTTCACATTCAAATCTCAATTCTTATCTATGATCCCAGTCGGTATATCTGTAAACTTGTACAGATCTTCCCAATACATTCACAAAGTGACATTTGTGAACTTCTGGCACGACCGTGTATTTGATTTGGATGGTTAAAACCCAATTGATCAAGGTTTTCGTGGATCGCTGTTTCAAACGTAGATAAGATATCTGCAATATGTTAAAAGAAGAATAACTTTTTTTGAAATACGAGTAACTGTGCATATTATCTAAGTTATTGACCCCTCCCAGATATTGTCTGACACTGGCACAGTAATGCAGCCACTTGACCTATCATGTGATTTAGTTATTACTACATCGTATAGTTTGCATTAAAGATTCTTTACATATCAAACGAAAGTAATTGTAATATTTTTCGTTTGTACTGCATGCGTATTTCCGTTCTATTTTGGGCGTTGCTCACTATGGAGCATAGACATTCCACTTGGATTTACGTAGTATATTTTATACAACTTTTGATTTGATTTAATAATGAAAAGCAAAATCGTACCAAAGTATAACTGTAAAGTTCGTTGTTTGGATGGCATTTATATTCCCAGTAGGCTCACATTCGTCGTCCGTTGACGGTTTCCTAGATGGCTGCATCAAACATAGTTCCCTGCAATAAGTAAAACAGAAGAATTACTACCTTTGTTAAAGTAGCAATGCCTATTTTCTTAATCTAATATGTTAAATGAATTAACGCGATGAATATATGCATGTATTATAATCTATGTCGGCATTGAGCTACACACTATACATAAAGTGTGTCTCAATAGTGTCCAAATAAGCTTGTGTCCCAACCGTTGCTACTTTTAAGTTGATATTCTCCGGATAATTCCAACCGGTACGTGGCGTTCCTACCGGCGCATATGCAAATCTAAATAATGATATGTGTGACGTTTGTAAGCTGGTAAGGAACAAAATAGTATATATGTGGCCATGTGAATCTGATTCTAGGGCACTTGACAAAATGAGCATTAATAGAACTCGGTATGTGCGATCGGTATGTGTGACAATATGATCGGATAAAACTGCATTCTCAGTTCATTTTTCAACTTCGTGAAATTAATACGGTTTTATTGAATAATACTACAATACCAGGCAGGTCACCTATATCGATGAACGAGGCAATTATATCTGCTTCGTATTCAACAAAACTATAAACATAAAAACATTATAAAAGACTTTAAGAAGTGAAAAAAAAACAAGCGCATAACTGTCCGCCATCTTGCCTCATTGCAAATCCCAAACCTACACGACAGTGTTATAGACCGAGCATCATACATCTAATACATTGAACCCTAATTAACTGCTATCAAATGTCGCGACTTGGGATCGAACCAGTGACATTCCGTGTCCATAGAATAGAGCGTAAACCCCTAATGTTGGGACTCGCTTTCGTCGACATATTTCGTTATGTTTGTCTTGCCTGAAAGTATCGAATTTCTACTTTGACTACATGTAACTTCATTTGTTGTATTCTAATTAAGACGAAGTGTGTTTCGTATACGTATTATTTGCATGGTTCCCATAAATTTCGAGACAACGAAAGTCGACTGTAGTTTTAAAAATATCTGTTCACTGAAATCCGAATCCATGACTATCATCACGTGCATTGAGTACAATATAATTACATTTCGGAGATGAGTTTTTTATAAATTGAATTTCTGTCAATTTAAACCAATTAACCCAGAATCTGACGGAAACACGATAAAATGTCATGATTCAGATGTGTGTCACGATAAAGTAATTATTCCATGTGGACCAATGTCGCTCAGTTCTCTAGTATCAGTTATTTTATACTACACGGATAATTTACGTTCAACATTCTGGGGTAAAATTTCACTGGACACTGATTTGATACGAAACTTCTCTATACACCTGATCGTTGACAATTATTGGAAATCATTCCGACCCTTAGTGATACTGCTGCCGATATCTTGTGAAGCCTGAGACATTTTCCAATACTGTTGTTGTGACACTTAGCCGAGGTACATGCTTTAACCATACAGAAACTCGCTCGCTTAACAACTGCTCCTTTATTTTAATAAAATCAAATGGATGTTGGACTGAGATATTTTATATGTAAATGCAACTGGTAGAAAGGATATTATTGATGTCTTTATTGGACGCTATTGTGCTACATATCCGCTTAATTAAAACTGTTTTTCTAAAAACTTGTTCATCATCAATTCATAAACGAGAAACGATTGCCATTCATAAGAACACATTAACCATTTGGAAGGTTCAATTAATAATTATTTGTAATATTGTCCGTTCCCATTAGTTGAGTATGAAGTGGGATCCGTAACGCATTAAACCCTAAACCGAGGCAGATGGTTTGCGGACGGGCAATGTTTGCTAATTGTGAAGGTTTTCTGTGACAATAAAATGAATATTCGAATGAAAAAGAAATGGAGCACATTCACCAGATATATGTTACTTGGTTTTGTTTTAATCTGTACTACCTTAACATTTTACGCAAATAGTGACAATTCGACATTTGAAACACACAACAGGATTGCAAGGAATGTTACGCTATATACAAAGTTTGGACAATTAACTAGAAATTTTAAAGAAATTGGACCAGCAGAGCTTCAGGAATTTACTGAAGTATTTGAACACAGTCAGGATGGAACTAAATTGGACAGTTATATTAGATACAATTCGAATAATTCTAAACTAAATGTGGATTGGGATAGAAGATTACCACAAGCTATTATTATAGGCGTCAAGAAATGCGGAACTCGTGCCCTGTTGGAGTATTTGCGACTACATCCATCGATTAAAGCCACCGGTCCAGAGCCGCATTTCTTTGATAGATATTATCATCTTGGATTGGAATGGTACAGGTAAGGGCTAAGAAACAGTTAATCATGTTGTAGTTGGTTGTCCTAATTTAACAGCTATTTACCTAAAGACACAATACTATTAACTTATATTATCGGTTCAATAGGTAAAACGAATGAGAGAACTATCCCATTCAAAAGAATAGGAGTGCTTATATTTTATATAATGGATAGATGCTTTCAATCAATAGTATAATACTTGAAAATCAGTTTTTCATATCGTCTCATTAGTCGAGTGGGTAACCATGCCGCTAAATAATACCAGATATTTTGTTGAAATTTTGTTTAATTTCGCCACTGGTTCGACACCCATCCAAGTTACATAAACTTTAAAGTTTTTGTTCATTTTTACATGTATCTTTTTTGCATTTGGAACTAATACCATAAAAAAGATACACGTTGTAAGTTATGTACGTAGATTTATTTATGTGTTATGTTTTCATTCTTTATCCATCAAGTTGTATATTTTCAATTATTTTGCTTTATCTACCGTACAATAATCATACAACTATATTATATATTCATTGCGTAATAAAGACATTATCATTTGAAGTATCAATTTATTAAAGCAGTAGTATAATGTAAGACTTTATACGAGGGTTGTTCAAATTGGAATGCAAGTGAAGCTATATCTTTCTTGTATCAATGCTTTTTTAAGAATAGTTAGCTGTATATCAAAGAACATTGAATTAGCTTTAAATTGATACCTCACATTTTAAAATCCGTTGAGTGTAGCTGTAACAATACGTCATTTAACACTGTCTACTCGTGTATACTAATGCTTAAATTATTGGAAAAATGTCACTTTTTTCTGGCCAAATTCGGTCCTATTTAAGAATCGTTGTTTTTTTAATGCGGGAGCAAATATAATATTTTACATAACATGTTTGGTGAAATGGTGGTATGATATGTCTTTTTCATCAACTACTTGATAGTTTACGCAATATAAAAGTGGCGTAATTTTATTTGGAAAGGAACCCCATGAACGCCATCCAAATACCGCAATATACTATAAAAGGGTTGCGAAAATCATATTTGTTTTGGAAACTGGTGGAATATTTACAATTAGGCAAGTAGCTCAATGTGTTGGCACATCATTAGGAGCTATTCAAACAATTACCAAACATATTAAAAGAATTAGGACGATAAGTACACTTTAGATACCCCTATCTGCTTAGAGACACCAGCACACATGCCCTTGCAAGCTGTCCACAAAATAGTTGAAACCAGTTTCTAGATAAAAAAAGTCGACCGTTTGCAAATGTAATGACCATAAACGAGACACGGGTTGATTTTTTCACCCATGCGACAGATCCTTAAACTAATATGGGCCAGCAAAAACAGAACAAAAGTATGCATTGCAAAACGCCGCATGGGCGTCAGCAGAAATGTACAACTTTTTCTATATAAATCGAGTTTCTACCATTAAATTTGATGTATAAAATAGACAATGGATAAATGCCAAGCTTGAAACAGGAAAATTCCTTCAGAAATTGAAGAAATACTCCGACAATCGCTCTCAAAGCACATGTTTGAAGTATGACATGCTATTGCAGAGGCCCATTGCCTCCACCTGCAGCAGCCATTAACGCAACTTTCTGAGAAGCGTGAAGGTTCTTGAGATTTCCGACCATCCTGATTTGTCAAGCAATGTCCCTTGTGATCTTTATTTGTTTCAAACGGCTCTTAAAAAGCAATGTCGGAAGAAATATCAGATACGTTAAGATCTCGGTTTGGCACGTGTCCAGTATATGCACAGTGACCCTATGAATTATAATAAAATCGCATTTTAAAAATGGAATATCTGAATGAAACTTCGCGTATATACCGGAGATGAATACTGCAATAGGATCAAAGGCTAGTTTCAATAGAATCTATTAAGGAAAAAAATGTATGGGCTTAGTTGCATTCCAATTTGAACAA
Organism: Spisula solida; assembly: GCA_947247005.1. Taxonomy (NCBI): domain Eukaryota; kingdom Metazoa; phylum Mollusca; class Bivalvia; order Venerida; family Mactridae; genus Spisula; species Spisula solida. Next base: position 67,719,171 of record OX365944.1, on the reverse strand, counting down.
CCCTCGTAATATGGATGCATGTAATTAAAACATTAAAGTGTGGGGATCGAACCTACAACTCAGAATAAAATTGAAACTTGTAGGCGTATTTGATGTATGGAATGCGCTTTGAACACTATTAAATATCGAACTCATTGAAAGTTTACCTGTCAGGCAAGTTTAAGTTGATAACGGTTCTCGTGTGATTTTGAACGCACTATAATTGCGTTTCTTTGCACTGAAGGGGGGGTAACTTGTTTATGGATTGGGCATTACATAATCAAACAAACATTATAGGGCCTTGTTATGTGATATATTTTTGCCAATCTGGAAGATTGCATTATTGTAAATATGTGGGCCCCGTATAATAAATACTTTACTTACTTACTTACTATATATTTCAAGGAATTTAATAATGAATGTTAATATGAGCTCTGCTCTAGGATTTCCAATCTGAGGTCAACATTTCAACTCTTTACATTTTGATGGAATCGTCTTGTTTAATGATTAGGGTTTCTAAATTGTTATACATTTTCAAAATGGTCCAATGAAGTGACATGCCATGTCATGATGAAGTTAAGTTAAGTTACCAATTTTCTAGGGCTGCTTTCAGCAGTTCAGTCGTTCAGCAACCCTTTGACATTTAAACTTCCCCTGGTCATTGGGCTACCTATGGAAACCTGCGTTCGAGTCTCCCTGTGGGGACTACTTCTCTCCTGGTGGGTGTGCAGCCACATCGATCGTCGGCGCCCAGGACTATCGAACATGGTCCGACACAGCCCTCACAGGTACCAATTCACACCTTGGTCGAGTGGAGCATGTGGGTTATTCGTGCTCAGAGAAATTAAGCAGTGGTCCAGACGGGGGTTGAACCCGGGACCTCTCGATCCAGAAGCGCGCGCCCTACCTCTAGGCCACCGCTCCCCACTAGACATGAACACTAGACATGACGATTAAAATGAAATTTAGATGACGTCATTTAATTAACACATGTCCCCTTTAAAGTGTCACATTTACAAAAAGGGAAAGAAATACACAGAAAACAATTTTGTTGGATCATGTCGTGTTATTGATGTCTTGTACAATGCTGAAATCAAGTTCCAAAGTGTGTGGTATTTTTTTTATGGGGATATTGTAAATTTTATAAAAAAATATTAAGTTATTTGTTTACTCTTTATTAATGATACAGTTATCTGTGGTAAAAACTACAAATAAATCAACACAATCCCAAAATTCACACTTTTTGTTTATATTTTGTGTTATTTTACCCCAAATGACTCTCATTTAGCACAGTATTCTGGCAATTTATTTTGTATGCATTAAACTACAAGGCACTATGTACTTAACACAGTGATTAATTATTAAATAAACTTATTAATAACTCAATAATGACAAAGTGATCTACAGATTACAAACATTCATGCTTTGCTTTTATATTTTGTCAGGTTTTACCCCAAAAAAGTCGACTTTCACTAGCAAGTATCGATCTAAATTTTTAGTATGTTACAAGACACACATTATGTAACATGATCCTAGAAAAATACTTGTTTTGCATTTTTTCCCTAAAAATATCTGCTAAGTACTTAATGTGATTTTCCCAAATTGTGTTATTTCTTAAGAGGTTGGAAATTGCTTAGCAGAGCTAATATAGCAAACAACATTCACCTGCTTTAAAAGTCATCATTTGATGCATTCCGTGATAGGCTGCTTAAGATGGGTTCGGTTGCATCATGAAAAGTACTTGTATTTGCTTAAACGATAGCTTGCACACGCCTTAATATTGTAGAAACGTTACTTCTTTGTTTTAGCTGAACGTAATAGCTCGCTCATGTTATTTCCTAAAAGTACAGTTTCCTTAAATCTTAACAACGCAGATGGTAGTTTACAAGCAGTTATTTGGCAGTTCCAATCGGTAAAACCTCGTATAATTTGTATGAGCTTAAACAATTGCTTTAACACAATATTACAAAATGGTAAAATGGTTTGGTGTTGGTTTTTGGTAAGAGTAATAAGCTCTAGAGGGGAAAATTAGCGCCTGGACAAGCTTCAAACCACACTGCTTTAATTCATTTGGCATTTACGTTATGTACTCATTCGCTTAGTTTTTGTTATATAATTTGGAGACAACAATTTCGATTCATTGTAACACAAGTTTCAAGGAATAACTGAGTACAACCATACTCAAAGGAAATAGAAATGCAGCACGTTTTCATTTTGTTATAACAAATTTCATAGAAATATAACAGCATGGCCACTACATAATGAACGCATAAAGCCAATAAATTCCTTTTCCTATTAAATGTGACCATTGTATTTGTTGTCATTCTGTTAAAATTAAAGAAAGTTTCCATTGAATTTGTATTTGAAGTCAACTTACGTACACAGTTTTGTTACCTTTGGTGATCATACAAATCACTCTATGGCGAATGTGAATTGTCTATTTGCTATACATATTCGCTCTTATAGAAGATATCTCGCCAGCTTACCTTAAGTCATGTTCCAATGTTAATATAAACTCGGTACTCATTAAAGACATTAATGATTTATCTATTCCTACTCGCTCGATATCTATGCTTATTTGCACCATATCCCTATTTGATTAACTGAATGGTAAAGTCTTAATAATGAATATGTCGTACTTTACAAATAATCAATAGTTTTTGCTAATCTTCGTTGTTGTTAACTTTGTAAACTGTTAATTATTGTGAAGGTAAAGACTGTAGAAGATTTAGTATGAACAACATTCATATATTTATATAAACTGGTTAACTTATCTTTAGTCATAAACGCAGCAATATAAGTCAAACCTATTTGTAAAGACCATATATGTGTATAGCAAAAAGAGGTCTTTGCATAACGTAACATGGTTAATATCATTAAAGGTGCTGCCATCACAGATTGGGCTAAAATTTGTGTATGACGTAATTTTCCTACCTAACCAAGTATGTATGTAATAGAAAGCTAATGACGGTTCCTTTATGAAATATTTATGGAATCAAACACTTTAAACCACTCTTGATATTGCGCACTCGGTATTTTTTCCTTTCGAAAAAGCGCGAGTTTTAATCCAATAATTTTTATGCCTTGTGAATTTATTATTCTCACGTGATCGAACTGTAACATCTACAAACTACAGTGTAAACATCAGTGAGGCATTTGGTTCGTTTTGCAAATCGTTTTCATCGAATGCAAATAAATCTCCGGCAATTTAAGTAATAGTGGTAATAATTCTACAGGGTATTAATACCCTATAGAATTTTGGATGCAAAAATACTAAATAACTACAAAATGCGATTTTTCGCAAGTTATTTTAAATGTCAGTGGTTGTTTATGACATAAACAGGCACCTATACCAAAATTACGCGAATATTTGACAATTTTTTTTATTTTTTATTGTTGCAATATACCAATGCGTGAGACACCTTTAAATGATCTGAGATATAATTTGTTATTTTGCAGTCGGGTTTTTCAATCGGAGGTAGTCTTTGTGGACATTTTTTGTAATAGTTGTCTTTGATCGCAAGTGATATTCGGCATATATAGGTCATTCTGTATATGCATAACCTATTCTAATAAAGATATAAGCATGCTGTGTCTTCAATGACCGAGGTGTACCGAATTAGCAAGATGGTGAAGCAATATTTATAAATACTAGTTTTCAGTTACTATACAGATCTATTTATCTATAAAAGAAGTTAGCGATGTTTAAATAAAGTGACAGGAACTGTTTGATGAATGTTCAGCAAGAGTTGTGCGACACATTCGCGGCCTCGAGATTAAATCTCCGAATATCCTCTTATACTTATCCGGATATGTGTTACTGACGTTGTGCAGAAAAACTAATGTGCAATGAAATTTACATTCAAACATCCTTTAAAACTGTAATAACAACATGTATTCCGCTTGAGAATGTTATTTATAATAAGCTGCACAGACATGTGCGTCTTTGAGCAATGTTGCAAGTAAAAACTCTCCAATTCGTTAAAATACGCCAGGAGAATTGGTCGTTAAATCTGGTACACGCGATTTAAGTAGATCTAAACACAGGCGTCTCTGAGGCAGATGTACATGTACTAACAATTTTACACACGTAACGAAATAAAACCGAACGTAATGTTGGATAAGGAGACTAATTGCTGTCATAACTGAGAAATTTTAAATAGATGACATATACCGTATTATTGTTCCGGAAGTTATTAATGTAACTTTACGACATACGTATATGTAGGACAGTAAATATGACAAAACACAAATTGCCTGGTACTGAATTTTATATATAGACAGTATTACACGAAACAAGTAGTTGCTGCACTGAATGAATAAACATTATACGCACGTATACGGAAGGTAAAAAAAGAAAATTAAACAAGTTAGCGATATGCAGACTCTGAATTTAACTGGATATGTTGAAAAGAAAATGCTTTGCAGTTAACAACCTTGAGGTCTAAACTTTAATGAACGGCGGATTTCATAGTAAAATCATGCTTTGGGATCTTGTCCGCTTATCTAGGCTTAGTCGATGAATTGCAGTTCTTACGCACCCACATTTAGTTACATCAGCGTAAATACGGTAATATACGATATATATGTACCCAAGTTTCAGTGCATTAATGAACCGTATCCCGTTTCCCCGTTACTTTCTTATTATTTGATAAACACAATCTTGCATCGTTCGTTGGCATAAAAAAGGCTTTTGTACCTTACATAGTGGGCATTTTACAACCATTAGTGTGTGTTCTATTGTAACATTACACATTTAGCTATTGTCATGCCAAATACGCAGTATTTTTCTGTCGAGAAATGATAACGTAAATACTTTGTTAACCGTGACATTGGGTATGGACTAGTCCTCCACAAGGTTTTGTTCTACCGTGGCATTGGGTACATGTATGGACTAGTCCTACAAAAGCTTTTGTTCTACCGTAACATTAGGTATGATAGTGTCCTCCATATGGTCTTGTTCTACCGTGGCATTGGGTATGGTATTGTCCTCCAAAAGGTTTTGTTCTACATGTATAGTGACATTAGGTATGGACTTGACATTCACAAGGTTTTGTTCTACCGTGTCATTAGGTATAGACTAGTCCTCCACAAAGTTTTGTTTTACCGTGACAATGAATATAGTCATGTCCCTTATAAGCGTTTCTTCTTCCGTAATATTGGGTTCAAAAGCCCCAAGGAATTATACCAGTACACAACATGTTCTTGCTTCGCGAACCTTTACCATTACAGTTACCCAGGATACCGCTTTAATAGCATCGTATAATATCTTGTAATGACACAGTAGTGTGACACTCAGCTCGGTGGATAATGTTAATTCATTCTGAATGAAGTGATTACGTTGTTATTAGACCATTGTTTAATACATACATAGTGTCATTAAGCTTGCTCTATATATCAATATTGTATTAATTCACCTAGCACTATGCATGTCATACACATTAGATCTCCCATGTCCCTACCTGTTCGAGATTTACAGTGATACTGTCGTCACGTCCCTGGCAATAAACCCATAAAGTTCATAGGCTTCCGCGTCAGTGACACTGACTATATATCAATTTGATATTACATTATATCGTCCTAAATTTCTAAATGTTTTTCTGTCTTGCAGGCAGAAAATGCCAAAATCTCTGGAAGGCCAGCTCACCATTGAGAAAACACCCAGATATTTCGTCACACCGGAAGTCCCAGAGAGAATATACCGGATGTCAAACTCTACCAAAGTTATACTTGTAGTAAGGGACCCAGTCATCAGAGCGATTTCAGATTTCACACAAGCTGTCAGTAAAGGGGAATACAATAGGTCTGTGACGTTTAGGAGCAAGGCTATTCGTAGAAATGGTGCCGTGAATGCAAAATGGTCGGCCATCAACATTGGCCTTTATGCTTTCCATTTACGTCGTTGGCTTAACTATTTTCAAGCAAACAATATCCATATAGTTGACGGAGAGCATCTCGTTCAGGACCCATTACATGAACTTAATCGTGTTCAAGACTTTTTGGGACTTGAAAGAAAAATTACCGATGAATCAATTTATTGGAATGCAACTAAAGGATTTCCGTGTATTGTGAAACAGAACAAATCACCACGTTACAGGTGTTTTAGGAGCACAAAGGGAAGACACCACTCGTATGCTGATAATTTCACATTAAATTTGCTTCATGAATTTTACCAACCTCATAACAGAATGTTCTATGCAATGGTTAATAGAAGCATCGGGAGGTGGGGTATTGAAAAATATTGACAATTGATATTGGTTTACTTCATCGCAGGCGTATGAGGTATTCGTCGTCGTAATAGTGTGTGTATATGAGCCGTGTCGTGGGATTTCCGACCTAGTGGTCAAATTTGACATTTTCGGTTTATTTCTGTTTATTAAAATTCGTTCTTTTAGGAATTATTCAATTCGCATGTGCGCATACGTCCATGACGTCGGTTTCATCAAAGGCGGTCATACGATTGATGTCTGCGGTAGAGTGAAATTGACAACCTGCGTGTGTAATATCGATTGTCTGTATTTTTTATATCTTTACGTGTATAATCGTTCTGATTTGTTGTATGAACATGTATTGCCGGCTTTGTGAAATTATTAAGGTTAAATGAATCATCAGATTGATTTTGTACCTTGAATTACGTCAGCTGGTCAGTTGTTAAAATTTCTAAATTATATAGACGACTTATAAAACTTTATTGTAACAATTGTGGTTGCATAGGAACTACTTTTATTTGACTTATGCACCAGTCAATTAAAACCACACCACAACCACGGAGAAGGACGGGGGAACTGACCAGTGTTGTTACCTTTTCCGATGTCGCCACACTGCCGTGTGAGTGCTGTGCTTTTCTTTTGCGCAAACAAATAGCGGGGAAATATTGCCGTGACTATATGAGGTATAAGGCAAGGGCAATTTGCGGGGGTTTACAATTATGTATGGCCCTGTGAGCAGGGATTTGGTAATGGGTATGAAAACGCAAAAATAAAAATCCCCGCCATTCCCTGGGGTTTGGGGCATTCTTTCAATTTTAATTGACTGGTGCATTAAAGGGCCAGTCACACCAAACATGAAAACAGCACAGAAAACATTAAAAACACACAAAGCACAATGCTTAACTAAACAAGCGCAGACCCGCCCAAGTCCAAGCTGTCGAAAAGTATAATAAATTATAACTAGCTAAATGACCCAGTAGAAAAGATTCTGTAAACAAGAGGCGGAATGCCTACGCTGAATGACCTAACTGCTGAATTACATAGTTTTAGAAGCCTTTAGTCTCAAAAGTTAAATAACAGTATTAAAACGTTGAAAGGCCCGTATAGTCGTATGACCTACTTTCAATTATCGGGCGTCTCTAATAACAGATCCTTTGTCAACTAGACATTTATTTTTAGCGTTAGAGCCATCTTAGGCCTACCTAGACTAGTTAATGTATTCAACTTTGAAATTCTTCATATTGCAAGTGGTCGTCTGATGGAATATGATAGTAGTTCCTAATACGTCAAAAATAACTATGGACCTACATAAAAATATCAAGTCGACTTACATGTAGTTGCCATTGTCCAAATTATTTGGACTATATTACCCGTGAGTATACAATGGAAGGATATACGAAAACTAGTACATTACCTTTACCCAGTTTGCTATTCAATGAAAACTAAATAACAGATTTCACTCGATTGACTGTTAAAATGGATTAAATGCGATCCTCACATGTGAAAATCAGACACAACAGAAATAGTAAATAATGTCAGAAGAAAGGCATTTTGTACGAGAAGTAAATGAACGCTTCTCGGTAAAAGTTTCTAGTGGAACGAAATAAGGAGAGATTTTCTGATAAGAGTCGGCTAGAATATGAAAAAAACCTACAACACCGGTCTTCTCGTAGCAGTTTTGTCTATAGGCGAATTTGAATTGGTATAAATACAGAATTAGTGAGAAATTCTGATATTATACCCATAAATCATCAAGGAAGCCAACGCGAACAAAATGAGAAATACTCGACATGAGACAGTCTACTAACAATGCCAAACAATGACAACATATACCAATAAAACAGAGATATCGTTTACAATAAGAAAATCATTATCATCGCAACATATAAAATTGGGGAGCGTTAAGTATAGAGAATCATGGTATGTTATCTGAAAAAATCATCTTGTATTGTAATTTGCAGACTAAGTGGTAAATCAGTAATAGATATATGAATGAATATTTACGATGGTAATTTGGTATTTGAGACATGGCTAAACCAGTGGACATATTACATCGATTTTATAACTTGTATATAAATTCATCGGGTAGCTCTATTAGCAGCGAACAAATCATTTTACGAAGAAAGGAGGTATGGACATTTGAACTTAAATTAAATGTAGTGCAACGGATTTATTCTTCCTAATGCATACTTTGCATATACGAATTATAAACGACCCGGCTAGGGTACGGATATCGGGAACGAACCCCGTGTGGACGAAACGTGAATGTGAAGACACTTACTACCTCTGAATGAAAATGTTGGGGAGAAAATGATAAATAAATGAGTATTTATGACATTTTATTGTTAGGTTTGGGAAATATTACTCTAGAGGGTATCCCGAACTTATAATTAAACCTAGCATCATTTTCAATTACTTTATATTGAAATACGTATTACGAAACTAAGGACAAATATGGCACACAACGGAAACATTAGGACACGAGCGACACACAAAGGGACATAATAATTATGAAGCCACAGGCAATGACCAACGCAAAACAGAACAACTACAATTTCACTACATTCGAAAGCATGTCGCTTCGGTCAGTCGAACCAATTAGGAACAGGAGCCAGGAGACAAACACATACCAAAACAACAACATAACACCACAAGGACAAGCCACAACAAATACAGTATACATGCAATTTTTAGGAACAAGACAGCAATTGCAAAAGTCTTTCTGGAGAAAGTGGCATAGGGCAATATTAGAGCCAGTCGAACAATCGTCACAGGAAAGAAATTGTTCCTATTCAAACTTGTAATGCTATTTCGAGCGAGTATCAGCGTATTTGGATTTTAAGGCTGATTAATTACGGGCTAAATTCACAGACCATGAACTTTTACCATGAAATTAAACCCATGACGTTCACTATCGCCACCATCTCCCTTCTGTATTAACTGGGTATTATTAAAGTGTTTGATTTAATCAGAGATAATGGTGCCTATTTCTACAACTAGGGGGCAGATCTAGAGACGGATGCTATTAAGACAGAAGAATCTTTTTTTTTGTAAAACCACAGAATCCTACGGTATGTTGCACTGTTGGGTCGTAGAATGCGTCTCTCTATCTTTCATCTAACCAATGCGTTATACAGTCATTGGCAGATCATACGGGGATTCTGTTATGTAGTAACTTCAGATGATCGCATTTTGAAACTTCAGACTCTGTTTTCTCATAAAAGAAAGATAGGAACTGGAAAACGTCAAACAATATGATGAAAGCATAACAGTTAAATTTACTCTCACGTAACTACTAAGCATGTTATATGGCGACTACAGCAAAAGCTACACCATCCACGTGGTTTCAAAGACTCCATGGTACTCTGATCGGTCGAGCAAAAGATCACCAACAGAACACGGTGGTCTTCATTTTGTAAAATATTTAGTTATTGGACCTTGATTATGATAGATTTGTCAATAGAACAATACCAATATGCACTGAATGTGAGAATGAGTATATTTTAAATCGTTGCTGTATGATAAATATTATTAACGTGATTACAAGGTTTTTCTATTCTCACAATTTAGCATTTCACTCATACGATATAGTACAAAAAGAGAATAAAAAATTGGACAGGGAAGGCAGCATTCAAATTAACTAGCCGAGCACAGAAAACATAAAGACATCACATACTACAACTACACGGCACAAAGCCCAACACATAACTGAACGAGAAAATGAACTCAATCGCCAATCCCAAGTCCCAGCTGTCAATATGTTGAATGACCTTGTTTCATCTATAAAAAAGCTGAATGCCCAACAACACATACAAACTGTCTTTCAAGTCATCATGTTTCTTACAGAACGATAATCGCATGTTCTTGCACATAACCTTAAAACCTCCACTCGTCTTAATACTTTAATTTAATTATATTATTATTATATTTTGACTCATTCATAGATAAGAGCATTTTTCATGGTTTGAAGATGTGCTTCTATTGTTTTTCTCTTATATTGGTGTCATAATCGGAATGAGTACCTGTCGGAAAATGAGAATAGTGTCCGGAAGTTGCGATTAACCATTTTGACGTATACCTGTTCATTAAGTAAGTAAGTAAGTAAGTAAGTGAAGACTTTATTTTAACGAGGCTACATATTTGATTCCCAATCTTCCATTTGAGCCTCAACATATGTCCATAATATACATACATATAAACATTTGAATACAACACAATAGACAAAACTTAAAACTACAAGGTACGTTAATAAGAGCACCAAATATTTCAACATATTAAAAGAGTTGAACACTGACAAAAATACGTGGATATGAAAATTGCAAATATATCAACATAACCAAAATATTTAAATTTGCACACATAGCAACATTGAAATGAATATTTGATATTTGAATGAATTAAAATGACATTTTATCGGAACTCTTTATACTAGAACTTTTAAATACGTAGAATTTCCTTGAGGTATATACAATTCGATACATATGAGGTCATCAAATTTTCCTAATTGATATACTTCGTATTTAATGATATGAACTAAACAGGAAATTCAAGAAAGCATCATATAAATCATGCAATACTACAGTGGAATAAAGGTTACTTCGTACTTTGAAGCCTACGAGATAAGTTGAGACACAGTCTAATGTTCTTGTTGCAGTATATCACCTGCACCCAGGATAATAACCAATAATTACACTCGGCTAATCTCAAATATACAAAATTTCCTAAGATTGTCTAAGTGCAAGATTGCATGGAAATGTTTGATTAGTGTTAGAGTTTCCGCAATTTCATATAATATTTCATTCTCGTTCCCCAGAGTATTCTTCGTCCGAAAATACTCTTGTTCAATACGGCCAAATCCTAGCGCCGTGAACGAAAATCAACCAATCAAATCCATTTCGTTCAGTTCTATTTATAGCAATTACGACGGGTGTTTCCCTGTCATCGTCCAATCAAAAAATATTTGCAATGTTTTTGTATCGACTATAAGATATTATTCAGAATATTAAAACAACTATAAAAATAATTGAACAAGAAAATGATTATTTATTACCTTAACATCCGCATCAGCTGGGTACGGAACATTTTCATTAACGACGAGGGCGAATGAGTTCCGAGGGCACCTGTGCGCTCATCGTTGTTTACAAATTGATTTTACTTCCGTTTTTGAAGTTCACGGACACAGTCAAAGTTTTACTTTTATCATTAAATTAGATCTAATGTCTGCGACTTTTTGTTATCGTCGTGTGCATGTCTGACACAGCTATATATATATCTATTTCGATTCACGACTTCACGCCCATGGACACTCGTCGTCTAAAACCTTCATATCGCGATATATCTAACAGCTCGTACAGTACTCTCTGTAATTATATTAACAGCTGCTATAAACTATATTTAATTTAAGATGTACTTTATCCAATTAAGTTCGTTAATATTTAAATCCCATAACTCAATCCATGTTTACATTTTCTCAAGAGTTTGTTTATAAAATTCCCCGCGTAGAGTAACGAGCGTTCTGATTGGACGATAGACGGAATCACCAGATATCTACGAAATGAGCTATTTTTAGGTTTGCGCTAGGAATGACGGGTATAGAATCAGGGGGTTGTCTGGGAACTTGACTATTCACTGATGTATGAGGATGATAATATTTATGCAGTAAAGATGAAATTACTGAAACTTAGTGTCACAATGACAAATTACTAGTAAATCTTACAATACTTCTTTACACAAACATTTATACATGTATTTACATTTGTAGTAAATATTTAACATTGTCACAATTTATTGCCCTCTATTATATGGTCACTAAGAACCCAGTTATCACAGTGAGTTTTCATTAAGTACATGAGAGCCGAGTATAGAGAATAAGAATTCATTGTAATTACGGGCCCTGGTTGATTAGGATTCCATGCATATGCAATATGAGAAGACGAAGGATTGTCAATGTAATATTTGTCGCTTCGGTCATTACGATACCCATGTATCACATTGTTTTAGGAAATATTGATAATAAATCGGACAAGGAATGTAGCATTAAGACGAAACAGCAGAGTAAACGCACAAAAAAGAACCGACGCACAAAGAAAAAGACCGTAGAGTAAAAATACAAAAACTATTTAATTCCAGTACGCATAAGCCAGGGGCTGAAATAAAGTAACTGTCATTATGTAGATATAGACAAGACATTTGAAATATAATACCAGTAATATACCCGTATATTATACATGAAATCAAACCTTGAAGTTTATTACCGCTATATTAAACAAATTATGGTAGACGAACTCGCTCACGAGCACGTTCAGGACGGGAAAAATTCTCAGCGTATCCTGGTAATGCTATTATCTGTCAACCACTTCGTCTCTCCGAGACAACAACGTGTTGGCAATCACCATATGAGAGGTACTCTGTACACTGCATCGATTCAAACCTCCTCTAAGTTACACTATATCGGGTAATATTCATAACAAAATAAGTAATGTTGTGAAATTACTTTTGCTAAATGTAGTATTTATGGTACGTGCTGATGTTTTATTTATCTATACATGCATATGTAAAGATATGTCTCGGTTGATTCTTGCTGAGAACGTATTCTTTTTGTAATTTATCAAACAAATATGCCTAAAAATACAAATGTACCCACCTTACTACCATAGAGACGGGCTACTAGTATTTGAAACTTTATAAAAAAAAATGGAGGATTCCTGACTGTCGGCAGTTTGATATGCATGTACATGTATGTTTACTGACGTTTATATGGCCGTCGTAATATTAGGTCTAAACGCTTATGTAATGACAGTTCCGCATTTAAAAAACGCATATCGAATACTAAGTGCCTATTTAGACGAATCGAAGCACTATTCATACTAATTGTTATGATCATTTTAGGCATGCTATGAAATTATCTCATAACATAGTTATATTCTGTTAGCGGTTATTTGTACTTTTGGGCAGTTGGCAATTTGCGAAAAGCTGATTGGCATGAACATGTGGTTTTGTAATTCTGGCATTTGGGCTTCCATCCCTAGGCCAAAAACGTTTTATTTCCGATGTTTTAACATGGGCGGATCATTTTCTCGTTCGGTTGTTTGTTGGTCGGTTGTTTGTTGGGCATGGTGCCTTGTATGTTTTCATGGTTTCTGTGCTCGACTGGTTATGTTGAGTGCTGCCTTCCCTGTCCGACTTAATATTAGTATTTGGGATATAGCAATGTGTAGTTTTCTCCACAAAAAAGAATGTGTATTTCTCCTTCTTGACAAGAGCTTACTCATTTATAAGACGTGTATGAATGTTATAGGTAAGGCATGAATCGGGTGCAATAATGAATCAGGGACTGAGTGCATGATCCAAAGGTTTAGAGAAAAAAGTCACACATAGTTAGATTCTTGGGTGTTTCCGAATCCATAGAAATACATTAAAGTTTGTTCTGATTAGCCGGTTTGTGAGTCACTGGCCAGTTAGTTAGATAATGGTTACCGTACATCACACACGTGCCTACATGTCCCAAGTATATCCAAATGAACACCACACGTTGTCGATAGAAGGTAACAATCGGGACGGTCATTAATTAAACTGTCCTGCTTTTTTGGGAGTATTCCGGCTTATATGGTTCCAATGTATAACCATCATCGAACAGTATGTCGTCGGCATATACTGTGTATACTATTTCGTATGTTTGAGTAATACTTCCAGACCTAGAAGGATGGAATGTACGAGTTTTTCTTCTTAGAAACGACTGGAAGTTACATCGACGTTGTGTTAGATATTGTATTTCATATATACATTGGGCAATGTGTCCATGAATACAAAACTTTACATTCATAAATATTTATACATAGATATTACATCCAAATAACATCACATAACAGTACAAAATGATGCATAGGTACATAACAGCTTATAGGGCAAAACAGATATTGATAACCTTCAAAAAGTAGCATGTATATAGAAAAGGTAAAAACGAGATTAATATTGTCACATAATACTGTGATACTTAATTAAACACCAAATAATTCCTCACGTTGAAAGATTTTTGAACAAACATGGACACTTTTTTATTACGTTTTCATTTTCGGACGATAACAATTCGATCAATTTTGGGATGTTTGGCCTTTTCCAATAGTATTTATGTAAATATTGTTTTCTCAAATCATCGTATAATGGACAGTTTAATAAAACATGAAATTCGTCTTCTAATTTGGAATTAATATCATAAATCCTTTCATTGTATGGTATTGGCTGTGGTTCATGCCATCTGCCAGTTTGGACTTTAAGTCTATGTGAGGACATTCTCAAGCGAGATAGAGAAAATCTAAATTTTTCAATATGTATACATGTTAAATATGGTTGTAATTGAAAATTGCAAAACAATACATCTGTTGTAGCACGCGTTGATTCTCTTAACTCGGAATACCAGTTTTGTATAAACGTATCATTTATTCTTTGCTTAAACATTTTCATAAATATATTTTCATTTCCTACACATTGATTGATCCAGACATTATTAAAACCTAAAAACTGTAACAAATTTCTCAGTGATTTTGCCCAAGATGCACAATTTGGCTTCTCATTTATATCTCTTAACATTACATTATAAATAACTTTAGCATATTAAAACGATAGTAAAAATGTATTTGATATACTGAATTTGACAAAACATTATTTATACATCGAACCAAATGGAGCGTCTTCGGAAGTGAAAAACACACTAATTTAATTGATACTAATTTATTTAAGGTCGATTGTGAAACAAGTTTTTCCAACTTATATTAATCACTCTCGACACTTTATTCCTGATGATATCCATCGCCACGAGGGTATGATAGAAGAGAAGCCAGTTTCCCTTTTATGCTGAGCGTCTAGCAAGGGAAATTTTGGTACCATTTTTATTTCGTCTTTGGTATGACGCGGCCAGGGATCGAACCCGAGACCTACCGCACACGAAGCGAACGCTCAACCACTAGGCTATCGAAGAGGCGGTAAAGCACATTGAAAAACACACTGATTTTGTTGTTGAATTCATTTCATGAACATGTTCATCTATAACACGTACGTTTGTGCATGTCACCTATTGGTATTTGAATGTATGCTAAATGGAGCGTGCAGATTATTCTTTCTAATAACTAATGATTCCTTTATATTATGCTATCAAATTAATTACTATAAAGTATTTGCCCTGGGGTAATGTTCTTTACATTGTTTTTGTCTACAACATATTGTGCCTGCCTTGCAAATTGACAAAGACAACATGTCATTATAAACACAAGGATGCCAACGACAACTCGCATGATTTGATCAAACCCATTTTTTTATCCCTATAAATTCAATAGTAGAGATTTTCTATATGAGAAAACTACAATATATTCTTCCCGCATTATTGTTGCATAACTTTACATTGGTCCTTCTGGATTTTATGTATTTCGTAAAGATATACAAATGTATTTCGAATTGAAACTGACACTCATTTAAATGCACTATTGTTTATGTTTAGTCAAATAAGCGATTTATTTTCTGTTTTCAAAGCAATATCATGCAAGATGGTATGCATACGTAATACTATATAACATAGATACAATTTAGATATAGAACCCCAGAGGAATTATGTGACAAGTTAAAACTGGATTTTCCGTGTGTTATTAATCGGTATCAAGGCGTCCCGGATATATCTAATCAAAGCACTGTAAGTGTTGGCTGGAACGTCTGCTTTACTTCATTATGAATCCTAAGGCACATATACTGTAAACTCGTTATACAATGCAAACAATTAGGTATACATCTATACAGTAATTATCACAACTTGTTAATACACCTGTGGTCGACTACCCTCGGTTGAACAATGGAGTTCGACACTTAATGAAAGGTGCGAAAACTTGCATTGTTCGACCCATCAACAGGTAAATGAAAGCGAGGGACCGCCTAATCAGTTCGAGTGTTCGACCTAGATATTGTTCGAGTGATCTATTGTTTCACTATATGAATAAAGAAGAGATTTGTCGGGACCGAAGAACCAGTTCGAGGCATCTAGGGTGTTCGAGGCAAGTACTGTTTGAGGCATCGAAGTTCTACTGTATGTACATCGTATACATTCAAGAACCAGGCTGTCTAATCGAATTAAGAGTTAGTTATATTCCTGCAGCGCCGGACATGCTTGAATCTAATGTTCATCGCATGATTGATTAATTAATTAATAAATTGATTGATTGATTGATTGATTGATTGATTTATTCATTCATTCATTCATTACTTGCCTCAGTTACAATACAAATTAATGCTGTGAAGTTTTTCTTTTATATTGTGTCGACATCTCACAAAACCATACAATTACTCTCAAACTGTTCTATATCGATTTCAATGGAATTATAAACTGTTTTCTTCAGAGAGAATATGACTTTACACGAATTGTATTTTTGCATATTTGTGGCGTGCCACTTTAATGAGCCGGTCTTAATTCCATGCGGTGTGTTTTATTTGAAATATTACGGTATTATTATCACTTTCTTCAAGTCACAGTGCGCTGAGTAATAATGATAGACGTCGTATCTTTTAAACCTCTAACATTCTTTAATCAATTTCTTGAACGTCACAGTTCGATGTAAGGTTCGATAGAGCGCCGTATTTGATACCGTTCAAGCAGGTGATTTCTCTTAATTTGGTTGAGTGATATGTATTCAGGTTCTGAGATATTGAATAAAAGGTCTGCTTACAAATGATGAATGATACACTAACAAATGATGAATGATACACTTACCAATGATGAATGATACACTAACAAATGATGAATGATACACTTACAAATGATGAATGATACACTAACAAATGATGAATGATACACTTACCAATGATGAATGATACACTTACAAATGATGAATGATACACACAAACAAATGATGAATGATACACTAACAAATGATGAATGATACACTTACAAATGATGAATGATACACTAACAAATGATGAATGATACACTTACAAATGATAAATGATACACTAACAAATGATGAATGATACACTAACAAATGTATACTAGTACGTATATGAACAATTTAAAATCGGCGTTAAGTCATGTGTTGACATCAAGCAGTATTAATGTTGTTGAAAAATGCGCCTATGTGATCCGTGTGTGGATGAAATAATGTCGATGTGTCTCTTTGAACCCAAAATATAAATAAAACCGGTAATAAGGCTGTGATGTACGCTAGCACCAATATCCCGTCGGTAGCTACAATATAGGAGCATTTATTGAATAGACGAAATTCATTTATTTTCCAGATTTTGATAATTTAATTCCATTCTGCTTTTTTCACCAAAATATTGTGTTTGTTGTTGCACAATTTGTCTGGTTCCTTCCCCATGCTTACAGTAGATGGGGACCTCAACACTGCCAGATATTGAGATCGTGAACGTGACAATTGCGCAATAAGCAGTACACCAGGGACTAATAAGACTTAGTGCTCTAGTGCATTCGTACTTCACATTGCTAGGCTACAGTGCCGTGCAGTAAAAATTCGAATTCCACTGATCAGTGTAAACTTTTTCAACCTCTGTGATAGCAGAACAACTTACAAAGCAATGTTACTGTCATTATTGAAAACGGTTAAAAGAACAGGACTGTTGTAACTAGACTGGGCTACTACTGATTCTTCATGAACCTTGTACAAACTGATGAAAAATCAAACACGCGTGTGCTCTTAATTGATGGAGATTTCATTTCATTCCAAGCAGTCATTGATATACAAATAACGTATTACTAACATTTGAGATTTTTTCCTCCAAAATGAAGAGCTTATTGTCATGACACTCGTACATCAAGGCAACAATGAGAAGCTTAATAAACACAATACATCATATATCGGTCGGAACAGTTCCTAAAGTAATGTATTTGATCATACTCTGTCACGTAGTATAGCTTAACACAGACAACTGTTGACAAGACTCTTAGACATCGAATGGTATATCACTTTTCTAAGGAAGATTGATCTCTCATCAGATAATGACATTATACTGAGTGAAAATAAGATTCATTGAATCATTCTTAATGTCAATAACGAAGATGACATAAGCGGTTCTAAATATGGACTTGTAAAACGTCTTACATACCAAACAATAACGTGCCAGACATTTAACATATTTATGTAATCTTTCAGCTTATTCTTCATTTATTTCATTCTAAACTTTACAGTTCAGTGGTCCAGTTTAATTTAAGCCAACAAATTTGGCATCAAAGACGCATTAGGTCAGTAAATTTAAACAGACACATAACTAAGAGTGTTAAATGAGTATTTGCAAATATTTCTAATAAACTAATTAATAATAACATGTACATGACCAAAACTTTTGCGAAAACGTTCTCTCAAGGCTGCATTCTGAGAATGTGTTCTCTAGATTCGTACAGATGTATCACTACTACATGTATATCAAATGTTCTCTGACATATTGTCAGCACTTACAGTACTATATTGTTTTAGAAATGATGAGTACTATATTATTTTAGATGTTAAACAGCACATTAGTTATTTTTGAAACCTGATACCTAATGCCCGACAAGCGCCGATAGGTTGTAACAAATGGAAAAGTTATATCATCATATAACATTGGGTACCGTTGTCATGTGAAGTATAACAGCACACATTCGTCGTAAATGCCGAGAATGTGTACTATTCATGTAACTTGTAAAATATGTTTGTGCGATTGGTCTTAGGTTTTGCCCTAAACGGACTCAACTCTATTATGTCCTTTTGTTGAAACATTCGAAGTTGTCTCGTTATAATCGGTCAATGAATGAAATACTTTTGGTTGTTTTTAACTTTTTGTTGACTGATATTTATATTCGATCTTATCCACAATTACGTCATATACCACGTGGTATGTCCACAATGTGTATGGGGAAGTTATTGGCAAATATTGGTCTACGTAATAAAACATAGCCGCACTTATCGGACTATAAAACGGAGTAATGATGTAACACTGATCAGCGTTAATTAAATTTATTGCGGATTTTCACTGTTAAAGTTGCAAAATAAAGATGCATCGTCTGAGCTTTTAACGTAGATGGCATATCTGTACATCGCGTATATGATAATTGTACTTACAGCATGGGTAACCCTACGCTTTATAACTGATTCGGAAGCTTACACAATTCATTAGACAGTGATCAATATAGGACAAAAGCTGATTGAATAGCGTCCTATCAGACATGTTTATAATTAAACTAATGTAAAGAGAATTTGCATAATGCTTTACATAAAGGTTTTCAACATTACCCAACTCGTCTGAGATTCTAGTTAAGTATCAATAAGAAGAAAGTGTCAGAAAATCGCTAATTTTGTTGATAAAAGAGTACCAAATCCAAATATTAAATATAATATAATAATTTTTCATAAACCTGTTTCAGTTCCTTCGTGGTAACTTAAAACTTGTCCAAATAATCAAGTTTTTAGTCTTATAGACCCGATAAAATCGGTTATGGACAAACCAACAGCTATCTGGTCCATCAGGCCCACCGTCCCCTAAACTATTTAGGTTTTATTAAAAGTAGTCCTTCACACATACACATGTGATAGATTTTAATTAATGTTGGTGTATTTTATTGTTCAAAATCAATGCATTTTGATGGCTTTTATTTAAATAAATGGGCAGGCATGACCTTGCTCAAATATTTGACAACCTCAATTTCTAATTTTTCTAACATTTTGTTACCAAATAAATGAGACTGACATTTTGAAAAATGTATACCTATTATGTAATTAACTTTTTATAAATACATTTTTATAACAAGTGAATATAACAAAACACTCGTTCATATAGATTAGTTGAACTTTAAGCTACAAACGGAAGTATGAGACAAATGTGTTAATATGCAAAAAGGGTATTTAATTTACTGAAGAAAAATACACATTTTCGCCCCTTAGAATGAACCTTATAGCGAGGGTTTGTATTCCGATACATTTACATGTATATGATTATTTATGTTACATCAGGTCAGGGATATCCATTAAATGGTTGAGTTATGGTAGCGCCACTATCTCCCTTCTGTATTCACTGGGTATTATGAAAGTGTTTGATTTAATCAGAGATAACAGTGCCTTTGTCTACAACCAGTGGACAGATGTAATTACACTTAGAGACGGATGCAATTAAGACAGAAGAATCATTCATTATTCTCTTTGTCAATCCATAGAATCATACGGTGTGTTGCACTGTTGGATCGTAGAATGGGTCTCTCTATCTTTCATCTTACCGATGCGTTATACAGTCATTGGCAGATCATACGGGATTTCTGTTATGTAGTAACTTCAGATCGCATTTTGAAAATTCAGACTCTGTTTTCTCATAGAAGAAAGATAGGAACTGGAAAACGTCAAACAACATGATGAAAACATAACAGTTAAATTTACTCTCACGGATCTACTAAGCATGTTATTTGGCAACTACAGCAAAAGCTACACCATCCACGGCAGTTAATGATTTCATAGACTCCATGGTACTCTATTCGGTCGAGCAAAAGATCAGCAATAGAATACTTTGGTCTTCATTTTGTAAAAATGTTATTGGACCTTGATTATGATAGATTTGTCAATAGAACAATACCATTATGCACTGAATGCGAGAATGAATATATTTTAAAGCGTTGCTGTATGATATTTATTATTAACGTGATTACAAGGTTTTTCTATTCTCACAATTGAGCATTTCACTCTTACGATATTGTACAAAAAGAGAATAAAAAATTGGACAGGGAAGGCAGCAGTAAAATTAACTAGCCGAGCACAGAAACATAAAGACATCACAGGCACAATGTCCAACACGTAACTGAACGAGAAAATGAACTTAATCGCTAATCGCCAGTCCTAGCTGTCTAAAAGTTGAATGACCTTGTTCCAGCTATAACAAAGCTGAATGCCCTACAACACATACAAACTGTCTTTCAAGTCATATTGTTTCTTACTGCAATATAATCATCTCATATTCTTATATATATAACCTCAATACCTCCACTCGTTGTAATACTTTAAAGTGATTATATTATTATTATGCATGGTTTTCAAATTTTCCTAATTGATATACTTCGTATTTAATGATATGAACTAAACAGGAAATTCAAGAAAGCATCATATAAATCAAGCAATACTACAGTGGAATAAAGGTTATTTCGTACTTTGAAGCCTACGAGATAAGCTGAGACACAGTCTAATTTTCTTGTTGCAGTATATCGCCTGCGCCCGGGATAATAACCACTAATAACACTAGGCTAATCTCAAGTATACAAAATGTCCTAAGCTTGTCTAAGTGCAAGATTGCATGGAAATGTTAGATTATTGTTAGAGTTTCTGCCATTTCATATAACATTTATGAAGTAAAGATGAAATTACTGAAACTTAGTGTCACAATGAAAAATTACTAGACTAAGTAAATCTTACAATGCTTATTTACACAAACATCTATACATGTATTTACATTTGAAGTAAAAATTTAACATTGTCACAAATTCATGCCCTCTATTATATGGTCACTAAGAACCAAGTTATCACAGTGAGTAATATTTGTCGCTTCAGTCATTACGATACCCATGTATCACATTGTTTTAGGAACACAATATTTAATTCCAGTAGGCATAAGCCAGGAGCTGAAATAAAGTAACTGTCATTATGTAGACATAGATAAGACATTTGAAATATAATACCAGTAAAATACCCGTATATCATACATGAAATCAAACATTGGAGTTTATTACCGCTATATTAAACAAATTATGGTAGACGAACTCGCTCACGAGCACGTTCAGGACGGGAAAAACTCTCAGAGTATCCTGGTAATGCTATCATCTGTCAATCACTTCGTCTCTCCGAGACAACAACGTGTTGGCAATCACCATATGAGAGGTACTCTGTACACTGCATCGATTCAAACCTCCTCTAAGTTACACTATATCGGGTAATATTCATAAAAAAATAAGTAATGTTGTGAAATTACGTTTGCTAAATGTAGTATTTATGGTACGTGCTGATGTTTTATTTATCTATACTTGCATGTGTAAAGATATGTCTCGGTTGATTGTTGCTGAGTACGTATAATTTTTTGTAATTTATAAAACAAATATGCCTAAAAATACAAATGTACCCACCTAACTACCATAGAGACGGGCTACTAGTATTGGAAACTTTATAAAAAAGGAATGGAGGATTTCTGACTGTCGGCAGTTTGATATGCATGTACATGTATGTTTACTGACGTTTATATGGCCGTCGTAATATTAGGTTTAAACGCTTATGTAATGACAGTTCCGCATTTAAAAAACGCATATCGAATACGATGTGCCTAGTTAGACGAATCGAAGCACTATATATATTGATTGTTATGATCCTTTTAGGCATGCTATGAAATAGTTATATTCTGTTAGATAGCGGTTATTTGTACTTTTGGGCAGTTGGCAATTTGCGAAAAGCGGATAAGCATGAACATGTGGTTTTGTAATTCTGGCATTTGGGCTTCCATCCCTAGGCCAAAAACGTTTTATTTCCGATGTTTTAACATGGGCGGATCATTTTCTCGTTCGGTTGTTTGTTGGTCGGTTGTTTGTTGGGCATGGTGCCTTGTATGTTTTCATGGTTTCTGTGCTCGACTGGTTATGTTGAGTGCTGCCTTCCCTGTCCGACTTAATATTAGTATTTGGGATATAGCAATGTGTAGTATTCTCCACAAATAAGAATGTGTATTTCTCCTTCTTGACAAGAGCTTACTCATTTATAAGACGTGTATGAATGTTATAGGTAAGGCATCAATCGGGTGCAATAATGAATGAGGGACTGAGTGCATGACCCAAAGGTTTAGAGAAAAAAGTCACACATAGTTAGATTCTTGGGTGTTTCCGAATCCATAGAAATACATTAAAGTTTGTTCTGATTAGCCGGTTTGTGAGTCACTGGCCAGTTTGTTAGATAATGGTTACCGTACATCACACACGTGCCTACATGTCTCAAGTATATCCACATGAACACCACACGTTGTCGATAGAAGGTAACAATCGGGACGGTCATTAAATAAACTGTCCGGCTTTTTTGGGAGTATTCCGGCTTATATGGTTCCAATGTATAACCATCATCGAACCGTATGTCATTCACGAGCGGCAAGAAGGATAGAATGTACGAGTTTTTCTTCTTAGAAACGACTGGAAGTTACATCGACGCTGTGTTAGATATTTTATTTCATATATACATCGGGCAATGTGCCCATGAGTACAGAATGTTACATTTATATATTTTTATACATATATATTACATCCAAAGAACATCACATATCAGTTCAAATTGATGCATAGGTACATAATAGCTTACAGTGCAAAACATATATTGATAGCCTTCAAGAAGTAGCATGTATATAGCAAAGATAAAAACGAGATTAATGTGGTCACATAATACTGTGATACTTTATTAAACACCAAATAATTCCTAACGTTGAAAGATTTTGAACAAATATGGACAATTTTTTATTACGTTTTCATTTTCGGACGATAACAGTTCGATAAATTTTGGGATGTTTGGCCTTTTCCAATAGTATTTATGTAAATATCGTTTTCTCAAATCATCGTATAATGGACATTCTAATAAAACATGAAAGTCGTCTTCTAAATTGGAACAAATATCAGAAATCCTTTCATTGTATAGTATTGGCTGTGGTTCATGCCATCTGCCAGTTTGGACTTTAAGTCTATGTGAGGACATTCTCAAACGAGATAGAGAAATCTAAATTTTTCAAAATGTATACATGTTAAATATGGTTGTAATTGAAAATTGAAAATTGGAAAACAATACATCTGTTGTAGCACGTGTTGATTCTCTTAACTCGGAATACCAGTTTTGTATAAACGTATCATTTATTCTTTGTTTACAATGTTTTATAAATATATTTTCATTTCATACACATTGATTGATCCAGACATTATTAAAATCTAAAAACTGTAACAAATTTCTCACGGATTTTGCCCAAGATGCACAATTTGGCTTCTCATTTAAATCTCTTAACATTACATTATAAATAACTTAAGCATATTAAAACGATAGTAAAAATGTATTTCACAGCATGAAATATTACGTTTAATTTACTATTAAATTTAATTATATTCGGAATTTAAATACATTTAATCAGAAAAAAGTAGCTTTTAAATTCCATATCTAAGTTAAGTTTAATACTACATTTAAGTCGAATTATTCCTACAAGTTTAAGTCACATTTAAGTTGCATTTAAAGGGGATTAAATATAGAATATAAATGGGATTAAATGCACGTTTATGCAATAGAAACGCACACTTGAATGCGATTAAAGTTTAACTTAAATTTGAAATTTAAGTTGCATTTAAAGGTGATTAAATATCTTTTGTTTTTAATAAAATTTATGTTAGCTATATGTACTGCTTTTTATGTCAATGTTCATGAGCAAATATGAAGTACAATTTAAAGATGTTACACATACACTAGTTCACTATGAAACTACTTAACGGTATAATTTGCATTTAAAGTATATTTAACGGCAAGGAAAAGATATATATACAAATTTTACTAATATTTTTATTCAAGGGAGGTAATAAAACAATGATGGAAATTCTTCTAATTTTAAAATTTGTGAAATAAAATTTTGAGATCTACATGTAAACTAAACGCGAATCTAGTTGGATGCATGTACTAGTATTATTTGTGATTATATAAATAAATAAAATTTAGTTAATATACGGAAAATAAATCGACTTAAATTTGACGTTTTTGTGAAATTCCAAATAAAAGTAAATATAATAAAATATTATTTGCACTTAAATCCGTTTTTTCATGCTGTGTTTGATATACTGAATTTGACAAAACATTATTTATACATCGAACCAAATGGAGCGTCTTCGGAAGTGAAAAAAAGCACACTGATTTTGTTGTTGAATTCATTTCATGAACATGTTCATCTATAACACGAACGTTTGTGCATGTCACCTATTGGTATTTGAATGCATGCTAAATGGGGCGTGCAGATTATTCTTTCTAATAACTAATGATTCCTTTATATTATGCTATCAAATTAATTACTATAAAGTATTTGCCCTGGGGTAATGTTCTTTACATTATTTTTGTCTACAACATATCGTGCCTGCCTTTCAAATTAACAAAGACAACATGTCATTATAAAGACAAGGATGCCAACGACAACTCGAATGATTAGATCAAACGAATATTTTTTATCCCTATCAATTCAATAGTAGAGCTTCTCCATATGTGAAAACAACAATATATTCGTCCCACATTATTGTTTGCATAACTTTACATTGGTCCTTCTGGATTTTGTGTAATTGGTAAAGATATACAAATGTATTTCGAATTGAAACAGACACTCATTTGAATACACTATTGTTTATGTTTAGTCTAATAGTCGATTTATTTTCTGTTTTCAAAGCAATATCATGCAAAATGGTATGCATACGTAATACTATATAACATAGATACAATTTAGATAGAGAACCCAAGAGGAATAATGTGACAGGTTAAATCCGGAATTTCCGTGTGTTATTAATCGGTATCAAGGCGTCCCGGATATATCTAATCAAAACAATGTAAGTGTTGCCTGGAACGTCTGCTTTACGTCATTATGAATCCCAAAGCACATATACTGTACATATATTGTACACCAGATTCTGATGAAGAATACACTTGTGGACGAAAATGGTACTGTATCGCGCATTGTATTTCTGTATTTGTTGTCATATTAATCATTGTTTTCCAATTTATTATGTACATCGTATACATTCTAAAACAAGGCTGTCTATTCGAATTAAGAGTTAGTTATATTCCTGCAGCGCCGGACATGCTTGAATCTAATGCACATCGCATGATTGATTGATGAATTAATTAATTAATTAATTGATTGATTGATTGATTGATTGATTCATTCATTCATTCATTCATTCATTCATTCATTCATTACTTGCCTCAGTTACATTACAAATTAATGCTGTGAAGTTTTTCTTTTTTATTGTGTCGACATCTCACAAAACCATACAATTACTCTCAAACTGTTCTATATCGATTTTAATGGAATTATAAACTGTTTTCTTCAGAGAGAATATGACTTTACACGAATTGAATTTTTGCATATTTGTGGCGTGCCACTTTAATGAGCGGGTCTTAATTCCATGCGGTGTGTTTTATTTGAAATATTACGGTATTATTATCACTGTCTTTAAGTCACAGTGCGCTGAGTAATAATGATAGACGTCGTATCTTTTAAACCTCTAACATTCTTTAATCAATTTCTTGAACGTCACAGTTCGATGTAAGGTTCGATAGAGCGCCGTATTTGATACCGCTCAAGCAGGTGATTTCTCTTAATTTGGATGAGTGATATGTATTCAGGTTCTGAGATATTGAATAAAAGATCTGCTTACAAATGATGAATGATACACTAACAAATGATAAATGAATAAAAGCAATGTTACTGTCATTATTGCAAACGGTTAAAAGAACAGCACTGTTGTAATAGACTGGGTTACTACTGATTCTTCATGAACCTTGTACAAACGGATGAAAACTCAATTTAGCAATCTTACATGTGTGTGCTCTGAATAAGACTGTCTTAATTAATGAGATTTCCTTTCATTCCAGGCAGTCATTAATATTCAAATAACGTATTACTAACACCTGAGAATTTTGCCTCCAAAATAAAAAGGTTATTGCAATGACACTGGAACATCAACGCAACAATGAGAAGCTTAATAAACACAATAAATCATTATCGGTCGGAACAGTTCCAAAAGTAATGTATTTGATCATACTCTGTCACGTAGTATAGCTTAACACAGACAACTGTTGACAAGACTCTAAGACATCGAGTGGAAGATCATTTTCCTAATGAAGATTGATCTCTCATCAGATAATGACATTATACTGAGTGAAAATAAGATTCATTGAATCATTCTTAGTGTCAATAACGAAGATGACAGAAGCGGTTCTAAATATGGACTTGTAAAACCTCTTACCAAACAACAACGTGTCAGACAATTAACATATTTATGTAATCTTTCAGCTTATTATACATTTATTTCATTCTAAACTTTACCGTTCGCAGGTCCAGTTTAATTTAAGCCCACACATTTGGCATCAAATACGCATTAGGTCAGTAAATTTTAACAGACAGATAACTATTAGTGTTGAATGAGTATTTGCAAATATTTCTTATAAACCAATTAATAATTACATGTACGAGGGTTGACCAAAACATTTGCGAAAACGTTTACTCAAGGCAGCATTCTGAGAATTTGTTCTCTTGATTCGTACAGATGTATCACTACTACATTTGTATCAAATGTTCTCTGACATATTGTCAGCACTTACAGTACTATATTGTTTTAGAAATGATGAGTACCATATTGTTTTAGATGAAACACAGAACCTTACATTTGTAGTTATTTTTGAAACCTGATACCTAATGCCCGACTCGCGGCGATAAAGTGTAATAAATGAAAAAGTTATATCATCCCATAATATTGGGTACCATTGTCATGTGAAATACATATACAATGTATAACAGCACACATTCGGCGTAAATGCCGAGAATGAGTACTATGCATGCAACTTGTAAAATATTTTTGTGGGATAGGTTTTGCCCGAAACGGACTCAACTCTATTATGTCCTTTTGTTGAAACATTCGATGATGTCTCGTTATAATTGGTCAATGAATGAAATACTTTTGATTGTTTTTAACTTTTTGTTGACTGATATTTATATTCGATCTTATCCATAATTACGTCATATACCACGTGGTATGTCCACAATGTGTATGGGGAAGTTATTGGGAAATATTGGTCTACGTAATAAAACATAGCCGCACTTATCGGACGATAAAACGGAGTAACGATGTAACACTGATCAGCGTTAATTACATTTATTGCGGATATTCATTGTTAAAGTTGCAAAATAAAGATGCATCGTCTGGGCTTTTAACGTAGATGGCGTATCTGTACATCGCGTATATGATAATTTTACTTACAGTATGGGTAACCCTACGCTTTTTAACTGATTCGGAAGCTTACAAAATTCATTAGACAGTGATCAATATAGGACAAAAGTTGATTGAATAGCGTCCTATCAGACATGTTTATAATTGAAATAATGTAAAGTGAATTTGCATAATGCTTTACGTAATGTTTTTCAACATTACCAAACTCGACTGAGATTCTAGTAAGGTATCAATAAGAAGATCGCTAATTTTGTTGATAAAAGTGTACCCAATCCAAATATTAAATATAATATAATCATTTTCCATAAACCTGTTTCAGTTCTTTCGTGGTAACTTATAACTAAACATTATCAAGTTTTAAGTCTTATAGACCCGATAAAATTGGTTATGGACAACCAACAACTATCTGGTCCATCAAGTCCACAGTACCCTAAACTATTTAGGATTTATTAAAAGTAGTCCTTCACACATACACATGTGAAAGATTTAACTCATGTTGGTGTATTTTATTGTTCAAAATCAATGCATTTTGTCGGCTTTTATTTAAATAAATGGGCAGGCATGACCTTGCTCAAATATTTGACAACCTCAATTTCTATTTTTTCTACCATTTGGTTACCAAATAAATGAGACTGACATTTTGAAAAATGTATACCTATTATGTAATTAACTTTTTATTAGGGATGCAACTATTCGGTCAATTTGCTAACCGGTTAACCGTACAATCTTCCGAACGGTTAACCGGTTAACCGATTAACGAATCGAAACTTGCCGACTTTCCGACTGTTCTAATTCTGACGTGTATATATTTACTGTAACACCGTAAGTTGCAATCGGGCATCCTCGTATATTACCCCCAAGGGAAGTGTGTCGCCGGTTCTCAATTTCTCAATTGTTTTTTTTAAGTAGATACCCTAATATATAAACAACGACAAATAAAATAAATTAATAAACTTTAATATTTACATTTTAATAAACACTCAGTTAAAGCATCAAAGGACGGATTTCGGCCTCGAGTAAAGCATTAAACTGCCTCCAATTAATATTAAATTACGTGTGCTTGCCGAATGTGTGAAAAACAACGTCGGTCAACAAACTAGTCCCGACTACCATATGAAATTAACGGAAATTAAGTGACCCTCTTGTCACAACAATACGTGTCAAACTGTTAATTGCGGATTATAGATCATGACCCCATTTGAACGAGCGTTCGCACCTTCGATGGGTGAAACTTGTCGGCGAATTTCTCGATATTTTTTCAATATTTTTATTTTAAAATTTATTTAAATTTCTCCTTTTTCGATTTTTTTTTCGATTAACCGGTTAGCGATTTTGCTAACCGATAACCGAACGTTCGAACGGTTAACCGGTTAACCGTTTACATCCCTACTTTTTATCAATACATTTTTATAACAAGTGAATATAACAAAACACTCGTTGATATAGATTAGTTGAACTTAAAGCTATGAGACTAATGTGTTATTATGCAAAAAGTGTATTTAATTCACTGAAGAAAAATACACATTTTCGCCCCTTAGAATGAACCTTAAAGCGAGGGTTTGTATTCCGATACATTTACATGTATATGATTATTTATGTTACATCAGGTCAGGGATATCCATTATATGGTTGAGTTATGGTAGCGCCACTATCTCCCTTCTGTATTCACTGGGTATTATGAAAGTGTTTGATTTAATCAGAGATAACAGTGTCTTTGTCTACAACCAGTGGACAGATGTAATTACACTTAGAGACGGATGCAATTAAGACAGAAGAATCATTCATTATTCTCTTTGTCAATCCATAGAATCATACGGTGTGTTGCACTGTTGGATCGTAGAATGGGTCTCTCTATCTTTCATCTTACCGATGCGTTATACAGTCATTGGCAGATCATACGGGATTTCTGTTATGTAGTAACTTCAGATCGCATTTTGAAAATTCAGACTCTGTTTTCTCATAGAAGAAAGATAGGAACTGGAAAACGTCAAACAACATGATGAAAACATAACAGTTAAATTTACTCTCACGGATCTACTAAGCATGTTATATGGCAACTACAGCAAAAGCTACACCATCCACTGCAGTTAATGATTTCATAGAATCCATGGTACTCTATTCGGTCGAGCAAAAGATCAGCAATAGAATACTTTGGTCTTCATTTTGTAAAATGTTTAGTTATTGGACCTTGATTATGATAGATTTGTCAATAGAACAATACCATTATGCACTGAATGCGAGAATGAATATATTTTAAAGCGTTGCTGTATGATATTTATTATTAACGTGATTACAAGGTTTTTCTATTCTCACAATTGAGCATTTCACTCATACGATATTGTACAAAAAGAGAATAAAAAATTGGACAGGGAAGGCAGCAGTCAAATTAACTAGCCGAGCACAGAAACATAAAGACATCACAGGCACAATGTCCAACACGTAACTGAACGAGAAAATGAACTTAATCGCTAATCGCCAGTCCTAGCTGTCTAAAAGTTGAATGACCTTGTTCCAGCTATAACAAAGCTGAATGCCCTACAACACATACAAACTGTCTTTCAAGTCATATTGTTTCTTACTGCAATATAATCATCTCATATTCTTATATAACCTCAATACCTCCACTCGTTGTAATACTTTAAAGTGATTATATTAATATTATGCATGGTTTTCAAATTTTCCTAATTGATATACTTCGTATTTAATGCTATGAACTAAACAGGAAATTCAAGAAAGCATCATATAAATCAAGCAATACTACAGTGGAATAAAGGTTATTTCGTACTTTGAAGCCTACGAGATAAGCTGAGACACAGTCTAATTTTCTTGTTGCAGTATATCGCCTGCGCCCGGGATAATAACCAATAATAACACTAGGCTAATCTCAAGTATACAAAATGTCCTAAGATTGTCTAAGTGCAAGATTGCATGGAAATGTTAGATTATTGTTAGAGTTTCTGCCATTTCATATAACATTTATGAAGTAAAGATGAAATTACTGAACTTAGTGTCACAATGAAAAATTACTAGTAAATCTTACAATGCTTATTTACACAAACATCTATACATGTATTTACATTTGTAGTAAAAATTTAACATTGTCACAAATTCATGCCCTCTATTATATGGTCACTAAGAACCAAGTTATCACAGTAAGTAATATTTGTTGCTTCAGTCATTACGATACCCATGTATCACATTGTTTTAGGAACACAATATTTAATTCCAGTAGGCATAAGCCAGGAGCTGAAATAAAGTAACTGTCATTATGTAGATATAGATAAGACTTTTGAAATATAATACCAGTAAAATACCCATATATCATACATGAAATCAAACCTTGAAGTTTATTACCGCTATATTAAACAAATTATGGTAGACGAACTCGCTCACGAGCACGTTCAGGGCGGGAAAAACTCTCAGCGTATCCTGGTAATGCTATCATCTGTCAACCACTTCGTCTCTCCGAGACAACAACGTGTTGGCAATCACCATATGAGAGGTACTCTGTACACTGCATCGATTCAAACCTCCTCTAAGTTACACTATATCGGGTAATATTCATAAAAAAATAAGTAATGTTGTGAAATTACGTTTGCTAAATGTAGTATTTATGGTACGTGCTGATGTTTTATTTATCTATACTTGCATATGTAAAGATATGTCTCGGTTGATTTTTGCTGAGTACGTATATTTTTTTGTAATTTATAAAACAAATATGCCTAAAAATACAAATGTACCCACCTAACTACCATAGAGACGGGCTACTAGTATTGGAAACTTTATAAAAAAGGAATGGAGGATTTCTGACAGTCGGCAGTTTGATATGCATGTACATGTATGTTTACTGACGTTTATATGGCCGTCGTAATATTAGGTTTAAACGCTTATGTAATGGCAGTTCCGCATTTAAAAAACGCATATCGAATACGATGTGCCTAGTTAGACGAATCGAAGCACTATATATATTGATTGTTATGATCCTTTTAGGCATGCTATGAAATAGTTATATTCTGTTAGAAAGCGGTTATTTGTACTTTTGGGCAGTTGGCAATTTGCGAAAAGCGGATTGGCATGAACATGTGGTTTTGTAATTCTGGCATTTGGGCTTCCATCCCTAGGCCCAAAACGTTTTATTTCCGATGTTTTAACATGGGCGGATCATTTTCTCGTTCGGTTGTTTGTTGGTCGGTTGTTTGTTGGGTATGGTGCCTTGTATGTTTTCATGGTTCTGTGCTCGACTGGTTATGTTGAGTGCTGCCTTCCCTGTCCGACTTAATATTAGTATTTGGGATATAGCAATGTGTAGTTTTCTCCACAAATAAGAATGTGTATTTCTCCTTCTGGATAAGAGCTTACTCATTTATAAGACGTGTATGAATGTTATAGGTAAGGCATAAATCGGGTGCAATAATGAATGAGGGACTGAGTGCATGACTCAAAGGTTTAGAGAAAAAAGTCACACATAATTAGATTCTTAGGTTGTTTCCGAATCCATAGAAATACATTAAATTTCGTTCAGATTAGCCGGTTTGTGAGTCACTGGCCAGTTAGTTAGATAATGGTTACCGTACATCACACACGTGCCTACATGTCTCAAGTATATCCACATGAACACCACACGTTGTCGATATAAGGTTAAAATCGGGACGGTCATTAAACTGTCCTGCTTTTTTGGGAGTATTCCGGCTTATATGGTTCCAATGTATAACCGTCATCGAACAGTATGTCGTCGGCATATACTGTGTATACTATTTCGTATGTTTGAGTAATACTTCCAGACCTAGAAGGATGGAATGTACGAGTTTTTCTTCTTAGAAACGACTGGAAGTTACATCGACGTTGTGTTAGATAGTGTATTTCATATATACATTGGGCAATGTGTTCATGAATACAAAACTTTACATTCATAAATACTTATACATATATATTACATCCAAAGAACATCACATAACAGTACAAATTTATGCATAGGTACATAATAGCATACAGTGCAAACCAGATATTGATAACCTTCAAGAAGTAGCATGTATATAGCAAAGGTAAAAACGAGATTAATGTGGTCACATAATACTGTGATACTTAATTAAACACCAAATAATTCCTAACGTTGACAGATTTTTGAACAAACATGGACACTTTTTATTACGTTTTCATTTTCGGACGATAACAGTTCGATAACTTTTGGGATGTTTGGCCTTTTCCAATAGTATTTATGTAAATATTGTTTTCTCAAATCATCGTATAATGGACATTCTAATAAAACATGAAATTCGTCTTGTAATTTGGAACAAATATCACAAATCCTTTCAGTGTATGGTATTGGCTGTGGTTCATGCCATCTGCCAGTTTGGACTTTAAGTCTATGTGAGGACATTCTCAAGCGAGATAGAGAAAATCTAAATTTTTCAATATGTATACATGTTAAATATGGTTGTAATTGAAAATTGCAAAACAATATATCTGTTGTAGCACGTGTTGATTCTCTTAACTCGGAATACCAGTTTTGTATAAACGTATAATTTATTCTTTGCTTAAAAATGCTCATAAATATATTTTCATTTCCTACTCATTGATTGATCCAGACATTATTAAAACCTAAAAACTGTAACAAATTTATCACGGATTTTTCCAAAGATGCACAATTTGGCTTGTCATTTAAATATCTTAACATTACATTATAAATAACTTTAGCATATTAAAACGATAGTAAAAATGTATTTGATATACTGAATTTGACAAAACATTATTTACACATCGAACCAAATGGAGCGTCTTCGGAAGTGAAAAAACACACTGATTTTGTTGTTGAATTCATTTCATGAACATGTTCATCTATAACACGTACGTTTGTTCATGTCATTAATTGGTATTTTAATGTATGCTAAATGGAGCGTGCAGATTATTCTTTCTAATACCTAATGATTCCTTTATATTATGCTATCAAATTAATTACTATAAAGTGTTTGCCCTGGGGTATTGTTCTTTACATTATTTTTGTCTACAACATATTGTGCCTGCCTTGCAAATTGACAAAGACAACATGTCATTATAAAGACAAGGATGCCAACGAAAACTCGAATGATTAGATCAAACGCATATTTTTTTATCCCTATAAATTCAATAGTAGAGATTCTCCATATGAGAAAACTACAATATATTCTTCCCACATTATTGTTTGCTTAACTTTACATTGGTCCTTCTGGATTTTGTGTAATTCGTAAAGATATACAAATGTATTTCGAATTGAAACAGACACTCATTTGAATGCACTATTGTTTATGTTTAGTCTAATAGGCGATTTATTTTCTTTTTTCAAAGCAATATCATGCAAAATGGTATGCATACGTAATACTACAGAACATAGATATAATTTAGATAGAGAACCCTAGAGGAATTATGTGACAGGTTAAATCTGGAATTTCCGTGTGTTATTAATTGGTATCAAGGCGTCCCGGATATATCTAATCAAAGCACTGTAAGTGTTGTCTGGAACGTCTGCTTTACTTCATTATGAATCCCAAAGCACATATACTGTACATATATAGTACACCAGGTTCTGATGAAGAATACACTAGAGGACGAAAATGGTACTGTATCGCGCATTGTCTTTCTGTATTTGTTGTCCTATTAATCGTTGTTTTTCAATTTATTATGTACATCGTATACATTCAAGAACCAGGCTGTATATTCAAATTAAGAGTAAGTTATGTTCTTGCAGCGCCGGACATGCTTGAATCTAATGTACATCGCATGATTGATTGATTGATTGTTTGATTGATTAATTAATTAATTAATTAAGTAATTAATTATTTTTTTAATTAATTAATTAATTAATTAATTGATTGATTGATTAATTGATTGATTGATTCATTCATTCTTGCATTCTTGCATTCTTGCATTCTTGCATTCTTGCATTCATTCATTCATTCATTCATTCATTCATTCATTCATTCATTCATTCATTCTTGCATTCTTGCATTCTTGCATTCTTGCATTCTTGCATTCATTCATTCATTCATTCATTCATTCATTCATTCATTCATTCATTCATTCATTCATTCATTCATTCATTCATTCATTCATTCATTCATTCCTTGCCTCAGTTACATTACAAATTAATGATGTGAAGTTTTTCTTTTATATTGTGTCGACATCTCACAAAACCATACAATTACTCTCAAACTATTCTATATCGATTTCAATGGAATTATAAACTGTTGTCTTCAGAGAGAATGTGACTTTACACGAATTGTGTTTTTGCATATTTGTGGCGTGCCACTTTAATGAGCGGGTCTTAATTCCATGCGGTGTGTTTTATTTGAAATATTACGGTATCATTATCACTTTCTTCAAGTCACAGTGCGCTGAGTAATTAATGATAAATGTCGTATCTTTTAATCCTCCAACATTCTTTAATCAATTTCTTGAACGTCACAGTTCGATGTAAGGTTCGATAAAGCGCCGTATTTGATACCGTTCGAGCAGTTGATTTTTCTTAATTTAGATGAGTGATATGTATTCAGGTTCTGAGATATTGAATAAAAGATCTGCTTACAAATGATGAATGATACACTTACAAATGATGAATAATACACTTACAAATGATGAATGATACACTAACAAATGATGAATGATACACTAACAAATGATGAATGATACACTAACAAATGATGAATGATACACTAACAAATGATGAATGATACACTAACAAGTGATAAATGATACACTAACAAATGATGAATGCTACACTAACAAATTATGAATGATACACTAACAAATGATGAATGATACACTAACAAATGATGAATGATACACTAACAAGTGATAAATGATACACTAACAAATGATGAATGATACACTAACAAATGATGAATGATACACTAACAAATGATGAATGATACACTTACAAATGTATACTAGTACGTATACGAACAATTTAAAATCGGCGTTAAGTCATGTGTTGACATCAAGTAGTATTAAAGTAGTTGAAAAATGCGCCTATGTGATCCGTGTGTGGATGAAATAGTGTCGATGTGCCTCTTTAAAGCCAAAATATAAATAAAACCGGTAATAAGGCTGTGATGTACGCTAGCACCTATATCCCGTCGCTAGCTGCAATATAGGAGCATTTATCGAATAGACGAAATTCATTTATTTCCCAGATTTTGATAATTCAATTCGATTCTGCTTTTTTCACCAAAATATTGTGTTTGTTGTTGCTCAATTTGTCTGGTTCCCGTCCCCATGCTTACAGTAGATGGGGACCTCAACACTACCAGATATTGAGATCGTGAACGAGACAATTGCGCAATAAGCAGTACACCAGGGACGAATTAGTGCTCTAGTGCGTTCGTGAAGTAAAAATTCGAATTCCTCTGATCAGTGTAAACTTTTTCAACCTCTGTGATAGCAGAACAACTTACAAA
The DNA here is from genome assembly GCA_947247005.1 of Spisula solida. NCBI lineage: Eukaryota > Metazoa > Mollusca > Bivalvia > Venerida > Mactridae > Spisula > Spisula solida. The sequence continues at coordinate 67,682,569 of OX365944.1, read as the reverse complement.
GTAATGTTACTGTCATTATTGCAAACGGTTAAAGGAACAGCACTGCTGTAACTAGACTGGGTTACTACTGATTCTTCATGAACCTTGTACAAACTGATAAAACTCAATTTAGCAATCTAACATGCTTGTGCTCTTAAAAGAATGTCTTAATTGAAGGAGATTTCCTTTCATTCCAAGCAATCATTGCTATTCAAATAACGTATTACTAACACCTGAGATTTTTGCCTCCAAAATAAAGAGCTTATTGTCATGACACTCGAACGACAACGCAACAATGAGAAGCTTAATACACACAATAACACAATAAATCATTATCGGTCGGAATAGTACCAAAAGTAATGTATTTGATCATACTCTGTCACGTAGTGTAGCTTAACACAGACAACAGTTGATAAGACTCTAACACATCAAGTGGAATATCATTTTCCTAAGGAAGATTGATCTCTCATCTGATAATGACATTATACTGAGTGAAAATAAGATTCTAGAATCATTCTTACTGACAATAACGAAGATGACAGAAGCGGTTCTTAATATGGACTTTTAAAACGTCTTACATACCAAACAATAACGTGCCAGACATTTAACATATTTATGTAATCAGCTTATTCTTCATTTATTTCATTCTAAACTTTACAGTTCAGTGGTCCAGTTTAGTTTAAGCCAACAAATTTGGCATCAAAGACGCATTAGGTCAGTACATGTTAACAGACACATAACTAAGAGTGTTAAATGAGTATTTGCAAATACTTCTTATAAACTAATTAATAATTACATGTACATGACCACAACTTTGGCGAAAACGTTCTCTCAAGGCAGCATTCTGAGAATTTGTTCTCTAGATTCGTACAGATGTATCACTACCACATGTATATCAAATGTTCTCTGACATATTGTCAGCACTTACAGTACTATATTGTTTTAGAAATGATGAGCACTATACTGTTTTAGATGAAACACAGCACATTAGTTAATTTTGAAACCTGATACCTAATGCCCGACAAGCGCCGATAGGTTGTAACAAATGGGAAAGTTATATCATCATATATCATTGGGTACAGTTGTCATGGGAAATACATGTACAATGTATAACAGCACACATTCGTCGTAAATGCCGAGAATGAGTACTATTCATGCAATGTGTAAAATATTTTTGTGCGATTGGTCTTAGGTTTTGCCCGAAACGGACTCAACTCTATTCTGACATTTTGTTGAAACATTCGATGATGTCTCGTTGAATTCGGTCAAAGAATAAAGTACTTATGGTTGTTTTAAACTTTTTGTTGGCTGATATTTATATTCGATCTTATTCACAATAACGTCATATACCATGTGTTATGTCCACAATGTGTATGGAGAAGTTATTGAGTAATATTGGTCTACGTAATAAAACATAGCCGCATTTATCGGACGATAAAACGGAGTAACGATGTAACACTGACCAGCGTTAATTAAATTTATTGCGATTTTCATGGTTAAAGCTGCATTATAAAGATGCATCGTCTGGGCTTTTAAGGTAGACGGCGTATCTGTACATCGCGTATATGATAATTTCACTAACAGTATGGATAACCCTACGCTTTATAACTGATTTGGAAGCTTACAAAATTCATTAGACAGTAATAAATATAGGACAACAGCTGATTGAATAGCGTCCTACCAGACATGTTTATAATTGAAATAAAGTAAAGAGAATTTGCATAATGCTCTACGTAAAGGTTTTCAACATTACCCAACTTGTCTGAGATTCTAGTTAAGTATCAATAAGAAGATAGCGACAGAAAGTACACCAGTAAGAAATGCATTTATCATATATAATTTCTTATTGATACAGAGAAATCGTATTAAATATGGATTCTGGAAGCGCAAACAACAGTTTCTGTTTGCCTAACATTTGACTTTGTTCAAATGTCTAAAAGATCTAATTAACTTAGAGCAGTCAGTTTATTTGTTGTTGTTGTTGTTGTATAAGTTGAGCGTCAATCACATGTAATATTGGTACAGTATTTAGTATTTATAGATAGATAATCGTATCATAGGTCAACTGAGCTCTTGTTGGCCGTAATGGTAAAAATCACGCACCCAATGCGGTGCTGTTGTTTTGTAGTCATCGCATTCTTTTCCGCCGTAACTATGATACAATTATACTAATGTGGTCGCATTGTACTAATATGGTCGCATTGTACTTATATTGTCGCATTGTACTTATATATACACAATTCTATGAAATTCTTAAACCCAAAGTTTATACATACATGTACCTGCATCATATATATTATGTATGGTTTCAGATTTTGGCACGCACTTAAAGGTTGAACAAAAACAAATGCTTGTCATTCACAACAAAACACAATAGCGGTGTGGATACTTGCTTTACCGCCATAAAAGCAATTCCATTAATAATTTATTTACATTACTTAAGTATATGAACACTACAAATGACAATTGGCAAATCTTGTACATAAAGGATAGAAAGATATATACATACAACATTGTTCATTGTCATTCTAATGTAATCATTGAATATAACATGTCTTTATCGTAAGGAACATTTTATTGTCCTTTTTAATATTGTGTCTGTCTACTAATGGTCTAAGGAAACGAACCAATTTATACACTAATAAGTGATGGCCAATAAAAGAGACTGTATCTAGCGTCATATATTCCTTCGTGATAATAGCAGATTTTCAGTCGTAACACAATCGGCATATTTTCATACAGACTTTGTCTGTTTCCGTAGAGCTTGATGTATTGCACGTGTAATATTTTGTCGTAATACCATAGAGGAACACTGAGCTTCAAGGAGATATCTAAATACTACTTCTAATGATTAACAAATGTTGTTTGTGCAAGAATGGCTGAGGCGCATTTAACTAAATATACTTATAAAAAAAAGTTTAGCAAGTTGGAATATTTTATTAGTTTTCGTGAAGTTGCATGACATTTAACAGTAGGAAAGTTTTTCAATCTTAAGATCAATTCATTCCATATCAAATTCAACAATTTAAGTGAATGAAATTTTCATTCTGACGGAAATTCGTCACTTGTAAGGAGATAGGGGTCAATCCAAAAAAAAACCACAAAAAATGTGATGTCGATTATGCCCCCCCCTTAAGGAGTCAATACAGGCGGACATGTTTGTCTTTTGATGTTACGAAGCTTTAAAACAACGGTTAGGGAAATGTTATTTCATTTTTGTTCAATGTTTGTTCAAGGTTATGCTCCTTGGATGGCATTTTGTTCCTCATCTCCTCTACTCCCGAGAAGGACCACGTTTTGTTAAATCGGCGAAAATTCTAGTGTGTTTGTTTCATCCATTCGGCGATGGTAATTTTATTGCCTACGAGTCGTTATGCGATAAACATTACCTAGGCAAATCAACCCTACCAATGCCGTCGTGTTACAGGTATGCCAACGTCAGTATTGCGTCTATACATTCTACCGGTTTGTTGTCTTTTCCGGTCGATTTTATAACAAACAATAGTGTCGTTTGCATTCTTGACATGAACAGCTAGCTGGTAACTTCATGTGAATCTGTTAGGTATTGACGTCACTACAATATAACGCTCTTCTTGTGACGTAGTTATTGCTAGTCTGTCTGAACATTGCCGACCTTTGATGTCTCCTGCTAGCGAATATTTAGTCGATAGGCAACTAATGATCAATTAATTGTCATTAAAATCTATTGCTTTGCCTCTTGCCTTCGTGACATAATTCAACAGTCCAATAGCCATTTGACGTCGTTCACTGTCATTCTTGGACCTCGAACCGTTAAATATTTTACAAGTTTAACACCTGTTTATTTGGTTGTGGTATAAGACTGACACTATCGTGCTTGTTTTCATCCTTTACACGGGTCAGCTTTCCTCCTGCATGTGTTACACGTGTTTTCTTTATAAGTGACAAGTGACTTGCTCAATTTCTTTTCTCTATGGACATTTTGGGTAAAAGGTCTAAATACTCCTGCAGGAATCACACTTGCAACGGTAATCTCATGATTTGCTTGGTAGAAGGTATTTAGCATCTGGATACATTTTGATAACCTTCTTCTAATCAATGAGGGGAAATTGTCAAACTAAATAGTACAACTTGATCATTTTTGACGCGTCAGCAATTGTCATATTTTATGGAACGTATGACGTCACTAATGACACCATAAATGTAATCATGGTATCGCATGGAGGCATTCTCTAATAGAATACAAATTTTCAATTGTTTATCTTTTAAATAAGACCAAAAGCAGCCCTCTATAACAAACATGGACAAAGTTATTACATTTTGTTATCCGGACATATATCAATTGTCACCCTGTATATAGACACCCGATAGAAAGGTCATGAATATAAGTGATTAAAAATGTAATTCAGATGATACCGAAATGCCCAATTCGAGTTGTGAGAGACAATTAAATCCTAATAACGGAAAACTACGCTCATGTACATGAGTAGAATATCATGACTAACTGTGGCTCTGTATGTCACAATCCACAAGAAGAAAAGAGAGTTACCTAGTGATCTTAAAATCAAAAGCACGCTATAAAAAATTAATTAGTCAGTTTAGATTTTTATTACCATTTTGTCATTTAAGCATACCGACAGTCACATTGTTCGATGAGAAATGACTCACTGTAGTGTTGGAGAATACAGATATTAAATTCATATTGTAATTTAGATTATTGAATATCCTGCTAAAACACAACCGTGCACAATTATCTATTTAACAGATGACTTTAAACTATAATAATATTCGGACCATTCTGAAATACAAATAAAATTGTTGTTTAAATCTCATAATCTGAAGTATTAACGAAATATACAAATTGTTTAGAAACCAGCGTAAAACATAAAATGCACTAGGTTCATGGTGAATAGCCATATTGCTGTTGAAAGTGGACGAAATATATGTTTTGATTGTATACGAGGGATGATGCATATGATGCAATGTAGCGACATCATGCTAAAATCTATGGTTGCTAAGGTAACCCTCAGTACGCTTAGGCGGGGCATTTTTTGGACTTTTCACTGTTTTCACACAAATTTAAACCCTCGCAGTTTTCATGTAACCCATAGCAATGTGATGAAAAATGGTACTTTGGGTCACCTAAGACTCGCCTTACTGATGACGACGTCATACACGGGTTATGTTGTCATTCGTTTCGTCACGCGCGTGTTATCGTTCCGTGGTAGCCAAAATGATGGACGACAAATTTTATCAATAAAATTAATAATCATAATAATAATAAAATTGTGCACGTTATTCAGTATTCATTTCGTGATCATGCCATGTGAAAAGCTTCGATTTGTGAACATAATGATATATTATAAATTGACTGGAAAAAATCTAGTGATCTAACGCAAAGTGGACGTAACGTGACGGTCGACGTCAGAACTACGCACGAAAATGTTAGAATTTTTGAACGAAATTCCGAAGAATGACTATTGTGAGTCATTGTTTAATTTGGTATGATACTTGGCGAAGACGTATAATAATAAAGGAGGAAAAGTTATTAAAAATCAATACAGTAAGGCCTAAGGAATGTGATCGTCAAATTGACGATAGTTAAATTCTGAATTACGTTAAAAGGTGCACAAATGACGTTGCCCCGCCTATCGGTTACATAGTTCAGCAAAAATGTTTCAAACAATTTATTTTTCCATATATTTGAAAAATATTTCGAACTTTTTCTTCTAATGTATGTATTAACAACCACATTAAATATATTTAGAAAATAACATGTTATAGATTATAAGCATTTTCTCGTTAAATATGGATCATCCCTCGTATACCCTTATATTTTAAAGAAACGCATCACCTCAATATAAAAATAACCTAACTCATTTCAAAATCTTGCGTCGCTAGGATGAATGGGACACTCACAGTTAAATTTCATTGAGAGAATGAGATGTTTTGGTGTTTGCTATCGTTCATGGATACTGGTATTGTTAGAAAAAATGAAGGCATTTTTGGAAGGCAGTGTATATAGTATTTACATTGTACTAACTCTTAGAAACAATTTTGTTAAAGTTAACAAACATATTGCTATTATTATCAGAAGTTTAATGCAATGAACAGGCAAGAGTACAGCTCCCCCATTGATAAAAAGGAATATTTACCACAAAAACATCAAACACTGTAGGTACGGAAGAATTATCAATAGCAATAGCTTTAAGTGGTAGAACATATAGTGCTGTGATCAAACACGGGCGAATAACAATAATAATTTAATTAAGAATGTTCTCTTTATTCAGACTTGACTATTTAGTGCAAATTCATTCTACAGCAAAAATCCAATATACATTTTGTATTTCACAACATTTCTACATGTTTTTCGATTGAACGTATTTCCAATAATCTTTTCTCAATCAATTTCTCAATCAAGTTATTTTGTATCCAAAACACAAAGTCAACAAACAAGCGTTTGTTTTGAATGTTCGAAATTCTCTCTTGTGTTCTAAGTTCTTGTATCGTTACAAGGTTTCTGATTTTATCAAAGATGCATGGAAATGGTCTACACTCACTCGTTAATATGATGTTTTAATTGATGCTTTTACTAAGTACTAAGCTCCCAGTGACAAAAAAGCTCTAAAAATGAAACATCGTTTTCAATTTCATTATGGGAAATTTCAATGAAAAGCCCAAGGAATATAGAGAAGAAAGCTTAGAGATAAGTTAGTAATCTAATAAAGCATATTTTGACACACATTTGCAGTGATAAATGAGAATGCAAGCGAGGCTATAATCAGCATTTATAAATACATGTAGTATCATCAAACCAAAGTAGTTCTACTCATAGACCACTAACTGTACATGTTCTATTTCCGAGACATCTCTTTCATGCCTAGTGAATTTATCGGTTACTTATACTGACTGAAGAGCAAGTTACCATAGATTGTTAACACAGGAAATCTGATGTTTTACATACGTATACATAATTACACGGACGACCTCAGGTGTCGAACATACAGACATTTTATTGCCTGAGATTGTACCAACCACGTAACATACTGTTTATTGTCAAGAAAGGTAACGAAAGTTATTTTTTTCTTCTCCAGTAACGGCCTTCTATTCATTGCTCCCAGAACACCTCGGGAAGATGTTTTCTCCTGTTTCCATAGTGTCATGCATATAGCGTTAACACTTCTGGCAGACTTGTTTACAGTTTGACCTAACTCCAGCAACCAGTCAATAAATGAACTGACACCTACCATAAGCTACCTTTCAATTAATGAACTGGCACGCGAATACAGTATCACCTACCTTTACCAACCATTGAATGGATACACCCACACAAGTATACGGTATCACCTAACTTAACCAACCAGTGAGTGGATACACCCACACAAGTATACGGTATCACCTAACTTAACCAACCAGTGAGTGGATACACCCACACAAGTATAAGGTATCACCTAACTTAACCAACCAGTGAGTGGATACACCCACACAAGTATACGGTATCACCTTCCTTTACCAACCAGTGAGTGGATACACCCTCAAAAGTATACAGTATCACCTAACTTAACCAACCAGTGAGTGAATAAACCGACACAAGTATATGGTATCATCTAACTTAACCAACCAGTGAGTGGATACACCCTCACAAGTATACAGTATCACCTTCCTTTACCAACCAGTGAGTGGATACACCCACACAAGTATAGGGTATCACATACCTTAACTAACCAGTGCGAGGATACACCCACGCAAGTATACAGCATCGCCTACCTTAATTATACAATATCACCTACCTTAATCAAACAGTCAAATGTTACAACAAATGCATTGTACCATTATCCGAGGCAACAAAACCCGACAGAATTACCCTTAATAACCGAGGCAACCACAACGAGAACCACCCTAATAGACCGAGCACAAATACCTTGTCCAGTGCATTGTACCATTGTCCGAGACAACCAAACCAAAACCACCCTTATAGACCGAGCACAAATACCTTGTCCAGTGCATTGTACCATTGTCCGAGACAACCAAACCAAAACCACCCTTATAGACCGAGCACAAATACCTTGTCCAGTGCAGTGTACCATTGTCCGATACAATCAATTAAAAAACCTTCCTTATAGACCGAGCACTAATACCTTGTCCAGTGCATTGTACCATTGTCCGAGGCAACCAAACCAAGAACCACCCAAATTGATCGAGCACCAATACCATGTCCAGTGCATTGTACTATTATCTGAGGCAACCAGACCCAGAACCACCCTTATAGATCGAACGCCAATAACTCGTCCAGTACATTGTATCATTATTAACTGCTCTCAAATGTCGCGACCTCAAATCAACCAGTAACAATTGTGTCCCTAAAATAGAGCACGTATCTACCCCATTATGTCGTCGATTTGTTTCTTTATGTTGGTGTTTTTTAAAAGTCCCGAGAGTCTCCTATGACTAAATGAAACTACAATTTTGTATTTCAATTAGGACGTAGTTTTTTTCTGCTTTTTCTGTTATTGTGACATTTGCGTTGAAATCGCGTTCATCCAAATTATTGTTCACGGTCCCCAATCATAATTCCCAGACAATGAAAATCGACTGTGTGTATTTTAAAAATTATTACCGATACATATTTTTTACTCAAATTAATATCTGATACTATCATTACGTGCATTGAGTATTTCCTGTCACAATCATAATGATTAAATTTCGGAGACGAGTTTTTTGTGAATGAAAGTGCTGTGAATTTAACCCAATTAAACAAGAAACTGACGGAAACACGATGAAATGTCATGATTCAGATTTTTTGCGACGTTAAAGTAATTATGCCCCGTGGACTAATGTCGCTCAGATCTCCAGGATTGGTTATTTTACAGTACAAGGAGAATTACGTTCAACTTTCTGGGGTGAAATTGTACTGGACACTGATTTGATACTAAACTCCTTTACACACCTTATCGTTGACATTGATTGGAAATCATATAGACCCTTTGTGATATTGCTGCCGATATCTTGTGAAGCCTGAGACATTTTCCAATACTGTTATTGTGACACTTAGCCGAGGTACATGTTTGAACCATACAGAAACTCGCTCGCTGAACAACTGCTCCTTTCTTTAAAATCAAATGGTTGTAGGACTGAACATGGAACTGCACCTGGTAGAAAGGAAATTATTGATGTCTTTATTGGACGCTACATATTCGCTTTATGAAAATTGTTTTTCTAAGACTTGTTCATCCTCAATACATTAACGAGAAACGATTTCCATTCATTGTAACACATTTACCACTTGGAAGGTTCAATTAATGATTATTTGTAATAATGTCCGTTACCACTAGTTGAGTATGAAGTGGGCTCCGTAACGTGTTAAAGCCGACATTGAGGCATGTGTTTGGCGGACGGGTGATGTTTGCATATTGTTCAGGTTTACAGTTGTAATAAAATGAGTATTTGCATGAAAGAGAAATGGAGCACATTCACCAGATATGTGTTACTTGGTTTTGTTTTCATCTGTATTTCCTAAAAGATTTACGCAAATAGTAAGAATTCGACAATTGAAATACACAACAGGGCAGCAAGGAATGTTACGCTATATACAAAGTTCGGACAATTAACTAGAAATTTTAAAGTAACCCGCAGATCTACAGCAATTTGCTGAAGTTTTGGAACACAGTCACGATTGAACTAAATTGGACTTAAAGCCACCGGTTCAGAGCTGCATTTCTTTTGGTAACAGCTTAAAAACATTTCTCATGTTGTAGTTGGTTGTCCTATTTTAACAGCCAAGTGTGTTAACCTAATTGTGTTTCTTTGAATTTAAGAGCGGTTACTTGTTTGCTGTATTGTATTTGGGCATTACACAAGCAAACATATATGGTCCCTGTCATGTGATATAAAGGGGAATCCATTAATTACGCACATTAGTAAATCCTTATAGTTTTAAAGCTATTGTATTAACGAAAACATGCAATTGCAGGGTATACGTGTTAGTTGTGTTCTCATATAAAACAAATGTTCAACAATATAATCCGTATCTAAAGCAGACGCTCGATGTGACCACCCATTTTCTCTTCAACTAGTTTCACAAACGTCGTTTTAAATTCTGTATGTCAAGGAATTTTTTATTGAATGAAAATGTAGTCACTGGCTTTAAAAGTCACCATTCAATGCATTCCGTGATAAGATAAGTTTGGTTTGCTCACGGAAACATAATTATACTAGCTTAAAAGATTGCTTCAACACCCCTTAATATTGATGAAACACTACTTTCTTATGTTTTAACTAAACGTAAAAGCTCGTACATTTTATTTTCAGTACAGTATTTAAGTACATTATATTTAATTTTAACAACGCCGATGGTATGTTACAAGCGGTTATTTTACAGTTCGGTAAAACTTCATATAATTTGCATGTGATTAAATAATTGCTTTAATTAACATCCATTACAAAATGGTAAAATGCTAGGTGATTGTTTAAGTTAAGAGTAATAAGCACTAGAGTGGAAACTTAGCGCCTGGACAACATCCAAACCACACTGCTTTAACTATATTGGCATTTACATAATGTACTCATTTTCTGCGTTTTTTTCATATTGTTTGGTGACAATAGTTTCGTTACATTGCAGCGCGAGTTGCTTGGAATAACTGAGTACAATCATACTCAACGGGCATATACATGCAACATGTTTTTGATTGTGTTGCAATAATTTTCATCGAAATCTTTGAGCATGGCAAATGCATAATAAAAGCATTAAGCACATAAATGCCTTTCGTATTTAATGTGACCATTTATTTGTTGTAATCCTGACCAGGATACTCTATGGCAGATGTAACATGTCTATTTGCTCCCCGTATTCGCTCTTGCAAAACATATTTCTCACTAGTTAACCTTAAGCCATGTTCCAAGGAATATGAAATCTGTACTCATTAAGGACTCGCTCGATATTTAAGCGTAATTGTACCATATCAATGTTTGATTAACTGCATGGTAAAGTCTTTATGATGAATATCTCGTAAATTTCAAATCATCAATAGCTTTAGCTAGTTAGCGAGCTTTCCTATATTTTCGTGGTTGTTAATTTTGTAAATTGTAAGTTATTGTTAAAGAAATGAAAATATTCAGCGTGAACAACATTCATACTTTTATATACACTGGTCAGCTTCCCTTTAGTAATATACTGTAGCAATATACAGTCAAACCTATTCGTAAAGACCACACATGTATATAGCAAAAACTTGTCTTTGTTGAAAGTTGGTCTCTTTTAACAAGTTCAATATCATTTGAAATGATCTGATATACAATTGGTTGTCTTTGACGTCGGGTATTGTAATAGTGGTTTTTGATCGACGGTGTTCTTTGTAGACATGTTTTGGAATAGTGGTCTTCGATCACAGGTGGTCGTTGTATACATGCTTTAAAAAAGTGGTATTTGATCACAGGTGATCCTTGCAGACATGTTGTGTAATAGTTGTCTTTGATCACCGCACCATAGGTCGGTCTGTATATGCATCAACTATCCTTATCAAGGTATAAGCATGCTGTTCCTTAAATTACCGAGGTGTACCGAATTAGCAAGATGGTGATTCAATATTTATAAATGCTAGTTTTCAGTTACTGTATAGATCTATTCATGTGTAAAATTAGTTAAACACATCTTGAAACAACAATATATTGGAATGGTGAAACGCCCATGATCGTGTGGTCAAGTAAATCCACGATATTTCGTCCCAACGAATCAAATGTATTTTGCAGTAAATAATATTGCTTAACTAACAACAAATAACAGTTTACGAAAGCTGCGCAGGTCCCAACAACAGGAAATAACAACGAGTGAGCTGTTAATTAATGCATGGGACGATTCTAGCAAACGAAGAGTAAACTTAACAAGTCGAGATGTTTCAGACACATTCAGACGTACACACTAATTTAAGGAACGTGACCTAAGTCATTGGTAATTTAAATCCAGGAAATACATTCTCGGATGCAACAATCTAACAAATTAAATTGGTAGAATAATGTTAAAATAGCTTGTAGTTCTGGTAAACTTGCGGGCAAATGACATTGACATTTCTACTGGTATTTTGATGTAGATGATATCAAATGTTAATACATATGACATTTCGTAACATGCTCCAAATATAAACACATTATTGACTTTTCATGTACGAGTTCCATAAGACTTGTAGTAATTAAGTTTAATTTCTTGTGTTGGGCGTTGTGACGTATGTTTGTGGTCTGTATATGTTTCTTCTTTGTGTGTTCCTTTCTGTGCCTTTTGTGCTGTTTCTGTTGTTTAATGCATTCTCTGTCCCGATTATTATTGTCTTTTTGCTACATTCGGATGTAGCATCATAAAGTTTGATCGACAATGCACTGATACTCTCCCGGACATGACGGGGTCATTAACCCATGAACCCTGCTATTTTTGTTAGGTGCCAACCCTGCCCTCAGTTTCGTATTTCATATAAATTGAATGTATACACATCGTTATTCATTTATCCTGTCTCAGAGAAGCTTTTAAAACATCTTGGGCAGGCATCACCCAAGCACCACAGAGCTTCGGGGAACATTCGCAGCCTCCGGATTTAACCCCCGAATATTCGCTTTATGTATCGGGATATTTCGGGGTGTTGCGTGATGTATCGGGAGAACTCCTGATTTGTTACTGACGTTATGCAGAAAAACAAGTATACAATGAAATGTACATTCAAGCGTCCTTTAAAACTATAATTATACAATTTACTTACATGTAACTGTAATTACCACATGTACACCACTTGAGTATGATATTTATAACATGCTGTGCAGACATGTGCATCTTTAGGCAATGCTGCAAGTAAAAACTTTCCAATTCATTAAAGTAAGCTAAGAGAATTGGTACAAGTTATTTAAGTAGATCTTTCCATTGGCTTCTCAGAGGCAGATGAACTAATAATATAAACCTGTAATGAGAAACAAAAAAAACCCCAACCTAATCTTGAATAAGGAGACTAATACTGTCATAACGACACGTGGTTGCTGAGAAATTTTGAATAAGTGACATACTTTATAACATATATCGTATTATTGTTTCTGAAGTTATTATTTTATGAACGACATATATCAAAGACCTAAATATACAAAGATTGGAAAAATCTACCAAATCTCACAATATCTCGCCGCAGGCTTCTGAAATCTCGCGAAGTCTCGTCTGTTTTAATACGTTATATCTCCTGTTTTAATATACATAGGAAAAATCTAATAAGTTTATGCAATAAATTTATTATTCAGCTTTGAAGAGATACCTCATTTATTGAAATCAGTCAAGGAATAAAACAATAAACCTCAAAGAGCCAGACCTACTTTCATTTTAATAGAAATTCCAATTTTATCAGAAAATACCCAATTTGCCTCATTCAAACAATAACTTTCTGAATTCTATAAGAGATAGAAAAAAATAGGTTACATCATGCAGTAGAAGAAGCTTGGCTCTTCAAAATGAGATATTGGTCAATAAAAAAGGATGACAAACAAAAACGTTCATGCAAAATAACAGAACCTGTTGCATGCTATTTTGCATTTTCTCTCCGTTTTCAATTGAGTGTCTAATCTGTGTATATTTAGGTCTTTGCATATATGTAAAAATATTAAAAAACAAAGCAAAATCGTCTGCTACTGAATTGCAGACGATATGGCATAAAACAATAAGGTGCTGCTGAGAATGTATCAACTACATTGTTTTACGCACGGAACGTACAGAAACGACAATTCACCAAGTTTCGATAGGCAGCTGCTGAATTTAATTAATTATATTGAAAAGAAAATGTTTTTCAAACAAACTACATTGTGGTCTAAACATGAATGAACGATGGATTTCACAGCAATATCCCGCATCTGGATCTCGCCCAATTATTTAGGCTTAGTTAATGAATTGCGGTTCGTACACAGTAAAATTAAAGGTTGCAGACGATAACCATGTACGCAAGTTTATAGACAGTTATGAACCTTACATTCTCCATTATTTAATCGTTGGCAGAAAAATGAGATCTATTGTACGTTAATAAAAGTTTGCATTTTACAACTGTTACATTTTGTTCCATCGTAACATTAGCTATGATCATGCTAAACACGTGGTTATTTTCTTTAGAGACATGATGACCAAAAGCTTTTGTTCGTCGGGACTTGTATATGGTCTTGTCCTCAATAAGGTTTATTATGCAGTGACCTTGGGTAAGGTCTTCTCCTTGACTAGGTTTTATTCCTCCGTGACATTGGGTATGGTCTTGTTTTCCACAAGGTTTTGTTCCACCGTGTCATTGGGTATAGTCTTGTTGTTCACAAGGTTTTGTTCCACCTTGACATTGGGTATAGTCTTGTTGTCCACAAGGTTTTGTTCCACCGTGTCATTGGGTATAGTCTTGTTGTTCACAAGGTTTTGTTCCACCGTGTCATTGGGTATAGTCTTGTTGTTCACAAGGTTTTGTTCCACCTTGACATTGGGTATAGTCTTGTTGTCCACAAGGTTTGTTCCACCGTGTCATTGGGTATAGTCTTGTTGTTCACAAGGTTTTGTTCCACCGTGTCATTGGGTATAGTCTTGTTGTTCACAAGGTTTTGTTCCACCTTGACATTGGGTATAGTCTTGTTGTCCACAAGGTTTTGTTCCACCTTGACATTGGGTATAGTCTTGTTGTCCACAAGGTTTTGTTTCGACGTGACATTGGGTATGGTCTTATCCTCAAAAAGGTATTGTTCCACCGTGACATTGGGTATGGTGATGTCCACAAGGTTTTGTTTAACAGTGACATTGGGTATGGTGATGTCCACAAGGTTTTGTTTAACAGTGACATTGGGTATCCAGAGCTGGAGATAAGTTTGATACTACTTTTTTTGGTCATAAATTCTTAATATCAATGTTTTTCTTGCAGGCAGAAAATGCCAAAATCACTCGAAGTCCAGCTCACAATTGAGAAGACACCCAGATATTTCGTCACACCGGAAGTCCCAGAGCGAAAATATCGGATGTCGAACTCAACAAAATTAATACTTGTAGTAAGGGACCCAGTCACAAATTTCACATCAGATTTCACACAAGCTGTTAGTAAAGGAGAATAAAATGCGTCAGTGAGGTTTAGCAGCAATGTTATTCGTAGACATGGTAACGTTGATGGTAAATTGGATACGACTATGGTAATGATCAATGTGGTCAACACGTGTCCTATTTTAACATTTACTGACGAGCTCTCAAAGAGATTTGCAATAAAATATGTAGTGGGAAAAGAAAAATGGCAGAAATATGATAACTTACTTGGTAAAGATCAGTGCTGACAGGGACGGTAGATAAGAAGCCTAACAACAAATCGGACAGAAACAGCAGACCAAGAAGACAGGAACACACAAAAGAAAACACACATACCACAAGCACACGTCACAATGACACAAAATGCACTGTTTTTGCCTTATAAAGGTGTAAGCCAGTGTTGCAATAATGTAAATTGTATAACTCTGGAGCTTCATACGTAATTTTGTTTTTAAAATAAGCATTACCCTTTTCAACGTTCGGTTTTGGTAATTTGATAGGGGATGATGAATGGGCGCTTGAAAATGAATTCAACTAGCAACAAAAATACACAATGTCCTAATTCCATAAAGTCTAAAAACATGTTTCGTATTTCCTTCATTGCAAGCGTTTAGTTTGTTTCTTATACATTTGTACTATTGACTATGTCATCAACAGCAAACTATCATTTTGCCTCATATTGTCACATTGCCTGTGTTTGAGAACGAGCAAGATTTACAATGAAAGTACTGCCATGCTTCAACAAATTCGCTTTATAATATTTAAAAACAAATACGAAAAATCGCAAGGGTAAGAGTAGTGCATTATACGTAATGCTATGCTTATTGTATCCAACAAAATTCAATTTTGAAATCACTTCACATAGTAACATTTTTCCATTCATTTATGTTGAAACACAAAAACAAGGAGCATCACCCAACAGATACAGCAGGGCATGAACGACACAGAAAGACGCGCAAAAAGCGGGTTGTGTAAATATTTATTGCAGGACGGAATACCAGAAAGCAAACGATCTTTACGCATTTAGAAGACGAACTGTAGCTTACCATGTATCAACGGTTTAACATCGTGTTCAGAGTCATTTGAAATTGTTCTGTGCATATTCCGATAGTATTTATAATGATAATCTCAGTAAAGCAGTTCTTATATAGGATGAAGTAATGGAAACATTACATTATGCGATAGGTGTGGCGTATTTAATCAGTTCGTAAGTGAAATAAATGACAACTTCAAACAAAATATTCTTGCCATTTTGTCATGATGAAATTACCTTTCATTGCTGTTTGTGTACTGAACCTGTGTATAATTAGTCTGCGACCTTAAATGATTATTTCAACGGCAAAGTCGTTATGCAGTTATACATTCTATACTTAACATTCGATATATCTGAAATAAACATCTAAACAATACTGACAATGTAGCCTTTCACAATTTAACATTTTCATTCCATTGCCAAAGAACTGTAATCCTAACAGGCCACCATTGACGTGAGATTGAAGTTCTATCACTATAAAACATGTAACATTACGGTAATGAACGACAAAAAGTCTGTGTTGTTGTGAGATTGAGGTACCACATGGCTAGTCAGAAAATACCTTTGATGACGTCATTAGGAAATAGCGCACTTCTAATGAGTTTATTTATGGTTTGAAGCTATGCTTTATGCTACACTGTTCGTGTAACTATTCCATTCAGAATTTATTCTTCACTTCATGAGCACAGGACAAGCAATAAATCCTCATTCGATGCCACATTGACTGTTGTAGACAGTAACAACGCTATCAGCGGGTTTACTGCTGAATCATATGAACATGCGGGGCGCTCCCGAAATGCCGTTGCCTTGCAGGAACAAGCATAGACTTACGTGCTGGAGCTTTGTTTTGTAACAAAGAGATACGAGAAAAAACACAGACTAGACGATGTTATAAATACATGTAAGATGTGAATTGTTCCTGTGACTATTCTACTCCACGAATTGCTATCTGACACGTATACCTTATAACCATAGTCGAACTTGTGTTTCAATCTATACAGAGTATTTGTTGAACGAATGAAATTTGCTTTGAATAATCGTTATCAAATGTCATATTATATTCAGCAACATTCGACAGAAAGAGTATATTAAGTCAGACAGGGAAGGCAGCACTCAACTTAACCAGCCGAGCACAGAAAACATTAAAAACACACAAAGCACAATGCCCAACTAAACAAGCGCAGATCCGCCCAAGTCCAAGCTGTCGAAAAGTATAATAAATTATAACTAGCTGAATGACCCAGTAGAAAAGATACAGCAACCAAAAGGCGGAATGCCTACGCTGAATGACCTAGTAACAACAGTAAAACTGCTGAACTACATAGTTATAGCAGCCTTTAGTCTCAAAAGTTAAATAACAGTATTAAAACGTTGAAAGGTCCTTATAGTCGGATGACCTACTAACTAGCTGAATGACCCAGTTTCCACAGCAAAAGGACTATATTGCCCCGCTTTAGCTGTAAGAAATCTTAAAACGAAGAAGTGCCCAACACACTAGAGGTGTGAGTGGGCGTATATATCAAAGTGGAATCAATCATGGTTGATTTAAACTTAATTACATTGTTATTTCATTTTGTTTATAACCTGCGCCATCTGTATGATTCATGGTTGATATTTAACCGAATTGCGTATCCAATCATTATTACTTGTGGGATATATTTTCAATGAATTCTACCATGAAATTAAAAACCGGTGGTTAACTATATGAAAACTACGCATTTCGAGGTTCCCTTGTTTACCCTTAAATCGAAATCTACGAATTCAATACTGCATGTATTTAAAAAAATCGTCGAATGTAGAACATCACGGAAAAAATGAATTTACCGTATATTAGTTTCTATATCATATTAAAGCAAGGACTTGTATTCCGATACATTTACATGTAATGATAATTCGTCATACATGAGTTCCTGTGTCAGTCCAGAGGCATCCTTTAAATAGTTGAGTTATGGTAGCACCACTTTCTCCCTTCTGTATTAACTCGGTATTATAAAAGTGTTCGATTTAATCAGAGATAACGGTGCCTATGTCAACAACCATTGGACAGATGTAATTACACCACTTAGAGACGGATACAATTAAGACAGAAGAATCATTCATTATTCTCTTTGTAAACCCATAGAGTCATACGGTATGTTGCACTGTTGATTGGAAGAATGGTTTTCAATCTTTCATCTAACTGATGCATTACAGTCAATGGAAGACCATAAGTGGATTCTGCTATGGAGTAACGTTAAATCGCATTTGGAAATTCTGACTCACAGTAGAATGATATGAACCAAAAACATTAAATCGCATTTGGAAATTTAGACTCTGTTTGCTTATAGTGAATGGTAGGAACCGGAAACCATCACAAAAGGCGAAACATAATGTTTGGCAATGACAGCAAAAGCTACACCATCTGCAGGAGGTTCGTGTTTAATAGATGTCATGGTACAAGATGTAATTATAAAGAGGTATACAATAGCACAAATAATAAAGACCCAATATTCGACATAGAATATTTGTAATATGATGCAAATAATCTACACGTATAGAAATATATCATACATGAAATATAACTTTGAAGTCTATTGGCTGGATATCAAACAAATTATGCCTTCGAACACGCTCACAAGCACATAAAGGGCGGGAAAAACTCTCAGCGTATCCTAATAATGCTTTTATCTGTCAACCACTTCGTCTCTCCGAGACAACAACGTGTCGGCAATCACAATATTAGAGAAAATCTGTACACTGCATCGATTCAAACCTCCTCTAAGATACACTATATCGGGTAATATTCATAACAAAATAAGTAATGTTGTGAAATTAATGTTCGCTCCTAGTATTGTTTATGGTACATGCTGGTGCCTAATTGTTTATATATGGAGATACATGTACTATGTAGTATGTGATTGCGTTTGGTTCGCGTATGTGTATAATTTGTCATAAACAAATACGCAAATATTAACCAATGTATCCTCCTTACTACCATGGAGACAGACTATTGGAAACTTTTGACAAATAATGACTCATGTGTGTCTACTGACGCATATTCGGGAAAAGAAATGGCTGTCGTCATAACAGGTTTAAATGCTAATCAAATACCATTTCCGCATTTATTTACAACACTTAGAATATGTATATCAAATACGTTGTGCTAGTTTTAGCGCTGTAACATAATAATTTTTCTAATAATTTTTGGCATTTTATTTAATTTTCCTGTAACATAGTTATGTTCTGTGAATGTATTAGAATACTGATATTTGTACATTATGGCAGTTGGCATTTACGAAAATCGGATTGTCCTGAAAAAGTATTTTTGTTACTATGGCGTTTTGGCTTCAAACACCAGGCCCAAAACGACCTGCTTTCGGTGTTGGGATATAGAAATGTGTAGTTTTTTTCCACAATTGAGGATGTGTCCTTCTCTTTCTGGATAGGAGCTTACTCATTTAACTTAATTACGATTTATAAGACGTGTGTGAATGTTGTAGGTAAGGCGTTAAGTGTGTGCCATACGAGAGGTGCCCCACTTATATTTGAAAACCGTTGAACAACCCATATTTTCATGCTGACACGCTATATTCGAAATGTCTCTAAATAGCCATGTATATTAATGTGTCGACTAACATATGCATTCACTGTTTTTGTATTTTGCAGTTTAGACAAAAACACCAATTGAAGGTGTAAACATTGATCGAGTGTAGTCAATGCTGCTTTATCGTTAAGATTCCAAACTTTATAGTGCAGGATTGTAAGACTTCGGTATGCACTATTCTGGTGTAATTTACTTGGAATACGTGTTCTTAAGGTATCGAATAGCGTGATTGTGGTGGGGTATGAAGCTTAGTCTTAACCAAAACACCATGTTCCAGGTGTTGTCGTCAGGAATGAGATGTGGCACACATTTTGTCCAAAAACTATTTTAAACGTTAGCAGCATAGTATTGTGCGCTTATTTTTCCCTTTGTAGAATAAAAATGAGTTCTATTCTATTAGTTTTAACAAACAACAGCACAAGTCATGCAACCGGTTGGGAACTCACGTTGCTTAACGAATGTTAATTTTTGATAGTCTCGCAGACATTTCTCAAATAGCAATCTGTTGTGTTACCGTGGATATCTAAAAAATAAAGCATTATCTCAACCGAAGGGACAAAGGTATCGAAATTACCGTTCCGTTGTAGCATGTACGGGGGTTAAAGACGATTGTCTCCCTTGGATTTTTTTGGTAACCGACCGTTTTTCAGAGCTTGGCATTTGCCATTTTTGAAATTACTTGATTAATAGTTCCGAAGGATACCCCTACCTTCATTGTAATCCCCATTTCGGTTATTGCATTTATCCTAGTTATCATATAACCGATGGGTACGATTTTTGAAGGAATCGTCACTTTTTTGCATTTTTTAATATTTTGTGTCATTTAACATAATAGAGCAACAGAACGTAAAACACCCTCCTAGGGACGAACATTACTGCAAGTCTTCACAGAAATGGTATATCCATGATCTTTTAACACCTTCTTGGTGCTTCTTAAGGAGCATTCGGCCTTCAAAAAGCCAAACGCCATACCCTCTACAAAATTGCTGATTTCGGCTCGAATCATATTGCAAACAAACCAAACAGCGAGTGCACATGTTACTTGACATATTATTTTACACGGTTCAAAAGAATTATTTCATTTATATTGGGTTAACATGAAAATATTGGATATTCAACGGTGTTCAAATATAAGTGGGGCACCTCTCCTAGTGATTGAGGGACTTGTGAGAGAAAAGGGTTTAGAGAGAAGAGTCACACAGAGTTAAATTGTAAGGTTGTTTTACAATCCAAAGACATTAATTCAATTTCACATATTAATGGAAGGGATACGTTCTGATATGGCCGGTTAGTGAGTCACAAGCCAGCTAATTAAGTAATGGTTACCGTACATCACATACACATGTCTATTTGATAATAGAAGTCAAGAAGGAAAATGTGTTCACCAAGCCAAAATGTCTTACCATCTATATAAGGGTGACAAAAAACTTTCCTCTGTAATCTCAATAGTTAGTTACATAAACGTCCATTATTCTCAGATACATTATTGTTCAAAATACAGTTGATTTAATACATATTTACCATATCTTCACAAACTGTGAAACAAAATTATCAGGAAACCATAGTAACATATCATTGAATAAGAAAACTGTTAAACCAACCTATTTCATTACTCGATTTGTAATAAACGATATTAGATGTGTTTATTATTTAAGTGCAAGATTCTCCTTGTGACCATGGCGACGTGCAAATATTGTTCATGAATTTATTTAAACAATCATGTGTCATATAAAATGACCCGCGGATCGCAATTTTAAAACATAATGGCAAGTTTCAACAAAATAGACTGAACAAATAAGGATATTAAATGATATGAAGCTTAATAGGTATTGGTCAAAACGCAAATAACATAGGTTATATACGAGGGATGATCCATATATAACAAGTAAATGCTTATAATTTTGTTATTGCTAAACATTTTTAGAAAATATTTTATTAGGTGGTTAATACATATATTAGGAGAAATTGTACGACATAGTTTTTAAATATATTGAAAAATAAATTGTTTGAAACATTTTTGCCAACCTATGAAACCGGTAGGCGGGGCAACGTCATTTATGCATCTTTTAACGTTAGTCAAAATTTAACTTTGATCAATTTGACGATCCATTCCTTAGGCCTTACGGTATTAATTTTTATAAAACTTTTCTGATTATCATCCTTCAATATGTATATGTCTTCGTCAATGCCATACAAAGTTGAAAAAGTCTCGCGATAGCCATCCTTAGTAGGAATTTCATTCAAAGATCCAGCATTTACGTGCGTAGTCCTGACGTTAACGTCACGTTACATCCACTTTGCGTAAGATCTCTAGCCTTTATAAGTCCATTTCTAATATGTTTTTATGTTCACAAATCGAAGCTTTTTACCTGATTTGATCACAAAATGATAACTGAACATCGTGCACAATTTTATTATTACTTGTTTTCTTTAAAACTAAATTTTTATTGAAACTCTTATGTCGTCGGTAATTTTTGCTATCACGGAACGATAACACGTGTGTGACGTAACGAATGACCACATAACCCGTGTATGACGTCATCATTAGTTAGGCGAGTCTTATGTGACCCCAAGTACCAACTGCCACCACATTGCTATTGCTTACATGAAAACTGTGAGGGTTTGAATTTGCGTGAAAATGATGAAAACTCCGAAAAATGCCACGCCTTTGCGTATCGAGGGTTACCTTAGCAACCATAGATTTTAACATGATGTCGATGTAATAATGAACATTCAGGAAAACATTGCTAATGTATGTTATTACTAATTAAAGTTTGAGTAAAATCTAACGGACCATAACAAACTTATAAGCATTTTCTCGTTATATATGGATCATCCCTCGTACATAATATTCATGCTAATAATGAAACTAATCATGCACTTCAACCAATAACAACAGGTTTCTGAAATCTAATGATCCAACAAATAAATCATGAACATGAATTTAATTAAGTATTGATTCGTAGAGATATTCTTCAAGCATATAAACAGAAATGTCAGGAACATTGTAACCACCGCAATACCTTCTAAGGACATAGACTACATACAATTTCTGAGTATCAGATACAATTCAATTATAAATATCTAAAGTGGTGTTTTTTCTCATTTCAAAGATCATTTAATGACCAGAACTTAGCTTCCCACCTTTTGTGTCAATGACATACTGTATATATTCATTTTTTATGCAAGATTGTCCATATAAAACTAAAACATATTATTCTGTTTGTTATTGTTGTTCGTGTTAATTTTTATTATCATCTTCTTTTATAACTGTACATATTATGTAAATGTGTTAATGAGGCTCACAGGTAATACTGAGTATACCAAACTGATTTGCCTCTTGAAATAAAGTCTTTATTAATTATTCATTTTATATCGGGAATGATGTTTACTGGAATCAAAACAATGGTAGAGCATTGGAAAATGAATTTCATCTTCCACTATATTAAATATAAAATATCTGGTTTGTTGATATTTAATCTGCTGCTGCACAGTAGTAATGGTTTTAGGTTTCTTTTGTTGCTCATGTTTTTCATGTGCATGCACACTTTGTTATTCGTTTTGTTTACTACCATCACCATTATTATATGGTATGTATTTACCATTATGTTCGCAATACGAGTTTGTTCGTCCGTGACATTAGGTATGGTATTATCCTCCACAAGGTTTTGTTCCACCATGCCATTGGGTATGGTCTTGTCCTTCATAAGGTATTTTTCTACCGTGACATTGGGTATTGTCATATCCTTCACAAGGTTTTGTTCTACCGTGCCTTGGGTATTTTCATATTCTTCACAAGGTATTTTTCTACCGTGACATTGGGTATGGTCATATCCTCCACAAGGTTTTTTTCTACCGTGACATTGGCTATTTTCATATCCTTCATAAGGTTTGTTCTACCGTGCCATTGGGTATGGTCACGTCCTTATAAAGTGTTGTTCAACTATGACATTGGGAATGGCAATATCCTCAACAAGGCTTTGTTCTTCGTTGACATTGAGCACATGTTTTGTACTTCGGTGATATCGGGTTTAAACGGGGCGTTACGCCACATATTTATACCAGTACACAAACACGCTCTTGCTTCAAGAACCGTTAACATACCAGTTAGACAAGATACCGTACTGAGCTTTGATATCCTCATATGACACGTATAACATATTGTAATTACACTATAGAGTGACACTCAGCTATGGTGAGAATGTTAATTCATTCTGAATGAAGCGATTACGTTGTTATCAGACCAGTGTTTAATACACATAAAGTGTTATTAAGCTTGCCCTATATATCAAGTCACCTCAAAATTGTATTGATTCACCTAGCACTATGCTCATATACCATCTACCTTGCCCTTGCCTGTTCAAGAATTTGCAAAACAATTATCGATTAACTTAAGGCATGGCTACTTGTAGCAATTTACAGTGAAATGGTCATCACGTCCCAGGCAATAAACCCAGTATGTATTTATTTCATAGGCTCCTGCATAAGTAAAACTGCCTATATGTCAAGTGAATATTATATTATTTCGTCATAAATTCTTAATATATATGTCTTTCTTGCAAGCAGAAAATGCCAAAATCACTGGAAGACCAGCTCATTATTGAGAAACCACCCTGATATTTCGTCACACCGGAAGTCCCAGAGAGAGTATACCGTGTCAAACTCCGACATTATTAAATTAACACTACATGTGAACTTGATGGGATTCCTACTACAAAATTAAAGGATTAGTTATATCAACTTGCTCCCGTTGTGACAGAAATTATAAATCGCTCACTGTTAACTTATGTGGAAAAATGCCGTGATTGAACCTTTGTCGAAGATGAAATATCTCCCATTGGAACGGAAAACCTATCGTCCGGTGTCAAAATTAACATTCCTCTCCAAGATCCTTGAAAATGTAACTTGAAATCAAATTACTAAGGAGATTGAAGGCAATAATTTAATCTCAACGTAGCAAAGTGCCTATAGTAAATACCGCGGGTGGACACTGCAATGGTAAAAATGCACATGTATAATAAAAATGTGTTGATCATGTCAGAGACCTGAGAGTAATCATGACCAATACACTCAACTTTCATCATGATATCCAGAAGAAATGCAAGATTGCTCATGTTCAGTTACGGAATCTTCGGGCTAAACGCAAACATCTCTATATATCTATTTATACTGCCTAACGCCTCTTTACAAGGAATCCGGTGGCGTTATCCTAGCTCTACTGAAGCATTATTGCATGGATTGGTTCAATGTGATATTGACTTCTGCAACGTCTTATTTACGTTCAGTTTACCAAATCAACAAACTACAGCAAGTGCAAAACCATGCGACCGGAATCGTGATGAAACTTATGATAAACCAAGTGCTGATCTGTGGAAGAACTAAACTGTAAACAACGATATAGACTGCGATCGCAAAGCGACACTAACTTTCACATTTCTAGACGGCAATTTGCAGACAGATCAATGGCCGTTGCTTACCCAAAAATATGGAACGATCTACCCAGCTTCATATGTATCTGAAAGTCATTCACTGTGAAGCCACTGTGAAGATCAAACTTGAAAACACATTTTTGTGATCGGCCACGGACAATGAGTGTGCTCTTGCAAATAGACAATACAGCATGTTATGACTAAATCCAAGATATAGTCTCTTAATGTGGCATGTAATTGTGATGCGCAATAGAATAAGTTTTTGTAATATTTGTGCTATATAAATGTCACGTGTTTGTATTCATATAATTATTATGTATTTGTATACTTGTAGAAAGGGATCAAGTCACCAGAGCGATTTCAGATTGCATGCAAAGATATCAAAAAATCGCTATGGTTAATAGAAACATCGGGAGGTGGGGAATTAAAACATGATGCCATTATAATTAATATTGGATTCACA
This sequence comes from Spisula solida, assembly GCA_947247005.1. NCBI lineage: Eukaryota > Metazoa > Mollusca > Bivalvia > Venerida > Mactridae > Spisula > Spisula solida. Next base: position 67,657,051 of record OX365944.1, on the reverse strand, counting down.
TGACAATTCACTTTAATATGGCAGTCCGATAACTTTGCACGAGGTCTCATTCGTCGTGATAGTTTTGTTAGGTGCTATTAATGGTTATTATGCAGTGTGCATGGGCGCAGCATGGCAAATATAATATCGACTTGTGATCATGTAACCTTAACTATATTATATTGGTTTCTGGCCAAGTTGTTTCTCCACTTGATTAATTTTATATTTAACTGTTCACATTATAATATTAAATATCGTATTTTGAGACGTCTGGTGTATTAGTTAACACGGTTATTGCTGTATGAAATGGCGCTACATGGTATACACAAGTGTTGTCTACCTTTTACTGAAAGTAAAAAGTAAACCTGTGGACACATGGCAGACACACTTACTTGGTAGATATTTGATAGTCGTGTTATGTTTTGATATACGCTATTAATGAGTAATATGAAGTGTATGCGAATTTATATAATATCAACGTGCGATTATGTCACATTAACGATATCATATTGGTTTCTAGCCAAGTTGTTTCTCCAATCAATTAACTGTATATTTAATTGTTTGTACACATTATAATGCACGAGATTTGCAATAAAAGTTATGCATGGAAGGAAAAGAAAGGCTTGCATACGGATGACAACGTAGTAAATAAAAATGCTGACAGAACTGATTGAGACTAATTGGCATAGCGAGGCAGACACATAAGTAATAAGAAATCGGACAGAAAATGAACCATCGCTAAGTGTCAGAAATAAATTTTATGAACACTTATTTGAACATCGTCCTGATTACACGGATACTCATACGCTTACAAATAAACAAATAAAGCATCGTTTGTTACAAGTTTGTTACAAGTTCAATAATGAAATACAAATGTACTGTGGTTTATAAATGTCGAACAGTTTTCTTTATTTACCAACATGTTGCTGTGGTTTTATAGAGATATGTCTCACAGTTTGTACGGTAAAATATGTAATAAATAAACTGTATTCAGGAATGTTTAATCTTTGAATTTGTTCGTTTATGTAAGTATTGAAATACAAGTAAACAGTGTTAATCAAATTGTCACACTTCTTTATGGCAAGACATTTTTGCCCATTAGACGCATATTTTCTAAACACAACTCCTTCCCTACTTTTATAATTATATACGAGGTATGAGGTAGGTTGTAACTTGTGTGATATCGTATGGATACTATCGGATAATTAGCTTGTGGCCCACTAACCGGCCATGTCAGAACATATTAATTCCATTCATCTCTAATATTTTTGTATGGGTTGTGACAACAACCTTACAATTAAACTCCGGATGACTGTTTTCTCTACACCTGTGAATTTCGAGTTGCACACTCAGTCCTTCAATCACAATTCATGCAGATAATTACCTGTAATTCTAGTATTCACAAATGTCGTATGAAAAGTCATTAAGTGAAAAGAGTATGCTCCTAACCAGGAGGACTTACTTCCAATTATGGAGAAATCTTCACATTTCTAGATCCCAACGTTTTTGCTCAATATTGACACGTCGTACTCGTTATGTATATTCCAAGTGCTGGAAGCATAATATGTTATAGCTGAAGAGCTATACGCATTTAAATATAATATGAAGACGGTCAGTTCTTTTAACCGAGCAAGCATCAGAGGCAAACATATTTATGTATAATTTCCGACAGCCGGATACTCATGCTCAGGACTACATCTTTAGCTAAAGTAGCGATGCATAAGACTTAACACTATGAAGAGTTTACCGGCTACCACTAACCCAGGGGGGATAAACACGTGACCATAATTTGAAACAAGATGGCGGCGTAGACGCGAATATTATCGTTTTGGGACTATTATTTCAAGGTGAGTACGGAATTAAAACATCTTACATATCCTATCATATGGTACTCAACGCGCGCTTTCCAGCGGTGTATAATATGCTGGTCTGGTATGTTTACTTTCTGAGAACATTAATACCAAAATTTCGAGTCGAGCACAAAAGGCATTGTGTATTTCATACTATTGATACATTTTAGTGTTTTTGTGACCAAACCGCACTTTTATGGAGTATTTAAAGCAACTACTTACTAGAAATAGTTTATAACGTATGTCAGCACAAGTCATTGGCTCATATTTATTATATTTATGCGATTTATCAATTTCGAATGCGTTGGTGCATCCCACGCCGAATAAAACGATGGTGCATTTCACGTCCAATCCACAACAAAGAATGGTGCATTTCACGCTGACATGTATTTTATTACAGAAATGAGTGTTATTTTCTCATATTAATTGTATAAGCATGCATCCTGATATCTCTTATTGTAGTTCACGAGTCGTATCTTATATACATGTATGTAGTGCGCCGGAGATACCACTAGCATTTGTTGGCAAATACAATGACAATTACTAAATGCATTTCCGAAGTTTTATTTTGTTCGCTTTTGTGCATTATCACTTTAAAAAGGATATTTACTTTCAGACTTCACTGAAACTAGCGGCAAGTGTACCGTGCAGTGTTTATAATTTTTGTCATTTTCATTTGTAAACAAACAGTGGGGGAAATTGCCCGATTGGCTATTATGATTGAAAAATTGCCCGACCGGGCGAAAAAATGGTCAATTTATTTATACCTTAGAAGACTAACCTTGGCATAAAGATATTTGACCAAGCGATAATCGGAACAAATATTTCATATCACATTGTTTATATCCAAGATCGTACCGTTCAAATTTTCTTTGAAATGTCTTGATTCTGAGATATATAGCCTTAAAACTGCCTTATTCGGCCAGTATAAATTCGTTGTATTAACTAGTCCGCTTTGGCAACTTTCTACTATTCAAAATAGATTTACTTATCTGATCGGGAAAGTGAACATAAAACACTTAATATATCTCAGAATATAGACAATGTAAAATAGTTCTGAGCAGTAGGATTTTAGATACTAGTAAACCTTTTGTGCTACGAAATATGCAATCAGATTGTCTATTGCCCGATCAGGCAAGTAGTTAAGGGAATCCCCGAATTTCCCGATCCGGCAATTTCCTCCACTGAAAAAGGCTAATGTTTTCATGTGGCCATACTATACATAAATCTAACTCCTTGGACATATTTTTTCTTGTAGGATGGTGCGCGAACGAAGTTACAAAGACCTCTTCGTCGAAAATCTTTCTGCAGCACACCAGCGGTTAAAGACTTCTAGATCGTTTACTAATAATTGATTATACAACCTTGTCATACGAGAAATAAACAAATACAATATGACGATGATTTCGTTTATTATACATTACTGAACAATGAACAACACATTTGAGAAATCACATATAAAATTTATCAATCACAGGAAAGTATAACATATATCATCAGCAAAATAGAAAGTATCTACATTTAATGTGTTTATATGACAATGCTTAATGAAGAAATATGCAAGTAGAAACATTGTGGCTATTGATCTGCTGAAACTATTAAATAATTCCATACAAAGCAGCACCGTAATTCTGAACACTACGGGGAATAACTCGTTTTGTTCAAAAAGCATTACTAGTATGCTTATTAAAACAATATACTCAATGGCAGTTGAACTGTTTTCTGGCTATAAACATCAATAGAAGGTACTATTGTTAAGAAAATCAATATTGATATCAACAATGTCTAAAGCATTTTGATGCAAATTGAGTTAAACTTTTGTATTTTTCAAATTACCTCCCTTCGAATTAAAGTAAGAGCACATTTGCCACTGCGATCGTGATCAACTCTAAGCATAAATTGTTGATTTCAGCAATGGAATGTGTCAATTAAAAAAACAATATAACGTTCGTTGATCAGTTGGGGAAATTGACCGATCGGACAATTCTGTGATTCCCCTAATTCTTTGCCCGATCGTGAAATTCTGCTCGAAAAAATGCCTGATCGGGCAACAAATGGTCAATTGATACATACCTCAGAAGAACTGACCTGTGCATTATGATATTTGACCAAGCGATAATCTAAACACATGTTTCATATCACAAAGGGTATATCTAAGATACCGTCGTTCAAATTTCCCTTCAATTGTCTAGATACTGATATTTCTATTCTTAAAAACTACCAATTTTGCCGGTCAAATTTTATTGGGTTCACTTGTCCGTTTTTGGCAACTTTCTACTATTCAAAATATATTTACTTGCCCGATCTTGCCAAAACGTGAAAGTGAACAAAAACACACAAAAAACTTGGAATCTAGACAATGTAAAATAATTATGAACGGTAGGATTTTAGATACATGTGCAATCCATGTCAAATATCCTTATGTACAGGTTAGTTTTTAAAACGGTGGGCGTTTCTATTGACCGATCAGGCAATTTTTGGAGCAAAATTTCCCGATGGGGCAAATTGTTAGGGGAATCCCCCAATTGCATATAAATAGTGTGATACCTATAAATATGATAAGACACGTGAATATTGCGACAAAACAAAGGAACATTGTTACGAACATAACATACTAGTATTAGCACAAATCAGTCTCTGTGCAAACACTGTATTATAGATTAAGTAGTTTGACCTATCAAAAATAAAATGTATACAAATGTAATACTAGTAATATGGCAATATCTATGCACATTTATCAATACTACTACATTTAGTTTTGTATTCTTGACATAATTTCACGTTACTTAAATACTATCTATGACTAATCAAACCACGACTTGACAAACCAGTTTTCCTTGACACGGGCACAAGCAGCACGGATGAGGCGTATATGGTGATCTCGAAGACCAGATATGCTTCTTAAGACCTTCCCACACGCGCTATATAGTCTTGCTGTTCACATGTCTTCAATCATATCTAAGGAAATGAGATATTGTTAGTTAGATAACGTATAATACTGGTACGGGCTTATATTGCATTCAAATGGTATAGAGCAAGTACTAAGACAGTTCCGGTTTATTATTCACTCATGACTTTCAAAACATGCAGATCTGTTGTGCAATCCATTTGCCATATCTAAATAACAAACAAACAAACGTTCTTTGACTAATACATTGGTTCTAACAGAATAAAAAATATTGCAAGAGAAACCAATTACATGTATGCGAAATTGTGATCAAATATACCATGCGTATCTCAAAATAACGTGAAATGCACCATCGTTTTATTCGGCGTGGGATGCACCAATTCATGCAAAATTTATAAATGTAAATATGATAAATATGAGCCAATGACTTGTGCTGACATACGTTATAAACTATTTCTAGTAAGTAGTTGCTTTAAATACTCCACAAAAGTGCGGTTTGGTCACAAAAACACTAAAATGTACCAATAGCGTGAAATACACCATGCCTTTTGTGCTCGACTCGAAATTTCGGTATTAATGTTCTCAGAAAGTAAACATACCAGACCAGCATATTATACACCGCTGGAAAGCGCGCGTTGAGTACCATATGATAGGATATGTAAGATGTTTTAATTCCGTACTCACCTCGAAATAATAGTCCCAAAACGATAATATTCGCGTCTACGCCGCCATCTTGTTTCAAATTATGGTCACGTGTTTATCCCCCCTGTAACCCGTCTCCAGTAAGGAGTATACCTTTGTTTATGTTGGCTTATCAGGAATTGGCAAAACATACATACTCAGTCAAACCAAACTAAGATATAACTGCCTTATATAATCAAATCAGACACGAGCACGTACCGTAAACACTACAATTAGCAAATATTATTTCATAACATCACACTTAGTAGTATATTTTGTTATGAATATTACCAGATATAGTGTAAGTGTTAGAGGAGGTTTGAATCGATGCAGTGTACAGATTACCTCTCAGATGGTGATTGCTGACACGTTGTTGTCTCGGAGAGACAAAGTGGTTTTCATATAATAGCATTACCAGGATAGGCTGAGAGTTTTTCCCGCCCTTTATGTGCTCGTGAGCGAGTTCGTCTGCCATAATTTGTTTGACATCGCGGCAATAAACTTCTAGGTTTGACTTCATGTATGCTATATTTCCGTACGTGCATATCATTTGCATCATATTTTAAGTAGTCGGTGTCGAAAATTGCGCTTTTATTATTTGTGACCTTATGTATCTCTATATAATTACATCTCCATTGTTTCAGTTGTCGCCTGTGTGAAAAAAGGGAAACATTATACGAACTGCAAATTTAATAAGGATCACTAATATCGCTAACTAACTATCTAATATATATATCGATGCAAAAGTTAATGCAGTAAGTGCCTGTTCGACTAGGCTGTTTTGTGGAGTGGGTTTTTAACTTTTTACTACTGTAATATTGACAACGGGATTCAGACATTAATCTGCTCCACAAAACTGTAAAGTCGAAAAGGCCTAATGTGTTTAAAAGTTATGTAGTATGTTCCCTTAAATAATATGATGCAATGGAATCGTTACACTTTATATAATGCCTATCTCTCCGTTCCGAGGCTTTTTCTCAGTCTGTCCCTCTGGTCATATCATGCAGTATCTGCAGTGGTAGAGGATGCACCTGCACACCTTTCCACATTATTTGTAAAATCAGTCATTTCATCTTATTAAATATGAAAAGATCAATTTGGAAAATTCGATTACATGTATCTTCTAAAAAAAGTGTATGTATTTTGCGCTATATTTATTATGTAACGTCGTTTGGCGCCACCGCGTTTATTACGCTTGATGACGTTATCTTCATCATTGTTGTTTGTATAATCATTACCTGAAGAAGCCTTCTGGGCGAAACGTTGTGATTGAATGAATATACATTAAATGTTATTCGTGTTTGGTGGTTATATTCTATTTCTAAAAATAGTTTTGAATAATGCTAACACCTTGGTGAAGCTACAGTTCAGCACATTTCGGAGAGGTATACGTACATGTTTATGGCAGAATGCTTCGTCGCAACTTCCAAGCTCTGTTATCATTTCCAATTAGTTTTCCGATTACGACATGAATACCTGATAGTTAGAATGAAGACTCACAGTTAATATGTCTGCAAATCCTTGGAGTCTATACAAACCTTCACTCCAGTGCGTGTGGTATTTTTTGTTCCGTATGATTTATTTATTGTTTTACGATGTAAAAACATTTAACATGGGGCCCACAAATACATATTGCCTGCATTTATAATATATATTATGTTTTGTTAGACATCCTTCAAAGTGAACTCATCTAACTATTAGGCTTTCACTTGAATTTATTCAACTGTAGACAAAATAGTTTCAATATCCAAATGCGATCTAGAGTTTGTGTAACGCACCGGCTAGATGAAAGATAGAGAGAAATATTATACGATCCAACAGTGCAACACACCATTTGATTCTATAGTTTAATAAAGAGAATAATGAATAATTATTCTGTCTTAATTGCATCCGTCTTTTAGTGTAATTACTTATGTTCACTGGTTGTATACAAAGGCACCGTTATCTCTGATTGAATCAAACACTTTAATAATACCCAGTTAATACAGAAGGGAGATAGTGGCGCTACAATAACTCAACCACTTAAAGGATGTCCCTGGACAGACACAGGAACGCATGTATGATAAATAACGTTAAACATGTAAATGTATTGGACTACAAATATCTATTTATTAATTTTCTTTCTGTTGTTTACCATCAAAATAATGTGTGTGGTTGCAGGGTTTTACCATTTTCAGAGATTCTTAAACCCTTCAATCAAAAATTCTCTGTGAGGCTGCAGGGTTTTTAGACTTTTATACTTTGAACTTTCGGCTTTTCTTTCACCTAAAGCTTAGACTTTCAGCTTTTGACAAGTGAAATGTCAACTTGTAGCGGTTTATGTTCATTTTCTCGTTCAGCTGTGTTCGCAACTGTGTTATGCTGTTTCAGTTCAGGGCTACCTTCTCTATTCTTTTCGATCATCTTTATGCAAAAAACGGGAACAAGTTCCTCAATGTCCAAAATTGAGATACAGACAGCTCTTTAAAACTAATAAATCAAACTTCAATGAAAATTATGCAATGGGAAGTATGAATCCGTTGCACTACATCTAATTTAAACCAACCCTCATTTCTTCGTTAAATGATTTGATCACTAATAAAGCTACCCGATTAATTCGGATACAAGTAACAAAATCGATGCAATAAGACTACTGGTTTAACCGTGTCCCATATACAAATTTACCATGATAATTCTCTATTCTAATCGCTCACCGCTTTACCTATCACGATGATAATGATTTTCGTATTGTAAAGGATATCTCTGTTTTATTGGTATATGTTGTCATTGTTTGACATTGTCTGTAGACTGTTTCATGTCAAGTATTTCTCATTTGTTCGCGTTGGCTTTCTTGATGATTTATGTGTATAATATCAGAATTTCTCACTAATTCTGTATTTATACCAATTCCAATTCGTCTATATACACAACTGGTGTAGTAGTGTTTTGTTTTCATATTCTAGCCGACTCTTATCAGAAAATCCCTCCTTATATCTAATAGAAACTTTTACCGAGAAGCGTTCATTTACTTCTCGTACACAATGCCTTTCTTCCGATATAAGAACATTATTTACTATTTCTGTTTAGTCTGATTTTCATATATGAGTATTGCATTTAATCCACTTTAACAGTCAAACTGGTGATCTCTGATTATATAGTTTTCATTGAATAGCAAACTGTCCATGGTTTATATGTTTTGACTCTTTGACGTATTAGGAACTGATAACATATTCTATCAGACGACCAATTGCAAGATGAAGAAATTCAATGGTTGAATACATTCACTAGTCTAGGTAGGCCTATGATAATGCTCAAAATAAATGTCTAGTTGACAAAGGATCTGTTATTAGAGACGCCTGATTTAGTACAAAACAGTACGTATACGTGTCAGATAGCATTACGGTTGAGAAGCATAGTTACAGGGACAATTCACATCTAACATGTATTTATATTCATCGTCTAGTGTGTGTGTTTCGTAATACATGTACTATCTGTTTGTTACTCGACAGTGCTCCAGCACGTAACTTTTAGCGATTGTAACACAATGTCTGCAAGACAACAGAATTTCGGAAGTGTCCCGCTTGTTCATATGTTCCAGGAGTAAACATGCCGATAGCGTGGTTATTGTCTAAAACAGCCAATAACGCATTCATAAGGATTTATTGTTTGTTCTGGATTCATGCAGTGAAGAATAAAAGAAAATTCACCTTCTTACACGTCTATAACAGTGTAAACTAAAGCTTGACCATAAATAAATTTATAACGTGTGCGCCATTTCCCAATGACATCATCCAAAGTGTTTTCTGACTATTCATGTGGTACCCCTGCTTCACAACAACAAATAAGTGTCGATCATTACACAATTGTTACATGTTTATATCGCTAGAACTTCAATCGCACGTCAATGTGGCTTGTAAGGATTACTGTTCTTTGACAGTGGAATAATAATGTTAAATTATGGAAGGCTACATTGTCACTATTGTTTGTAAAGGCATGCTGGGATGTGTAGTTCAAAAGCATCCAATGTTAAGTATAGTACGCATGTATATACATGAATAACTGTATTACATTTGTACGTCTTTGCCAGTGAAATAATTTTATGGTCTCTGTCTAATTCTACACAGGCTCAATGCACAGGCAATTAATTTCATCATGACAAAAGGTTAAGAATATTTTGTGTAAAGTTGTCAATTATTCCACTATACACTCATTAAATGTTATAAGTACACCAACTTGTTACGCTTGTATCTTTTATTATAGATGATACCTTATTCATTTTTGCATGTGTTCATGTGAGTAGTATAACAACAATTTCCAATAATTGGATATTTGTATTTGGCTTGGTGTAAGCAGTGAACCGTGAATTCTCAAAATTCAGAAAAATGCACGTGTACAACACTGTGTATTGTACAATTTCTAGAAATGTTGATTACACATTGTCCAGCAATACCCAAACCTAAAAAACATAAAATCTGAAGAATTCTGAATACAGAAAGAACTAGAGACGTTTGTAAAATATGCAAGTCTCATGACAACCGAATAGCCATGTATTCTTAAGGCCATCCCGACATTGACCTTTGACCTATTGACCTATATATTTGCAAAAGTCTTCTCTTTATAATTAGCAACCAGTCTGTGAAGTTTAACGATCTTACGATCCACCGTTCTTACGCTGTGGATCAGAAACAGTTATGTATTCGAAGGTCACGGTAATTTTGACCTTTGAACCATAGCGACCTCAAAAATCAATGGGGTCATCTACTGGTGATGAACAATCTTCATTTAAAGTTTGTAGGCTCTAGGTCCGGCCGTTCTGGAGTTATTGATAGGAAAACATTTAGTCTACCAACCGGCCGATCGACATGCATGTGTTAAGTAATAAACCCCACATCTACGATATGGAGACATAAAATACTTCACTACTTACAATTCCTAACATGTTTAAACTTAATAACTGCAAAATAAACATAAAAGCATACATGTTGTAGATCTATATTGTGTAATGTTTAAGCTAGAAGCAAAATGATATACACTATTTGCATGTATCGCTATTTACTGTGTTGGTGTACTTATAACTTTTAATGAGTGTAGAACTGATTAAACACGCCACACCTATGTTATGTTTCCGTTACTTCATCCTATATAACAAACGTGTGGAAGAAACTGTTTCTTTCTTTTATCATTATAAGGTAATCAAAATATCTCGATGATCTGATCACTTTGCCAATTACAAAATATAGTTGATAGTTGGTTCACTGCAAGAAAATTACCACACATCGTCACTTATACGTAAGTTGGTTTGTGGTAGCCGTCCCGCCCTCTGGATTTGCAACAGCCATGTGTATTTTAATGACGTTCGAAAGATTACATTCCGATTTAATATTATGTAATAATATTTATATAATATTAAAAACTGCACTCATAATGTTTATGTTTGAATGTCCCTCCTACCTATCGTACTACCAATAACTCGTCAGTAAATGGTAGACAACTTATGTGTATATTGCGGCGAAGATCTCTAACGCCGTTTCGTACAGCATTTACTGTGTTAACTAATACACCAGGCGTCTCAAAATAAGAGCTTTAATACGATAATGTGAACAGTTAAATATACAATTATTAATTAATAGGAGAAAACAACATGATATCGTTAAGGTTACATGATCACAAGTTGATATCAGATGTACACTTCAAAATAATCATTAATATCATGTTACATAATATAACACAATTATCACGACGACGGAGACCTCATAAAAAGTTATCGGTCTGCCATGAAGTGAAATTTCATGTGAATCCAATATTAATTATGATGTCATCATTTTTCAATACCCTACCACTTGATATTTCTATTAACCATTGCATAGAATATTATGTGAAAATATCAGCATACGAGTGGTGTCTTCCCTTTGAACATCTCTGGCGCCATTTCCTACAGAAATAACCGAGTTACCCAATACACTAGACGTCTCAAAATAAGAGATTTAATACTATAATGTGAACAATTAAACACCTAATTTATTGATGGCAGAAACATCTTGATCAGAAACCAATATGATATCGTTAAGGTTGATATTATATGCCATACTGCGAACATGAACAATTTACAGTAATCATTTATAGCGTCTAACAAACCATAACACAGCTATCACGACAATGGAGACCTCATTCAAAGTTATCCGTCTGCCATGAAGTAAAATGTCATGTGAATGCAATACTAATATTACATTTGTAATTATAATACACATATCATCATTTTTCAATACCCCACCTCCTGATGTTTCTATTAACTATTGCATAGAATATTCTGTTTTGAGATTCGTAAAATTCATGAAGCAATTTTAATGCGAAACTATCAGCATACGAGTGGTCACGTCTCCCCTTTGTGCTCCTAAAACACCTGTAACGATTTGTTCTGTTTCACACTGCACGGAAATCCTTTAGTTGCATTTCAATAAATTGACTCGCCGGTAATTTTTCTTTCAAGTCCTAAACAAACTATCTTGGTGTTTTTCTCAATGGTGAGCTGGCCTTCGAGTGATTTTGGCATTTTCTGCCTGCAAGAAAAACATGGATAATTAATGTAGTATCAAATTGATATATCGGCAGGGTCACTGATGCGAGGATGCGATAGATTATGAAATAACAACGTACTGGGTATATTGACTGGGACATGACGACCGTATCACTGTAAATCGCTACTAGTAACCATCCTTAAAGTAAACCTATAATTTGTTTTTGTAAAGTCTTAAACAGGCAGGAACATGGGAGATGTAATGTGTATGATTTTTTTTATTAATGACTTGTTCATTACGTCATATCTCGATTTGTTCAATTGCGTCATTTTACTTGTTGAAACTAGGCCATCCGACTATGGCTTTTAGATGTTTTGTTGCTGAAATCGGGCCTTTCAACGTTTTAATACTGTTGCTTAACTTTTGAGACTAAAGGCTGCTAAAACTGTGTAGTTCAGCAGTTTTACTGTTGTAACTAGGTCATTCAGCGTAGGCATTCCGCCTTTGTTTGCTGAATCTTTTCTATTCAGCCTTTAAACAGTGGGGCAGGGGATGTTTAATTTTCTCGGTCGGTAGTGTGTTGGGCACTTCTTCGTTTTAAGTTTTCTGACAGCTAAAACTAGGCATTACAGTCCTTTTGCTGTGGAAACTGGGTCATGCAGCTAGTTATAATTTATTATACTTTTCGACAGCTTGGACTTGGGCGGATCTGCGCTTGTTTAGTTGGGAATTGTTTCTTATGTGTTTAATGTTTCCTGTGCTCGGGTGGTTCAATTAGGTACTGTGTTTTGTGTGTTTTTAATGTTTCCTGTGCTCGGCTGGTTAAGTTGGGTGCTGCCTTCCCTGTCTGGCTTAATATAATCTTTTTTTAACGACTTATTCCCCTGGCGTATTTTAATGAATTGGAAAGTTTTTACTTGGAACATTGCTAAAAGACGCGCATGTCTGTGAAGCATGTTATAACGAACATCCTCAAGTGGTATACATGTTGTAATTACAGTTTTAAAGCACGCTTAAATGTAAATTTCATTGCATACTTGTTTTTCGCATAACGTAAGTAACACATCGGGAGTTCTTCCGATGCATCCCGCTAGTCCCCGAATTATCCGGACAAGTATAAGAGAATATTCCAAGTTTAAATCTCGAGTCCGCGAAGTCTTAAAAGTTAAGAAAAATATTTAATGGTAAATCCCTGCAGCTGCACAAATAATTTATTGATGGTAGTGAACAAAACCAATATAAATACTACGATAGCAGATGAAAGGGTGCAATGAAATGACTAACAGCAAACAAACTACATCCATAACTCTACAGCTGCATATCAACTTATGAACGTACCGGATAGGGTACGAATAGCGCGTACTAATCCGATGGGGGTTAAAAAGTAAATGCAAAGACATGAAACCTAGCTCAAATAAAATTGGCCCCTTTGAAAATGACAAATACTGAGAAATAATGACATTATGAAGATTATTTCAGATCGAAAACTCCATTATAGACAATATTGGAGCAAAATATTAACTGAAACGCCATATTTTAATAATTAAAACAAAAATTCATAACTACGGGCAGAAGCAACACCAACAGATACAGCAGAAGACAAAAGGACACATGGAAACAAATAGGCTGAAAGTAACTCAAAATAGCGCCGTCGATAACTGGTAATGAACGATTTGGAACATCTACCCTATTTAACAAACTTTGAACTCTACGACTACTTTATGTTCCCACGTTTGATATTAATCCATGCTCGGAGGATTTATAATTCATGGAGACGCTCTAAAATCGGCCATTTGCTAATACATGGGAGTTACGCATATTTGGGAATGCCAAATATGCTTTAAACGTGGATATAAAGATTGAAAGTGTACCAGAACTCATAATGAGAAATGCTGCGGTTGTATACGTAAAATATTCAGTAAATAAATAAATATGCCATTAGGTGTTTTTTTATGAAACTCTCCTCCTTCACAATAATAACTTCACTTTTATCTCTCCGCGTAGCATGCTTGACCCGTGTCATGGGCTCAATCCCAACCTCTGTGTGGGAAGACATAGTGTTCACTGTAATAAATTAATCATTTCATCAGCAGAATCAGATTGTTTAAGCTCTCCTTTGCCTCATTCTAGTGGTTTATGGCTTAATAACCCCGTCATGTTCGGGAGAGAATCAGTGCATTGTCGATCAAACGTTATGATGCTTTATCCGAATGTTGCAAAAAGATAGTTATAATCGGGCATGGAAGGCATCACACAACAGAAACAGCGGAGAACGAAAGGCAGAAAAAGGAACACACAAAGAAGAGAAATAAACAGCTCACAAACATACGTCACAACTCCAAACACCAAACTGAACAAGAAAATGAAACTTAATCAGTACAAATACTATGGAACTCATACATTAAGGGTCAATAATATGTTTATATTTGGAGAATGTTATAAAGAGTCATACGCATTATCATTTGATATAATCTAACTATGAATACTAGAAGAAGAATCAATGTTATTTGTCTGCAAACTTACCGACAAGCTATTTTAACATTATTCCGCCAATTAAATTCGTTTGAATGTTTCATCCGAAAATGTATTTCCTTCATTTAAATTACCTCAGATACACACTAACAATTCATTTTGTGAGACTGAGACTTAGATCATGTTCCTTGAATTAATTTGTGCGTCTCAATGCCAAGAGTTACTTGGGCCAACATCTCGATTTATTAAGTTTACACTTAGTTTACTAGAATCGTCCCATGCATCAAACATCTGTTCACTCATTGTTATTCCTGTTGTTGGGACCGGCGCAGCTTTCGTAGACTGTAACGCATTGTTAGTTAAGCAATATGTTTTACTGCAAAATACTTTTGAGTCGTTGAGAAGAAAGTTCGTGGATTTTTTTAACCATGCTACCAAGGGCGTTTCTATATTGGTTATTGAGTATCACCATCCAAATATCATATTGTTACAGTAACTGAAAACTAGCATTTATAAATATTGCTTCACCATCTTGCTAATTCGGTACACCTCGGTAATTTAAGAAACAGCATGCTTATATCTTGATAAGGCTAGTTGATGCATATACAGACCAACCTATGTTGCGGTGATCAAAGACAATTATTACACATGTCAGCAAAGATCACCTGTGATAAAATACCACGTTTATAAAGCATGAATACAACGACCACCTGTGATTAAAGAGAATTATTACAAAGCATGTCTGCAAAGATCACCTGTGATAAAATACCACGTTTATAAAGCATGTATACAACGACCAACTGTGATTAAAGACCATTATTACAAAATCTTTCTGCAAAGATCATCTATGATCAAAGACCACTATTACAAAATCTTTCTGCATAGATCACCTGTGATAAAAAAAAACAATACAATACCCGACGGCAAAGACAACCAATTTTATATCAGATCACTTTAAATGATATTGAACTTGTTAAGAGAGACCAACATTCAAAAAAGACACTTCTTTGTGTGTGGTATTTACAAATAGGTTTGGACTTGGGCGGATCTGCGCTTGTTTAGTTGGGCATTGTGCTTTGTGTGTTTTTAATGTTTTCCGTGCTCGGCTGGTTAAGTTGAGTGCTGCCTTCCCTGTCTGACTTAATATACTCTTTTTGATTGTATATTGTTACAGTATAATACTAAAGGGTAACTGACTAGTGTATGAATATTGTTCACGCTGAATCTGTTCATTTCTTTAACAATAATTTACAATTTACAAAATTAACAATCACGAAAATAGGAAAGGAAAGATCGCTGATTAGCGAAAACTATTGATTATTTAAAATTTACGACACATCAATTATAAAGACTTTACTATGCAATTAATCAAACAGGGATATGGTACAATTACGCGTAAATATCGAGCGAGTAAGAATAGATAAATCATTAAAGTCTTTAATGAGTACTGTTCATATTTACCTTGGAACATGGCTCAAGATAAACTAGTGAGAAATACGTTTTATAAGAGCTACTACAGGGAGCAAATAGACATGTTACATTTGCCATAGAGTATCCTGATCACCAAAAAACGCAACTTTGTCCAAAAGTTGACTTAACAATACATAATTATGTAATGGACACTTTTTTAATGTTAACATGATTACAACGAATAAATGGTCGCATTGAATACGAAAGGGATTTATGTGCTTAATGCTTGTATTATGTATTTGCCATACCCATATATTTCAATAAAAATGATTGTAACACAATCAAAAATATGCTGCATGTATAACCAACTAGCACTTGATTAACTGTTCTCAACGCTCTTACCTATACCATTCCAAACCAAGATGATAATATATATCAAACAAATGCGGCTCTGGACCAGTGGCTTTAACCGATGGATGTAGTCGCAAATACTTTAACAGCGCACGAGTTCCAGATTTCTTGAGGCCTGTTATAATAGCTTAATATGGTACTCTTCTATCCCTATCCCCATTTGATTTAGAATTATTCAAAACGTTTCCAACATAACTTTCCAATTTAGTTCCTTCCTGACTGTGTCCCAAAACGTCGGTAAATTGCTGAAGATCTGCGGGTTCAATTTCTTTAAAATTTCTAGTTAATTGTCCGAACTTTGTATACAGCGTAACATTCCTTGCTGCCCTGTTATTTGTTTCAATTATCGAGTTGTCACTATTTGCGTAAAATGTTAAGGAAATACAGATTAAAACAAAACCAAGTAACATATATATCTGGTGAATTAGCGCCATTTCTTTTTCATTTGAATATTCATTGTATTGCCACAATAAACCTGCACAATGTGCGAGCATTGCCCGTCCACAAACCACCTGCCTCAGTGTCGGCTTTAACACGTTACGGATCCCACTTCCTACTAAACTAATGGGAACGGAGAATATTACAAATAATCATTAATTGAACCTTCCAAGTGGTTAATGTGTTCCTATGCATGGAAATCGTTTCTCGTTTATGAATTGATGATGAACATGTTCTTAGAAAAACAAATTTCATAAAACGGATATGTAGCACAATAGCGTCCAATAAAGACATCAGTAATTTCCTTTCTACCAGGTGCATTTCCATATAAAATAGTTCAGTTCTACATTCATTTGATCGTTATAAAAAAAGGAGCTGTTGTTCAGCGAGCGAATTTCTGTATGATTGAAACATGTACTTCGGCTAAATGTCACAACATGTCTCAGGCTTCACAAGATATCGGCAGCAATATCACAAAGGGTCGGAATGACTTCCAACAAATGTAAACGATCAGGTGTGTAAAGGAGTTTAGTATCATATCAGTGTCAAGTGACATTTCACCCATAATGTTGAACTTAAATTCTCCTTGTACTGTAAAATAACTAATCCTAGAGATCTGAGCGACATTAGTCCACGGGGCATAATTACTTTATCGTGGCACACATCTGAATCATGACATTTCATCGTGTTTTCGTCAGTTTCTGTGTTACTTAGTTTAAATTGACAGAACTTTCTTTCACAAAAAACTCGTCTCCGAAATGTAATCATACCGATTGTGACAGGAAATACTCAATGCAAGTAATGATAGTACTATAGATTTAAAATTGAGTAAAAATTATTTAACGATGAAGTTTTTAAAACTACAAAGTACAGTCGATTTTCGTTGTCTCGAATTTATAATTGGGGACAATGATGAACGCGATTGTAACGCAAATTTCACGATATCAGAAAAAGCGTGAAAATAACTTCGTCATAATTGAAATACAAAAATGTAATTTCATTAAAACAAATGAGACACTCGGGACTTTTAAAAAACACCAACATAACGAAAAATATCGACCGCATAATGGGGTAGACGCGTGCTCTATTTTAGGAGCACGGTTGTTATTGGTTCGATCACATGTTGCGATACTTGAGAACAGTTAATAATTGTACAATGTACTGGACAAGATATTGGCGCACGGTCTATAAGGGTGATTCCGGATCAGGATGCCTTGGACGTGCAAAGTACTGGAAATGTATTGGTGCTCGATCTAAATGGGTGGTTCTGGGTTAGGTTGCCTAGGACAATGGTACAATGTACTGGACAAGGTATTGGTGCTCGATCTAAAAGGGTGATTCTGGGTCAGGATGCCTCGGACAATGGTACAATGTACTGGACAAGGTATTGGTGCTCGATATATATATAAGGTAGGTTCTGGGTTCGGATGCCTTGGACAATGGTACAATGTACTGGACAATGCATTGGTGCTCTGTCTATAGGGTAATTAAGGGTCTTGTCGCCTAGAATACTGGTACAATGTACTAGACTAGGTATTAGCGCTCGGTCTATAATAATTGTTCTCGGTCTGGTTGCCTCGGATAATGGTTCAATGTACTTGACCAGATATTGGTGCTCGGCCTTTAAGGGTAGTTCTCGGTCTGATTTACCTAGGTCTAAAAGGGTGATTCTGTCGGGTTTTGTTGCCTCGGTACAATGTATTGGACAAGGTACTAGTTCTCGATCTATATGGGAGGTTCAATGTCTAGTTGCCTCGGATAATGGCAAGAAATCGTGACTGGTTTGTTTCCATTTCACTGAAATACTTAAGTATGACTCTAAACTAAAATACCCGTATTAAGCTCCCGTCACTGCAAAACAATGAACACGTTGTTTGTAAGTTTACAGAGCTCAAAATATGTACAACAAGGACAAGTTTGACGAGTGACTTAATTTGGCCCTGTGTTTCTTCCAAATGTCAAAGGGTGGCTGGACGGATGGTGGCTGAAAGCGACCTTCGAAAACAGGTAATTTGACTTTTTATTTAGCTGCCAATAGTTATTAATCTCAATTAATTTACCAGTATTAAATTCTAGCTGTCACCTAGACTAAAACAGTATACGATCCAGCCCTCGACTTGCTGCTATAGACAGATAATAATGTATAGCTTCTTGCAACGTTTTCGGAAATTGACTTGCTGTTAAATATCGTCAGTCTTTGTCTAACAAAAAATGAAACAACTAGTATTTATCAAATTATGTCAGAATTTTTCTTTCTTCAAAAAAAGAAGACAAAATATCGAATTAAACTTATTTTTGTCATCGATAATTTTAATGTTACAACTCTCTCCGGGAATGTTTGCAGCATTTAATTTTTGAAAACTCTGATAATGATTTTGATACAGAAAAAAACATAATTGAAGACTAAAGTACTCTTAGAGAGGGTTTTGCTTCTCGTTCCATTAAATTATCAAGGAAGACGTTGACATACTTTATGATTTTGGAAAGTAAATATCAGACCGATATTTCTATTTGATTAGGAAGTCATTCCTCAGAAATATGTAAGTCAATGAATGTATCAATTTAGCCAAACCTGTGATAGTTGTCACGTGATACCAGCATCGTCTTAAACAGCTGATTGGTTAAGGTATGTGACACTGTATACTTGTGTGGGTGTATTCATTCACTGATTGGTTAAGGTATGTGACACTGTATACTTGTGTGGGTGTATTCATTCACTGATTGGTTAAGGTATGTGACACTGTATACTTGTGTGGGTGTATTCATTCACTGATTGGTTAAGGTATGTGACACTGTATACTTGTGTGGGTGTATTCATTCACTGATTGGTTAAGGTATGTGACACTGTATACTTGTGTGGGGGTATTCATTCACTGATTGGTTAAGGTATGTGACACTGTAAACTTGTGTGGGTGTATTCATTCACTGATTGGTTAAGGTATGTGACACTGTAAACTTGTGTGGGTGTATTCATTCACTGATTGGTTAAGGTATGTGACACTGTATACTTGTGTGGGGGTATTCATTCACTGGTTGGTTAAGGTATGTGACACTGTATACTTGTGTGGGTGTATTCATTCACTGATTGGTTAAGGTATGTGACACTGTATACTTGTGTGGGTGTATTCATTCACTGATTGGTTAAGGTATGTTATACTGTATACTTGTGTGGGGGTATTCATTCACTGGTTGGTTAAGGTATGTGACACTGTATACTTGTGTGGGGGTATTCATTCACTGATTGGTTAAGGTATGTGACACTGTATACTTGTGTGGGTGTATTCATTCACTGATTGGTTAAGGTATGTGACACTGTATACTTGTGTGGGTGTATTCATTCACTGATTGGTTAAGGTATATGACACTGTATACTTGTGTGGGTGTATTCATTCACTGATTGGTTAAGGTATGTGACACTGTATACTTGTGTGGGGGTATTCATTCACTGGTTGGTTAAGGTATGTGACACTGTATACTTGTGTGGGTGTATTCATTCACTGATTGGTTAAGGTATGTGACACTGTATACTTGTGTGGGTGTATTCATTCACTGATTGGTTAAGGTATGTTATACTGTATACTTGTGTGGGGGTATTCATTCACTGGTTGGTTAAGGTATGTGACACTGTATAATTGTGTGGGGGTATTCATTCACTGATTGGTTAAGGTATGTGACACTGTATACTTGTGTGGGTGTATTCATTCACTGATTGGTTAAGGTATGTGACACTGTATACTTGTGTGGGTGTATTCATTCACTGATTGGTTAAGGTATGTGACACTGTATACTTGTGTGGGTGTATTCATTCACTGATTGGTTAAGGTATGTGACACTGTATACTTGTGTGGGTGTATTCATTCACTGATTGGTTAAGGTATGTTATACTGTATACTTGTGTGGGGGTATTCATTCACTGGTTGGTTAAGGTATGTGACACTGTATACTTGTGTGGGGGTATTCATTCACTGATTGGTTAAGGTATGTGACACTGTATACTTGTGTGGGTGTATTCATTCACTGATTGGTTAAGGTATGTGACACTGTATACTTGTGTGGGTGTATTCATTCACTGATTGGTTAAGGTATGTGACACTGTATACTTGTGTGGGTGTATTCATTCACTGATTGGTTAAGGTATGTGACACTGTATACTTGTGTGGGGGTATTCATTCACTGGTTGGTTAAGGTATGTGACACTGTATACTTGTGTGGGTGTATTCATTCACTGATTGGTTAAGGTATGTGACACTGTATACTTGTGTGGGTGTATTCATTCACTGATTGGTTAAGGTATGTTATACTGTATACTTGTGTGGGGGTATTCATTCACTGGTTGGTTAAGGTATGTGACACTGTATAATTGTGTGGGGGTATTCATTCACTGATTGGTTAAGGTATGTGACACTGTATACTTGTGTGGGGGTATTCATTCACTGATTGGTTAAGGTATGTGACACTGTATACTTGTGTGGGTGTATTCATTCACTGATTGGTTAAGGTATGTGACACTGTATACTTGTGTGGGTGTATTCATTCACTGATTGGTTAAGGTATGTGACACTGTATACTTGTGTGGGGGTATTCATTCACTGATTGGTTAAGGTAGGTGACACTGTATACTTGTGTGGGGGTATTCCTTCACTGATTGGTTAAGGTATGTGACACTGTTTACTTGTTTGGGTGTATTCATTCACCGATTGGTTAAGGTATGTTATACTGTATACTTGTGTGGGGGTATTCATTCACTGATTGGTTAAGGTATGTTATACTGTATACTTGTGTGGGTGTATTCATTCACTGATTGGTTAAGGTATGTGACACTGTATACTTGTGTGGGTGTATTCATTCACTGATTGGTTAAGGTATGTTATACTGTATACTTGTGTGGGGGTATTCATTCACTGATTGGTTAAGGTATGTGACACTGTATACTTGTGTGTGTGTATTCATAGACTGTTCACTTAAGGTAACTGACACTGTATAATTGTGTGAATGTATACATTGACTGGTTGGTAAAGGCGGGTGATACTGTATACCTGTACGGGCGTATTCATTGAGTAGTTGGTTAAGGACGTTTGATAGGGTAATTATTTTCTTTAAATGATACCAAAAAATCCATGGGTTTGTATTAACAAACACATATTATTCACACATTTCTATACACTTTTGGTATTGATAAGAAAATTCACAAAATTTTGACAAAACAATCATTGTCTATATTTCCGAAAAATGACTGCTAAAAAAGACAAAAAAATACACAAAATCGACCGTAGCTCAAAAACGACCTCGATGATCAACATAATTTTTATTGCTAATTATGTTGATAAAAGTGTACTCAATCCAAATATCAAATAAAAACGATAGGTCACGGGACTACATTTTGCGCTATGACGTCATTAGTGTCCCCTATATAATAAAAACCTTAGTGAAATTGCGTAAAGTGACGCATTATCTGCACGAAAAAAATATTCTAATAGCAAAGGAGTATTTACATTTGCATATTATATACATGAAAGTATACAAAAATGTAGTAAATATAAACTAAGAAGAAATTGACGTGTTACAAGAATTATTTTGAGTGCAGTAACGTCGTAATTGTGTCTCTTTGCAATGCAAATGGCGGTAAAATGACGCAAAATGTACTAATTTGGCCTTTTTGCGTCATTTTACCGCCATTCTAGTCTTGTCATAATTTATTTTTGGCTTAAGGATGTTTATAAAAGTGTGCTTTATCTAAAAATTAAAAAAAAACATAGGTTATCACGCTACAGTTTGTGCTTTTATGACTGGATTATCACCCCTTTTCCCCAATTTTGCAGTAACGTCACATTCCATATAGCAAGGGGTCATAGATGGGCCCTTAGTCGCTCACTTGAATAATCTTCGCACTTTTAGTCATGAGGTCATTAATTTAATCCCAATATAATCATTAAAAGGGGATCTGTGTAGTCCAAGGCAATACAAACCCTGATTATAAATTTGTACAGGTAATCCAAGTAATAATTTCTAAATTCACAAAAATGAATGAAAATGTAACCGCTATTTCACGCAGAGTGTTTTCATATATTTGCTCAGTGAATATATTTTTACCCTCAAAGTACCCATATTCTTACAAACCCTAGCTAGTATCACGACAAACATTTTACCAAATTCATGATGATCCAGTGCAAAACGCGGGCTCTATCCCCGTTTAAGGTATATGCGTAGAAATGATGCGCATAAACAACTGTATTAAACGTCCTTAAGGGAGGCTATACTGTATTTGCGTGCCAGGTCATTAATTGAAAGGTAGCTTAGAGTAGGTTATGCTGTATTCGCATGTGCATATATGCCTTAAAACCTGTGTTATGTCATTTATAGACAGATTGCTTGAGGCAGGTTATACTATATACAAGTCTGCCAGAAGTATTAACCATATAAGCATGACACCATGGAAACAGGATAAAGGGTGTTCTGGGAGCAATAAAGAGTAAGCCGTAGATAGAGAAGAAAATATAAATTTGGGTTACTTTTCTTGACAATAAATCAGAAATTGACCCGTCGCTGTGATAAGAACTGATATAATAAAAATGTCACGTGGTTGGTACAATCTCAGGCAAAAACATGTCGGTATGTTAGACAACTGATGTTTTCCATTTCATACAGGATACGTACGCAAAAATCAGTTTTGCTGTGTAAACAATTTATGGTAACGTGTTCTTCAATAAGTATAAATAACCGATTGCTTCACTACGCATGAAGGATATGTCTCTATCAAACTCGGGAATTTACGAGAACATGTACAGTTAGTGGTTTGTAAGTAGAACGTCATTGGCCTGGAAATTTAATGGTACTAGTTTTAAATTCGGATTGAAACCGCGCTTGAAATATCATTGATCATCAGATTGTGTGTCACAATATTCTATATTAGGTTACTAATTTACCTCGCCTAGCTTTCTTCCATATACTCTTTGGGCTTGCCACTGTGATTTTGCAATATAATTTTGGAAATACATTTTTCACTTTTTAGAGCTTTTTCATCACTTGAAGTTTGGTACCTTTGAAGCACCAAATAAAACATCGTAATTGATGAGTGTAAAACAACATTTTCCATTCTTCTTTGACAAAATTAGAAATACATTACTTAGAATACAAGAGAGAATTTAGAATATTCGGATAAACGCGTGTATGTTGAGTTTGTATTTCAGATACAATATAACTTGTGTGAAATTGATTCAGGAATACTGATTGAAACTTCGTTCAATCGAAAACAAATGTAAAACATGTTTTGAAATACAAAATGTCTCTTTATTGGATTTTTCGCTAGATAATGAATTATTTGCACTAAATAGACATGTCATTAAAACTGCATAAAGAGAACATGCATATTCAAATGCTTTGCTCAACTTGTAGAATAAATTAATTCTTAATTAAAAAGATTATTGTAATTAGCCCGTGTTTGATCACTGAACTATATGTTTTACCACTAAAGGTTAATGATATTGGTAATTCTTCCGTGCATACGGTCTTTGATGTTTGCAGTAAATATTTAAAATGATACAGAATAATGCATTACAACACTTCCTATTGTATCAATTGGGAACTGTACTGTCGCCTGGCAAATGCGTTAAACTTTTTTTAATGATAGAAATCGGTTTAGTTTTTCAAAGGAGTTTCTAAGGGTGAGTATGATGTAAATACTAAATACACTGCCCACCAAAATTGTCTTTAGTTTTTGTAACATTGCCAGTATCCCTGAACGATATACAACACCACAACATCTCAATCCCTCAATGATATCTCACTATGAGTGTCACACAATTTGGTCCAATGGTTCGGACAGAGAACGAGGTTGACCTTAATCGTAAAGCCTTCCACACAATTATCACAGCGACGCCAGATTGTGAAATGAGCAAGGTAATTTTTATATTGAGGTGATAGGCTCCTTAGAAATATAACGGTATTTTGTGTTTTCACCGTTATCTATATGTTTTGTATATTTCGTCAATAAATCAGATATATGAGGTATAAACAACAATTATATTTGTATTTCAGAATGGTTCGAAGATTATTATTGTTTATAGTTCACTGTTACATAGATAATTGTGCCCAGTTGTGTTATAGCAGGAAATTCAATATTTTAAATTACAATATGAATGAATATCTGTAATCTCATTTCAATCACAAAGTCATCGGTCAAAAGGACGAAGCGAGTGACTGTCGGTATGCTCAAATAAAAAAATAGAAATTTAATCTAAACTGACTAATTAGAAATTTTGTTAACGTGCTTTTGATTTTTAGATCACTGGTAACTTCTCTTTTCTTCTTGTAGATTATGACACACCCGGTGCGTGGTGTTCTTACCGGCGCGTATGCAAATTTAAAGAATGCTATTTTTGACGCTTGCAAATCAGTAATCAACAAAATTGTACATATATGGTCAAGGGGATCTGATTCTAGGGCATTTGACAAAGTGACCATTTCTAGAACACGGTATGTGCGACAATATCACCGGATAAAACTTCAGTTCTCGACTCATTTTTCAACTTCGTGAAATTTCCAGGTTCAAACACGGTTTTATTGATTAATACTACAATACCAGACATGGTACCTGCACCGATGAACGCGGATATTCTTTCTGCATCGCATGTAACAAACTTTAGACATATAAGCAATATGAAAGACTAGAAGATATCAAGAAACAAGCGCCTACCTTTTCGCTTGAAACAGTCCGCCATACTGGTGTGTCTCGACCGGCTCACGGAAAATTCCGTCCGGCGTAGTTACACGACAGTGATTATAAGTATCTGCGGGAAACCGCATTGGCAAATAGTTCGATAACTGTTATATTGCACAGAAAAGAGAGCAAGGACTGCTAAACTGCAATGAAAGAGTGAGATAAATATTGCCACCATGTCTACCACGCCCTTAGGTGACCAATGATACAAAACAGAAAGATAACCTCATGTTTAAGTTATCTATCTATAACATAAGTTGCGCATGTTTCGCTTCTTTTATCTAAAGTAATTTTTAAATAATAGATATTTCCTTTGATTGGTGCTCAGCTTATACAAAAACAAAAACATAAACTGACTTCTCTAAATTAATAAGATCTAGCATTGACTTTTCAGTGAAGACTATTGAACAAATATAACTCTTTAGACAACAATATATGTTGTTTGCTGTTTAATGCGATTTATCTGTACCAATAAGAAATTGTATATGGTAAATGCATTTCTTACCAGTGTATTTTCTGTCGCTATCTTCTTATGGATACTTAACTAAAAGATTCTGGACAAGGTATAGAATAAATAGAATCTCAGACAAGTTAGGTAATGTTGAAAGCCTTAACGTAAAGCATTATGTAAATTCTCCGTTTAATTATAAAAATGTCTGATAGGACGCTATTAAATCAGCTTTTGTCCTGTATTTATCACTGTCTAATGAATTTTGTAAGCTTCCAAATCAGTTATTAGGAGTAGGGTTACCCATACTGTAAGTAAAATTATCATATACGCGATATATAGATACGCCATCCAACGGTACCCGATGTTATGGGATGATATAATTTGTCTATTCGATACAAAGTATTGTGTGTCCGGGAGACCATTCTTCAACTGCTTTACACCCAAACCTGTCTTGATCAATAAGGTTTCAATAACATCTAATATGCGAGGTTTAATCGAAAAGTGTTCTCATTTCTAAAACAATATAGTCTAGTATTGTACGTGCTGACAATATGACTGAGAACATTTGATATAGTAGTTATACATTTGTACGAATCTGATAACCAATCCTGCTTTGAGAGAACGTTTTAGCAAACGTTTGTTAACCATCGTACATGTAATATAATACAGCTTATAACAAACATTTGAAAATATTCATGTAACACCACTGTTCGTTATATGTCTGTTACAATTTGCTTCCCTATTACGTCTTTGATGTCACATTTGTCCGCTTAATAAAACTTGACCACTGAACGGTCAAGTATAGAATGAAATAACTATATAATAAGCAAAATGATTATATAATTATGTTAAACGTCTGACACGTTGTTATTCGGTATGTAAGACGTTTTACAAGTCCATAATCTTTCTTAGGAAATTGATCTTCCACTCGATGTCAAAGAGTCTTGTCAACAGTTGTCTACGTGACAGAGTATGATCAAATACATTACTGTAGGAACTGTTCCGACCAATATATGATTTATTGTGTTTATTAAGCTTCTCATTGTTGCGTTGATGTTCGAGTGTCATGACAATAAGCTCTTCATTATGGAGGAAAAATCTCAGATGTTAGTAATACGTTATTTGAATATTAATGACTGCCTGGAATGAAAGGAAATCTCCTTCAATTATGACAGTCCTGTTCAAAGCAGACATGCGTTAGTTTGCTATACTGAGTTTTCACCAGTTTGTACAAGGTTCGTGAAAAATCGGCAGTAGCCTAGTCTAGTCACAGTAGTGTTGTTCTGTTAACTGTTTGCAGTGACATTGCTTAGCAAGTTATACTTATATCACAGAAATGGAAAAAAGTTTACGTTGATCAGTGGAATTCGAATCTTTACTTCACAACGCATGTGAAATACGAACGCACTAGACCACTAATTAATCCCTAGTCAGTGTGCAACAACGAACACAAGATTTGAAGTGAAAATTCGGAAAAGAATAAAATTTAAAATCTTTAAAATAATAGACATTTTGTCTATTCATACAATTCTCATATATAACAATAATCGATGTGATATTGGGGCTAGCGTAATCAAACCCACTACGCGTACAGTAACAATGGCCAGCTCATATCAAGTCAAAACTTAAAACAAAAGAAAGCTGTCACAACCAGGCAGCAAGCCTGCTTAGTACTAGCGTACTTCACGTCCTGAGTTAAAACCGATTTGTTTATAGTCTGGATTTGGAGAGGGCTAACCGACACTATTTTATCCACAAACATATCATACAAGGCGCATCTTTCTGATTCTGTGTCCTCCAACTTTGAGCACATTAACTACACACTGATAGTCAGGCAAGATATTTATACCAGTAGCATTTGAACGACTCTGACATGTAACAACTTGTGATTTGACCCAAAACCTCCAGCTCTAATTGCGAATGTCAAAGCGGTCAACCATCAGAGCAAAAAGATAACAATACGTCAGATAGGGAAGCACTCAGCTTAATCAGCCGAGCACAGAAAACATAAAAAACACACAAAACGATTATATTAAGTCAGACAGGAAAGGCATACAACAAGGAAACATGAAACACATACAAGGCACAATGCCCCACTTAACAAGCAAATATCCGCCCTAGTGAAAGCTGTCGAATAGTATAATAAATCATTACCAGCTGAATGACCCAGTTTCCACAGCAAAACGACTATAATGCCTAGTTTTAGCTGTCAGAAATCCTAAACTGAAGAAGCGCCCAACACACTTCCAACCAAGAAATTTAATCAGCCCTTGTCCTAGCTAAAAAGCTGAATAGAAAAATTTCAGCAAACGAAAGGCGGAATGCCTACGCTGAATGACCTAGTTACAACAGTCAAACTGCTGAACTACATAGTTTTAGCTGCCTTTAGCCCCAAAGGTTAAGTAGCAGTATCAAAACGTAGAAAGGCCCGGTTTCAGCAACAACAAATCTGAAAGCCCTAGCCGGATGACCTAGTTTCAATACGTAAAATGTCTCAGCTGAAAACCCCAGCCAAAACAAGTCGAGATATACCTAAGTGAACAACTCCGCCATAAGACCACAGAGGACACTCCATCCGGATGACCTTGTTTAAATAAATAAAATACTATAGTAAAAAGTAAAATGACGTATTGAACAAGTCGAAACATGACGTAATGAACAACTACGTTAAATGACCTCAGGGGACGCTAGGGCACAAGGAACTAAAACTTTCCACAATGCTCTTCTGAACCAGCCGAACACAGAAATTATAAAAAAAAACATAAAAAAACATAAAAGGCACAATGTCCAACTAAACAAGTTATGATCCCCCAATGTCCAAGCTGTCGAAATTATAAATGAACCAGTTTCAGCAATCAAAGAGCTGAATGACATAGTTGCCACAGGAAAAAGGGCTGAAATACCTAGTTTTAGCTGTCAGAAGTCCTACAAAAGTAGGGCAAAAAGTAATAAAAAAGTACAAGTCGCACAGTTCAGATGCACTCTATCTGGCTCTGACAATATTATGTTTGTTCATGGAAAATAATATTAATAGGAATAAAAATTTATAAATTACATTGTGTTGTAGGGAATTTTATATGGATTTTATAGTGAAAAAGACAAAAATCTAAACCGGAAGAGTCAGTTTAATCAAACTCTTAAGATAGTTATCTATATCTTCTCCAAAGAATCAAAAGCTTCCTAAACATCCACTCTAGGAAAGCGTTTTTCGATGCGTACATATTGCCCCATATTGACTACTGTTGTACAGTATGGGGAAACTGCAGTGGAGAACTGTTAGACAATGTTCCGAAGTTCCAAAAACGTGCAGCCAGAATTATTCTTGATAAGGTATGTGATGCACCATCTGCAGAATTATTTAAAGAATTAAAATGGATTACTTTCCCGGACAGAATTCCTTCCAAAAAGGCAATAATAATATACAAGTTACTAGATAATATTTGCCCAAAATACTTTCATTCGAAATTCACATTAAACCAAAACTACCAACACTCAGATCGCCAGCTTAGATCAATTGAAAATTGTGAACTTACAATTTCTAAACCACGGCTTAATTCTACCGCAAGTCCTTAACTTATTCAGGGCTAGTCATTTGAAATGTCATCTCAAAACAAAAACATATTTCAAAAACACTCAAACATTAAAAAAAAAACTCTTTACAGTGGATGTACTCTGGTCACATGATGTCACATTTACGTGTTTCAGAACATTACGCTATTAATTATATCTACAAATTACATTGTTGAATTTTGTATATCATAATTATTTTATCCATTTAAATTTGCATTGTTTTGTTTTGTTTTGTTTTGTTTTGTTATGCATCTTTATTATTGACTCCATGAGTTTGTCTGTTATGTTTTCGTTTGCTCATAAATGATTGTATATATCCTATGTTGATATGGACCATACATATTGAAAATTGGTCTAGAATCAAATATGTCATCCACTACAAATAAAGTCGTTATTAATATTATTAATGACTTAGTTTTAGCAATAAAAAGTTCAACGCCCGTCCGGATTACCAGTTTCAACAAGTCCAACGTTCCAGCCAGTGGCACGCCTGAATATGCCGAGCGCAACTGTAGAACGGCCCAGCTGCTATAAGCCAAATGCCCCCAAACGGATTGACCTACTATAAACAATTAGTAATCCCAGGTTAAATAGTCACGTTTAAGCACCAAAACGGACTTCTCAAACACGTATAAGCTGAATGCCCCCAGCCGAAGTTCCTATTTAGAACAATTAGTAATCCCAGGTTAAATTACAACGTTTCAACAGTAAAAAAGAATTATCAAAAACGTATAAGCCGAATGTCAAAGCCGATTGACCTACTTTAAACAATTAGTAATCTCCACGTTTCAACAGCAAAAGTATGTTGTTGACAGTAAGAAAGTTTTAATATTTCTATGTTGCTTACTTTAAAATTACTATCGACTTAACGCCGATTTTAAATTGTTCAAATATGTACAAGTATACATTTGTAAGTGTATCATTCATCATTTGTAAGCAGATCTTTTATTCAATATATCAGAACCTGAATACATATCACTCATCCAAATTAAGAGAAATCACCTGCTTAAACGGTATCAAATACGGCGCTCTATCGAACCTTACATCGAACTGTGACGTTCAAGAAATTGATTAAAGAGGGTCGAGGTTTAAAATATACGACGTTTATCATTAATCACTCCGCGCCCTGTCACTTGAAGAAAGTGAGAATGATGCCGTAAGACCTCAAATAAAACACATCGCCTGGAAATAAGTCCCGCTCATTAATAGTGGCACGCCACAGATATGCAAAAACACAATAAATATAAAATCAAATTCTCCCTGAGAAAAATCGGTAAAGTATAGTTTGATATATATATATGAGCCAGTCTCCAGGAAAACCTGCTATAATGACATTATGTACTTATTATTATGTAACAATGTTTATAAAAGCTCTAAATTAAGAAAAATACATATCTATTGATTCTACTTTAAGTCATTTACCCATATAGTACTATATCTTAGCTTTAAAATTTCTCATGAATTATATCGAAATCGCATACTTCGTTGCTATGGTGACCACTGCCGGAAATGTGCTCCGATTGAGAAAAACGAGGAGTTAGTCGTTTAAAACAGTAGTAGCCTTTCTCTAAATGCAAACACGTTTATTTATGTATTTTAAAAATTTAAACATAATTCTAGCACATGATACTACTTTGAACAATTTATGTCAAGAATTGATCATATGGTGTAATTATGAAATTCTTGTTACAGTGACGTCGAATAACGTTCTAATGACGTTTGCGACGTCACACAAAAAGCACCAAATAGAGACTCTACAAAAATAGCTGTAACTTTCTTAAAATTCAATATATTAACAAAAATGATTTTGCTTTATTAACAATCCTTTAAGTCCACGGAAAATCTCAAAATAAATATTTTTGTCAAAATAGCAGGTTTTCCTGGAGACTGGCTCATATATATATATTTTTGACAGCTAAAACTAGGCATTATAGTCGTTTTGCTGTGGATACTGGGTGATTCAGCTAGGGAATTTAGTCTTTTGGTTGCTGTAATTTATTATACTTTTGGACAGCTTGTATTTGGACGGATCTGTGCTTGTTTAGTTAGACATTGTACCTTGTATGTGTTTTATGTTTCCTGTGCTCGGTTGGTTCAGTTAGGCATTGTGCTTTGTGTGTTTTTAATGTTTTCTGTGCTCGGCTGTTTGATCGCTGCCTTCCCTGTCTGACTTGATATAATATTTTTGAAAGTAATTGTATGGTTTTGTGAGATGTCGTCGAGGACATTTCTTTTGTCGATGTAGACATCCTAGTGGCGTCATGGAATTCTACCAATAGATCGGCGGATTTCGCTTAACAAACACTAACTAAACATCTCTAAAAGTAATAGTCATAATACTGCTTTGAAAGCAAGCAAATGCAATTTGTGTGGATTGAAAGCATGATCTGATCAGAGGGACAATGTCTAACTAAACAAGCAAAGATCCGTCCAATTACAAGCTGTCGAAAAAGACTGAGAGAAAGACAGGACATGTCCGGCGCTACAGGAGTATGCCTAATTCTTATTTCGTATAGACAGTCTGGTTCGTGAATGTTCCCGGTGTATAACTTCGATTAGTAAAACAACTAACAAAATACAATGCGCTATACAGTAGCATTTTCCTCCACCAGTGTATTCTTCACCAGCATCTGGGAACTTGACTAACCACTGATGTATGAGGATATACAGTATATGCGCTTTGGGATTCATATTGAAGTAAAGCGTTGATACCTATTATTAACACACGGAATTTCGAGATTTAGCCTGTCACATAATTCCTCCGAGGGTTCTCTATCTTAATTGTATCTCGTGTTACGTATTCATGCCATTTTGCATGCTATTGCTTTGAGAACAGAAAATAAATTGCCTATTAGACTAAACATAAACAATAGTGTCTTCAAATCAGTGTTTGTTTCTTTTCGAAATATATCTTTACGAATTACACAAAATCCAGATGGACCAAGTGTTAAGTTAAGCAGACAATCATCTGGGAAGAATTTATAATGACACGTTGTCCTAGTCAATTTGCAAGGTAGTTGCAATATGCTATAACAAATGTAAAGAACGTACCCCCGGAGCAAATACTTAATAGTAATTAATTTGATATCATCATATAAAGGAATCACTAGTTATAAGAATATTCGGCACGCTACATTTAGCATACATTTGGTTAAATACCAATAGGTGGCATGCACATATTTATAGTATTTTCGGCTTCGTCTAAACGTGTGTACTGCAAAGTATCTGGGTAAAGGTGCTAAGAAGCTGTGTATCGGTGTTATACACCGGGCGCATTAAAGAACCAGGCTGTCTATTCGAAATAAGCGCTAGGCGTACTTCTGCAGCGCCGGACACGCCTGTATCTAATTACTCTCTCACTTCAAAGGCTTTCTCTCAGTCTGTCCCTCTGGTCAGATCAGTCTGTGTCTCCACAGAAAGTGGAAGCACCTGCGCCCTTGCTGCTTCAACATTATATGTAAAGTGACTTTGAACGTGTGTTCAAATGAGAAAGGCTCTATATAAATCTGTTTTATTTATTTTTTTAGTTTTAATTTTTTGTGTATAAGTATGTTAATGTATATATGTTGAGGCCCAAACGGATAATTGGGAAACCAAATGTGTAGCTTCGTTTAAATAAAGTATTTACATACTTCCTTAATTACTTAATGTATTACGTTCCGACAGACGCAATAAGAAATTAACAGCAACTAACTTTTAACAATTTATTAAATGAATAACATATAGTAGCAATAATATGAACTAGTAGCAGAACAAGACAAAGTTCAGTGTCGAACGTTCCTTTTATATAAAGTTCCCAAAATGTTTTTCAATGAACACAGAGAAATCCACAGAATATTTAATTAAATCCTCTCACTGTAAATTATATTTTCAAAGTAACACAAATGACAATTTTAAAGTGTAATATTGAAAAATCCTTCCTGTCTGTGCAAATTGTGCATATACGAGGGGCATTCTGAAAGTTCTGATAACTGAGTGATAATAATATTATCGGTTGGTCAGATTTTTTTAAAGTGGACATTGTCTGAAAAATCAATCTTTGAGCAAGACATTCATAGCAAATTTATTATTTTATCCCTGAGAATGTATATTTGTTTTGGTATTCAAACAATACATGGTTTGGGGTATTGACTGAAATATCTCTTGAATACGCGAGGGAATTGCATTGTATTAGCCCCATGTATATTCCAAAGCGCACTGTGGAAGTAACGTTGAGACTGATTGAAATAAATTTGATATTATTTGAAACATACATAACTGTACTTTCGAAAACAATTAAGATATTGAAAAAACATTGAGTTTTTAATTAAATAACACCAATATGTACAAACTAAATAGGAGACCATTTTACCACATATGCCATTTTCTTAATTCTAGACATACAATGCGTTTAAGGACCATCAGCAACTCTAAATAAATGTATTTATAAGTGTTATTTTGGGAGCACATTCTTGTGCTGTACCCATGATTTTAGAAAGTGGGTGGGGTAACGGGATACCGTTATAAATTTGATAAAAAGGTCCATACAACTTTTCTTTAGTTAAATTAAATGTACTAACTTCAAATTAAAAAAAGATATAATTATTTTTGTTTTGCGAAATGGTATTTTGAGGATATGACGTCATAATTCTAAAACACGTGTTTTGTGACACGTGGTCATATTGTTTAATCTGCTGTACAGATGGCATTATGAATATTTCAGAATTCGAATTTAGTGGCAATGAACATAGCATTTACATGTTTATGTACAAAATGGCCACACGTTTTATATTCTCATATAACACGTCCAGCAGAACAATGCAATAACACTTAAATTGCGTATTTCCGGTAAAATGGCTATTTTCACGAGCATTTGGGTCGTGGTCTTTTTCATCTTCATCCTAAGTCATTTGCACTGTCAGAACAGCAGTTTTCATTTGGCATAATATACGCATTTATATAATAAAATATATGTGTAAATTCCAAACAAATCTGATATAAATTATGGAAATTATTGATAATAATGTTATACCTTCCAAGGGCCAATATGACTCATTTTTGCGACAATTCAATGGGTCATATACCTACATGTACAATGGCTTATAGGTGAATTATAAATTCTCTGATATTAATATGATGATATGTTTTCGATGGACGACGGTTGTATCTTTCAGAAAATGTTCACTTTTAAATATTTTTACCAACCAATGAAAAGTTATCACACAGTTATTAGAACTTTCAGATTGCCCCTCGTATATATATAAATAGTACTTAAGAAAACTCTTGAAAGTTCCACAAATTACCACTAAGAGCGTTCTAGAATATTCAAGTAAACATACTGTCTATCAAAACCTGGAACCTTCCAGACCCTTCCATACCATTTCAAAATGTAACAAAAACTATCAAAAAAAAACAACATGTAAACTAGTTCAAGGTCATTTAAGTACATTAATACCAAACAATATTATAGACACACATAACAAATGTACAGGTGTACGAGGGGGTATCAAAAAGTTCGTGCACTGGGCCTGTCATATGTTTAGTTTTTGACTGATTTCCGAAAATAAATTCCTCGAATATAGGTATTTGGCGGTTACTATGGTAACTTAAATAATGCTCCGTGGCGCACTTTAAAATGATAATGGACTAGGCCTTCAATATATACTCATACTTCTGTGAATCATCCTCCGATTTGAAAGATTAAACCACCGACGTTAACAATAAGACCGTAGCATCAACCTCATGTATATATCATGGCGCTAGTTGCATGCTGGTGTGACGTCAAAAACATGTGGATTTTTGTAGCGTGACTTTAATCGCATTTTATGACGTCGTCGCACTTTTCAAAATCACGTTAAACTCTGACTATCGTAATGCATTTGCATTTTACTCATTACTCAGATATGCCCCAACACTGGGCTAAGATAAGATCATACCACTCAAGTATGTAGAAGTAAGACTGTCTTAGGATTTTTCCGGTTGAAATGGTATAAGACATGTAGCGATGAAAGAGTTAAATAGTGCGTATCGTTTAGGTAGACCTCTTGAGCAGTTTGATGAAAAAACTGGATTGGTCAAATATTTCATTAACTGTGACAGACACATATTTATACAGAAAACGCAGTAATTGGAGTTTTCCGGTAAGGTATAGGACATGCCAAACCAATATCTCGGAACTGTTTAAGGTTTCTGAGTGTTGGATCCGAGGACTTTAAAAAGATGAACAAACGCCGCGCCGGTATGACTTTCAAGTGGCGCCGGTATGATTTTCACGTGCATTTCTTTCAAACTTACAAAAACATAATTGCGATGTCTTAAAAAGAGACAAATATATGTACAACTGAAGTTAACACAAGGACGCTGTCGAGACTAAATCATGAATGAAAACATCCACATTTAGCATATAGCCCTGATTGTAATGCAATATTACTCAAAATTAAAAATGAACATTGAGGTGACCATTCTAGCGTACAGGTGCGTTATTGTCGACCGCACATCACATTATGGCTGAAATTTTAACATGCGAGTTCGCTGTTTTAACGACCAGAACAATGTAAACGTGTATTGAGTGTGCATGACCACACAAAGAATAACCCTTTGGGGATCGAAACGTGACAGATGAGTCGACGTTGGACGTCGTCGTGCCGTCCGAAAAGAGCGCCGGTGGCTGTCGGTCATATTTTAAATCGTTTAAATATTTTATTGATATTAGCATATAACCAACTTATTATTGGTTCCTTAATACAGAATTGTATATATTTTATGATGGCAGAACAAATTATTCAATGACACGAATATATGAGAATCCCATTGGAAACGCATCTTCATAAAGAGTATATTAAGTCAGACAGGGAAGGCAGCACTCAACTTAACCAAACCATGCATAATGCTCTCATCCATGAGACCAAAATATATAATAATATAAGTGTAATGCATTATGAAGACGAGGGAACGTATTGAGGTTATGTGTAAGAAAATAAAATTATCGTTCTGTAAGAAGCCAGAAAGACGGTAAGGGTTGTACATTATCGTATGAGTGAAATGTGGGAATAACACAATATCGTAATCATATCAATAATAAATATACAGCAACGCTCTAACACACTTTTAGTCAAATATATACATTCTAGCATTCAGTGCATATTGGTATTGTCCTATTGACAAATCAATTGTTCATTTATCAAGGTCTTTTATTGCTGATATTTTGCTCCTTGAGTACAAACTGTACCATTGAATCTATGAAACCGTTAACTCCTGTGGATGATGTAGTTTTGTGACTTGCCAACTTCTAGCTATAGACACAATATAACATGCTGTGCTGTTTCTTCAGCGTCAACTCAACTCTTATGCTTTCACAATATTGTTTGACGTGTTCCAATTCCTCTCATTCTACTGTGAGACTGATATGAAGTTACATCATAACACAATCCCCGTATGATGTTCCAATGACTGTTAAACGCATAGGTTAGATGATAGATAGAATACTATTGTATGATTCAACAGTGCAACACACCGTATGAGTATATGGTTTTACAATGAGAATAATGAACTATTCTTCTGTCTTAATTGCATCCGTCTCTAACTGTAATTACATCTGTCCACTGGTTGTAGACATAGGCACTGTTATCTCTGATTAAATCAAACACTTTAATAATACCCAGTTAATACAGAATGGAGATAGTGGCGCTACCATAACTCAACTGTTTAAAGGATGTCCCTGAACAGACACGGCAACTAATGTATGATAAATAAGCATAAACATGTAAAAGTATCTGAATACAAATCCTCGCTGATAGGATATGAAACTAGTGTCGATTTTAAGAATACACGATCAACTCATTTTTCCGTGAGGTTTTACATTCGACGAACTTTTTTTAAGTACAAGCGGTTTTGAACTCGTAGATTACGATTTAAGGGTAAATAGAGGAACCGCTATATACGTATTTCTCAGATGGTTAACCTTCGGGGTTTAAGTTCATGGTTCAATTCATGGAAAATCGATACTCATAAGTAATAATGATTGTATACGCAATTTGGTTAAATATAAGCCATGAACCATACAGATGATGTAGGGTATGAACAAAATGAAATAACAAGGTCTGGGTCTGTAAATACATCTGACCTACCATGAAATCTTGGCCACTGTGCCTTTTTGCGAAACTATGGTCATTTTGCATGTGCGCTTCTGCAATTTTGCAGTCCAGCATAAGGCTGTTTCGTTAAATTGTAAAATTGCATGAACACTGTTCATCATGTACATCTGTTGTCGATTATCCTTGTGGTGTGCGTCGTCCGTTTTGCATTATTTTGTCTCCTGTCTCTTGCTCCTGATTGGATTGACTGACTGAAGCGGCAGGCTTTCGAATTTGGATGTCGTGTTTATGTAGTTGTTCAGTTTTGCGCTAGACACTGGCTGTGGCTTTTTTGCTTCCATACGTCCATTTGTGTGCCTTACGTGCCCATATGTTGCTGTTGGGTGCTCTATCTGCCCTTAGTAACGTAAAAGGTATTTCTATATAAATTAATTGAAAATGGTGCTAGGTTTAATGGTTAGATCAAATACTATTACCGTCTTCAATAATACTTTTCAGACTTAACTTATCCATCAAATATCATAAATTTTTAGAATTCGTCATTTTCTACCCAACACTTTTTTTCGGATCTAGTCACTTTCTTCAAATTCATATTTTGTCCCTAACAAATTCGTTCGCGATATTCGTACATATCTGGTTTATTCATAAATCTTATATGCTGTCGTATGGTTGTGGAATTAGGATTTTGCTGAAGCATTTTAGTTGCATTATTGTTTTATTCTTGTGCCCAATTATCCCATATCCATTTACGAATTTTCTTTTTTCTGGGTACCATCAAAATGATTTCTGCGGCTGCAGGTTTTTATCATAAGTAGTGAACTTAAACGTTTTAGTCTGGGCCAGGTAGACTTGAACCTGGATTTTTGGTATATAGTTTTTTTCTCTTTTGATTATGATCTAGCATATATCACTGTATAAAAGCAGGTGGGTGCATCGGGATTACCATTGGGCAACTTTTTTTATTGTTGGCATAAAATGCCTGGAATATAACACATTCTAAAGGTTAACACTCATCATTTATAATCACTATATCATATAGACATGTTTATTTCTCTTACAAATAGATAAACAAGGATATAAAGTATATGTTTGCAACAAATTAATGACTGTAGTCTATGTTTCTCTTACTAGCTGTGGTATTATACGTTACCAATGGGTATTTGGTAACAAGGCGTATTTGTATTTTCGCATTACTAATCTGTTTTACTGTTTTAAATATACTACTTTATAGCATATTGGTACATGATCACGTTTTGAACATCACTATGATAAAAGAAATCTCCGTTGCTACCCTTGAAATTTTCATAAAAACAACCCAAATACAAATGACACAGCTATTTGTTGTAATCTGAAGCACTTTATGTTATTTCCAAAAGGAGAAAGCACAAAGAACTAATTTTGGCAAGCAATTATGAATCATCTGATACATTCGTACTGAAATGTAACGTCCGTTACTGTAATTGTCATTCCTATAGTTATAATGAACTTCACACATGTCATGTTTGTCTGTAAATTTCTTTTCTGTACATATTGCACTTCATTCATTATATGGTTACTACTTGAACAATGGTGTTGCATCGTTTTTTTCATATCACAGTCAATACCACCATAGCAAGCACAGCAAATGCGAGCAGTGGTCCATAAATAGCAAATATACATAACTTATGTTCTGATTACTTCATTCGTAATTGCATGTTAAATATGTAGGTACATGTACATGTTTTTTTCAAATTTACTGATCGTGATTATTGTTATTGTCAAAGGTTTGAACCAGACAAACCAATATCACTTCCCAACGTTCGTGGATTCATAACGTCAATTGCGTAGGTGTGGGTTTCAGATATATAAAGGTACACTAATAAGGCACGATTTTATGGGTTTTTTTAAATCAAAATTTTGTTGAAAATTGAATTTCAGATTTTCATATCCTTAATTCTCATTCTTTTTATGTTGAACATTTAGTTTCAGTTTTGCTATTTGTTATTAAAATGTGTATAGTAAAGATGGTAACGGAAGTTTGGTTATAACTGAGCGTTTTTGTCTCGGTGATGTACTCCCGATGGAAATTAATTTGGGTCCTAATTTTCTGCAAAAACTCCTTGGCATCCTTGGTAAGTATGCCTTGAGATAGTGTGAGCTTTTAAAAAGATGTATGCATATGTACATGGTTTAGATTAAAATTAACACCACTATTGTTGGCAGGAATGTGTGTAACTTTGAAGATGGTACGTTTGTTCTACCAACCTATATTTATAACCAAAACATTGTGATGGAATTCAGACATTGACTCAATAAATTTAGCCATACCAGCCCAAACGCATTTGATACTTTCCTCAATTTCAGTATCTGGCTCTCCAATACATTAATGGCATAGACTTGCATTTCTCCACTTCAAACAATGTTTATTTACCAATACCAAAATTGTAACTTGGCAACGGTAAATGAACGTGCATGAGTCCGCCACAAGTCAAATATTTACCATTGAATGTTTCAACTCGATGTTTAATGTCAATTAAATAACATTCTACAAGTTCCGACCCACCCAACACGGATTTAGATGCAGTTATGTTCTCCAAAGTATGTGTTAGTGATATAAATATTAGTATGATGTGCAGGTGTAATCTATCTAAACTAACTTGTGCAATGCTATGGGCTTGTCGGTGTTTGTTTTCTGTTAGAATGAGACTGTGGCAGTAATGAGAACATTTTATATGAATGCTTTCCATATTAAACAATGTTTGAGAAACATATCACATTTATTGTTTCAAAATTAAATAATTATACATTATTTGTTATTAAAATGTGTTTAGTAATGATGTAACGGAGGTTTTGTTATAACTGTGCATTTTTGCCGTTGGAAATTAATTAGCTTTGGGTACCAGGAACATATTCCTCGTGGTCTAGGGAAAGCTTCGGGGGAAGTCATGAGACAATTTGTGATATCGAGAGGAATCATGATGAATTTCGGGGGTGGTGGTATCAGAAGGCATCGGAAGTACTCCTGATGTATTCCTGACGTTATGTGCCTGTCCTACTGCCTCGGTGATGTACTCCTGATGGTAAGTAGGAGCTTCTGAAGGCGTTAGTAACAGATTCCCCGAGGAATCCCAGAGACAACCGGAGTCTCGGGGAGTGATCGAAGATGCTTCGTTAAAGTGTCAGGAACCTTCGGGGATATTAAATTTTTTGCGAACATTCGGCGATATTTCGGTGACACATCAGCGGTCTCGGAATTTAGTCCTCGAATATTCGCTGATACTTATCAGGGATGATTATGAGGTGGTAGATTTGGTACTGACTAGGAGAACTCCTGATGTGTTCCCGATGGTGTACGTCGGTCCCATTGACTCAGGGATGATATTTAGGAACTTTAGGGAAGTTTGTTCAAAAACATTGCTGATGAGGAATTCTTTGGTTGGACATAGGCTTAAACACGTAAAATGTATTCAAGGATTATACAAAACACAAAGATAAGTTGTAATAGTCAAACATACCTTTACGAGAAAATTCAAACCTAGCTAACCAAATTAAATTTGGTAACGAAAATTAGCGAAACTAGTAAGAAAAACGAAGATTACATCAATGTTTGGCAAACATGAACTAAACATAAAAATTACATCCAATTGCTTTGTATAATAAATAGTATATGTGTTCTTGTTATGGAGGTATTGACTGTGATAGGGAGAAGTCAAAGTCAGTATTCATGTTGTAACCGTTCATTGAATATAGTGCAACATGAAGAGAATACTTATTACAGCAACGGATATAACAAATCAGTAAAATGTATTAGAATGTATTAGATTATTCTTAATTGCTTGAGTTATGTATGGTTTTGGTTTTGGAAAATAACATTATTGTAAAAGAATACAACACAATTATTTGTGTCTTTTCGTATTTGGTTGTTTTAAAGAAAGTTTAAGATTGGTGACGGAGGTTTCTTTTATTATGGTGATGTTCAAAACGTGATCATGTAGCAATATGTATATATAAAAGATAATAAGATACATTTTTGTAGTGAAACAGATTAGTAATTAAAATACCAATTTGCCTTTCAACCAATTTTACACTGGTAACGTAAAATTCAATAGCTATTAAGAGAAAGATAGGCTACAGTAATTAATTTGTTGCAAACAAGTATATTATATCCTTTTCTATCTATTTGTACAAGAAATAAACTTAAATATATGATAGTGATTATAAATGATGAGTTTTTACCTTTAGAATGTGTTATATTTCAGGCATTTTATGCCGTTTGATCATTAGATCAATAAATGTCAATAAAAAAGTTGCCCAAGGGTAATCCCGATGCACCCACATGATTTTATAAAGTGAATATGTGCTAAATCATAATCAAAAGAGAAAAAAACTATATACCTCAAAGCACGGTTCATCAAAAAATTGCCATATATAGTCCAGACTCTTTCCATCAAAAATCATTTGTGCGGCTGTACGGTTTAAGACATGAACTTTCGTGTTGTTTTTTTCAGCTGAAAATTGGCCTTTCTGCTTTTTGACAGCTGAAACTTCAACTTTTAGCGGTTTCTGTTCATTTTCTCAATCAGCCGTATTCGTCATTGTGCCGCGAGATTATGTCTGTGTTATTTCTGTTATTTCTGTTTTTTCTGTGTTAGGCTGTTTCAGTTGAGTGCTACCTTTCCTTCCGATTTTTTCATTATCTTGATGCACAAAACGGGCACAGGTTTCTCAATGTCAAATTTGAGATATAGCCTTCTCTATAAAACTAACAAACCAAACGTTGATGTAAATTATGAAATAGGAAGAATGAATCCGTTGCACTACATATAATTTAAGTTTAATGTCCAACCATCATTTCTTCGTAAAATGGTTTGATCTATTCGAGCTACCCGACGAATACGGTAATAAGTAACACAATCGATGCAATTGGTCTACTTGTTTAGCCTTGTCCCAAATACCAATTTATCATCGTAAATATTCATTCATATATCTATTACTGAGTTACCACTTGGTCTGTAAACTAGAATACATGATGATTGTCTCATATAACATATAATGATTATCTGTTCTTATCGCTTCCCGTTTTACCTTTTACGATGACAATGATTTTCCTACTATAAACGATGTCTCTGTATTATAGGTATATGTTGTCATTGTTTGGCATCATTGTCAGTAGACTGTCTTGTGTCTAGTATTTCCAATTGGTCGCGTTGACTTCCCTGATGATTTATGCGCATATTATCAGAATTTCTCAGTAGTTCTGTATTTATTCCAATTCAAAGTTGCCGATAGACAAAAATGCTACGAAAAGACAGGTGTTGTACGGTTTCCTAACAATGTATTTTCTAGCCGACTCTTACCAGAAAATATCTCATTATTTCATTATACTGGAAACTTTTACCTGAAGGCGTTCATTTTCTTCTCGTACACATTGCTTTTCATCATAGTCCTGAACATTATTTTATAATTTCTGTTGTGTCGGATTTTCACATGTGAGTATTGTATTTAATCCACTTTAACAGCCAATCGGATACTCCCTGTTATTTAGTTTTCGTTGAATAGCATACTGGGGGAAGGTATACTACTTTTCGTATGTCCTTTTATTGTTTCTTCACGGGTATTTTAGTCCAAACAATGATAGGTTTTTATAGTACATTGATGTTTGCTATTCAATAGCTCTGCAAATATCAAAATATTCGGGTGTTTCCAATAATAATTTTTGATGTAAACTTTTCTTAAATCCTTATATACTGGACATTCTAAAACAAAATGAAATTCATCTTCTAAAGTGCTACAACATTTACATTTACGTTCATTAAATGGTACTTTAGCTGGCTTATGCCAACGTCCAGATTCAACTTCTAATTTATGCGCCGAGACCCTTAATCGTGTGAGACATGTTCTTAATTTATAAGTAGTAATAATATCTAAGTACGGTTGAAAACGAAAGTCTGCTAATAAGTTATATGTTTTTGCTCTTGATGAATTTTGAAGTTCACTGTTCCAATTTTGAATAAAGATGTCTCTAACTCTGGTTTTAAATATTCCCAAAAATAAGTTCACATTCCCTACACCTTGAAATTGCCATACGTAGTTAAAACCTAAAGATTCTAACAAAAATTTTACAGAATTTGCCCAAGATTTCTTTTGAGGCCATATTTCTAAATCATTTATCATCATATTATATGCATACTT
The DNA here is from genome assembly GCA_947247005.1 of Spisula solida. Lineage (NCBI taxonomy): Eukaryota > Metazoa > Mollusca > Bivalvia > Venerida > Mactridae > Spisula > Spisula solida. The sequence goes on along the minus strand of OX365944.1, from coordinate 67,613,428 downwards.
TACATATTTACAATCATCACATTGTAGTATTTTAAACCAGTATTTAATAACACTAACCAATCTCCTATTTATCAAGGTTGTTCTACCAAGTTCCCCGTATATAAAATTATTTTGAGTTTCTATTCTAACGCCCAATATTTGTTTACAGAATTGTAAATGTATTCTTTCAATAATGTCAGTGTTGTTGAAACCCCAAATTTCACTTTCGTAACTTAGAATTGGATTAATAAGTTTATCAAACAAGTAGAAATATTGACTAATTGCAACCTTAGGAAATTGTACTAAATATATATATGTATATTGAAACATATGTTCGAATTGATATTTTTGACGTAGGTCCATGGTTTAATAGTTTTGACTCTTTGACGTATTAGGAACTAATAACATATTCTATCAGACGACCACTTGCAAGAATTTCAAACGTTGAATACATTCACTACTCTAGGTAGGCCTAAGATGGCCCTAATCCTCAACATAAATGTCTAGTTGACAAAGGATCTGTTCTGGAGACGCTCGATTTAGTACAAAACAGTAAGTTTACGTGTCAGATAGCAATTCGTTGGAGAAGACAATTCACATCTAACATGTATTTATATTCATAGTCTAGTATGTGTTTTTCGTATCTCGTTGTTGTATGACAATGCTCCAGCACGTAGGTCTGTGATTGTAACACCATTCATGCAAGATAACATTATTTTGGAAGCGTCCCGCATGTTCATATGTTCCAGCAGTAAACCTGCTGATAGTGTTGTTACTGTATAAAACAGTCAATGTCGCATCGAAGAAGAATTTATTGCTTATTCTGGGTTCATGCAGTGAAGAATAAAAGAAAATTCATATTCTGACTAGTCTAGTACATTATAAAATAAAGCTTGACCATAAATAAACTTACAAAGTGTACGCCATTTCCCAATGACATCATCCAAGGTGTTTTCTGACTATTCATGTGGTACCACTGTTTCACAACAACAAATAATTGTTGATCATTACACTATTGTTACATGTTTTATTGCGATAGAACTTCAATCTCACGTCAATGTTGGCTTGTTATGATTACTGCTCTGTAACAGTGTAATGGAAATGTAAATTTATGCCAGGCACACTTTAGCCAAGGCATTATGACATGTGTAGTTCAAAGGTTTCCAATGTTAAGTATAGTACACATGTTTATACATGTATAACTGTATTACGTCTTTGCCGGTGAAATGTTTTTTATGGTCTCGATCTAATTTTACACTGGCTCAGTACACAACAGGTCAAGTATATTATGTTGTTGTCATTTATCCCACTAATGAACTGATTAAACACGCTACACCTATGTATTGTCTCCGTTATTTCATCCTATATAACAAATGTGTGGAAGGAACTGTTTCAGTTAGATTCTTTATTTTATCATTATAAGTGTAATGAATATATCTTGGTCATTCACAGAACAATTTCGATGATCTGATCACTATGTCAACAGGTAGATAGTTTGTACATTGCAAGAAAATTACCACATATCGTCATTTATAAGTTGGTTGGTGGTAGCCTGTTCCGCCCTCAGGATGTGCAACAGCCCTGTATGTTTTAATGACGTTCGAATACGTTAGGTTTTATATTTTCTATGTAAAAAGCAAGAAAATTAGGCAAGAACCAACCAGCATGCCATGTTGTAGGAGGTATGACTATGACACCTTGTTAGGCCTACAGTTGATTTATAAGTCAGTCTCTGTCAAAAACTAGCTTAAAAAACACCACAGTTATTCTACAAAACAGTTATTTATTTGCAATAATTTTAATCGGTGACAATGACCCTGTTACCTACTTTTTTATCTGGCACATGCCCCTAAAAGTCACACAATGTGCAATAATTGTATGAAACGTTTCAATCGAGCATCAGTGGAGTATTTAAGGACTTGGTGTAATTAAGTTATTTTAGCAAATAAAACTAGACAACATTGGCGTTTTGAAGAATGGGAAAACAGCAACCCACTGCAAGAATCGTATCTAATTTACAATAAATATGTTATGCATTATTATGTAGCGACCTAGCCATCTAAAATATGACATGTTTGGCCCAACAATTATTGGTAGTAATTTATATAGGCCAGTCTTCGACTCTGTGCGTGCCTCCCCAATGTTTTTCAAATCTCTGCCATGTGTCAACTCTGCCAGCACTGCTCTTAACAAAACAGTTATCATGTGTCAACCAGATCCCCCCACTCTCTACGAGGGACGTTCATAAATAAACAGGACTACGCACTCGTGATTTAATTTTTCCGCATCCGAACTCCTGTCCGTGTTTATTCACCAACAATATACGCGAACAGATTTTTATTTCTTAAATCTAACACGATTTGCGGATTAATCCATATACACAAAGAGCAAACCATGGCATTTATTATTACCGCAATAAAATATGCTTGTCAAATTGGCTGTTACTATTTACTCCCCGTATCACGTGACCTATTTATGAATGAATGAACGTAAACTTTATAGTAAAAAATTCACCGAGTCACGAGTTGCACGAGTATGCAGTGTTACAGCTATGACGCATCTATTTTTAGAAACTCCAATATACTAAGTTTTTTTTAAAAACTTCTGATAATCAATTCATTTATATTTTTCATTTCATTTGTTTCAATGTTTAAAATGTGTTATTTCCTTCAGAAAATTACAAAGACCGTTTTCATTTACGAGGGAGGTAATTGTACCAGCTTATAAGCCACTCAATTGCAGCGTGAAACTATGTTCAATCTCAAATGGGTAAAAATGGAATGCGCGCAGTTAAGTAGTACCGTATATTATCGTATTTAGAATCGAAATAAAAACTCTGTTCTTGTATTTTGTCGATGAATAAAACACGGGCACTCATTCGGATGCGGAAAATATAATCACGAGTGCGTAGATTTAATTTTTCCGCATCCGAACTCCTGCCCGTGTTTTATTCACCGACAAAATATGCGAACAGATTTTTATTTCTTAAACAATATTTAATTATTTATATAATATTTAAAACTGCACCCGTTCTGTTTATGTTTGAATGTCCCTCGTACTTAACTCTGATATCGTACTACCAATAACTCTTCAGTAATTGGTAGACAACACATGTGTACACCAAGTTGAACATCTCTAACGCCGTTTTACATCAATAACTGTGTTAACTAATACACCAGGCGTCTCAAAATGAGAAATTTAATACTATAATGTAAACAATTAAATATACAATTAATTAATAGGAGAAAACAACATGATATCGTTATGGTTACATGATCACAAGTTGATATTATATTTGCCAAGCTGCGACCACTTTATTAATAGCATCTTACATAATATACCACAACTATCACGACGATACAAAGTTATCTGTCTGCCATGAAGTGAAATTTCGTGTGAATCCGATATCAATGATCATGTCGTCATTTTTTCAATACACCACCTACTGACGTTTCTATTAACCATTGCATAGAACATTGTGTTATGTGGTTCGTAAAATTCATGAAGCAATTTTAATGTGAAATTATCAGCATACGAATGGTGTCTTCCCTTTGTGCTCCTAAAACACCTGTAACGTGGCGATTTGTTCTGTTTCACAATACACGGAAATCCTTTAGTTGCATTCCAATAAATTGATTCGTCGGTAATTTTTCTTTCTAGTCCCAAAAAATCTTGAACACGATTAAGTTCATGTATTGGGTCCCGTATGAGATGCTCTCCATCAACTATATGGACATTGTCTGCTTGAAAATAGTAAAGCCAACGACGTAAATGAAATGCATAAAGGCCAATGTTGATGGCCGACCATTTAGCATTCACGTTACCATTTCTACGTATAGCCTTGACCCTAAACGTCACAGACGCATTGTATTCTCCTTTGCTGACAGCTTGCGTGAAATCTGAAATCGCTCTAGTGACTGGGTCCCTTACTACCAGTATTAATTTAGTAGAATTCGACATCCGGTATATTCTCTCTGGGACTTCCGGTGTAACGAAATATCTTGGTGTCTTCTCAATGGTGAGCTGGCCTTCGAGTGATTTTGGCATTTTTTGCCTGCAAGAAAAACATAGATATTAAGGATTAATGACGATATAATGTAGTATCAAATTGGTATATAGACAGTGTCACTGATGCGAGAGATTATGAAATAAATTCATACTGGGTATATAGCATGGGACATTACGACCGTATCACTGTAAATCGCTACTAGTGACCATCCCAAAAGTAAATCTATAGTTTGTTTTGCAGAGTCTTGAACAGGCAGGGACATGTAAGATGTAACGTTAGTGACATGCATAGTGCTAGGTGAATCAATAAAATTTGGATGTGACTTATATATAGAGCAAGCATAATTATGACAGTTTGTGTGTATTAAACGCTGGTCCGATAACAACTTAATCACGTTATTCAGAATAAATTAACATTATCCAGCGAGCTGATCGTCACACTACAGTATCATTACAAGATATTATATGATGTTATTAAAGCGGTATCTTGAGTAACGGTAATGGTAAAGGATCGCGAAGCAAGCACATGTTGTGTACTGATATAATTCCTTGGGGTTACGCCCTTTTTGAACCACAAATTACGGAAGAAGAAACGCTTATAGAGCACAAGGCAATATACATTGTCACGGTAAAACAAAATCTTGCGCAGGACTAATCCATAGCTAATGATACGGTAGAACAAAACCTTGTGGAGGTCAAGTCCATACCTAATGTTACGGTAGAACAAAACCTTGTGGAAGACAAGTCCATACCCAATTTCACGGTAAAACAGAACCATGTGGAAGACAAGTCCATACACAGTGTCATAATTGACCCAAAGCTCGTAGAGGACAAGACCATACCGAATTGCATGGTAGAACAATGACAGAAATAACCGCTTGTTTGGCATGACCATAGCTACATGTGTAATGTTACCATAGAACAAAAGCTAATGGTTGTAAAATGCCCACTATTATTTAGTACCAAAGCCGTTATCTGTCAACGAACGATGCATGATTGTGTTTATCAAATAATGTAGAAAGTAACGGGATACGGTTTATTAATGCACTGAAACTTGGGTACATGTTTATCGTATGTTACCGTATTTACGCTGATGTATCTAGATGTTTACCGTGGGTACGTAAGAACCGCGATTCATCGACTTAGCCTAGATAAGCGGACAAGATCCCGAAACAAGAGTTTAATATGAAATGCACCGTTCTTTCAAATTCAGAACTCAATGTAGTTAATTGCAAAACATTTTCTTTTCAACATATTCAATTAAATTCAGCAGCTGTTTATCGCCAACTTGTTTAATTTTAATTTTTGTACTTTCCGTATACGTGTGTATAATGTTTATTTATTTAGTGCAGCAACTACTTGTTTCGTGTAATACTGTATATATATGGAATTCTATAGCTGGCAATTTGGGTTTTTCATATTACCCGGCCTACATATATGTCGTAAAGTTGCATTAATACCTTCAGGAGCAATAATACGGTATGTGTCATAAAGTATGTCATTTATTTAACATTTCTCAGTTATGACAGTAATTAGTCTCCTTATTCAAGATTACGTTCGGTTTTATTTTGTTTCTCATTACACGTGTGTAAAATTGTTAGTTCATCTGCCTCTGAGGCGCCTGTGTATATATGTACTTAAATTGCGTGTACCAGATTTAACGACCAATTCTCCTAGCGTATGATAATGAATTGGAAAGTTTTAACTTGCAACATTGCTCAAAGACCCACATGTCGGTACAGCATGTTATAAATAACCTCCTCAAGGGGTATACATGTTGTTGTCACAGTTTTAGAGGACGATTAAATGTAAATGTCATTGAATATTTGTTTTTTTTGCATAACGTCAGTTACACATCGGTATTTCTACCGATGCATCCCGCTAGGCCCCTTATTATATAAGTATAAGAGAATTTTCGAAGATTAAATCACGAGGCCGCAAATGTGTCGCACAAACATCACTGAACATTCGCCAAACAATTATATACCCGCGAAGGTTCCTGACATTTCAGTAAAACATCGCTGACGAGTGGACGAAACCTCTGGGATGATTCGAGAAGCATCCAATATCGTTCCCTGAGGCTCTGTGAGGCTTAGGGGATGCCTGCTTGGGACGATTTAAGATTCCGCCAAGTTTCTCCGAGACATTGGAAAACACCCATATGACGTCGGGGGAGCTCCTGATTTCCATCGGCAGTATATCCCCGAGGGAGTTGGACCAACGCTTTAAAAGGATAACATTAAGTCGGACAAAGAAGGCATTACTCAACTGATCCAGCCGAGCGCAGAAAACATAAAATCATACAAGGCACACTGCCCAAAACATAACCGAACGAAAAGTGTCAACTGTCAAAAAGCTGAATGAACTAGTTCCAGCAATCAAAAAGCTGGATGCCAAAAATGAATGACATATTTTCAACAGTAAAACTGATGAAATATGAAATACCTAGTTTTAGCTGTCTGAAGTCCTAAAAAGTTCAAGAAAAACAGTTATACCAAGCTGAATTCCATGGTTTCAGCTGAATGACCTAGTATCGGCAATAAAAGGCTTAAAGTCCCAGCCGAAAGACGTACTTTCAACAAGTTAAATGCTTTAGCAAAATTGAACAGCCTCAACAAGCCAAGTGCCTCAGCTCAAATAACTAGCTCCTATAGGCTGAATGCTTCAAGCCGAATGACCCACTTTAAAATTTGAATGCCCAAGCTGGATTACAAAGTTTCAACAGCAGAAAGGCCTAAACACATAGTTTTAGCTGTCTGAAGTTTTATAAAGTTAAGAAAGACCGTTAATGGTAAACTCCTGCAGTCGCATAAATAATTTATTGATGGTATTAAACAAAACCAATAGAAATACTACGATAGCAAATGAAAGGGTGCTAGGAAATGACTAGCAACCAAAAAACTTCATCCATAACTCTACAGCTGCATATCAACTTATGAACGAACCGGATAGGTACGGATAACGCGAACTAATCAGATAGGGGACACTACTGAATGCGAGACAAGAAACCTAGCTCCAATAGAATTGACCCCTTAGACAATGACGAACACTGAGAAATCATGACATTTTGTTGATTATTTCAGATCGGAAAACTCCACAGTAAACAATATTGGAGCTAAAAATAAAATCAAACACCATATTTTGATAATTAAAACAAAAAGACGAAACTACGGACAGAAGCAACACCCAATAAAAACAGCAGGACATGAAAGGACATATATAAACAATCAGGCACAAACAATGCCCAAGGTAACTCTCAAATGCGCAGTCGATAACTGGTAATGAACATTTTAGAACATCTATCATATTTAACATACTTTGAACTCTTCGACTACTCTCTGTTCCCATGTTTGATATAAATCCATAATGGGAGAATTTATGTTTAATGGAGAAGCTCTAAAATCGACCATTTGCTAGTACATGAGAGTTAAGCCTTTTTGGGAATGTCACAAATGCTTTTAAAAGTGGATAAAAAGGAAAGTGTGCCCGAACTTAAAATGAAAATACAATATAGTTTAAGGGAATGCATTGGTTGAAAGCGTAAAATATTCAGTTAATAAATAAGTCCAAGATTAGTTGCATTATTTATGAAACACCCCACTTTCATAATAACTCAACTTTCATCTCTCCATATAGCATGTCTAAGACTTGTCATTGGCTCAATGAAAACCTCTGTGTGGGAAGACATAGTCTTCAGTGTAATAAATTAATCCCTACATCAGCAGAATCAGACAGTCTAAGCTCTCCTTTGCCTCATTCTAGTGGTGTATGGTTTAATAACCCCGTCATGTTCGGGAGGACATCAGTGCATTGTCGATCAAACTTTATAAATCTACATCCATTGCAAAAAGATAGTAACAAGAGATGTTTGTAAAACACGCACGCCCCAATGGCAGCCCAATAGTTAGAAATAGTGAAGGTCGCAGTGACATTGCCCTTTGACCTACTGACCTCAAAATCAATAAGGGTCATCTACCGACCCCTATGTAAAGTTTGAAGATCCTAGGTCAAAGCATTCTTGAGTTATCTAACGGACACCATTTAAATAGTCAGAAATGGTAACGGTAACAGTGACCTTGACCTTTGACCTACTGATCTCAAAACTAATAGGGATCATCTATTGCAGGCAGGCAATATAAAGATAGGGGGCATATGATTCGGGTAAGGAAGTACACAGACCACAAACATACGTGACAATAATTAATCGGACAATACAAACCATGTCAACAAAGACCACTTTCGATTAAAAAACGCGACTTCAAAATAACAAATTTTATCTTAGATCATTTACAGGTGCTGCCTCGCGTTTTGGTTTATTTCAAAAGTAAAATAAAGCTGTCAACTACTTGTTTAATTTTGGTATACATGTAGTTGCCTGTTTATGCCATAAACAACCACACTGACATTTAAAATAACTTGCGAAACATCGGCATTTTGTAGTTATTTAGTAATTTTGCATTCAAAATTCCATAGGGTATTAATACCCTATAGAATTAACACCACTATTACATGATGAAAACGAACTGTAAAACGATCCAAATGCCTCAGACTTATGTTTACGCTGTATTTTGTAGATATTACAGTTCGATCACGTGAGAATAATTAATTCACAATGCACATTGAATTGAAACTTTTAAATTGCTGAATTGCTATAAATATGTCACAAAGCAACCGTCAGTAGCTTTCTATTACATAAATACTTGGTTAGATAGGAAAATTACGTCACACAGAATTTTTAGCCCGATCTGTGAGGCAGCACATTTGTTGATATTAAACCTGTTATGTTGAGAGCAAAGACCCCTTTTTGCTATAGACATATATGGTCTTTATCAATAGGTTTGACTGTATATTGCTGCGTTATATTACTAAAAGATTATATTAAGTCAGACAGGGAAGGCAGCACTCAACTTAACCAGCCGAGCACAGAAAACATTAAAAACACACAAAGCACAATGCCCAACTAAACAAGCGCAGATCCGCCCAAGTCCAAGCTGTCGAAAAGTATAATAAATTATAACTAGCTGAATGACCCAGTAGAAAAGATTCAGCAAACAAAAGGCGGAATGCCTACGCTGAATGACCTAGTTACAACAGTAAACTGCTGAACTACATAGTTTTAGCAGCCTTTAGTCTCAAAAGTTAAATAACAGAATAAAAACGTTGAAAGGCCCGTATAGTCGTATGACCTACTTTCAATTAGTAAAATGACGTAATTGAACAAATCGAGATATGACGTAATGAACAAGTCATTAAGAATTGCAACATTCTTTACCATTCAGTTAATCAAAAGGGGATATGGTGCAATTAAGCATACATATCAGCGAGTAGGAATAGATAAATCCTTAAAGTCTTTAATGAGTACCGATTTTATATTTACATTGGAACATGGCTTAAGGTAAACTGGTGAGATGTCTTTTATGAGAGCGAATATGTATAGCAAATAGACAAGTCACATTCGCCATAGAGTGATTTGCATGATCCCCAAAGGTAACACAACTGTGTACGTACATGTAAGTTGATTTAAAAATACAAATGAAATGGACACTGTTTAATTTTAACAGAATGACAACAAATAAAATGGTCACATTTAACAGGAAATTAATTTATTTCCTTAATGCGTTCATTATGTAGTGGCCATGCTGTTATATTTCTATGAAATTTATTATAACAAAATGAAAACGTGCTGCATTTCTATTTCCTTTGAGTATTGTTGTACTCAGTTATTCCTTGAAACTTGTGTTACAATGAAACGAAATTGTTGTCTCTAAACTATATGACAAAAACGAAGCAAATGAGTACATAACGTAAATGGCAGATGAATTAAAGCAGTGTGGTTTGAATGTTGTCCAGGCGCTACATTTCTCCCTCTAGAGCTTATTACTCTTACTTATAACCAACACCTAACCATTTTACCATTCTGTAATACTGTGTTAAGCAATTGTTTAAGCTCATACAAATTATACGAGGTTTTGCCGATTGGAACTGCCTAATAACTGCTTGTAAACTACCATCGGAGTAGTTAAGATTTAATATAATGTACTTTGAGGAAATAACACGAGCAAGTTATTACGTTCAGCTAAAACAAAAAGTAATGTTTTTACAATATAAAGGTGTGTTCAAGCTATCGTTTAAGCAAATACAATTATTTTTCATGAGCAAACCGAACCTTAAGCAGCCAATCACGAAATGCATCAAATGGTGACTTTTAAAGCAGATGAATGTTGTTTGCTATATTCACATTCATTATTAAATTCCTTGAAATATATAGTAAGTAAGTAAGTAAGTAAGTAAGTAAGAAAGTTAGTTAGTTAGTTAGTTAGTTAGTTAGTTAGTTAGTAAAGTCTTTATTTTACGAGGCCCACATATTTACAATAATGCAATTTTCCTGATGGGCCGAAATATATCATATATAGTCCAGTTAGGATATTGTGACGTTGCAGTTGATGTGTACGTAAAAAATCACAACCATTGTCTAAACAGGTAGAGCGAAGTTTATTATGTTAGTTTAGCATTGAAATTATAGTTGTTTGTACAGTATAAGCCTTAATAATTGGTTTTACACCGTTATAGTAGACTCGACCGCTACGTCACTGGATTTTTATCCTGACTGGAAAAACTGATTTTCAAGTATCATTCTATTGATTGAAAGTATCTATTTTATTATATAAAACATACGAGCCCACATATTCTTAGGAATGGGATAGTTCTCTCATTAGTATTACTTATTGAACCGACAGTATAAATTAATAGTATTGTTGCTTTAGGTGAATAGCTGTTAAATTAGGACAACCAACTACAACATGATAAACTATTTTATAAATTATTTGATCTAACCTGTACCATTCCAAGCCAAGATGATAATATCTATCAAAGAAATGCGGCTCTGGACCGGTGGCTTTAACCGATGGATGAAGTCGCAAATACTCTAACAGCGCGCGAGTTCCACATTTCTTAACGCCTATAATAATAGCTTGTGGTAGTCTTCTATCCCAATCCACACTTGATTTAGAATTATTCGAATTGTTTCTAATATCACTGTCCATTTTAATCCCATCATGACTGTATTCAAATACTTCGGTCAATGGCTGAAGATCAGCTGGTCCAATTTCTTTAAAATTTCTAGTTAGTTGTCCAAACTTTGTATATAGCGTAACATTCCTTGCTGTCCAGTTGTTTGTTTCAATTAACGAATTGTCATTATTTGCGTAAAATGTTAAGAAAATACTAATTAAAATAAAACAAAGTAACGCATATCTGGTCAATGTGCTCCATTTCTTTTTCATTCGAATATTCATTTTATTATCACAGTAAACCTGCACAATATGCAATATTGCCCGTCCACAAACCACCTGCTTCAGTGTAGGCTTTAACACGTTATGGATCCCACTTCATACTCAACTAATGGTAACGGACAATATTACAAATAATCATGAAATTGAACCTTCCAAGTGGTTAATGTGTTCCTATGAATGGAAATCGTTTCTCGTTTATGAATTGATGATGAAAAAGTACTTAGAAAAACAATTAAAGCGGATATGTAGCACAATAGCGTCCAATAAAGACATCAATAATATCCTTTCTACCAGGTGCATTTACATATAAAATAGTTCAGTCCTACATCCATTTGATTTTATTAAAATAAAGGAGCAGTTGTTCAGCGAGCGAGTTTCTGTATGGTTAAAGCATGTACCTCGGCTAAGTGTCACAACGACAGTATTGGAAAATGTCTCAGGCTTCACAAGATATCGGCAGCAGTATCACTAAGGGTCGGAATGATTTCCAATAATTGTCAACGATCAGGTGTATAGAGAAGTTTCGTATTAAAATAGTGTCCAGTAAAATTTAACCCCAGAATGTTGAACGTAAGTTCTCCTTGTAGTATAAAATAACTGATTCAAGAGAACTGAGCGACATTAGTCCACGGGGCATAATTACTTTATCGTCACACACATCTGAATCATGACATTTCATCCTGTTTCCGTCAGGTTCTGGGTTAATTGGTTTAAATTGACAGAACTTTCATTCACAAAAAAACCGTCTCCGAAATGTAATCTTACTGTACTCAATGCACGTGATGATAGCCATGGATTCGGATTCCAGTGAACAGATATTTTTTGGGAACAATGCAAATAATACGTATACGAAAAAAACTTCGTCTTAATTGGAATACAACAAATGAAGTTACATGTAGTAAAAGTGGAAATTCGATACTTTCAAGCATCACAAACATAACGAAATAACATATGTCGACTAAAGCGAGTCCCAACATTAGGGGGTTTATGCTCTATTGTATGGACACGGAATGTCACTGGTTCGATCCAAAGTCGCGACATTTGATAGAAGTTAATTATGGTACAGTGTTATAGACAATGTATTGATAAAAATCTGTTCGCGTTTTTTGTCGGTGAATAAAACACGGACAGGAGTTCGAATGCGGTAAAATTGATTTTCCTTATCTGAACGAGTGCCCGTGTTTTATTCACCGACAAAATACAAGAACAGAGTTTTTTCAATTCTAAACACGATAATATCCCGTACTATTTAACTGCACGCAATTCATTTTCACCCATTTGACATTGAACATAATTCCACGCTGAAATTGAGTGGCTTATTAGCTGGTACAATTACCTCCCTCATTAATGAAAACGACCTTCGTAATTTTTTGAAGGAAATAACACATTTTAAACATTGAAACAATTTTAATGTATCTCTTTCACGAAATGAAAAATATAAATGAATTGATTATCAGAGGTTTTTATGAAACTTAGTTTCGAGATTATATTAGAGTTTCTAAAAATAGATGCGTCATAGCTGTAACACTGGATACTCGTGCAACTGCCTTGTCATCGCGTCTCGTTGAAGTTTTTACTATAAAGTTTACGTTCATTCACTGCTGGTAGCGGCCCTCTAAAACAGGTAATTTAACTTGTTTACTTATTTCAATAAGCAGCCATTCATTTAAGCTGCAAATAGTCATTTATCTCAATGAATTATACATTATGTTTTCAATTCACCAGTATTAAATTGCTGACTGACACCTGATTTAAGCAGTCTACGAGCCATCCCTGGCTTTGCTGCTATTTACAGATAATACTGTACAGCTGCTTTTGAACTTTTCTAAAATTAAATGTTTTGTACAGTTTCGTCATTTTTTGTCTAAAAAAAATTGAAACATTTAGTATTTATCAAATGATGTCAGAATATTTGTTTCCTTCAAAAATAAAAGAAGACAAAATATCGAATTAAACTTATTTTTGTCATCGATCATTTTAATGTTACGACTCCCTCGTAATTTGTGCTGCATTTGCAATTGATGAAGTCTCCGATAATATTTTGATACAGAGAAAATCATCATTGAAGACACAATATTGTTTAATAGGTTGGGTAAAATTGATTCTTAATCTTAGAAATGGTTTTGACTCTCGTTCCTTTAAATTATTCGGGAAGAAGTTGAAATATTTTATAAATTGGGAAAGGAAATATCAGGCAGATAGTACTGTTTGATTAGTAAGTCATTCTTCAGAAACCTGTTAGTCAGGGAAAATGTAAATGCAGTCAAACCTGGGATAGTGGTCACTTGATACGGAACATATTCTACCATGTAATCATAAACCAGTGGCTTAATATTAAAGTTTGTATTATATAGGAGGCATGTTGTACTACATACGTTTGAGTGTATCCGTCTACTTACTGGACACTGTGGTCTGCGAAAACATATGAAAATACTGGTTCTTGCGGAAACAGCTCCAGGGATGTCGGTGCGGGGCAAAGGAGCAGACACCATTCCATACACTTCAAATCTGCCCCTTTGGAGGAAACATGCCAGAAAGTTTGGCCGACATATATGTCTCTCGAGACCAAGCTATGTGCTGTTTATCACTACATCCAAACTGACAATTTAAACGACCGTAAAACGTGGAACGCAGTGAAATGACAAGATACCGTATACTTGTTTTGCTGTATTCAATGACTGGTTGGTTAATGTAGGTGATGATTTATACTTCTTTAGAGGTATCCATTGGCTTGATTAATGTGAAGGTTAATCCATTGTGTGGTTGCTTAAGGCAGGTTACACTGTATTTGCATGTGCATATATACCTTAAATCTTGTGTTAGTTTATTATTGACTAGTTGCTTGAGGAAGGTTATACTGTATACAAGTCTGCCAGAAGTGTTAACCCTATGTGCACGACACTGTGGAAACAGGAGAAAACATGTTCATAAGGTGTTTTGGGAGCAATAAAGAGTAGGCCGTAAATAGAGAAGAAAAGATTAACTTCGATTACTTTTCTTGACAATAAATTAGAAATTGACATTTCGCTGTAATAAGAACTGACATAATAACTACTTCACGTGGTTTGTACAATCTCAGTCAATAAAATGTCTGTATGGTTGACACCTGAGGTATTCCGTGTACTTGTGTATACGTTCAGAAAACTATATTTTACTGTGTTAACAACCTATGGTAATTTGGTCTTCAGTAAGTATAAGTAACCGATTGCTTCAGTGAATGAAACTCGGGAATACGAGAATATGAACAGTTAGTGATTTGTTTGTAGAAATTCATTGATTTGAAAAATCTGATTGTACTATTCATATTTGTAGTTATATATTTTACACGAAACCCGCTTAAAATCATATTTATCATCGCAATATGTGTCATAATATGCTATATTAGGCTACTTACTTACATCACCAAGCTGTATTCCATACATTCCCTGGTCTTTCCATTATGCTTTCGCAAGATAAACTTCAGACGACTCTTGGAAACAAATGTTTCACTTTTAGAGCGTTTCATGTCTGGGAGTTTAGTACCTTTAAAGCATCAATTAAAGCATCGTATTTATGAGTGTAAAACGCTCATGGATATCTTTAACGACATTTTCCATTCTTCTTTGACGAAATCAGAAGTACAGTTAGAAAACAATATTCAGATAAACAGTGTTGAGTTTGGATTTTGGATACAATATAACTTGTAAGAAATTGACTGAGAAAAGATTATTGGAATTTTCTTCAATCGAATACAACTATATAAATGTTTTGTAAGACAAAATGTGTCTGTATTCGATTTTTGCTGAGGAATGAATTTGCACTAAACAGTCAAGTCATTAAAACTGTATAAAGAGTACATTGCCATTCAAATGCTTTGCTCAACTTGTAAAATTAATTAATTCTTCATTAAGAGGATTATTGTAATAAGCCCGTGTTTGATCACTGAACTATATGTTTTAACACTAAAGGCTAATGCTATTGATTAGTGTTTAATCATGGCTGTAAATATTTAAAATCATACGGAATAATGCATTACAACCCTTCCAATCGGGAACTGCACTGTCGGCTGATAAAGGCATTAAACTTCTGATAATGATAGTAATCCGTTTGTTAACTTTAACAAAAGAGTTTCTAAGAGTGAGTACAATGTACATTTTATATACATTGCCCACCAAAAGTGCGTTCACTTTGTCTAACAATGCAAGTATCCCTGAAAGATATACAACCCCAAAACATCTTATTCTCTCAATGAAATCTACCTGTGCCATCACACAATCTGGCCTCAAGTGGTTGACCTAAATCATACACAAAGACTAGAAAGATGTTTTGCTTACTCACATAGACCACATGATGTTACAGTACACCAATATTGAATCTAAGTTATCAGAAAAAATGTGAACGGATGAAAGCAACATTACATATGTAATTTATCTCGAAGTGATAGTTAGGGGGTATACTAGTAACTGAAGATCAGATGAAGTCGTTCGACCAGATTATGTGATGCCATAGTTCAATTTCATGCATGAAATGAATGTTTTACAATTCAGTTAGGAAAATGATAAAAATGACAGTTATGATTTAATTTAATCTTCCACCTGATCATTCTAGCGACACCAGATGTTGAAATGAGAAAGGTTATTTTTATGCTGAGATGATTCGTGTCTTTACAAATATACCGGTTGAAACAAACAAGACCCTAATACATTTTGTGTTTTCACGCTGTTTTCTGAACATTTTGTATATTTCGTCAATATATCAGATATGTTATGTATAAACAACAATTACATTTTGTATTTCAGAATGGTTCGAAGCTCATTATTGTTATAGTCAACTATTACATGTACATATATAATTATGAACGGTTTTTAGCAGAAAATTCAATACTCTAAATTACACTATGAATGGATATATGTAAGCTCATTTCAAACACTAAGTCAATTCTCATCGGACAATGTGGATAAAACGGGTGACTCCCGGTATGCTAAAAATAACAAAATTGTCATATAAACTGACTATTTATAAATTTTGTCGAGTGTGCTTCTGATTTTAAGGTTACTGGGTAACTTCTCTTTTCTTCCCTTATTTGGATTGTGACATACAATGTTTTCCCGTTGTAGATACATGTACTGTTTCTCACAACTCGTGTTGGGAAATTTGGTACCTGGATTACACTTTAATCATTTATATTCATGGCTTTTCTATCGGGCGTCTATAGGTACATGTATAATCAAGAAATAGGCGCTTTGATTCATTTTGGTATGTACATGTATAATTATGTTATAGCAGGGCTGAAAAATTCAATTAACTTAGTAGACATAAATATTAAATGAACCCTGGTTACATTAAATAGTACTTTTATTAGTATACAAACAATATAGAAGAAAGTTCGGAGACAATTTGAACAGTGTCAATTATTTTCACAGTAGACAGAATAACCCGTTCCTCCACTATTAGTTTCGAACCATTTGAGCACTGTTGTTTCCTGTCTGAATATAGAGCTAACGTGTTATTAAAGAGAGAATGCCACAGACAAAATGTAGAATTCTAATATATTAAGTCAGAAGCGCGAAACCAATACTACAGGGTGTTAAAAAAGTTCGTTCTCAAAATTTAAATTCATATAAAGTTTTATTTGAGCTATGTACGCAGTAGACCAAGTTAATTTCATATTCTAATAGCCTCATTTAATTCCAGAGAGATTGAAACAATGATAGAACCCTCTGAATTTCAACCTGAAAAATTTACAGTCTTCTGAGGACAGAAAAATGAAATATTGAAACTCAAAAATTGAGAACGAACCATTTTTAGCACCCTGTATACTTGCATGAACAGCATTGGTTACTTCTGATAAGTGATTTTCTTATTGAAGCACATTGTTCTCCATGGTATAACGACAAAATAATATACGTGCATAAGGACGAAACATCAAGATCTACAAAAACAGACACATTCTACAGTGAAGTTCGTGTATGAGACTACAACGATAGTTTTATGAATGAAAATCTGCTACTCTTAGTTATAATCAAGTGGGAATGCATATGACGCTAGATATAGTCTCTGTTATTGGCCATCACTTATTTGTATATGAATTGGTTCGTTTCCTTAGTCCATTAGTAGACATATACAATATTAAAAAGGACAATAAAATGTTCCTTACGAGGAAGACATGTTATATTCAATGTATCAATTAGAATGACAAATAAACAATGACGTAAATAATGTATATTGTTCTGTAATTAATCTACAAGATTTGCCAATTGTCATGTGTAGTGTAGTTAAGAGAGACCACCCTTCAACAAAGACCACTTTGCTATGTTTAAAACATGTATGGGGTATTTACAGATGGAATTGACTGTATATTTCTGTATTATATTACTAAATGTAAGCTGACCAGTGGATATAAATGCATATAAATGCATGAATGTTGTTCACGCTGAATCTTTTACAGTCCTTTCGTTCACAATAATTTACAATTTACAAAATTATCAACCAAGAAGAAAGGAAAGTTTGCTCATTAGAGAAAACTATTGATTATTTGAAAATTACGACATATTTCATATAAAGACTTTACCATGTAGTTAATCAAATTGAGATATGGTGCAATTACGCGTAAATATCGAGCGAGTAAGAATAGATAAATCATTAAAGTCCTTAATGAGTACGAGTTCATATTTACCTTGGAACACTGATTAAAGTAAGTTGGTGATATATATTTTTTCAGAGAGCGAATACGGAGAGTAAATAGACAAGCCACATTTGCAATAGAGTATTCTGGTCACCAAAATAAAATGCAAGTTTGTAATTAAGGTTACTTCAAAATACAAAAGTAATGGACACTCTTTTTTAATTTTAACAGGATGACAACAAATAAAATGATCACATTCAATACGATTGGATTTTATTTGCTTAATTCTTTCATTATGTATTTGCAGTGCTATTATATTTCAATGAAAAATATTATAAAACCATGAGAAAATGCTGCACTTCTATTTCCTTTGTGTATGGTTAATTGAAGCAACTTGTGTTACAATGGAACGAAATAATTGTCACCAAATTATATGATAAAAACAGAACATTACGTAAATGCCAATATAATTATTTAAAACAGATTGGTTTGAAGGTTGTCCAGGCGCTAAATGTTTCCTCTAGAGCTTATTATTCTTAACAAAAACAAGAACATAACATTTTACCATTTTGTAATGTTGTGCTAAAGCAATTGTTTACATACAAAATTAACGAGGTTTTACCGAACTGCCAAATATCTGCTTGTGAAATACCATCGGCATTGTTCAAATTTAATATAATTCGCTTCAAGAAAATAACATGTACTAGTTACAATTTGTATTAAGTTTAGCTAAAACAAAAGAAAGTAGTGTTTCAACAATATTAAGGGATATTCAGGCATTCGTTTAAGCAAAAGAAATTATGTTTCCATGAACAAACCGAACCCATCTTAAGCAGCATATCAAGGAATGCATCAAATAATGACTTTTAAAGCAGGTGAATGCTGTTTGCTACATTTACATTTATTACAAAATGCCTTAAATTCAAAGAAACAAAATTATAGTTCAATAATACTGGCTGCATAAGATAAGTGGTTGTTAAATTAGGACAACCAACTAAAATGTATATGATTAACTGTTCTCCAAGCTCTTACCTATACCATTCCAAGCCAAGATGTTAATATCTATCAAAGAAATGCGGCTCTGGACCAGTGGCTTTAACCGATGGATGTAGTCGCAAATACTCAAACAGCGCACGAGTTCCGCATTTCTTGGCACCTATAATAATCGATTGAGATAGTCTTGTATCCCAATCCACACTTGATTTATAATTACTAGAGACGTTTCTAATATAACTGTCCAATTTAGTTCCATCCCGGCTGTGTTCAAAGACTTCAGTCAATTGCTTTGTATACAGCGTTACATTCCTAGCAGGCCTGTTGTTTGCATCAATTGTCAAAATGTCACTATTTGCGTTAAGGAAATACAGATTAAAACAAAACCAAGTAACATATATCTGGTGAATGTGCTCCATTTCTTTTTCATTCGAATATTCATTTTATTGTCACAGTAAACCTGAACAATATGCAAACATTACCCGTCCGCCTAACACCTGCTTCAGTGTTGGCTTTAACACGTTACGGATCCCACTTCATACTCAACTAATTGGAACGGACAATATTACAAATAATTATTAATTGAACCTTCCAAGTGGTAAATATGTTCCTATGAATGGAAATCGTCAACGATCAGGTGTATAATGTAGTTTCGCATCAAGTGATGATATATCTTTTTTGCATCATTAAATTTTAACAAAAAGTGATCTATACATCAAAGATCATTGTATTACCTTTAAATTGATACCTCACATTTCAAAATCCGTTCAGTGTATCTGTAATAATATGTCGATTAACAATTTCTACTCGTGTATACTATTGCTTAAATGAATAGGACAGTATCACTTTTTCTGACCAAATCCGGTCCCATTTAAGAATCGTTGTTTTCTTAATGCGGGAGCAAATACCATATTTAAATTAACTTGTATGTAATGGTGTAAATTATTGTCTTATTTTTACTACTTGATGGTTAAAGAAATTTAAAAGTGGTCTTATTCTATTTGGAAATGAACCTCGTGCTCGTCAACCAAATACCCTTACATACTAGAAAAGGGTTGCAAATATAAAATAATTTGTTGAAACTGGTTGAAGATTTACAATCAGAAAAATAGCTCAATGTGTTGGCAAATCATTACGAACTATTTATACAACTATCAAGCATATTACGAAAATAAGTAAGATAAGTGCAGTTTAGATACCCTATCTGCTTTGAGACGCAAGAACACATACCCTTGCTAACTGTCCAAAAATAGTTAAAACCATTTTCTAAACAACAAAGTCGACCGTTTACAAATGTAATACCCATAAACGAGACGTGGGTTTATTTAGCTATTCATGCGACATATCAATAAACTAATTTGGAAAAGCAAAAATGGAAACTTCGCATGTACATCGGAGATTAATACTGCAAGGGGATCAGAAGCTTGTTTCCTTAAAATCTTCCAGGAATACATTTTTATTGGCTAGGTTGAATTCCAATTTAAACACCCCTCGTATACTGGACTAGGTAATGGTGCTCGGTATATAAGAGTGATGCATCCCTCGACTTGCTGCTATAGACAGATAATACTGTATAGCTTCCTGCGAACTTTTCTTACATTTAATTTCTGTACAATATCGTCATTTTTGTCTTACAAAAAATGAAATATTTAGTATTGATGAAATTATGTCAGAATATTTCTTTCTCAAAATACGAAATCAAACATCGAATTAAACTTATTTTTGTAATCGATAATATTAATGTTATGACTTCGTCCGGTAATGTGTGCAGCATTTTCAATTTTTGAAGTCTCCGATAATGATTCGGATGCAGAGAAAATCATAATTGGAAACCCTATATTGTTTAATAAAATGGGTAAAACTGATTAGTAATTTTAGAGATGGTTTTAACTCTCGTTCCATTAAATTATTCGGGAAGACACATTTCCAAATTTTAGAAAGGAAATATCAGACCGATATTTAGATTACATTTGTATTTGATTAGTATGTCATTCTTCAGAAATGTAAGTCACGGAAAATGTAAATGCAGTCAACCCCGTGCTAGTGGTCACATGATATCAGTATTGCCGTGTCTTAAACAGTCTACTCTATCATGTTATCATATTCTGTCGGAATGTAATTAAGCCGTACTTTTTGATGGTTCCTTGACTGTTTGTATAATGCCTGTGTGTTATATAGTTAATGTAGGTTATATACTGTATTCGCATGCCAGTTCATTAATTGAAATGTAGATTAAGGTAGGTTGTATATTATTTAATGCTAACTGATGAGATATGGAGTTCTATCAGTGAAATAAAACCTATATCAGTCACTGGTTATCACCTACAATGTGACTGATATAAGCTCCGCCCCCTCACAGGGACTATTTAATTTACCAAAATCTCAACACTAAAATGTCTGTAACTTTTTTATTACTGAACGGAAACATGTCATGTGGGGGTTTTTATTCTTAGTTAGACCATTTCCTACAAGTTGGTGTATGATTTAATGCAAAATTCTCAAAAAAGTCGTTTTCACCTATTCACCATAATCCAAGATGGCGGATTTTGAAGTGAAAAATATGAATGGAATAACATATTCATACGTAGCCTAACCACAGTGGTAATTTGGCATAAATAGTACCAGTTTTGACACCATAAAAACATTAAATAAATAGAATATTTGTTTGTTTTGATTGAATATGGTTAATATCTCATCATGTAGTGATAAAATTTTAATATTTTCACTCGCGCTACGCGCTCTTGAAAATATTGAATTTTATCACTACACGATGAGATATAAACCATATTCAATCAAAACAAACAAATATCCTCTATTTATTCGCATGTGGGTATATGCCTTAAAACTGATGTCACTTCATTAATTGACTGGTTGCTTGAGGTAGATTATACTGTATACACGTCTGCCAGAAGAGTTAGACCTAAATGCATGGCACCAGGAAACAGGACAAAATAAGTTCCTAACGAGTTTTGGGGAGCAATAAAGAGTATGAGAAGAAGATATTAACTTTGGTTACCTTTCTAGATAATAAATCAGAATTTGACAGGCCGCTGTAATAACATAATAATCATCGCACGTGGTTGGTACAAGCTCAGACAATAAAATGTCTGAATGTGATGACACCTGAGGTATTCCGTGTAATTATGGCATACGTAAGCAAAAATAAGTTTTCCTGTCGTAACAATCTATGGTAATCTTGCTCTTCAGTAAGTATAAGTAACTGATAGCTCCGCTACGCATGAAGGAGATGTCTCTATCAAACTCAGAAATAGAACATGATAGTAATAATAATAATGACTTTATTTTACGAGGTTGACACATTTGCATATAAACACAATCTTCCATGCGGACATGCACAGTTAGTTGTCTGTGAGCAGAACTAAATTGGTTTGTAAATTCTAATTGTACATCATGTAGTTAAAAATTCTGACTGAAACTCCGCTTGATACCTTATTTATCATCACAAATGTGTGTCAAGCTATGCTGTATTAGGTTACTAATTTACCTCGCCTAGCTTTCTTCCATATAATTCTTGAACTTTCCACTGCAATGTCGCAAGATGACTCTTGGAAACAAATGTTTCACATTTTAGAGCTTTTATCAATGGGGGTTTAGTACATTTAAAGCACTAATTACAACATCGTATCGATGAGTGTAAAACGCTCATGAGTATCTTTAACAACATTTTCCATTCTTCTTCGACAAAATCAGAGACCTAGTACATATACTAGAATTCCAGAGATAATTTACAATAATCGGATAAATGCCTGTATGTTGGCCGTTAAGTTTGTGTTTGTGATACAGTATAACTTGTTAGAAATTGAATAAGAAATGATTATTGGAAATTCGTTCAATCGAAATCATAAGTTGAAATGTTTCAAATAGAAAAGTCATTAAATTTGCATATTAAAGAGAACTTAGATATGCAAATGTTTTGATCAATTGGTATGATAATTAATTCTTAATTAAAAGGAGTATTGTAATTAGCCCGTGTTTGATCACTGAACTATATGTTCTAACACAAAAGGCTAATGCTACAACTCAACATTCTGGAAGGAGATATTGGAATTCATCCTATTATAATTTGACGAACGTCATCCAGGACAGTTTAATTAATTCAATTTCCCACACAACGTCTTACCGACGCGAGAATTTAGAATGAGAGCTATCGATATAGTTAGCGGATAAGTTTCGGTAAAACATAATATATACGAGGGGTGTTCGATATGTATTGTCACTTGGGTCACAAATTAGAAACTTCGTGGATATCTTTAAATATTTTTACATTTCTGGAACCATCAAGATTTCCGCAATATTTTGTGAAAAAAAAACAATAAAATTTAATTACCGGAATGTTGTTTCTGTTGTCTTTTCAAAGGGCTAGTAATAGACACTGCGACTTTTTGAGAATAACTGTCGATTAAAACTTCCTTTCGGGAAATATTCTTATTCCACAACTATCATACCGTAAACAATCTAAATTCCTTCGATAAAACCATCATTTGCTGTAATTGATTGCCATTTTGAACAAAATAAGAGCATTTCAAAGTCGCGAAAATAGGTGTCAAAATTAGTAAAAAAAGCATGCTATTTTTCATTGACAATTTTCGATTAGTTTTATTGATTGGAATTTGACATATCATACATGTATGTAAGCCATAGACCATCAGCATTGATTTCTGGGAAGAATTTGCGATCAAAATACAATTGATATGAAGTTATTGGTGCGTGAAACAACAAGCATCATTTGGTATAAATAAGAGTGATCTCCCTTGTTTTGACCGTCTTACTCGTAGACAACAAATAATTTCATTTTGATTTAAAGTTCTAATGGAAGTATAAGGATCCAGTTATCGTATCGTATGTTGCAGTTTAACGAATACTGACATTTATTTTTCTAAATAACTACTGCAAATATGACACAAATTTACCTTAAAATGAACATTGGGCCAGTGTACTCGAGCGTACCCTCTTCTAATTTCAATAAATTATTTAATTGTTGACGAAAGGCTATGTAATTTCCCAGATATAGAATAGAAACATACAACTTTTAGACAGTAATGGTAGAATCCT
Source organism: Spisula solida (assembly GCA_947247005.1). Classification (NCBI taxonomy): domain Eukaryota; kingdom Metazoa; phylum Mollusca; class Bivalvia; order Venerida; family Mactridae; genus Spisula; species Spisula solida. The sequence goes on along the minus strand of OX365944.1, from coordinate 67,589,479 downwards.
TCTAAATAATGTCATAGAAAAATTCAACCGACAGTGACAATACATATCGAACACCCCTCGTATAATGTTTGTCCACTTTTGCAATAAACAGCAGCAATACCGACTCAGCACTGTTTCGTTTTCATTTTTACTATTGTCCTATAACCATGTCATTAATGTACCCTTGTGTAAATATGTTTGTTACTATGTATGACTATGAACTTTGTACACGACTTTGGGAATAAACTATGTTTTGTTCTATTCTTATTAATGAATTTTGTGTTTTCACTTTGTTATCTAGATTGTTTGTATATTTCGTCAATAAATGAGATACATGTTGTATAACAGAATGGTTTGAAGATTATCATTATTCATTGTCGACTGTTAGCTAGATAATTGTGCACAGTTGTGTTTTAGCAGAGAATTCAACGTTTTAATGATCCGATACTTACATGTACCATGTTCATATCTTTAAGCTCATTTCAAACACTTCAATCAATTACCGGTATCCTATAATGACAAAAAGTAATTATAATTAGAAATTGTATTGAGTATGCTTTTAAATCTTAGGGGATCTATTCTTCCATTATTTGGAGTGTGAAGTGCAGTGCCAAAGTTAGTCTTGATATTCTTGTCACCAGAAGAACTGCATATTGTATACATAACGAGTAAATAATTGCGTGTTTTCCCTATTATAGGTACATTCATTGTCTCTCACAACTTGGTGCCTAATATATGGTACCTGAATATATTTTGTATGACTTATATTCATGACTCTTCTATCTGGCGTCTATAGGTACATGCATACTCATGTAAAAGCACGTACGAAAGCGCTTTGATACTGTTTGGTATGTATAATCATGTTATACAAATGCCGAACATTTCACTTAACGTAGTAGACACAAGTTTTGAATGAAACACTGTTACATTTGATAGTAATTTAATTAGCATACAAACAATATAGATGAAAGTTCAGTGACGATTTGATCAGTGTCAATAGTTTTCGTCAATAAATTAAAAACAATGTTATTAAACCTCGTTCCCCAACCAATAGTTTCGAACCATTCAAGCTCTGTTCGTTCTTGTCTCTATATAGAGTTACCGTGTTATTGAAGAAAGAATTCACAGACGGATGTACAATGCTAACGTATTAACTATAATGCGGTAAAAAGATAATATCCTTTTCGCTACCACGATTTTTTGGGGGTATATGAGAAATTCATATGGTCCCTATACCCCGTCCCTGAGACACTATTGACTTGCAGTACTGATAAAAACTCGATACATCCGGATGCTACTCACCTGCCCCAAACTGAAAGTAGGAAAAATTGTCAAGATTTTGACTAAAGGTCACTGGAAATGACGATGTGACGGTGACCCTTGCGCGAAAAACTTCTTCTTTTTTTCTTTTTTTTCTTTTAGCTTAACAGGCCTACTTTTGGGCCCCTTTAGGGAATTGATTCTGACCCCTTTGTCTAGCCTTATATTCCTTCTATAGAAAAATAAAAACTTTTTGGCGCTAAATATTAATGCAATTCCACAGGGAATCGTACCGCAATGGCGGGTAGGACCAGTTATTTCAGTTTTGTAAAATCTACGTTCAAAGCCCTCTTTAAAGGAGTCCGGAGGGCCCAAAAACCTGTGCACGACCCTGGGCCCGTAATATCGTTTAGTCTGGGATGCCTGTGTACCCATGACAGCAAAATTCCCGAATTTGGGCATTTAGGTCGAAAACTACGGAAAGCCGAAACGGCCATCCCGGCGAGTCTGCATTAGTAGGCTATGGTAGCGGAAAGGATATTAAGTCGGACAGAGAAGGCAGCACTCAGCTTGACCAGCCGAGCACAGAAAACATTAAAAACACACAAGATACAATGCCCACCTGAACCAATCGAGCAAAGAAAACATAAAAACATAAATGGCACAATGCCCAACTAAACAAATTATTATCCTCCCATGTCCACGCTGTCGAAATTCTAAATTAAACATATTCAGCAATCAAATAGCTGAATGCCCAAGCTGAATGACCTAGTTCCAACACCCATACTTGCATGAACAACATTGGTTATTTCTGAGAAATGTTTTTCTTATCTCTGAATTTAGACATCTCATTGAAGCTCAGTGTTCCCCATGGTATTACGACAAAATAATGTACGTGCCTCAGAACCAAACACCAAGCTATACTGAAACAGACATAATACATATGGGCATATAACGGTGGTTTTATGAATGGAATCTGCTAATCCTAGTTATAATCACGTGGGAATAAACATGACGCCAGATATAGTCTCTTTTATTGGCCATCACTTATTTGTACATAAATTGGTTCGTTTCCTTAGTCCATTAGTAAACAGACACAATATTAAAAAGGACAATAAAATGTTCCTTACGATGAAGACATGTTGCTTTCAATGATTCCATTAGATTGACAAATGGACAATGACGAACCTAAATATCTTTCTATCATGAATCTACAAGATTGGCCTATTGTCATGTGTAGTCTATGTAATTATACTTTAGTAATGAAAATAACTTATTAATGGAATGGCTCTTCTGGCAGTTAAGCAAATATCCACATCGCTATTGTGTCTTGTTATTGATTGACAAGCGTGTGTTTTTGTTTAATATTTAGGTGCGTGCCAAAATCTAAAAGCATGCATACATAATATTATATTGTGTTTTCATGTGCATGTTACGTATAAACTTTGTGTTGACAGAACGATCAGTCATTAAGCAAGTTCGTAGAATAGAGTTCTCTAAATTAATAAGTATAGACTTTTCATTGCAAATTATCTGTCTTTTACTTTATTTCAGTTATAAAAATGTCTGATAGGACGTTGTTCAATCAGCTTTTGGCCTATATTTATCACTGTCTAATGAATTGTGTAAGCCTTCAAATCAGGTATAAAGCGTAGGGTTACCCATACTATAAGTAAAATGGACATATACGCGATGTATAGATACGCCACCTACCTTATAGGCCATAATGATGCATCTTTATTATGCAGATTTGACCATGAAAATCCGCAAAATATGGAATTAACGCTGGTCAGTGTTACATCTGTACTCCTTTTTATCGTCCGATTATTGCTGCTTATATTTGTTTTATTACGTAGACCAGTATGTAATAGATATACGACGAAAACTGTCCATTATGAAAAATATTGGACTATCTGAGGCGCGCCAGCGCCGAAGATAGTTCAATATATTTCATAATTGACAGTTTGAGTCGTATATCTTACTTAAACCATTGTTTACAAACTGAATATTGTTAATAATCGCTTTGTTGCAACCAAATAGTTACTTCTACAGCAGTTGTCTGCAAAAATATAGACAACAATGGAACTGAAAAGACAAAACCAACATCATTACTTCTTTTAAATGCAACAAAATGATCCCTTCCCTAACCTCATGTTTGTCAATCCATTAACAGATTAAATGGACACGTGAAAATATGATCTCACGAACTAATCCAACAACAATGAATTTACACACACTGTGTTGAAATCATAACTAGATTTTACTAGCCGTGTAGGGGTTCAATTTACCCACCTAAACTGTCTCACAAAAATGGCGTCTTTATACATTGGAAGTGAAATTTTTGTCATTCAAAATAATATGGAATATGTGAAATTTCAAATTTAAATGGGATTTAATTGCTGACATTGTGAATGGTGAAATATAAATGAAAAAATAGGCGTCCAACCGTGATGTTAATGTAACGCTAAAACAATCTTTAGGTGACTTTGGATTACTTCTACCATCTGAGCAAGTTACAGGTAGGTGTTATTTTTCATTCGGCGTAAATAATTGATATTAAATCAGTTCTTCAACTGTAATTTTACTTCATAAATAAATACCATCAAGTCCGTTGTTTAACTTTTAAAATTTCAAATACAAATAGAAACTGCATCTATCCGTGTTATGTATGTATCACGTAGCCGCCCAAAGGTAGCCATGAATCCTCTAGTCGACCCTAGTAGCCAGTAATCCACTAGCCGCCCCTGGTAGCCATGAATCATCTAGCCACCTCTGATAGCCCCGGACCCTCTATCCACCCATGGTAGCCATTAATCCTCTATTCGCCCCTGGTAGCCATTAATCCTCTATTCGCCCCTGGTAGCCATGAATCCACTATCAGCCACGGTAGCCATGTAAACCTCTATCCGCACATGGTAGCCATGAATCCCCCTTCGCATATGGTAGGCATGAATCCTCCATCAGCACATGAAAGCCATAACTCCTCCTCCGCCCATGGTAGCCATGAATCATCTAGTCGCCCATGGTAGCCATGAATCATCTAGTCGCCCCTGGTAGCCATGAATCTCCCCTTCGCCCATGGTAGCCATTAATCCTCCTCCGCCCATGGTAGCCATGAATCCTCCTCCGCTAACGGTAGCCATGAATCATCTAGTCGCCCATGGTAGCCATGAATCCTCTAACCGGCCCTGGTAGCCATGAATCATCTAGTCGCCCATGGTAGCAATGAACCATATAGTCGCCCACGGTAGCCATGAATCATCTAGTCACCCATGGTAGCCATGGATCGTTTAGCTTCCACCGTTATACATATGTCCTGTAGCCCCCCCCCCCTGTCATGTATACATGCCTCTTTGCGATTTTCATGTTTACAAAGATTGTTGTTGTTTTCATTCCAGATAAACGAACGGATATTGTTTGCAGGGTTTCTATCCTCGACCAAAGACAAATTACATGATTAAGATCCAGTTATGTGTACAGCACGCCGGTTACAACAAACTCCCCGATGTACAGGATTATATACCAACATGGTGCTATATATGAACACAAAATTGAAGTAAAATGTCAGGGAAATGGTGTCTCGTTTCGCGTGCAATTCTAAACAATGGACTAATATGAATGCTGATGGACTATCAATATGATGTAACATGTAGTTATTTAATATATTTGATCTATATGTATGTATCATGCATCTTTATTAAACACAGTAGTCATTGATTGGTATGTCCGTGTTTTCTTTTGGTTTATTGTAGCAGTCCAATATTTGTGTGTAGTAATATTGGACAGTTGAGTAAACATATTGGACAGTAAGCCATTGATAGCCGTCCAATATTAAATATATTGGACGATGAGAATAATAGCGTGACGTCATAACAATGGTTTAATTACTAATATATTCCCAAGAAGACATCTTCGAATGTTTTGAACAACAAAAGTTCATAGCAGAGTTGAGTCGGTTTCTGGAAAAACTAAGAACTGTTGCACAAAATTTCCTTGGATAGTAATCATCTGGTTAAAATAGGTCAAAGATTAAAATACTGCCGTTTATTTTAACTTTAGCGCATTCAGTTTAAAATGACTATTTGGTTTGATTATTCGGGGATTTTGCCATTTCCGACGACGTTCAGTCATATAACATATAGTGTGTCTTACCTTTTGACGTTACGTCGTCACTGCCCTGGAATCAATTATCAATTTGCACAACCAACTGACAACTGTTCCACATGTAGAATACATATATTTGCACGGGTCATATTTTGATGACAACGGTACCCAATGCTACAGGGTGATATTACCTGTTCATTCTATATATAACCTATCGGGTGTCCGAGAGACCATTTATCAACTGCTCTACCAACGGCGCTAGTCGGGACAGCTGTTTGTAATTAGGTACAATTTCAACCCAATTTTTCTAGATCAATAAGGTTTCAATTACAAATAATGTGCGAGGTTAAATCACAAAGTGTTTTCATTTCTAAAACAATATAAAAATGTAGTACTGTACGTGCTGACAATATGACAGAGAGCATTTGATATAGTAGTGATACAATTTATACGAAACTGATTACTCAGAATTCTGCTTTGAGAGAACGTTTTAGCAATCTTTTTTGTCAACCCTCGTACATGTAACTATTAGCTTCTAAGAATTAAATATTTAAAAAAATACTCATTTAACACTGTCAGTTTTGTGTCTGTTAAAATGTGCTTACCAAATGGGTCTTTGATACCAAATTCGTTGGCCTAATTAAACTTGACCACCGAACGGTAGAGTTAAGAATGAAATAAATGAAGAACAAGCTAAAAGATTACATAGATATGTTAAATGTCTGACACGTTCTTGTTTGGTATGTAAGACGTTTTACAAGTCCATATTTAGTACCGCTTCTGTCATCTTCGTTATTGACATTTAGAATGATTCAATGAATCTTATTTTCACTCAGTATAATGTCATTATCTGATGAGAGATCAATCTTCCTTAGGAAAATGATCTTCCACTCGATGTCTAAGAGTCTTGTCAACAGTTGTCTGTGTTAAGCTATACTACATGACAGAGTATGATCAAATACATTACTGTAGGAACTAGTCCAGCCAATATATGATTTATTGTATTTATTAAGTTTTTCATTGTTGCATTGATGTTCCAGTGTCATGACAATAAGCTTTTCATTTTGAAGGAAAAATCTCCTGTTTGTAATACGTTATTTGAATAAAAATGACTGCCTGGAAAGAAAGGAAATCTCCTTTAATTATAACAGTCCTGTTCAAAGAAAACATGTATGGGTTAGTTTGCTAAATTGAGTTTTCACTAGTTTGCACAAGGTTCATGAAGAATCAGTAGTAGTCTAGTCAAAAGTAACAAAAACAGTGTTGTTCCGTTTACTGTTTGCATTAATGTCAGTAACATTGCTTACTAGCAAAAAGATTATATTAAGTCAGACAGTGAAGGCAGCACTCAACTTAACCAGCCGAGCACCGAAAACATTAAAAACACACAAAACACAGTGCCCAACTAAACCAACCGAGCACAGGAAACATAAAACACATAAAGACACAATGCCCAACTAAACAAGCGCAGATCCGCCCAAGTCCAAGTTGGTACTACCATTACAGAAAATGTAGTATTTTACACTGCAACGTGTGCATTGATCAGTGGAATTCGAATCTTTGTTGTACTTTACAATCGCCTAGCAATGTGAAGTACGAACTCACTAGCCTACTAATTAGTCTCTAGCTACATGCTTACGACGGGATATTGGCGCTAGCGTACTTCACATCCTTAGTAATAACCGGTTTTGTTTATATTTTGTCTTAAAAGACCCCCACCGACAAAATAGGTCCGTGAAAAGTGTCCAAGCTTACGTTCATACAAGTTACATACATAATGAATTAATAGGTCGTATATGTAACTTTTCAAGGACCTTTGACTGACACTTTTTCAGCACACATGTGCATCTTTCTGAAACAGGGCCAACAGGTCCTCCAACTGCTAACCCTTTAAGTACATTGAAAGATACAGCATGCATTTAACAAATGATACAAATATCAGTCCAATATTACTACATGTATATGGTTGCGAATTGTAGGGAATACAAAATATGATCACAATTGAAAACATACATACTTACGCTTGTAAACGCTTTCTTAATGTTTCAAAATTTGCTTGTAATGAAGCAATTATGGGCGGCTTAGGTCGTTACCCTTTGCGAATAACTGCTTCTATACGTTGTATAAAATACTGGATTAGAATACTTGAAAGTAATAAAGATAGATATACAAAACTTTGTTATGAAATGCTAAAAATGTATGATAATTTTGGTAACACTAACTGGGTAACACATATTTGTCAAAATGTATATGAAAATGGCTTGATTTGTTTGGGGGGAGCAGTGTGTACCTGACAAAAATTTATTTATCAAGACATATACACTACGTTTAAGAGACCAGTACCTCAAAACGTGGAATGATCAGTTTAACAACAACGGTAAACTTTTGACTTTTTATACCAACTTTAAAACTGATTTCTTCATTGAAACGTATGTAAATTGTATTGACATAATGAAATATCGTCACTGTTTAGTCAAATTTAGATCTTCTTCTCATAACCTGATGATAGAAGTCGGCAGGCATCAGGGAGTACCGCGAAATCAACGTTTTTGTAAATACTGTCAAATACTATAGAAGACGAATTTCATTTTCTACTTATCTGTCCATTGTACGCTGAAATTAGAATTAAATACATACCTGATAAATTTTGTAAATATCATAATCTGTCTAAGTTTAACATTCTACTAGCTGCTAAAAGCCATACCATAATAAGGAATATGTCTATGTATTTGTATCATGCGTTTGAAAAACTAAAACTTTTGTAACTTTATGTTATTTGACCCTCGTATAGTTTTGTATGTTCTGTGTATATGTTTTGTATATGGGCCGGGGGCCATTTGTACAATAAATATTTGAATCTTGAAACTAGAGTATTAAATTATTAAATACATTTTCTAACAGTATTTCTAGCATATTTTAATGACCACCTGGGAATAAAAACTAACAAACAATATGTTGCTTCCATTAAAGAATATACCGTACTAAATACCTTATTTCCGTACTTAATACTTTATCTATTACGTAAATATAATTATTTTACAGCTACACTTATATAACACTACTATGCATTGATGACACTCAACATTACACCATCGTAAACAACCAGACTGTTTGGGTAGAACTCCTAGCCGGCTACGCCACCACCTAGGAAACAATTAATTTGAGCTGATGTACGCCAATCGTACGTCGGTCGTACGAAGGGTGTACGTCGAACGTACCGAAGAGTTCCAAATGACAAACACTTACTGATCATCCTAAGGATGTCGTGCCATGATTGTATTGTCGTACGAGCATCGCACGTCCGTCGTACGAATATTTTACAATTTCCAATATATACCTCCTAGTCGACGAAAAATGCCTTCAACAAAATTTGTAAGCAAATCTTTTATTCAATATCACAGAGCCTGTATACATATCACTCGTCTAAATGAAGAGAAATCACCTGCTTGAAACGTATCAAATACGGCGCTCTATTGAACCTTACATCGAACTGTGACGTTCAAGACATTGATTAAAGAATGTAGAGGTTTAAAAGATACGACGTTTATCATTAATCACCCAGCGCATTGTGACTTGAAGAAAGTGATATGATACCGTAATATTTCAAATAAAACACGCCGTTTGGAATTAAGACCCGTTCATTAAAGTGGCACGCCACAAATATGCAAAAACACAATTCGTGTAAAGTCACATTCTCTCTAAAGATGAATATGAATGAATGAATGAGTGAATGAATGAAAGAATGAAGGAATGAATAAACACAGCATGAAGTTGCAATGTAACTGAGGCAATCAATCAATCAATCAATCAATCAACCAATCAATCATGCGATGTACGTTAAAATGTGCTTTACATAGTATTGTAGCCACAAAGGCATTGGTGCATTCTCTACCATTGCAGATACAGCAAACAGTATAATTAGCTCTTATTTCGAATAAACAGCATGATTCTTGAATGTATAAGATGAACAGAATAAATCGGACAACAATGATTAATATGAGAACAAATACAAAAATACAATGCGCGATAAAGTACCATTTTCGTCCACTAGTGAATTCTTTATCAGAATCTGGTGTACAGTATATGTACAGTATATGCGCTTTGGGATTCATATTGAAGTAAAGCAGACGTTCCAGGCAACATTTACAGTGCTTTGATTAAATATATCCCGAACGCGTTGATACCGATTAATAACACACGGAATTTCGAGATTTAGTCTGTCACATTATTCCTCTTGGGGTTCTCTATCTTAATTGTATCTATGTTATATGGTGTTACGTATTCATGCCATTCTGAATGATACTGCTTTGAAAACAGTCAGAAAATAAATCGCCTATTAGATTTAACATAAACAATAGTGTATTGAAATCAGTGTCTGTTTCGTATCGAAATATATCTTTACGAATGACACAAAATCCAGATGGAGCAATGTAAAGTTATGCAGGCAATCATCTTGGTAGAATATATTGTAGTTTTCCCATATGGGGAATTTACGATTGAATTGATAGGGACAATAAAATATGCGTTTGATCTAATAATACTAGTAGTCGTTGAAATACTTGCCTTCATAATGACACGGTGTCTTTGTCAATTTGTTAGGCAGATGCAATATATTGTAGACTAAAAAATGAAACGAACGTAACCTGTGGCAAACACTTAATATTAATTTATTTCATAGTATGATATAAAGAAATCACTATGCTCAACCGAATTCCCAATCTGTCACTTTTCAAACTTATATTGATTTATTTATATTCATAAGTATATATATGTAACAGTACCAAAGCTATGGTCACTGAACGTTTTTTCTTTTATTAAAGGGTACGACATTACACCATCTATTAGATTCTGAAGATCGCAGACTCCTAGTATGAACCTGTTTAGTAAGTAACTCTGTAAGATACGCTGGAGCTTGACAAATAAAACAGTTAAACATGACAGTGATTATTTTAAATGAAATTCTGGCTTTGAGGTGTAGCCAATGTAGGTCAAACAAAGCTTGTTTTGAGCTATCATATTTTCTAATGTTTAAATCAAAGTTTGCACACATATTCTGCACCCGTTGCAGTTTAGCCAACTCACTTTGTGCTAGCCCGCATAGGATGACATTACAATTGTCCAAATGTGAAATTACTGGGGATAACACCAGAGTAAGAACTGTGACTTCCTTGGTTAAATATTTCCGTATGCTTTTGACTCTGAAATAGTTCAACATAGCCGTTCGACACTTTCCTTTGACATACTCTTTGAAATTGAGAGTTTCATCCAAAAATGCACCCAAACATCGAATACAGTTTCAGATTTGACATCATCACGTGCAATGTTTATTGACCTCGTGAAACATTTATTTAGCAATGGTTTGCTTCCAAACATTATGAACTCCGTTTTTGATGTATTCATGTTAAGTTTTCTTGCATTCATCCAATTATTAATTGTCACTGCACATGTTGCACACTGTTCAAGTTCACGTATCGAGTCAGATTCGTTTGTTAGAGATGTGGGTTTAAAGCGTTTGTTCGCTGTATGATCGTCTGCGAAGCCTTTTACAGAGATTGATGGTGGAATTACCGCTGTAGTATTACACATGTTATATTATGCTTTCTGGAATTTCCTCATTATTTCATATCATTAAATACGTACAATATCAATTATGAAAATTTGAGACCCTTATAATTATTTATTGATTTGTATGTACTGTCTTAAGGAAATTCTATGTATCTAAATATTCGAGTACAAAAAGTTTAGATTAAAAGTCATCCTAAATAATTTAAATACGTGGGGTGATAAAAAAGAAATGAGACAAATGCTATAAGTTTTACAGCTTATGTGTTTGAACTACAAAATTTCAATATTCGTCTGGGTGTATTTAATGCCAATTTATACGCGTGTAATATAACTTTCTACTATGATTCGTAATTTATACAACTTCAAATATAGGGTGTTGCGCTATGTCGCCGCACATCAAAACGTCGTCCGTTTTCGTCGTATGATATGGAAAAGAATAGGACTAATATTTTATTAAATAATCCTCCAACATTTGTCAAATTAACTGGATATGACGTCCAAACGTTGAATATCCATGGATTTGAACGATTTTGATGTAAGTATGTCGGGTTGTAATATATGACGTGAATACTTATGGGACCGACGTGAAAAGCACGCAAATTTTAGGCAAAAAAGCACCGCTCGAAAACATACAATTCTATCACAAACGAGGAGAAATGTATAAAAACAAATTTAAAATGGTGAAATAGGCATCGGAAGGGAATCTGTCAGAAGTATACTTATATATCGTTTAGTGCAAAGGTTTGTGGCGTGAAATAAACTCTTAGTATATTAAGAAGAGACCAGAAAGACATTTGATGAGCGATCAACATTGAACGTTTCTCGCTTGACGGACGTTATACACGGGACTCGTCTTTAGAATGAGTACTATCGGAAAATTATCTTACATATTCTTGATATTTCATTACAAAAATTGAAATGTTTTTATATAATGAACCCTCTTACTTGCTAAATACTTAGTAAGTGGTATTTATTCAATATATGTATATGAGAGTATGGCGATTTATTTGAGCAATGTGCGGTTCGAATAGTTCACTGTTTACGTTCTTGACGTCAATGACGTCATTTGTGTGCGGCGAGTCGCTGTACTCGAGGTTGCGAAACTGCTGATATATCTACAAATAATTGACGATTATTTATGAAACTCTGCAGGCGGGGAGAATAAATATTTTGTTAAGGGCATACGAATTTTATTTTTTATATCACTGTTCATTGTTATTTTACAACGTTTGTCTCATTTCTTTTTGATCACCCCACGTGTTTATTTCAATGTTGCCATGTTTGCAAATGTATAAACTTTAGTTATGTTGATATACTTGTAATGTTCGTATCCATGCATTTTTGACAGTTTTCATCTCTTTTAATATGTTGAAATGTTTGATGCTCTTATTTTCACACCTTGTAGTGCTAAATGTTTATATGCATGTATGTTAATGTATATATAATGCGATCCAAATGGAAGATTGGGAAACCAAATGTGTAGCCTCGTGTAGATAAAGTCATTACTTACTTACTTATTTACTTAATGTACGTGAATGTCAAAATGCTTTATCGCAACTTCCTAGCTCTATTCTCCTTTACCCAGTCAGTTAATTATTCCGATTATAACACGAATATAAGAGAATCCCATTGGAAGCGCATCTTCACACCATGCATAATGCTCACATCATCCATGAGACCAAAATATATGATACTATAAGTGTAATTAATCATTAAGACGAGAGAACGTATTGATGTTATGTGTAAGAAAATACGATTATCGTTCTGTAAGACACCATAGGACCAGTTGTCTGACTTAATATCATCGTTTTGTACTATATCGTATGAGTGAAATGCTCAAATGTGATAATAGAAAATATCATAAACACGTTAATAATAAATATCATACAGCAACGCTTTAACAGACTTTTATTCAAATATATACATTCTAGCATATTGGTATTGTTCTATTGACACATCCATCATAATCAAGGTTAATCATTTACTTATCGTTTCTACATAATGAAGACCAATGTATTTTATTGCTCTTTCGAGTACAAACTATACCATTAAATCTATGAAACCCTTAACTCCTGGATGGTGCGCTTTGTCACCCACCGACTTCTCGCTGTAGTCGCCATAAAACACGTGTTGTTGTTCCTTCAGAGTCAGCCTCCCCTTTTTGTTATGTTTACCGGTTCATATATTTCTACTGTGAGCATAAAGAGTCTGAATTTCCAAATGCGACCTTAAGTTACTGATTAACAGAATCCCCGTATAATGTGGCAATGCCTGTAACGCATCAGTTAGATGACAGATAGAAAGAACCATTCTATGATCAGTCTAAATGTAATTACATATGTCCACTGGTTGTAGACATAGGCACCGTTATCTCCTTATTAATACCCATTAAATACAGAAGGGAGTGGCGCTACCATAACTCAACTATTCAAAGGATGTCACTGGACAAACACAGGAACTCATGCATGATAAATAACCATAAACATGTAAATGTATCGGAATACAAATCCTCGCTGTAATATGATATATAAACTAGTTTCGATTTAAGAATGTACGGTAAACTCATTATTTCCTTGAGGTTTTACACTCGACGAAATTTATTTAAAATATATCAGGCTTTGAATTCGTATATTTTGATTTAGGGTAAACGGGGGAACCTCCAAATGCGTATTTCTCAGATAGTTAACCATGGGTGATCAATTTCATTGTTCAATTCCAGAAAATTCCATCCCCACAAGTAATAATAATTGGATAGTAAATTTGGTTTAATATCAACCATGCACCAAACAGATGTTGTAGGTTATAAACAAAATAAGATAACAATGTAATTAAGTTTCAATCAACTATGACCGACTTCACTTTGTCACGATTGACACTTCTGTGGAATGTTGCTGAATGAAATTTGAAAAAATGTGTACACTAAATGACGATTATTCAAAGCTAAGAGCATTCGATGATGGTCATTTAAAACCAAAAGCTAGTAACTATTGTAAAGCCAGGTCTGGGTCTGTGAATAAAGCCCATGCTTGGCCTATCTATAAAATATCGCCTTAAAATCAAAGTACGCTGATACTTGCTCGGAACAGCATTATAATGTCCTTTCTCCAAAAACAACGTTTTGTCTTGTCTTCAATAATCTGTGAAAATACAAGGTCATACTATCGACTATAATGTGCTACTTAGTAGTATTGTTTTACTTAAAGTCCAACCTTTGAACCCCTTCATAGCGTTTATGTCGCTGAGTGTCCCGGAGATTTCATCAAGCGATCATTGAGGCATCGTATATATATATATATAAGGCAAATCTTTTGATTTCAATGATCGTTTGTATAAACACTGACTGAATATGCAGACTTTCGGGGTGGGATATCCAGTTTTTGTAGTTGTTAGTTTATTTGCGTTGGGCATTGTCTTTTAATTTTTAATATACAGTCGTGTTCTTGTGCTAGTGTCGGGAATGATCAGCGCCTTTTTGAGTTACGTTGGGTATTGTTCGTGCCTTTTTGTTTTCATGTGTTCTTTCGTGCCCTACTGTTTCTGTTGGGTGTTGCTTCTGTCCTTAGTTTCGTACTTTTATTCAAATGATTAAAATATGTCGTTTATAGTGGAGTTTTTCAATCTTAAATGATCAACAAAATGTCATGATTTATCTGCATTGGTTCACAGGGGGCAGTTCTATTGGAACTACGTTTTTCCTTCGCATTCACAATTTGTTCCCTTCTGTATCGTATTCGCTATTTGTACCCTTTCCGGTTCATTGATAAGTTAAAATGTAGCTATAGCGATATGGGTGTATTCTTTTAAAAAATCGATGAAAAAGGTCTACTGATTTAGGGATGTCCCAAATACCAATTTACCATCGTAAATATTTATTCATATACATGTTTCTATTACTGTTTTATTACTTAATCTGCAAACTACAATACAAGATGATTGTCTCATATAACATATTATTATTCTTTGTTCTTATCGGTTCCCGTTTTACCTTTTACGATGATAATGATTTTCTTATTGTAAACGATATCTCTATTTTATTGGTATATGTTGTCATTGTCAGTAGAGTATTTCTCATTTTATCGCGTTTGTTTCCCTGATGATTTATGTGTACACTATAAGAATTTCTCAGTAATTCTGTATTTATACCAATTCAAAGTCGCTTATACATGTAGACAAGAAATGCTACGAGAAGACAGGTGTTGTAAGGTTTCCTAACATTTTATTTCCAGCCGAATCTTTTCAGAATTTCTCTCGTTATTTCATTCCACTAGACACATTTACCGGAAGGCGTTCATTTACTTCTCGTAGAAACATTATTTTTTCTATATCTGTTGTGTCCAATTTTTACATGTAAGATTGTATTAAATCAACTTTACGAGGGGCATTCTGAAAGTTCTGGTAACTGAGTAATAACTTAACATTTGATGGTCAGAAATTTTAAAAATTTTGAAATTGAACATTTTCTGAAAGATCTATCTTTCAGGGAGATATTCATCGTTAATTTATTATTTTAACTCTGAGAGTGAATATTTTATTGGTAATGAAACAAAATATGATTTGGGTATTGCCTGATGTTGATTAAGCGAGAGAATTGCGTTATATTGATCCCATATATATTTCAGAGCGCACTGCGGAAACATCATTTAGACTGAATGAAATAAATTTGAAATATTATTTGAAATACGCATAACAGTAATTTTGAATAACATTAAGATATTGAAAAAAAACTTTGAGTTCTTAATAAAATAACAGCAATGTATACAACCCATATAGGAGCCTATTTTACCACATATAGCCCCTACTTAATTCTAGAAATATAAAATCTACATGGAAGATCATCTACTCTAAATAAGTCAAATTGTCTAGATTTGAATGTAAAGTTTATTATTGAGAGCAAAATTTGTGTCATACCCTTGATTTTAGTAAGTGATGGGGTAACGGAATACCCTAATACATGTAATAAAAAGGTCAATAATCCTTGTTCTTATAGTTTAATTAGTAGTACTAACTTCAAATTAAGGAAATATATAAGTATTCTTGTTTTTCGAAATGCTATTCCGAGTATATGACGTCATAAATTTAAAGCACGTGTTTTAGGTCATGTGGTGATATTCCTTAAGCTGAAATTATACATGTTTCAGAATTTTTAATTAGTGGGAATAAAAATAGCATATGTATGTACAAAACGGTCACACGTTTTATAGTCCTAAATAACATGCCCAGCAGTACAATGCAATAACACGTAAATTGTGTATTTCCGGTAAAATGGCTATTTTCAAGAGTAATTGGGACGTGGTCTTTTCCGTGTACATTGTAGTCATTTATTCTGTCATTACAATACTTCCCATTTGTCATTAAATGTACATATATATAATACAATATATGTGTAAATTCCAAACAAATTGGATTGAAATTATAGAAATTATTTACAATCATGTTATCCCTTCCAAGAGCTGATATAACTTATTTTGGCGATAATCCATTGGGTTATATACCTACATGTGAAACGGCATGTAGGTGAATATTGAATTATCTGATATTAACATCATGATACTTATGTTTGCGGTGGAGGAATGTTATATCTTTCAGAAAATGTGCACTTTTATAGACATTTAGTGAGCATTAAACGATTTACAGACGCATTATCAGAACTTTAAGAATGCCCCCCCCCCCGTAACAGTCAATAAGTAACCTATTTAGTTTTCATTGAAATTGTTCATATGAAGTTTTCATATCCTTTCGTTATATACTCACGGCTATCATAGTCCAAATACTTAGGGCCAAGGGCAACTTGTATACATGTATATTGAAATCTGTTCGACTAGATGTAGGTCCATGGTTTATACGTAGTTGACACTTTGACCTATATAGAACTAATAACATATTTTATTCGACGACCACTTGCAAGATGAAAAGTTTCAAACGTTTAATACATTCACAAGTCCAAGTAGGCCTAAGATGGCTCTAACATCTGAAATCGTCTAGTTGAAGAAGGACCAGTTATCGGAGACGCTCTATTGAGTACAAAACAGCAGGTATACGTTTCAGATAGCAATTCGTGGAGTAGAATAGTCACAGGGACAATTCACATTTACTTAATATGAACCAAGGCACAGCCTATTTTAGCGAATAATATCTTAAATATTAAAGAATAGCTCAAATGTACAGCCATTAGAAAATTTGTGACATTTTGGGTACGAAGTAACGAAGGACGAAATCGATACGAACCTGTTTTCGTTTTGAAGTTCACTGTATAACTACGCTGATTATGTGTATAATAATACGACTTTCCTTGTTTAAAACAAGTACTTTCAAGGCGTAATCAGTTGATCAATAACTGATTATATGCAGGCTGTCACGTTATGTGTTTCCTCGTTGTTTTCCCAGCGTTCCAAGATGGCGGTCGATTAAAGTGCTATACGAAACAACATAGTATTTATCACCCTTATTTATAACGTGTTCAAGATAGGCCTACTAGAGTTTTTGGAATATTTTTAAACATCATTTAAATATAAAAGAAAATTGATGAGCTACAGAATAACGCATTTAGGTAACTTTTGTTATTCTATTGGCGGGCATTTTTCAGTATCATTCTGTGACTCCGAGACTGTAACACAAATTTTCAGAACCATTAGTGAATTCAAACTCTGACCAAACCACTTGACACGTTGACTTATTGCGAAATTTATTCGCTATAAACATCGCCAAATCTGTGTTATTTGGACATATCTCTATGTTACATGACAATATTCCAGCACATAAGTCTGTGAGTGTAACACAATGCCTGTAAGACAACGGTATTTCGGGAGCGTCCCGAATGTCAATATGGTTCAGCAGTAAACCTGCTAATGGCGTTGTTACTGTCTAAAACAGCCAATGTCGCATCGAACTAAGTTTCATTGCTTGATTGCTTGTTCTGTGTTCATGCAGTGAATAAGAAAAAGATACTTTCGAATGGAATTTGTACACGTCTAGAACAGTGTACAATAAAGCCTGACCATAAATAAACTCATTAGGTGTGCGCTATTACCCAATGACGTCGTCGAAGGTGTTTTCTGCTAGCCATGTGGTACCTTAATCTCACAACAACAAAGAAGTGTTATACAATTGTTACATGTTTATAATGCTAGAACTTCAATTGCACGTCAATGGTGGCTTGTAAGGATTACTGTGCTTTGACAGTGGAATGGAAATGTTAAATTATGAAAGGCTACATTGTCAGTTTTGTTTTGAAAGGCAGTATGTGGTGTGTATTTTAAAGGCATACATTGTTAAGTATAGTACAAATTTATATACAACTGTTGTCATTTATTCCACTAATGAACTGATTAAACACACCACACCAATGTAATGTTTCCGTTCATCCTATAAAACAAATTTGTGGAACACATTGTTTGATTAAGATTCTTTCTTTTATCATTAAAACTGCAATTAAAATATCTTGGTCATTTAAAGAACAATGTCCAAAGTGTCTGATCGTTATATTTATTAATTGATAGTTGGTACGCAGCATGAAAACTACCACACGTCGTCTTTTACAAGTGTAATAATGTTTGTTTTTGGAATCCCGTCCCAACATTTGCAACAGCCCTATATGTTTAAAGGGACTATTGACTGACTTTGTTTCCATTATACATTTAGGTCAATAAATGTCTATTTTTAACATCACAAACGAAAATTCCGATATTTTACGAGTATTTACGATGTTTTTGTCGACTAATCATATACGCGTAGTGCACATTTTCCGATACCGCTGATATCGGAAATTTCCGGAAGCGCGTTCGTATATCTTCGTAAAATCTGACTGTAACGTCACAATCGGTACTCGCAGTTTAATCTGTCGCTCAAACCGCGTGCTCAAACAGAATGTTTCTGTTGATTTCAATCACAGTTTAGTGCAAATCGGGAAAATTTAACTACCTGTCTTGAGAGAAGCATCTTTTATTGTAAAAAATAATTGATTTTATGGGTTAATACATATCGCTGGCTTAGAATTTGAAGGTTGTAAGTACAAAATCAATATTTTGAGAAAACAAGAAAAAATCCGTGTCTGAGACCAGTTCCGATTTTCATGAAAATAGGCTCATAAGAAGCGCCTCGTGGTGCAGATTTTAAATATGTATGAGTCTTATAAGGTTGTAAATAGTACTTACTATCTTCTATTGCTAAGCAAGCGATATATTTACATATATACACTGTGTAAAGAAATATTCCATAAACTAGCCTTTCATCGTTTGCACCCGGTCAATATGTTAGTGTGCTAATTAATAATTAAATTCAAATGTGCATAACGTTTTTAAAATAATAGTATAGTAGACCAATCTCCTGATTTTCTACCTCGGGTTTTTATTGGTGTTTATCAAAGAATACGCAAGAATCTTTGGTGTTATCCATGTGCTCTATCGCTTAGCAGTGACATACATTTTGTTGATTGCTAGCAACAGAGTGACAAGGTTGTATTTAATTGCAACTTCCGTAATAAGTGTAATATGCGTACACGGTTTGCCATTGGCAGTTAACAAATAAACTAATTACCAATGTACAATCACGCGTTAGCAATAAAAAAACATAATCGTTTTCTAACATAACGTTATAAATGTCGGGTCAAGTACAATAATTTGAGCTACACATATTTTATATGCACCACTATACCAGAACTAAAGATGTAAGTCCTAGATTATGTCAGTTAAAATTCCAATGTGTTATATTCTTTGATGATATCGCTTAGGTTGGTATCCCGCGGTAATCAGTCGGGGTTCTATGATATACGACTGGTCGCGGTGTCTTGCTGATTAGTTTACTGTAACAATGTGTCACCAGTTACTTTGATTGCAGTTTTCGCAAGGTCAGATAGTGTTGCTATATACGATTTGTAGTAATGTATACATAATATTATATATGTCTGACAGTACTCTGGCCTATAGCACGGATATACACAGAATGTCTAATGTATTTCCGTGCCTATAGATACTTTCAAATAAATTTACATCGATCCGTCATGATTTTCAATTGTCTTAGACCTTACATATAATCTTAAATCTATATTTTTATAATTATGCTTTAGAGATTGAATGCAATTGAGTACAGCAATGATATCAACTAAAGAGCGCTTTAACTATTACATAGACCAAACCAACATAATTATGTTCAACATTATAAAACCAGCTTTTATTGAAAAATCCACACGTTCTCGTTAATTGGGATTTATGTGTTCTTATTTTATAACAAACAATAACATACTTTCACGTGTCTAGGGCTTTAAATGACATATTTTAAAAGAGTCAAATTAAAGACGAAGCTTTTTGTTTCTCAACATGTGATTGTCAATTTTTTTGGAAAATATAAATGATATTGCTTCAAACTCAGACTAAATTTAAGAAAATATACATAATTATGTATCTCTTACTTCCGATGTCTTCAGGGTTTAATAAATTTATTTAGTGTATAAATTACTTTCATGGCATCGCTACCAACCAATTTAAGTTGAAATTCTCTAGTTTCTAAACGTGCCAATGTATTAAGAATTTCTTCATTATTAATGAAATAATGCTTAATTAAATATTGCACAATTTCCATTGATTTTAGTTCGTGTTCTACAAAACCAATAAACCGTAGCCGAAATGCTACAATATGATTGGCTAACGCCACAAGTCAATCAAAATCGACAGGAAGGTCAATTACCAGTCCGTGTAGCCAATGCGGTCAGCGATATTTACAGTGTGAATGTCTGGCAGATTTCTTCGTCGCCGTTATTATGATTTCCCTTATTAATAATAGGTTTGAATTGATTCGGCAAAATATTTTCATTGCCATCATAATGTGTATCCGAAGAATTTATCGTTTCATTAGCTCAGGGACCGTATATATCTTCCCAGATTAGCTGAGTCGGAGAACTTCGCTGTCCGACATCTTGTTAATAGCACGATTGTGACGTCACACGCTTCGTTTCTAACATCGGACTTTTCCGGAGATATTTCCGTAAGTTTCCGTACAGGTATAACAATGGACTTGAACTATCGGTTGTACACAGGTAAATGTAAGGGGAATTTCGGGGAAAATGTTGCGAATGCAATCACGATGCCGAATAGAACTATTACACAAAAGTTTAAATCACCGGTAAATATTCCCTTTAAGTAGCGCTCGAAAAATTCTAAAAATGTTCGATATGTTCGAATGGTAGCTACTCTTTTATAAGAAGCAAGAAGAATAAGGCATTTACCGACCAGCACATCGTATTTTAGGAGGTATGACATACTGTTAGGCCTAACGATTGACTTAAAAGACAGTTTCTGTCAAGCTAGCTAATAAATATCACAGTTATTGTATTGTGTTACAAACAATAACTTGTTTGAGATTATTTGTACCTGTGTCAATGACCCTGTTACCAACTTTGATGTTCTTGGACATGCCCCTAAAAGTTAAAAGGAACAGAACAGAACAGAACATTTTATTTTCAGACTTGAGCTGTACAGCTCATCATCATACATAATAAATACATGCATAAATAAACTTGACAGGTGAAGAGAATATGAAATTTAGAATAAGGACACAGAAAATATTAATATTAAACAATTACAAGAGTCAGTGAAAATACATAGATTTCGAGGTTGAACTCGAAATAAACAAACAAACACGCACGCACGCACGCACGCATGCATACACAAGCACACATACACACACACACGCACTCACACATGGACGCACGCACACACGCACGCATACGCACAGAAACGACAACAAAATTATAATTCAAAAATTCAATTTTCAATAATATGTATAAGCAATGTTGCTAGCTAAATTTTTTCTAACAGCAAACGCTTCCAAAATATAATGTCCTAGATTATTTAAGATATGCTTATTTGTAGACTGCATTAGATCTAAGAACTTGAACACACTTGGCCTATTGTAAAAATATCTTTTTAAATATTTCTTACGTAATTCAAGATAAACTGGACAGATAATTAAGAAATGGTATTCGTCTTCTAAGTCTCTTCCATTACATAATGTACACACCCGCTCGTGTCTATCAATTCTATTTGCTGCATATCTACCGGTAACAATACGAAGATCGTGTGAACCAAGTCTAAAACGCGACAGAGCAGTACATAATTTGCGTGGCATAGCATTGAGGTAATATTCAAAGTCAAATGAAAGCTTAAATGATTTGTAAAGCAATAATGATTGGCTATTAGCAATACTATTTCGCCATGTTTGTAAAAACACATCTATTACACGCGACTTAAATTGTAAATGGAATGTATCAACATCTACACTAAATGGGTTGAGAAACACAAATGAAAAGCCATGCTGGTCAAGTAAGGTCTTAACTTTAAATAACCAATTTCTTTTCCCACGAATGCAACTAGTTTCCATGTCAGTATACAGATATTTAATTATAATATTATTAGACTGAACTATTCGACACCAATATTTAATCACTTTCGTATAACTATTAATATATAGTGGATATCTTCCCAATTCCCCGTACACCCCATTTGTAGTTGTTGACTGTCTGACACATAAAATTCGTTTGCAAAATTGAAGATGAATACGTTCTATCGAATTGTATTTCTTAAAACCCCAAACCTCACTGGAATAATTTAAAATAGAACCTACAAATGCATCAAACAATTGACATTTAGTACAATTTTTTATAGGATATTTATTTAAATTATTCATTAAAACGTTCAAAGCTTTAAGACCTTTGCCTACAAGATTTTCTACATTAAGTGCAAAATTACCCGTATAATTGAAAACTGTACCTAAATAATTAAAGTTGTCGACGATCTCTATAGCAGAATTCATGTAAGTCCAACTTTCATCATTACGTATATTACCTTGTTTCCTAAAAACAACTACTTTGGTTTATCAGTATTCACTTGTAAACCCCATCGATCACAATAAATATTAAGTAAGTCAAGTCGATGTTGTAAATCGCTGACGCTATTCCCTAAGATAACCATATCATCGGCAAACAACAATAGAACCAACATAATTTCATCAATAGTAATACCACATAAGGGGGAGTCTTGCAAAAACAATTCAAGATCTTCAATAAATAGCGCAAATAACAAAGGGGACATAACTTCCCCTTGCTTCAATCCCACAGCACACTCAAAATACTCAGAATAAGAGTTACAATTGCGTACACAACTTTTTACTTTTGAATACATGTCACGAATAATACGTAACATTTTGCCATTAACTCCAATTTTAAAAAGTTTATACCACATACTATTGAAATTAATACTATCGAACGCTTTTTTTAAATCTATAAAAGCACAATACAGTCGACCTTTATCATTCAAAACTTTTTGTATAACGGAATTTAATATAAAGACTGCGTCAATGGTAGAGCGGCCTTGGCGAAATCCGAATTGGACATCACTTAAAATATCATTGTTTTCCACCCATGAACTCGTTTATTTAGCACTCCTGTAAATATTTTTGAAAAGCAACTCACTAACGTTATACCCCTGTAATTGTTAACATCTGCAGGATTGTTTTTCTTGTGTAAAGGCACAATATTTCCCTGGGACCACTGCTCTGGGAAACAACCGGAATTTAATATTGCGTTAAAAATATCCACTAAATGACCAGATAAGATGTCGAAAGATTCAATGAAATATTCATTAAGCAAGCAGTCGCCACCAAAAGATTTATTTCTTTTTAAATTATGAATAACAAGTTTGATTTCCTCAGCCGAAATAGGCCGATCTAATTCTTCAAAGTTACAGGATGAAGAATCGAAGTCATTATTATTTACAAACTGTGAAGCATCAGCATCATCAGCAGATAATAAGTCGTTCTGCATTTGAGCGAAATACTGATAATACTGATAAGGCAAACGCACGATGTATGATAATTGTATGAGACATTTCGATCGAACATTAGTGGAGACATGGTGCAATCATTTACGAGAACGTAATATTGTTGTTATTTCCTTAAGTTAATTTAGCAAATAAATCTAGAAAAAATTGGCGTTATGAAGAGGTTATGAACTGGAAAAACAGCAACCCACTGCAATAATCGTATCTAATTTTCGATAGACTTAGCTATCTAAAGTATTTCATGTTTTGCCTTATAATGCTCCGTATTAATTCATATGAGCATGTCTTTGCCTCTGTGTGTGCCTCTCCAATGGTTATCGACCTAGAAACCAATATGATATCATTAAGGGTACAGTTACATGATAACACTTTGATATTATATTTACCATACAGCGCCCATCTACAATTTATAGTGATCATTAATAGCGTTTAACGTTTAATAACACAACTATCACGACGACGGAGATCTCATACAAAGTTATCGGTCTGCAATAAAGTGAAATCTCATGTGAATCCAATATTAATTATAATGTCAACATTTTTCAATACCCCACCTCCTGATGTTTCTATGTACCATTGCATAGAATATTCTGTTGTGATGTTCGTAAAATTCATGAAGCAATTCCAATGTGAAATCATCAGCATACGGGTGGTGTATTCCCTTTGTGCTCCTAAAACACCTGTAACGTGGTGATTTGTTCTGTTTTACAATACACGGAAATCGTTTAGTGGCATTCCAATAAATTGATTCGTCTGTAAGTTTTCTTTCCAGTTCCAAAAAGTCTTGAACACGATTCAGTTCATGTACATGTAGTGGGTCCCGAACGAGATGCTCTCCGTCAACTATGTGGACATTGTCTGCTTGAAAATAGTTAACGGCGTAATTGGAATGCATAAAGGCTAATGTTGATGGCCGACCATTTAGCAATCACGGCACCATTTCTACGAATAGCCTTGCTCCTAAACGTCACAGACGCATTGTATTCCCCTTTACTGACAGTTTGCGTGAATTCTGAAATCGCTCTGGTGACTGGGTCCCTTACTACAAGTATTAATTTAGATGATATACTCTTTCTGGGACTTCCGGTGTCACGAAATATCTGGAAGTTTTCTCTATAGTGAGCTGGCCTTCCAGTGAGTTTGGCATTTTCTGCCTCCAAGAAAGATATAATGAATTTATGACAAAAACAATGTACATGTACAAATGTAGTATCAAACTGATATGTAATCAGTGTTAATGATGCGGAAGCCTATGAAATAAATACATACTGTGTTTATTGCCTGGGACGTGACGATCATTTACTGTAAATAGGTAGTAACTATCCCTAAAGAAATCTATAATTTGTTTTGCAAAGTCTTAAACAGGCAGGGACATGGGAGATGTAACGTGTATGAAATGCTAGGTGAATCAATAGAATCTTGATGTGACATGATTATATAGAGCAAGCTTAATGACACTTTGTGTGTATTAAACACTGGTCTGATAACAACGTAATCACTTTATTCGGAATGAATTAACATTCTCACCGAGCTGAGTGTCAAACTACAGTGTCATTACAAGGTAGTATATGATGATATTAAAGCTTAGTATGGTATATTGTCTAACTGTAGTGGTAACGGTTCGCGATGCAAGAACATGTTTATGTACTGGTATTATTCCTTGGGGTTACGCCCTTTTAAATGACAATATCACTGAAGAAGAAACACTTATGGAAGACAAGACAATATCCATTGTCACGGTAAATAAAAAGCTTGTGGAGAAGAAGACCATACCCGAAGTCACGGTAGAACAAAACCTTATGGAGGCCAAGGCCATACCCAATGTCACGATACAACAAAACCTTGTTGAAGACAAGATCATACACAATGTCACGGTAATAAAAACACTTGTTGAGGACAAGACCATATACCCACTATTATTAAAGTACTAACGCCCTAATCTACCAAGGATTGTTTGTCAAATAGCGGAGAAAGTAACCGGATAAGGTTCATTAATGTCCTGAAAGGTAAGTATATAATTAACGCCTGCTACCTTTAGAATTTTACTAGGAAATCCACCGATATTCAAGTTTATACCACAAGGTAGTTTAATTGCAAATTATTTTCTTTTCAACATAATTAATTAAATTCATCAGCTGCCTTTAGCGAACCTGTTAACATTTCTGTACTTTCTGTATACGTCAGTATATAGTTTATACATTCAGAGCAGCACCTAAATGTTTCTTGTCATACTGTCTATATGTTGAATTCAGTTGCAGGCGATTTAGTTTTTTAATAGTTCCTACATAATTATTGTCGTTCATGAAATAATTACGAAGTTGCATTAATACTGTAGATGTCATAAATCATTCATTTATTTAAAATTTCTCAGCGACCACGTGTCGCTATAACAGTATTAGTGTCCTTATTCAAGATTACGTTCGGTATAATTTTGTCGCCCATTTAATTTTTGTAATAGTGTTGGTTCATCTGTCTCTGAGACGCCAGAGTATATTTTACTTAAATTGCTTGTTCCAGGTTTAACGACCAATTCTCCAAGCGTATTTTAATGAAATGCAAGTTTTGCTTGCAACATTGCTAAAGACACCCATGTCTGTGAAACATGTTATAAATAACATCCTAAATTGGTATATCTGCTGTAATTACAGCAACTACACAAATATGACATCACACTCCAAGAGTCTGTCGCCTCAGTAAGCCAAACAAATCCGGAGCATGACCTATGAGACAAGAACAAAAACACACCACAAGGTCAGCAAACAACACATACGGTGTACATGTAATTCAAACTAGTCATACTATTGAAATAAAAGCAGAACTCATCGACAATGTATTTCTTATTCTTAATGATACAATGAAGCTTCATTTATCTTAAAATATATATGGACATCATGAAGTATAGTAAACATAGAAAAAGAAGGATATTGCTTATTAAGGACTTAAAAGAGAAATGTCACGGTCTGAACCTGTTCACAGTGTGGGTGAGGAAGTGTGTAGGCAGCCGGCTAGCTCAGTCGGTAGAGCATTTGCCCTGTAAGCGAAGGGTCCCGGGTTCGAGCCCCGGTCTGGTTGCACATTTTTCTCACCCTGTGACAGAAATATGCTTAGTCCACTACATGTACTACGTATATGTGATCTACCATATGATATCACTGGTGCAAGTACATGAGAAAGATATGTACCATTGTATAACCAATTTGTGTATAGCCCTTATTTCGAATAGACAGCCTTGTTTTTTAACGTGCCCGGTGTAAATCACCGATACACAGCTTCCTGGCACCTTAACCAGATACTTTGCAGGGATGCACGGTCAGTTGGATGGGAAACACTGAAAAGGGTTTCAGAAATGACCAAATGCCCTGGACGAGATTCGAACCAAGGAACTCGACCAACCACTGTGCCACCATAAATGATGTATGTAACTCCAAATATGAAAATCCACTACAGTGTTAATCATCATTAATTGTGTCGTATGTAACTCATTTATAAAGAGTCAATAATGCGTTTAGTCTCCTAAATGAATGGTGTAATCATTTATGTTTCTTGCATCAAGAATCAACAGTCTTATCATTTCATACGTGGAACTCACACATGAAGAGTCAATAATGTGTTGATATTTAGAGCATACTATGATGAATCATGGGTGTTATCCTTTGATATAATCTAAATCAGAATAGAAGATTCAATGTTATTTGCCTGCAAGTCAACCAAGTTATTTGTCGGACAAAAGCTATACATAGCTTATGTCATTTTGTTTGTACCAAATTTCCGACAAAAAATAAATTTTGACTTGACTTGACCGGTGCGACAAGCAATTTAACATTATTCCGCCAATTAAATACGTTAGATTTGTTGCATCCGAGAATATATTTCCTCTGTTTAAATTACCTCAGAAACACACTAACAATTCATTTTGTGCGACCTAATGACTTAGATCATGTTCCTTAAATAAGTTTATGCGTCTCAATGTCAAGAGTTAATTTCGCAAACATTTCGAGTTATTAAGTTTACTGTTCGATCGCTAGAATCGTTCCATTCATCAATTAACTGTTCACTCAGTGTTATTTCCTATTGTTTGGACAGGCGCCGCGCGTGGACTGTAACTGTTGTTAGTTAAACAATGTTATTTATTGTAAACTACTGTTGATTCGTTGGGACGAAAGTTCGTGAATTTACTTGACCAAGACACCACATGCGTTTCTATATTGTTTGTGGAATCTGAAATCCACGTAATCTCAATCCTAATATCTGAAGGTTTATAAAAGATGTTTTATAACTAATTTTATACATGAATATATCTATACAGTAACTGGAAACGAGCATTTATAAATATTGCTTCACTATCTTGCTCATTTGGTACCCCCGGTCATTGAAATAACACCATGCTCGGTTAGGATATTTGATGCATATACAGACTCACAAAATTATGTTAAAAATCCCCTGTGACCAAAAGCAACTATTAAAGTGCGTATCTGCAAAGACCACCATCGATTAAAATTCACTATTACAATGTCCGACTTCAAAGACAACCGATTTTGTGTCATATGTAACTTGTTAAGAGAGACCACATTTTAACAAAAATCACGTTTTGCTATATACATGTATGGTCTTTACAGATAGGTTTGACTGTATATTGCTAAAGGGACGATGGTCAGAGTATATAAATGTTTGAATCTTGTTCATATTGAATCTTCTACAATCCTATATATGTCATAATAATCTACAATTTACAAAATTAACAACCACGAAGCTAGGAAAGTTGGTTGATTAGAGAAAACTATTGATTATTTGAAATTTACGACATATTCATTATAAAGACTTTACAATGCAGTTAATCAAATAGTGATATGGTGCAATTACGCGTAAATATCGAGCGAGTAAGAATAGATAAATCATTAAAGTCCTTAATGAGTACAAATGTACGAGTTCATATTTACCTTGGAACACTGATTAAAGTAAGCTGGTGAGATATATTTTTCAGAGAGCGATACGGAGAGCAAATAGAAAAGTTTCTCGTTTATGAATTGATGGTGAACAAGTTCTTAGAAAAACAATTTTCATAAAGCGGATATGTAGCACAATAGCGTCCAATAAAGACATCAATAATTTCCTTTCTACCAGGTGCATTTACATATAAAATAGTCAATTTGGTTTTTTTTAAAAGAAAGGAGCAGTTGTTCAGCGAGCGAGTTTCTGTATGGTTCAAACATGTACCTCGGCTAAGATAACAATAACAGTATTCGAAAATGTCTCCGGCTTCACAAGATATCGGCAGCAATATCACAAAGGGTCGGAATGATTTCCAATAAATGTCAACGATCAGGTGTATAAAGGAGTTTCGCATCAAATCAGTGTCCAGTGAAATTCACCCAAGAATATTGAACATAAATTCTCCTTGTGCTATAAAATACTACAGAACTGATCGGCATTAGTCCACGGAGCATAATTACTTTATCGTCACACACATCTGAATCATGACATTTCTTCGTGTTTCCGTCAGGTTCGGGGTTAATTGGTTTAAATTGACATAACTTTCATTCACAAAAAACTTTTCTTCGAAATGTTATCATACTAATTGTGACAGGAAATACTCAATGTACGTGATGATAGAAGTCGATTTGAATTTGAGTATCCAATTATAACGTTGACATTTTTAAAACAAAAAGTACAGTCGACTTTCTTTACCTCGATGTTGTGAAGACCGTGAAAATACTGTGAAATTAACGCGATTTCAACGTAAATATCATCTCATACCTAAGATAAAAAAACAGTGAAAGAAATTATTGAAATATAAAAATTGTAGTTTCATAAAGTCAGAGAAGACATTTGGGACTTTAAAAAAACAACAACACAACGAACTATGTCGGCATAAGGGGATATATGAGTTCTCTATCCTAGGGACATGATATGTTACTTGTTTGACATCAGGTCCCGACACTTATAAGCAGTCAATAATGGTACAATATGAGTGTGTACAAATTGGAATGCAAGTGATGATATATCTTTCTTGTATCAATGAATTTACAGTACACATACCCTTGCCCACTGTCCAGAAAATAGTCATAACCATTTTCTAAACGACAAAGTCGACCATTTGCAAATGTAATGATCACAAATGAGACGTGGATTTATTTTGACAAACATGCGACAGATACATAAACAAATTTGAATCAGCAAAGACAAAGAAAAAATATCAGGTACGTTTATATCTCGGTTTGGCTCTTACCCAATATATGCACAGTGACCATATGAATGATATTAATATCGCATTTTTAAAATGGATTATCTTATTGAAACTTATCATATACATCGGAGATGAATACTGCAAGGGGATCAAAATCTTTTTTCATTAAAATCTACCAAGAATACATTTTTATGGGCTTAGTTGAATTCCAATTTAAACACCCCTCGTATACTGGACAATACTGGTAATGGTGCTCGGTCTATAAGAGCGATGCATCCCTCGACTTGCTGCTATTTAAATATAATACTGTATAGCTTCTTGCGAACTTTTCTGAAATTTAATTTCTGTACAATATCGTCATTTTTGTCTTACAAGAAATGAAATATTTAGCATTTATCAAAATATTTCAGAATATTTGTTTCTAAAAGCAAAGAAGACAAACATCGAATTAAACTAATTTTTGTCATCGATAATTTTAATGATACGACTCCCTGCGGGATTGTGTGCAGCATTTTCAATTTTTGATGTGTCTGATAATGATTTTGATACAGAGAAAATCATAATTGGAAACCCGATATAGTTTAATAAAATGAGTAAAATTGATGAGTAATCTTAGAGATGGTTTTGACTCTCGTTCTATTACATTATTCAGGAAGGTAATAATGATACGTGTGGGTGTATCCATTCAAGTATTGTTTAAGGTAGGTTATACTGTATACGTGTAGGTGTATCCATTCAAGTATTGTTTAAGGTAGGTTATACTGTATACGTGTAGGTGTATCCATTCAAGGATTGTTTAAGGTAAGTGATACTGTATTAGCGTGCAAGTTCATTGAAATGTAGCTTAGGGTAGGTTATGCTGTAGTAACACGTGCATATATGCCTTAAAGCCTGTGTTAGTTCATTTATTGACTGGTTGCTTAAGGAAGGATATACTCTACACAAGTCTGCCAGAAGTATTTACCCTATATACATGACACCATGGAATCAGGAGAAAACATGTTCCTAAAGTTTTTAGGGAGCAATAAAGAGTATGTCGTAAATAGAGAAGAAAATATTAAATTTGGTAAATTTTCTTGACAAAAAATCAGAAATTGACACGTCGCTGTAAAAATAACTGATATAATAACTACGTCACGTGATTGGTACAATCTCAGGCAATAAAATGACTGTATGTTCGACACCTGAGGTATTCCGTGTAATTATGTATACGTGCGCAAAAATCCATTTTCCTGGGCTAAGAACCCCTGCTAATTTTATCTCCAGTAAGTAAACGTCCATAAGCTTGAAGGACATGACCATGTGAAACAGTCACAATCAAACTCGGAAACTGAACATGTACAAATTAGTATTGTTACTTTTATTTTGTCAATACGTACTACAATTGTTTTTAAAAATGTTTTTAAATATATTTGATTGTAACGTTACTAGTAATAAACTTTGATGGGAAACCCGCTTTAAATATCTTGTTTCAACGTAATTTTGTGTCAAAATAGGCTACATTGAATTACTAACTTTAATACTCTATTCAGCACTTAATAATCGATTATTTGAATTTTCTACTGTAAGTTCGCAAGATACATATATTGAAATTAATCTTGAACACAAATATTTAACTTGTTTGGAGTTTTATCCCCACTGGGTGTAAAGTACTTATAAATCATCAGTTAAAACATCGTAATGATGAGTCTAAAACGCTCACCAGTATATTTATCGACATTTTCGGTTCTTCTTTCACAAAACCAGTCTAAAAC
Organism: Spisula solida; assembly: GCA_947247005.1. Taxonomy (NCBI): domain Eukaryota; kingdom Metazoa; phylum Mollusca; class Bivalvia; order Venerida; family Mactridae; genus Spisula; species Spisula solida. Next base: position 67,557,806 of record OX365944.1, on the reverse strand, counting down.
GTTTGTATTAAATATACATGAGATAACTTCGAATAATCGGATAAACACTTATATCTATTTTAAGTTTGTGTGTTTGACACAATATAGTTTGTTAGAGCTGTTTCATGTACCTATAAAGATCGTCATATTGAGTGTAACATGCTCACGAGTATCTTTAACGACATTTTCCATTTTTATTTGATAAAATCAGAAGTATAGTTAGGAAACAATATTCGATTATACACTTGTAAGTTGACTGTTGAGTTTGTGTTTTGGATACAATATAACAAAATAAGAAAATGATTGAGAAATAAATATTGAAACTTTGGTCAATCCAAAACAAATAAATACATAATGTAGAAATGTTTTCAAATACAAAATTGATGATAATTGGATTTTTTTTTCTGAAGAATGAATTTGCACTAAACAGTCAAGTCATTATAACTGCATAAAGAGAACATAGATATTCAAATGCTTTGCTCAACTAGTATAATTAATAAATTCCTAATTAAAACGATATTGTAATTAGCCCGTGTTTTATCACTGAATTATGTGTTTTAACACTAAAGGCTAATACTATTGGCAATTCATCCATGCATTCAGTGTTTGATGTTTGTTGTAAATATTTAAAATCTTACGGAATAATGCATTACAACCGTTCCTTTATATCAATGGGCAACACTACTGTCGCCTGTTAAAGGCATTAAACTTCTGATAATGATAACAATCTGTTTGCTAACTTTTACAAAAGGGTTTCTAAGAGTAAGTACAATGTCAATACTTTAAAGTATATTCACTGCCCTCCAACAGTGCCTTCACGTTTTCTTACAATGATATACGAGAAGCGTTTTTTAGTTCCAGGAAAAGTGCTCTATAATGTTTATGCTGTGTTCAAATAACTTCAAATGTGGTATTTAAATAGAACAAGTCATGATACCTTTTGTAACGCGTGAGTACGTAGCATTCGAGTAGTCACTGCTGCCATAGTAACGTCAGAAATAGCTACCCGGGGCAACGTTTTCACTGACCATACGTTATTAACATTTTTTGAATAAATGTCACTCAGTCAGTCAAATGACACACACAATCCACCTGCCAAAATAACAACAATGTTTTCTATTCTCAAAATATGCATCGCTTTGAACAATGTTTGCACTTCCAGAGTCGCTTTGCCAAACGCAAAAACAAGCGGAAACTTTCGACTCAACGTCTCGCGTTCGATTCCCGCCCAATCCTGTGATCATCTGCCGGACTATCACGGGCAGTTTAGAAGCGTTTATATTATTCCTTATTCTACTCATTGACATGCAACGTTCTTCACAGCCAGCGGTCATTAACTCTAATGTTTCAACACTAGAGTTTCCTAGTAAAAGTTTAAAAAAAAGCTCAAATTGCAAAATTTTCTGACATATTGACGGATGATTCTAATAAGGCGACAACAATATCGCAACAAGATTGTGTGAATATTAAAACTATGTCACAACTTGACCAAATTGAGTTTATGCTGTCTAACAAGAACGCTCCGCGCAGTCAATTTAGGTTGTAGTTACAATTTACTAGTAGCTGTTTAGTTGGGGGCAATGTGTTTTTAATTTGACTATTGTTTGGACGGGACGTCAAATTTGGCCTGGGTAGCTCTTCCTGACGTTACCATAGATACAATAAGAACGGCACCTTACTTTGAAAGCGTACGAAAACTTAAGAAGATATTGCGGATATGTGTTTGTGTCTCCCAGCAAAATATCATTGAGTTTTAGAAAACGTTGAAAATTCTATGAAACTTTTACTGGAACTTAAAAAACGCCCCTCATACAACCCTAAACATCTCATTCTCTCAATGAAATTTAACTGTGAGCATCACACTCCAAGGCCGAGAGAGGTTGACCTTTTAAAGTCATACTTGACTTGCTGACTCACAGACACCACATAAGGTTACAGTATTGGATCTAATTTGACAAGAAGCTCGTGGAAGAATGACAGAAACATGAATTCGTTTCAAGGTTATAGTTAGGTGAATCTAACTGAAGATCAGATGAAGAATTCGTTCGACACGATTGCGTCCCACAGTTCATTTTCAAGGTTAATTTCCAGTCACCTAACGTATAAATCGCCGCAAAGAAAGTTTGTTTTCGTGCTTTAGACGGCAGAAGTACATTATTGCTCGTCAGTACGTATGTAACACACACTCGTGTATAAAACAGTCGTCTGCTTCTAGCAGTCATGTTTAATGTCTCCAATATCGTCTGCGTTCCACTAGTTAGCTCTGATTTTAGACATCTAATTGAAGCTCAGTGTTCCACATAGTATTACGACACAATAATATACATGCCAGGACCAAAACATCAAGATCTACTTAAACAGAGAACAATCTACGGTGAAGTTCATATAAAAATAAATTATTGAGATATAACGGTGGTTTTAGAATATAAATCTGCTAATCTTAGTTATAATAACGTGGGAATACATATACCTCTAGATATAGTCTCTTTTACATAGTCGGCCTGGCTGTGTAATTAATTACTTTAATTAAGCATTGATTATGCATGTATTAGGGAACAGCCTCTTAATATACTCACATATGGACCAATATAGTAAAGTGAATTATAGTGTATATCGGTCATACATGTAGTATACATGCATTTGTTGTAGTTGGAGCTCATTCAAGTACAAATTGACATTCACCATATTTAGATCTTTTGGTAATACTTGATATGAGGACAATGGAAACTTCCAGAACTTTTTAAGTTTAATGCTTAGTTATTGGTAAGTATGACATGTTGTTAGAACTTACACTATAGTAACCATAACAAATAACTTAAATTAGTAACATGATTAACACTAGTCAAAACAGTACAACATCATAATGATGGGCTGCAAACTTCGACGCAGTTAGTGAATAATTTATATATACTGGACATCCACCAGGGTAGTCAGAAGAAGACTATACGAACAATATGTTTCATTTTTATTTTAACCATTTTTGGAACCTGGAGATTTACTATGATAATTATAATATCAAACTAGCAAAACACAACGCGGCTTTGTTATACTTGTAATGGCCATCACTTATTTGTATATAAATTGGTTCGTTTCCCTAGTCCACTAGTAGACAGACACAATATTAAATAGGTCAATAAAATGTTCCTTACGAAGAAGATATGTTTTATTTAATGGCTCCATTAGAATGTCAAATGAACAATGACGAACCTATATATTTCTATCATTGATGTACAAGATTTTCCAATTGTCATGTGTAGTGTATATAATTACTAGTATACATAAGTAACGAAATATTTATTTAATGGAATTGCTCTTCTGGCCGTTAAGCAAATATCCACATCGCTATTGTGTAGTCTGTTCCACGGAGCTGATTAGCAAATTAGTTAATTCGTAGTACAAACACGTGGAAGAGTCTACGCTATTGTGTTATGGAATGACAAGAGTGTGTTTTTGTTCAACCTTTAGGCTAGTGCCAAATTTTGAAAGCATACTCATATAATATTAGATTGTATTTCATGTACGTATAAACTTTTTGTTGACTTAACGATGAGACACATGAGTAATTCATAGCTACATACCAGTACAATGCGGCCATTAAAAACTATTTGTATCATAGTAACGACAGAAATTAGTGCTGCATTGGAGTGCGATAACTACAGTAATGCACTGAGGGCCATTTTTACCACCACGTCCTCAGTTGACGTATTATACAAAACAGATTGATAAACCCATGTCTCAGTTATCTATTTATAAATAATATATACTGTACCAATATTCACTCTGTTTGGCGCTCAGCATACGAGTAAACAACAACAACTACAAAAACATAAAAAAATTAGTAAAGAGATTTCAGTGCAGACTATTGAACACACTCATATCTGAGGCTAACATTACTGTTGTGTGCGCTTCAACACCTGATTAATATGATTACTCTGTATCAATAAGAAATTATTCATGGTAAATGCATTTCTTACCAGTGTAATTTCTGCCGCTATCTTCTTATGGATACTTAACTAGAAGATTCTGAAAGGTATAGAATAAATAGAATCTCAGACAAGTTTGGTGTTGAAAGCCTTAACGTAAAGCATTATGCAAATTCTCCGTCTCTTTACTTTTTTTTCAATTATAAACAAGTCCTATACGGCGCTATTCAATCAGCTTTTGTCCTATATTTATCACTGTCTAATGAATTTTGTCAGCCTCCTAATCAGTTAAAAGTGTAGGCCTACTAAAACTGTAAGTAAAATGGAAATGGACATATACGCGATTTATTATGCAACGTTGACCATAAATTCTCAAAATTTGGAAGTAACGATGGTCATTGTGCCTTGTATGTTTTAAATGTTTTCTGTGCTCGGCTGGTTAACTTGAGTGCTGCCTTCCCTGTCTGACTTAATATTATCTTTTGACATCCGTACTCCGTTATATCGTCCGAAATTTGCTGCTTATCTTTGTTTTATTGCGTTGACCAATATATCCTAATAACTATCCCATATAGTTGCTGATGAACCATTATTGTTACAGTAGTGCATGCCATTATATTTCTCATTTATTACATTTCATTTACATGAATGCACTGTACTATGTCATATTGGTTTGTTAGTTCGGTGTGAATTTATTTGGGAATTTTGCTATTTCATAAACATTGCATGTATGCCAGCCAGTTGATCATTTGTCGTTTTCGAGAGTGTCTTTGATACCAAATTTGTTGGCTGAATTGCAATAGGCCATCGAACTGTAAAGTTTAGAATGAAATAAATTTAGAAGAAGAAGTAGGATTACATAAATATGTTAAATGTCTGACACGTTATTGTTTGGTATGTAAGACGTTTTACAAGTCCATATTTAGAACCGCTTCTGTCATCTTCGTTATTGACATTAAGAATGATTCAATGAATCTTATTTTCAATCAGTATAATGTCATTATCTGATGAGAGATCAATCTTCCTTAGGAAAATGATCTTCCACCCGATGTCTAAGAGTCTTGTCAACAGTTGTCTGTATTAAGCTATACTGCGTGACAGAGTATGATCAAATACATTACTGTAGAAACTGTTCCGACCAATATATGATTTATTGTGTTTATTAAGTTTCTCATTGTTGCGCTGATGTTCGAGTGTCATGACAATAAGCTCTTCATTTTGGAGGAAAAATCTCAGATGTTAGTAATACGTTATTTGAATACTAATGACTGCTTTGAATGAAAGGAAATCTCCTTCAATTATGACAGTCCTGTTCAAAGCACACATACGGTAGTTTGCAATATTGAGTTTTCACCAGTTTGTACAAGGTTCACGAAGAATCAGTAGTAATCATTGCTTAGCAAGTTAAACTCCTATCACTTAAATTGAAAACATTTACACTGATCAGTGGAATTAGAAGCCTTTAACGGTGCTGTTGCATAGCAATGCGAACGTACTAGACCACTAATTAGTACCTAGCATACTGTTCATTGTGCAACAACAAACACAGGATTGTGTTGTGAAAAAAAGGAGTATGGAATAAAATTCTTATAATCTCCGAAATATCAATAATTCGTCTATTAAATATTTTGGGTTTAAAGAGACCCATCGACACTACATGTATTTAATCCACAAGCAGATCACACAGGTGCATCATTCTGAATATTGGGATTAATGCAAACAGTTGAATGAACAGCACTATTGTTGTTACTGTTGATACCAGGCAGTTTTATTGCTTTTACTGTTTTTAAGTAGAAAAAACGTTTATGAAAGATAATTTAACTACTCAGGTGTCTTATGCGACGTTCACTTGCTAAATGAAAATATAAAAGAGTGTAATACATTATTCACTTAAAGATAGGACTGGTCCAGGTAGACCGAAATGTGTTCTGTCATTTAAAGGTGTTCGACTGACTACAAAACTGCCGGTGTACATGTCAGATAAATTTGGCAGAGAGGAATAGTCACAGTGAGCATTCACATCAGACATGTATATATCGTCTGGTGTTTTGTCACGCATCATTTTGTTACCTGACAATGTTTCTTCACGTAAGTCTGTGATAGTAACACAATTCCAGCAATCACTAGGTGTTCCTGGAACGACACTCGTATTCATTCATATGTTCAGCAGTAAAAAGTAAATCTATTTACAGCGTTGTTACTGTCTAAAACAGTCAATTTCTCACCGAGTAAGGATGTATTGATTGTGCTGTGGTCATGCAGTGAAGACAACAAAAACGAAATTTCCGAATGGGACAGTGTAGAATAAAGCTTAGCTTTACCACAAATAAACGCATAAAGTGCATGCATTTCCCAATGACGTAATTAAAGGTGTTTTCGGGCTAGACATGTGGTTTCCTCAGTATTACAACACCAAATAATTGTAGTTAATTACCCAATTGTTACATGTTTTATAGTGCTAGAACTTCAATCGCACGTCAATGGTGGCTTGTAAGGATTACAGTTCTTTGACAATGGAATGAAAATTAAATTGTGAAATGCTACATTGTCAGTATTGTTTGGAAAGGCATTATGTGATGTGTATTTCAGATATATCGAATGTTAAGTATAGAATGTATAACTGCATTACGACTTTTCCTGTGAGTCTTTGAAGGTCGCAAACTATTTCGACACAGGCCCAGTACACAAACAGCAATGAAAAGTAATTCCATCTTGACGAAATGGCAAGAATAATTTGTTTGAAGTTGTCATTTATTTCATTTACAAACTGGTTTAACACGTTTCATCTATGACATGGATGTAATGTTTTTCTATACTGAGATTCGCAAAAAGCGGTTAACGTTACAAATGCAATTGGAATTTCACAGGCATTCATAGACCAATTTCAATATCTGAACGCAATGCCAAACAGTTGATACTTGGTAAGCTGCAAGAACACAACACAAATGCATAACAATTGTCTGTGTTTTTCTGGTATCCCGTCCTGTCATAAAGATTAACCACAACCATGTAAGGTGTGTATGTTGTTCGCAAATTGTCGTTGGGAATGGATCGCCTGCTATGATGTTTTATGGATAGAATATCAAATTTCTATGATTTATCATTGTGACCTGTGCTTGTGGTCTGTGATTTTTCTTTCGTATGTGTTCCCTTCTATTCTTGTGTCTTTCGTGCTCTGAGGTTTCTGTTGAGTTCGGCACTCCCTGTCCGATTTGTTATGTTATCATCTCTACCAACTCTGTCAGCAAAAGAAAACATGCCAGGCCTAATACCAGTAGTATGACAACTTGCATGTCATGTTTTCTTTTCCCACTTTACTTAACTTGTATTGCGAATCTCGTTGAGAACTAGCAAGTAAATGATATGCAACACATGCGTGGACCAATTTGATCATCTCAATCGTCAAATCCTACAATAATATATGACGTGTAAACTAAAACACTAGAGTTCTCAATGTTAGTGACGTATCATTCTTTCCTATGGTTTCATCATTTCCTATGTTTTCATCATTTCCTATTGTTTCATCATTCCTATTGTTTCATAATTTCCTATTGTTTCATCATTTCTTATGGTTTCATCCTTTCCTATGGTTTCATCATTTCCTATTGTTTCATCATTTCCTATGGTTTCATCATTTCCTATGGTTTCATCATTTCCTGTGGTTTCATCTTTTCCTATGGTTTCATCCTTTCCTATGGTTTCATCATTTCCTATGTTTTAATCATTTCCTATTGTTTCATCATTCCTATTGTTTCATAATTTCCTATTGTTTCATCATTTCCTATGGTTTCATCCTTTCCTATGGTTTTATCATTTCCTATTGTTTCATCATTTCCTATGGTTTCATCATTTCCTATGGTTTCATCATTTCCTGTGGTTTCATCTTTTCCTATGGTTTCATCCTTTCCTATGGTTTCATCATTTCCTATGGTTTCAGCACAAAAACTGGTAATTTTTATTCCATTATGTTGATTGCATGAACTATAAGGATACATTTCCCAATATTGTTCATGAATCTATTTTGTATGAATTTAAGCCATTTTAAGTGATTTTGTAACAAAAAGAAGACAAATCTTGACTATTTAATGGGCCTTTCGAAAAAAACAAGGTGTTCACTCTGTGAAGGCAATTGATGTAAATAAATTTATGTAAAACCTTAGTTGAAATGTTGATGTTCATAACCTAAATATTGCATTTGGATTTTCAAGAAATATAATTTCTGGGACGTTCAACTTGAGTGGCTAAAACCATAGGAAACACTATAAAATTAAGACTAACATATCCCCGGTCAGTTAAATAGCTATGTTTTTACAAATATACTACACAGACCGAATACGTTGAACAATTTTTGTAGATAAAGACCATTTATAATGTTCTAAACATTGTTCAACCTAGCGCAAATATATTTTGGCAAATTAAGGTATAGAGGATAATACTAAAATGTGAACAATAACATCAAATATACAATTAATCAATCGGAGAAACAACTTTGCTAGAAACCAATATGATATCGTTAATGTTACATGATCACGCGTTGATATTATATTTGCCATGCTGCGCCCGTCTACAGTTTACAGTAATCATTGATAGCGTCTTACAAAACATAACAAAACTATCACGACGACGGAGACCTCATACAAAGTTATCCGTCTGCATAAAGTGAAATTTCATGTGAATCCAATATACATTATAATGTCATCAATTTCCAATACCCCACTTCCTGATGTTTCTATTAACCATTGCATAGAACATTATGTTATGAGGTTCGTAAAATTCATGAAGCAATTTTAATGTGACATCATCAGCATACGAATGGTGTCTTCCCTTTGTGCTCCTAAAACATGTGTAACGTGGCGCTTTCTACTGTTTCACAATACACGGAAATCCTTTAGTTGCATTCCAATAAATTGCTTCGTCGGTATTTTTCTTTCTAGTCCCAAAAAGTCTTGAACACGATTAAGTTCATGTATTGGGTTCCTAACGAGATGCTCTTCATCAACTATATGGACAGTGTCTGCTTGAAAATAGTTTAGCCATCGACGTAAATGGAATGAATAAAGGCCAATGTTGATGGCCGACCATTTAGCATTAACGGCACCTTTTTTACGAATAGCCTAGCTACTAATCGTTACTGACGCATTGTATTCCCCCTTTACTGACAGCTTGCTTGAAATATGAAATCGCTCTGGTGACTGGGTCCCTTACTACAAGTATTAATTAAGTTGACATCCGGTATACTCTCTCTGGGACTTCCAGTGTGACGAAACATCTGGATGTTTTCTCAATGGTGAGCTGGCCTTCCAGATATTTTGGCATTTTCTGCCTGCAAGACAGAACAATTATAAGAAATTTAAGAAGACATCATGTAGTATTCATAATTTGTTTTGCAAAGTCTTAAACAGGCAGGGACATGGGAGATGTAATGTGTAAGACATGCATAGTGCTAAATGAATCAATAGAATCTTGATGTGACTTGATTATATAGAGCAAGCTTAATGACGCTTTGTGTGTGTTAAACACTGGTCTGATAACAACTTAACTACTTTATTCAGAATGAATTAACATTGCACATCGACCTGAGTGTCACACTACAGTGTCATTATAAGATATTATATGATGATATAAAACCTTAGTACGGTGTTTTGTCTAACTGTAATGGTACCGGTTCGCTATTCAAGAACATGGCCATGTACTGGTGTACTGGTATTATTCAAGGAGTTAGGCTCTAAGAAGAAATGCTAATGGAGGACGATGTAATATCCATTGTCACGGTACAAGTAGAACAACACCTGATGAAGGCAAATACTATACCCAATGCCATGGTAGAACAAAACCTTATTTAGGACGTGACCATGGTCTATGACACGGACGAACAAAGATCTAACCATACACATCGTCGTGGTAGAAGAAAACCTAATAAAGGACATGACCATACAAGGACATGACCATACATAATGTCACGGTAGAACAAAAATCATTTAGTCATCTGGGTAGTGTTTTATCAAAGCACATACGGAAATCGTAAACTTACGTTCAATTTTAAGTTCTTTATATTTTTTTAACAATTGTAAACTCGGGACAGATACAGTCTGTAGGAGTTGATTAACTGAATCATTATTAGTATCGCAACTCCATTGACCCCCACTTTGTAGCTGTAAAAGAATTATAAAGAATTTGAATTTGAACGTAACTTTAAGATGTCCTTAATTGCTTTGATAAAACAGTACCCAGGTCTCGTAAGAAAATTACCGCGTGTTTGGTATGACCATAGGTAATGTTACAATACAACATATCTAACGGTCATATTATTGACATACCAACGCTTTAACATTCTGCCAACGATGCAATAAGGTGTTTATCAAATAATGGAGAAAGTAACCGGATAAGATTCAAAACTGGCCTGAAATCGGCAGAGATCCAGAAGCGGGATTTAATTATAAATCCACCGCTCATTCATGTTTAGACTACAAGGTAGTTTATTAAGAAAACCTTTTCTTTTCAACATAATCAATTGAATTCAGCAGATGCCTACCGGGAACTTTGTTAATTTTCAATGCTGTACTTTCCGTACGTATGTAGTTTGTACATTCAGTGCAGGACCTTATAGTTTCGTGTCATACCAGTTGTCTATTTATGGAATTCAGTAGCAGCCGATTTTGTTTTTTTAATATTTCCCGGCCTACATATCAATTGTTCATAAAATAATATTGAGGTTGCATTAATAACTTCAGGAACAATAATATGTCATAAAGTATACATTTAAAATTGTTTCAGCACCAAGTGACGTTATGACAGTATTAGTCTTCTTATTCAAGATTACGTTCGGTTTTATTATGTTTCTCATTACACGTACACGTGTAATAGTGTTCATCATCTGCCTCTGAGGCGCCAGTGTATAGATTTACTTAAATCACTTGTACCAGATTTAACGAACAATTTTCCTAGCGTATTTTAATGAATTGGAAAGTTTTTACTTGCAACATTGTTCAAAGAAGCACATCTGTCTGTGAAACATGTTATAAATAACATCCTCAAGTAGTATACATATTGCAATTACAGTTTTAGAGCACGCTTGAATGTAAATTTCATTGTATATTTGTTATTTACACAAGGTCAGTTCTCCCTATGCATCCCGCTCCCCCCGAATTATCCCAATAAAAATAAGCGAATATTCGGGGATTAAATCTCGAGGACGCGAATCTGTCGCACAAATATCGTCAAACAATTAAATATTCCTGAAGGTTCTTGACACTTTAGTGAAACATCGCTAATGTGTGGCGATGCTTCTGTGATGCCTGACAACAGAAACAGTAGGTCACGAAAGACACAAAAAGGACACATGAAAACAAAACTTCACCAACAATGCCCAACGCAAAACTGAACTACTACAAAAACGCGACATCACATTCCGACAGTCTGTCGCCTCAGTCAGCCAAACAAATCCGGAGCATGACCTATGAGACAAGAACGAAAACACACCACAAGGTCAGCAAACAACAGATACGGTGTACAGGTAATTCAAACTATTGGAATAAATGCAGAAATCATCGACAATGTATTTCTTATTCTTAATGATACAATGAAGCTTCATTTATCTTAAAAGATATATGGACATCATAAAGTATAGTAAACATAGCAAAAGAAGGATATTGCTTATTATGGACTTAAAAGAGAAATATGCTTAGTCCACTACATGTATATGTGATCTACCATATGATATCACTGGTGCAAGTACATATTATTTCACGCTATGAGAAAGATATGTACCATTGTATATCCAATTTGTGTATAGCCCTTATTTCGAATAGACAGTCTTGTCCTTTAGTGTGTCCGGTGTAAATCACCGATACACAGCTTCCTGGCACCTTAACCAGATACTTTGCAGGGACGCACGGTCAGTTGGGTGGGAAACACTGAAAAGCGTTTCAGAAATGACCAAATGCCCTGGACGAGATTCGAACCAAGGAACTCTCGATTAGTAGTCAAGAGCGTTAGCCACTCGACCAACCACTGTGCCACCATAAATTATGTATGTAACTCCAAATATGAAAAGCCACTACAGTGTTAATCATCATTAATTGTGTCGTATGTAACTCATTTATAAAGAGTCAATAATGCGTTAGTAGTGGATATATGTATCTCCTAAATGAACGGTGTAGTCATTTATGTTTCTTGCATCAAGAATCAACAGTTTTATCATTTCATACGTGGAAGTCACACATGAAGAGTCAATAATGTGTTGATATTTAGAGCATACTATGATGAATCATGGGTGTTATCATTTGATATAATCTAACTCCGAAAAAAAGAATCAATGTTATTTGCCTGCAAGTCAACCAAGTTATTTGTCGGACAAAAGCTATACATAGCTTATGTTATTTTGTTTGTACCAAATTTCCGACGAAAAATAAATTTTGACTTGACTTGACCGGTGCGACAAGCAATTTAACATTATTCTTCCAATTAAATACGTTAGATTAGTTGCATCCGAGAATGTATTTCCTCTTTTTAAATTACCTCAGAAACACACTAACATATCATTTTGTGCGACCTAATGACTTAGATCATGTTCCTTAAATTAGTTTATGCGTCTCAATGTCAAGAATTAATTTCGCAAACATTTCGAGTTATTAAGTTTACTGTTCGTTCGCTAGAATCGTTCCATGCATCAATTAACTGTTCATTCAGTGTTATTTCCTATTGTTTGGACGGGCGCCGCGCTAGACTGTAACTGTTGTTAGTTAAACAATGTTATTTATTGTAAATTACTGTTGATTCGTTGGGACGAAAGTTCGTGAATTTACTTGACCAAGACACCACATGCGTTTCTATATTGTTTGTGGAATCTGAAATCCACGTAATCTCAATCCTAATATCTTAAGGTTTATTAAATATGTTTTATAACTAATTTTATACATGAATATATCTATACAGTAACTGAAAACTAGCATTTATAAATATTGCTCCACTATCCTCCTCATTTGGTACTCCTCGGTCATTGAAGTAACATCATGCTTGGTTAGGGTAGTTGATGCATATACAGACCAAAAGCAACTATTGATGCGTATCTACAAAGACCATCATCGATTAAAATTCACTATTACAATGTCCGACTGCAAAGACAACCAATTTTGTGTCATATGCAACTTGTTAAGAGAGACCACCTTTTAACAAAAATCACGTTTTGCTATATACATGTATGGTCTTTACAGATAGGTTTGACTGTATATTGCTAAGGGACGATGGTCAGAGTATATAAATGTTTGAATGTTGTTTACATTGAATCTTCTACAATCCTATATATGTCATAATAATCTACAATTTACAAAATTAACAACCACGAAGCTAGTAAAGTTGGTTGATTAGAGAAAACTATTGATTATTTGAAATTTACGACATATTCATTATAAAGACTTTACCATTCAGTTAATCAAATAGGGATATGGTGCAATTACGCGTAAATATCGAGCGAGTAAGAATAGATAAATCATTAAAGTCCTTAATGAGTACGAGTTCATATTTACCTTGGAACACTGATTAAAGTAAGCTGGTGAGATATATTTTTTCAGAGAGCGATACGGAGAGCAAATACTATTAGAAATGTTTCTCGTTTATGAATTGGTGGTGAACAAGTTCTTAGAAAAACAATTTTAATAAAGCGGATATGTAGCACAATAGCGTCCAATAAAGACATCAATAATTTCCTTTCTGCCAGGTGCATTTACATATAAAATAGTCAATTTGTTTTTTTTAAAGAAAGGAGCAGTTGTTCAGCGAGCGAGTTTCTGTATGGTTCAAACATGTACCTCGGCTAAGTGTCACAACAACAGTATTGGAAAATGTCTCAGGCTGCACAAGATATCGGCAGCAATATCACAAAGGGTCGGAATGATTTCCAATAAATGTCAACGATCAGGTGTATAAAGGAGTTTCGCATCAAATCAGTGTCCAGTGAAATTCACCCAAGAATATTGAACATGAATTCTCCTTGTGCTATAAAATACTACAGAACTGATCGACATTAGTCCACGGAGCATACTTACTTTATCGTCACACACATCTGAATCATGACATTTCTTCCTGTTTCCGTCAGGTTCTGTGTTAATTGGTTTAAATTGACATAACTTTCATTCACAAAAAAACTTGTCTTCGAAATGTTATCATACTAATTGTGACAGGAAATACTCAATGTACGTGATGATAGAAGTCGATTTGAATTTGAGTATCCAATTATAACGTTGACATTTTTAAAACAAAAAGTCGGTCGACTTTCTTTACCTTGATGTTTTGGAGACCGTGAAAATACTATGAAATTAACGCGATTCCAACGTAAATGTCATCTCATACCTAAGATAAAAAAACAGTGAAAGACATTATTGAAATATAAAAATTGTAGTTTCATAAAGTCAGAGAAGACATTTGGGACTTTGAAAAAACAACAACACAACGAACTATGTCGGCATAAGGGGAAAGAGGAGTTCTCTATCCTAGGGACATGATATGTTACTGGTTTGACATCAGGTCCAGACACTTATAAGCTGTCAATAATGGTACAATATGAGGGTGTTCAAATTGGAATGCAAGTGATGATATATCTTTCTTGTATCAATGAATTTACAGTACACATACCCTTGCTCACTGTCCAGAAAATAGTCATAACCATTTTCTAAACGACAAAGTAGACCATTTGCAAATGTAATGATCACAAACGAGACGTGGGTTTATTTTGACAAACATGCGACAGATACATAAACACATTTGAATCAGCAAAGACAAAGATAAAATATCAGGTACGTTTATATCTCGGTTTGGCTCTTACCCAGTATATGCACAGTGACCATATGAATGATATTAATATCGCATTTTAAAAATTGATTATCTTATTGAAACTTCGCTTATACATCGGAGATGAATACTGCAAGGGGATCAAAATCTTGTTTCATTAAAATCTACCAAGAATACATTTTTATGGGCTTAGTTGAATTCCAATTTAAACACCCCTCGTATACTGGACAATACTGGTAATGGTGCTCTGTCTATAAGAATGATGCATCCCTTAGACTTGCTGCTATTTACATATAATACTGTATAGCTTCTTGCAAACTTTTCTGAACTTTAATTTCTGTACAATATTGTCATCTTTGTCTTACAAGAAATGAAATATTGAGCATTTATCAAATTATTTCAGAATATTTGTTTCTAAAAGCAAAGGAAGACAAACATCGAATTAAACTAATTTTTGTCATCGATAATTTTAATGATACGACTCCCTGCGGGATTGTGTGCAGCATTTTCAATTTATGATGTGTCTGATAATGATTTTGATACAGAGAAAATCATAATTGGAAACCCGATATAGTTTAATAAAATGGGTAAAATTGATGAGTAATCTTAGAGATGGTTTTGACTCTCGTTCCATTACATTATTCAATAAGGTAATACTGTATACGTGTGGGTGTATCCATTCAAGTATTGTTTAAGGTAGGTTATACTGTATACGTGTAGGTGTATCCATTCAAGGATTGTTTAAGGTAGGTGATGCTGCATTAGCGTGCAAGTTCATTGAAATGTATCTTAGGGTGGGTTATGCTGTAGTAGCACGTGCATATATTCCTGTGTTAGTTCATTTATTGACTTGTTGCTTAAGGAAGAATATACTGTATACAAGTCTGCCAGAAGTATTAACCCTATATGCATATATATAATATACCACGTGACATGTAGGCAGGACATGGAGTTTAAACTCCGTGTAAATTGTGGAATTAAATGCAAAATAAAGAGTTATTTCGGACTTTTTTTAGTGGACTGTATTTCTAAAGTGATAGGCTAATGCCTCCTAAAGTAAATTCTCAAAAGAAAAAGGAAAATACGAAGAAAAAACGAAAAAACATTTCACCATTGTACTCGGACGATAAGTGTACACAAAATAGTGGACGCGTGGATTACACGGATAAAACCTGTTTGGATAACTCAACACAGCAAGTTGAAGGCGATACAAGTGTGAGTAACAATAACAATAATACTAAACGTGCAAAGAAGCAAACTTCGCAACCAGAATATTTTGTGTTTGATTCACCATATGGTTATACAGGAATGAGTTTTTCACAACCATTTCCGGGACAAGTTGGCTACGTGCAGTCCCCACCGGGACAGTACCCACAATTTATATCTACACCAGCTGCATCCAATGGATCCCAGCCACCACAATGGGCTACTAGCATTATGGATGATATCAAAATGATTAAAATTTCAGTAGCCAAAATTGATAACGTGGAAAAAACCGTTAACTCCATCAGCGCAAAATTAAGTGATCTTGAACATAAGGTAAATACGATTGACAAAAGAGTCTCGGAAGTTGAAACAACCAACGAATTTGTATGCACCAAGTACGATGAACAATCCGATGAACTTAAATCAGCCAAACAACAAATAAAAGATTTACAAAAATCATGTGAAACCTTGCAAAATACCGTCCAATCTTTCGAAAAAAAACATGAACACATGAACGAAAAAATCCTAGATGGTGAATATAGGAATATGCGAGAGAATCTCATATTTTATGGATTACCGGAAGTGACCGGACCTGCGCAGGCACAGAACGGTGCGGTCGCGATGGTAACAGAAGGTGAAAACTGCGAGGCCATTGTTAAAACGTTCATCAAGGAACATATACACATTGATGCTGAGGCTATGATCTTCGATAGATCTCACCGTTTGGGGAATCCTAAATATGCAAAGTCACCTCGCCCAATTATTGTAAAATTCCATCAGTTCAGTGATCGTGAAAAAATCAGAAGTGCGTCGTATCCACTCAAAGAAGATCTAAAAAATTAAATCTTGGTGTTGGTATTCAATTACCGAAAGAATGGCGGGAGGCGCGTAAACAACTGTATGACGTGATGAAAATCGAGAGGAATAAAGGGCATAACGTTAAGTTCATTGGAGAGAAACTCTTCATAAACGGACACCCTTACATTCCACCACCTAAAGCTGACCATTAAGGACGTCAAGAAGAGCACATTAACATTCTATCGTGGAACGTGAATGGACTGCTTCGTAAAATTTCAGATTCTGATTTCCTAGAAACTGTTAATGAACATGATGTGTTGATTTTCACTGAAACATGGTTATCTGAAAAACACTATTTTAATCTTGAAATTTCAGGTTATTGTGCTTATCATTTATTTGGCAACAAATCACCACGTGTAACGAAAGGACGATATAGTGGTGGCATCTCTATTTATTATAAATCGCATTTAAGAGATAAAATCCATGTTGTAGAAACACAAGAGTGTGGAATTGTATGGCTTAAATTATGTAAAAGTATTTTTTACTTTGATAATGATGTTTATTTATGCTTTGTATACATACCTCCATCTTCATCGAATGTTATAAATCGCAATGAAATCGATATATTTGAAATAATAGAATCTGGCATCGAAAAATATAAGTCACTAGGGAAAGTATTTTTAAACGGTGATTTTAATAGTAGAACATCAACTGAACCTGATTACATTATTTATGATACCTACCTGGATAACTCCGGTTTGGAGACAAATGATTATAATGTTCCCAGAATAAATAGGGATAGAACTCTAGATAGTCATGGCAAACGACTTATCGAACTTTGCAAATCGACCAATTTGTTAATAGGAAATGGTAGACTACATAGTGACAATGATGTAGGTGAATTTACATTTATAAACAATAATGGTTCAAGTGCTGTCGATTACCTAGTGTTAAATCATAACGATTTTGATTACATTACTCATTTTAGCATTAATATTCCGAATGAATTCGCAGACCATTGCCCATTAAATTTTTGTATTAAACGCAAAAATAGCACAACCAAATCACGCGATCATATTAACTCAACTGAGGAACTATTTATTTCCTGGGATGAAACGCGTACTAATACATTTGAGGCGGGGTTATTAAACAATATTGACACGATTCAACGATTAACCGATAATCTGAATATAAATACTATAACTGAAACCGTACGAGAATTTACACAATTCATGCAAGACAACGCCTTAAATACATTTGGTATAAAACATGATAATAATATTAATCGTAAAAATGTAAGCACAAACGGTAAAAAGAAATGGTTCAATAAAGAATGTTTTGATGCACGTAAAGTGTTTAATACAACTAGAAACATATTTTTAAGAAATCAGTCGGACGATAAAAAAAAATGCATATTTAAACGCAAAACGAAATTATACAAAAATTAAACGCAAACACAAGCGTTTATTTAAAAGAAAAGAAGGTGAACGTATATCTAAGTTAGCAAAGTCAAATCCTAAACAATTCTGGAAAAACATTAAAAATCAAAATAAAACCAACTCTTCTGATCCTGATATTGCCATTGAGGATATGTTTACTCATTTTAATAATTTATATGGATCACAACAAACAAATGAGCAAACTAGAGATAACCCAAATATAAATATCAATGATGAGGAATTAGATTCTCATTTCACAACACTAGAAGTAAAAAATGCAGTATTTGCACAAAACAACTCAAAGAGCCCAGGGTCCGATCACCTTATAGCTGAAGTTTTTAAATCCTCATTTAACATAATCTCTGATTTTTTAGTCAAGCTTTATAACGAAATATTTACTGGTGGTTCTTTCCCACAAAGTTGGGGTGAAGGTATAATTGTACCAATTTTCAAGGGAGGTAATCATGAAGCGAAAAACTTTCGTGGAATAACCTTAAATAATATAATTTCAAAAATATACTCTAAACTTCTTGTTACACGATTAGCAAATTGGTCCGAAAAGTATAATTAGCTAATAGATAATCAGTTTGGGTTTCAAAAGAATAAATCGACTGTAGACTGTATATATATATTACACGCTATTATTTCAAAAACTCTTTCAAACAAAAAAAAGTTATATGTTGCATTTCTCGACTGGGAAAAAATGTTTGATAAAATAGACAGGGTTTATCTATGGCATAAATTACTAACTGCTAATGTTAGCACTAAATTCGTTACAGCTTTAAAATCGATGTATTCCGTTGTTAAATCGTGTGTACGTTACAAAACCGATGTATCGGGTTTTATAAACTCTAATATTGGAGTTAAACAAGGCGACCCGGCTAGCAGTATTCTTTGTCTTTTTTTCCTAAATGATATATTAAATAATATAAATACAAATATAAATGGCACTGTAAATATTGATGACTTAAAACTCTTCATATTGTTGTTTGCAGATGATGCAGTATTATTCTCGCATGACCCTGCGTCTTTACAATCTATGCTAAATGATGTGGAATTATACAGTAATACATGGGGCTTACGCCTGAATGCAAACAAAACAAAAGTCATGATATTTGAAAATGGCCGTCACACTTCTCACGATTTTTATCTTTATAATCAACACATTGAATTAGTTAATACATTTAAATATTTAGGTATACACTTCTATAAAAATGGAAGCTGGAATCGAACACAGAAAAAAATATCCCAACATGCATCATTCTCATTACATAATCTCTTTGTCATATGTAACCAGATTGATTTACCAGTATCTCAAAAAGTAACACTTTTTGATTCCCTAGTAGCATCGACGCTTAATTATGGCGCTGAAATTTGGGGTTATCATGTTGCTCCAGATATTGAATCTATTCATAACAAATTTTGTAGAAAAATATTGTGTGTAAAACGTTGTAGTAATCTGTTATCAATATACGGCGAACTTGGTAGAGTACCAATGTATATTCACAGAAAACTTATCATGATAAAATACTGGATCAAGTTATTAACCTTAAACAATGATTGTATATTGTCTAAGACATATCAAATGTTAAGAAATGATATAAATGTTAATCCAATATTCAACAAAAACAATTGGGCATACCAAATAAAATTAATATTGGATGAATCTGGATTATCACATATTTGGATGGACCAAAATAATATGCTTATAAATTATCCTGCAATAAAACAACGTATATTAGATATTTACTATCAAAATTGGTACACGGCTATGAATAATTCTAACCGTCTTGAAACGTATTGTCTCTTTAAACATACATTTAATTTCGAACATTATCTCAATTTTATCAAGGAACGTAAATTTAGGATTGCTTTTACACAATTTAGGATATCATCCCATAAATTAAATATTGAACAAGGACGCTATGCCAATCAACCAAGAAATGAAAGAACTTGTAATAATTGCAATTATCAAGTTGTAGAAAATGAGTACCATTTCTTACTAATATGTCCAAAATACTCCGAATTACGACGTAAATATTTAAAACGATATTATTATACATGGCCTACTATACAAAAGTTTACCAATTTATTAACACCAACATCAAAATTAACTATAACAAATCTCTCTAAATTCATATACTTTGCAAATCATAGTAGATCTACAAACCAATAACATTCCCTGCATGTATATTATTTCACCATTCTTGTCTGTATACATGCTCTTCAGAAAATCTGTTCACTTCTGCCTACTGTCTGTTTGTTTATAATATTGTTTTGCTATAAGCATATGTATGTATGTTTTATGCAATAAACATTTTGTATTGTATTGTATTGTATTGCATGACACCATGTAATCAGGAGAAAACATGTTCCTAAAGTTTTCAGGGAGAAATAAAGAGTATGTCGTAAATAGAGAAGAAAATATTAAATTTGGTAAATTTTCTTGACAAAAAATCAGAAATTGACACGTCGCTGTAATAATAACTGATATAATAACTACGTCACGTGGTTGGTACAATCTCAGGCAATAAAATGACTGTATGTTCGACACCTGAGGTATTCCGTGTAATTATGTATACGTGCGCAAAAATCCATTTTCCTGGGCTAAGAACCTCTGCTATATTTCTCTCCAGTAAGTAAACGTCCATAAGCTTGAAGGACATGACCATCGAAACAGTCACAATCAAACTCGGAAACTGAACATGTACAAATTAGTATTGTTACTTTTATTTTGTCAACATTCAGCAAGTCAACAACATCAAGAAATGAAAATTACGTACTACAATTGTTTTTAAAAATGTTTTTAAATATATTTGATTGTAACGTTACTAGTAATAATCTTTGATTGGAACCCCGCTTGAAATATCTTGTTTCAACGTAATTTTGTGTCAAAATAAGCTACCTTTGATTACTAACTTTAATACTCTATTCAGCACTTATTAATAGATTATTTGTATTTTTTACTGTAAGTTCGCAAGATACATATACTGAAATTAATCTTGAACACAAACATTTAACTTGTTTGGAGTTTTATCCCCACTGGGTGTAAAGTACTTATAAAGCATCAGTTAAAACATCGTAATGATGAGTCTAAAACGCTCACCAGTATATTTATCGACATTTTCCATTCTTCTTTCACAAAATCAGTCTAAAACGTTTGTATTAAGTATACATGAGATAACTTCGAATAATCGGATAAACACTTATATTTATTTGAAGTTTGTGTGTTTGACACAATATAGTTTGTTAGAGCTGTTTCATGTACCTATATAGATCGTAACATTGAGTGTAACATGCTCACGAGTATCTTTAACGACATTTTCCATTTTTATTTGATAAAATCAGAAGTATAGTTAGAAAACAATATTCGAATATACACTTGTAAGTTGACTGTTGAGTTTGTGTTTTGGATACAATATAACAAAATAAATAATGATTTAGAAATAAATATTGAAACTTTGATCAATCGAAAACAAATCAATACATAATGTAGAAATGTTTTCAAGTACAAAATTGATGATTATTGGAATGTTTTTTCTGAAGAATGAATTTGCACTAAACAGCCAAGTCATTATAACTGCATAAAGAGAACATAAATATTCAAATGCTTTGCTCAACTAGTATAATTAATAAATTCCTAATTAAAACGATATTGTAATTAGCCTGTGTTTTATCACTGAATTGTGTGTTTTAACACTAAAGGCTAATACTATTGGCAATGCATCCGTGCATACAGTGTTTGATGTTTGTAGTAAATATTTAAAATCTTACGGAATAATGCATTACAACCTTTCCTTTATATCAATGGGCAACACTACTGTCGCCTGTTAAAGGCATTAAACTTCTGATAATGATAACAATCTGTTTGCTAACTTTTACAAAGGGTTTCTAAGAGTGAGTACAATGTCAATAGTTTAAAGTATATTCACTGCCCTCCAACAGTGCCTTCACGTTTTCTTACAATGATATACGAGAAGCGTTTTTTAGTTCCAGGAAAAGTGCTCTATAATGTGTATGCTGTGTTCAAATAACTTCAAATGTGGTTTTTAAATAGAACAAGTCATGATACCTTTTGTAACGCGTCAGTACGTAGCATTCGAGTAGTCACTGCTGCCATAGTAACGTCATAAAAATAGCTACCCGGGGCAACGTTTTCACTGACCATACGTTATTAACATTTTTTGAATAAATGTCACTCAGTCAGTCAAATGACACACACAATCCACCTGCCAAAATAACAACAATGTTTTCTATTCTCAAATGAACAATGTTTGCACTTCCAGAGTCGCTTTGCCAAACGCAAAAACAAGCGGAAACTTTCGACTCAACGTCTCGCGTTCGATTCCCGCCCCATCCTGTGATCATCTGCCGGACTATCACGGGCAGTTAGAAGCGTTTATATTATTCCTTATTCAACTCATTGACATGCAACGTTCTTCACAGCCAGCGGTCATTAACTCTAATGTTTCAACACTAGAGTTTCCTAGTAAAAGTTTTAAAAAAAGCTCAAATTGCAATGATTTTCTGACATATTGACGGATGATTCTAATAAGGCGACAACAATATCGCAACAAGATTGTGTGAATATTAAAACTATGTCACAACTTGACCAAAATGAGTTTATGCTGTCTAACAAGAACGTTCCGTGCAGTCAATTTAGGTTGTAGTTACAATTTACTAGTGGCTGTTTAGTTGGGGGCAATGTGTTTTTAATTTGACTATTGTTTGGACGTGACGTCAAATTTGGCCTGGGTAGCTCTTCCTGACGTTACCATTGATACAATAAGAACGGCACCTTACTATGAAAGCGTACGAAACTTACGAAGATACTGCGAATATGTGTTTGTGTCTCCCGGCAAAATATCATTGAGTTTTAGCAAACGTTGAAAATTCTATGAAACTTTTACTGGAACTTAAAAAACGCCCCTCATACAACCCTAAACATCTCATTCTCTCAATGAAATTTAACTGTGAGCATCACACTCCAAGGCCGAGAGAGGTTGACCTTTTAAAGTCATACTTGACTTGCTTACTCACAGACACCACATAAGGTTACAGTATTGGATCTAATTTGACAAGAAGCTCGTGGAAGAATGACAGAAACATGAATTCGTTTCAAGGTTATAGTTAGGTGAATCTAACTGAAGATCAGATGAAGAATTCGTTCGACACGATTGCGTCCCACAGTTCATTTTCATGGTTAATTTCCAGTCACCTAACGTATAAATCGCCGCAAAGAAAGTTTGTTTTCATGCTTTAGACGGCAGAAATACATTAATGCTCGTCAGTACGTATGTAACACACACTCGTGTATAAAACAGTCGTCTGCTTCTAGCAGTCATGTTTGATGTCTCCAATATCGTCTGCGTTCCACTAGTTAGCTCTGATTTTAGACATCTAATTGAAGCTCAGTGTTCCACATAGTATTACGACACAATAATATACATGCCTAAGGACCAAAACATCAAGATCAACTTAAACAGAGAACAATCTACGGTGAAGTTCATATAAAAATAAATTATTGGGATATAACGGTGGTTTTAGAATATAAATCTGCTAATCTTAGTTATAATAACGTGGGAATACATATACCTCTAGATATAGTCTCTTTTACATAGTCGGCCTGGATGTGTAATTAATTACTTTAATTAAGCATTGATTATGCATGTATTAGGGAACAGCCTCTTAATATACTCACGTATGGACCAATATAGTAAACTGAATTATAGTGTATATCGGTCATACATGTAGTATACATGCATTTGTTGTAGTTGGAGCTCATTCAAGTACAAATGGACATTCACCATATTTAGATCTTTTGGTAATACTTGATATGAGGACAATGGAAACTTCCAGAACTTTTTAAGTTTAATGCTTAGTTATTGGTAAGTATGACATGTTGTTAGAACTTACACTATAGTAACCATAACAAAAAACTTAAATTAGTAACATGATTAACACTAGTCAAAACAGTACAACATCATAATGATGGGCTGCAAACTTCGACGCAGTTAGTGAATAATATATATATACTGGACATCCACCAGGGTAATCAGAAGAAGACTATACGAACAATATGTTTCATTTTTATTTTAACCATTTTTGGAACCTGGAGATTTACTATGATAATTATAATATCAAACTAGCAAAACACAACGCGGCTTTGTTATACTTGTAATGGCCATCACTTATTTGTATATAAATTGGTTCGTTTCCCTAGTCCACTAGTAGACAGACACAATATTAAATAGGTCAATAAAATGTTCCTTACGAAGAAGATATGTTTTATTTAATGGTTCCATTAGAATGTCAAATGAACAATGACGAACCTATATATTTCTATCATTGATGTACAAGATTTTCCAATTGTCATGTGTAGTGTATATAATTACTAGTATACATAAGTAACGAAAAAATTATTTAATGGAATTGCTCTTCTGGCCGTTAAGCAAATATCCACATCGCTATTGTGTAGTCTGTTCCACGGAGCTGATTAGCAAATTAGTTAATTCGTAGTACAAACACGTGGAAGAGTCTACGCTATTGTGTTATGGAATGACAAGGGTGTGTTTTTGTTCAACCTTCAGGATAGTGCCAAATTCTGAAAGCATACTCATATAATATTATAATGTATTTCATGTACGTATAAACTTTTTGTTGACTTAACGATGAGACACATGAGTAATTCATAGAAGGGTCATAGCTACATACCAGTACAATGCGACCTTTAAAAACTATTTGTATCATAGTAACGACAGAAAATAGTGCTGCATTGGAGTGCGATAACTACAGTAATGCACTGAGGGCCATTTTTACCACCACGTCCTCAGTTGACGTATTATACAAAACAAATAGATAAACCCATGTCTCAGTTATCTATTTATAAATAATATATACTGTACCAGTATTCACTCTGTTTAGTGCTCAGCATACGAGTAAACAACAACAACTACAAAAACATAAAATAATTAGTAAAGAGATTTCAGTGCAGACTATTGAACACACTCATATCTGAGGCTAACATTACTGTTGTGTGCGCTTCAACACCTGATTAATATGATTACTCTGTATCAATAAGAAATTATTCATGGTAAATGCATTTCTTACCAGTGTATTTTCTGCCTCTATCTTCTTATGGATACTTAACTAGAAGATTCTGAACAAGGTATAGAATAAATAGAATCTCAGACAGTTGGGTAATGTTGAAAGCCTTAACGTAAAGCATTATGCAAATTCTCCGTCTCTTTACTTTTTTTTCAATTATAAACATGTCTGATACGGCGCTATTCAATCAGCTTTTGTCCTATATTGATCACTGTCTAATGAATTTTGTCAGTCTCCTAATCAGTTAAAAGTGTAGGCCTACTAAAACTGTAAGTAAAATGGAAATGGACATATACGCGATTTATTATGCAACGTTGACCATAAGTTCTCAAAATTTGGAAGTAACGATGGTCATTGTGCCTTGTATGTTTTTAATGTTTTCTGTGCTCGGCTGGTTAACTTGAGTGCTGCCTTCCCTGTCTGACTTAATATTATCTTTTGACATCCGTACTCCGTTATATCGTCCGAAATTTGCTGCTTATCTTTGTTTCATTGCGTTGACCAATATATCCCAATAACTATCCCATATAGTTGCTGATGAACCATTATTGTTACAGTAGTGTATGCAATGTATTTCTCATTTATTACATTTCATTTACATGAATGCACTGTACTATGTCATGTTGGTTTGTTAGTTCGGTGTGAATTTATTTGGGAATTTTGCTATTTCATAAACAATGCATGTATGCCAGCCAGTTGATCATTTGTCGTTTTCGAGAGTGTCTTGCGTCTTTGATACCAAATTTGTTGGCTGAATTGCAATAGGCCACCGAACTGTAAAGTTTAGAATGAAATAAATGTAGAAGAAGAAGTAGGATTACATAAATATGTTAAATGTCTGACACGTTATTGTTTGGTATGTAAGACGTTTTACAAGTCCATATTTAGAACCGCTTCTGTCATTTTCGTTATTGACAATAAGAATGATTCAATGAATCTTATTTTCAACCAGTATAATGTCATTATCTGATGAGAGATCAATCTTCCTTAGGAAAATGATCTTCCACTCGATGTCTAAGAGTCTTGTCAACAGTTGTCTGTGTTAAGCTATACTGCGTGACAGAGTATGATCAAATACATTACTGTAGAAACTGTTCCGACCAATATATGATTTATTGTGTTTATTAAGTTTCTCATTGTTGCGTTGATGTTCGAGTGTCATGACAATAAGCTCTTCATTTTGGAGGAAAAATCTCAGATGTTAGTAATACGTTATTTGAATACTAATGACTGCTTGGAATGAAAGGAAATCTCCTTCAATTATGACAGTCCTGTTCAAAGCACACATGTGGTAGTTTGCAATATTGAGTTTTCACCAGTTTGTACAAGGTTCACGAAGAATCAGTAGTAATCATTGCTTAGCAAGCTAAACTGCTATCACTTAAATTTAAAACATTTACACTGATCAGTAGACTTAGAAGCCTTTAACGGTGCTGTTGCATAGCAATGCGAACGTACTAGACCACTAATTAGTACCTAGCATACTGTTCATTGTGCAACAACAAACACAGGATTGTGGTGTGAAAAAAGGAGTATGGAATAAAATTCTTAAAATCTCCGAAATATCAATAATTCGTCTATTAAATATTTTGGGTTTAAAGAGACCAATCGACACTACATGTATTTAATCCACACGCAGATCAAACAGGTGCATCATTCTGAATATTGGGATTAATGCAAACAGTTGCATGAACAGCACTATTGTTGTAACTGTTATTACCAGGCAGTTTTATTGCTTTTACTGTTTTTAAGTAGAAAAAACGTTTATGAAAGATAATTTAACTACTCAGGTGTCTTATGCGACATTCACTTGCTAAATGAAAATATAAAAGAGTGTAATACATTATTCACTTAAAGATAGGACTGGTCCAGGTAGACCGAAATGTGTTCTGTCAATTAAAGGTGTTCGACTGACTACAAAACCGCCGGTGTACATGTCAGATAAATTTGGCAGAGAAGAATAGTCACAGTGACCATTCACATCAGACATGTATTTATCGTATGGTGTTTTTGTCACGCATCATTTTGTTACCTGACAATGTTTCTTTACGTAAGTCTGCGATAGTAACACAATTCCTGCAATCACTAGGTGTTCCTGGAACGACCATCGTGTTCATTCATATGTTCAGCAGTAAAAAGTAAATCTATTTTCAGCGTTGTTACGGTCTAAAACAGTCAATTTCTCACCGAGTAAGAATGTATTGATTGTTCTGTGGTCATCCAGTGAAGACAACAAAAACGAAATTTCCGAATGGGACAGTGTAGAATAAAGCTTAGCTTTGCCACAAATAAACGCATAAAGTGCATGCATTTCCCAATGACGTAATTAAAGGTGTTTTCGGGCTAGACATATGGTTTCCTCAGAATTACAACACCAAATAATTGTAGTTAATTACCCAATTGTTACATGTTTTATAGTGCTAGAACTTCAATCGCACGTCAATGTAGGCTTGTAAGGATACTGTTCTTTGACAATGAAATGAAAATTAAATTGTGAAAGGCTACATTGTCAGTATCGTTTGGAAAGGCATTATGTGATGCGTATTTCAGATATATCGAATGTTAAGTATAGAATGTATAACTGCATTACGACTTTTCCGGTGAAATAGTCTTTGAAGGTCGCAAACTAATTCTACACAGGCCCAGTACAAAAACAGCAATGAAATGTAATTCCATCATGACGAAATGGCAAGACTAATTTGTTTGAAGTTGTCATTTATTTCATTTACAAACTGGTTTAACACGTCTCGTCTATGTCATGAATGTAATGTTTTTCTATACTGAGATTCGCAAAAAGCGGTTGACGTAACAAATGCAATTGGAATTTCATAGGCATTCATAGACCAATTTCAATATCTGATCGCAATGTCAAACAGTTGATACTTGGTAAGCTGCAAGAACACAACACGTCGTCTTCTAAATGCACCCTTGTTACCCTGATAAAACAACATGATTGGATATTCCCAACATGATGGAAAAATGGCCGACATGAACAATGTGATAAGTGCATTGTTTTTGCAATATTTTCCATATAAACTATCCAGATTGTTTATTTCAATATTACATAATCAACATATGAAGAAAATGTACTATTTGCACTAAACAATTTGCACATAGGTACTATTTTTCACTATGTAAAGCCTTAAAGAATGTGTGGATTTTGCATTTGAGAATGAGTTTTGTACTTAAAAACGTTGTAAAACTCATTTATTTGACTTTATGTAATGAATATCATTTGGGAAGTATTGGCAGTTGTATAAACTATGATTTGGACGTTTCAATTTTTTAAAATCTTAGATAAATTAACGCTCACCAACAATAATTCAAACATGTATAGTATTTTTTGGATACTGACCGACGTGATTGTTAAATTTATTAGGATACTGGCCAACATGATTGTGGATAAAAGCCAACATTACCAATTGAAATCTTGCCAATGGGATTCTCAAGGTACAAATAATTGTACATTAAAGAAGTGTGCTCATGAATTGTGGTAGCAGGTTTATGAGCATACCCAATGTAAGGGATTTCACACCTAGTCTATAGCACAACATGCTTTTAGGACATTTCATAATCAAAGCACTTAGAGTGCTGATGGGAGGCGATCTGGTTGCTGCTACTAAAGCTTAAACGACTTTACACGTTTAATGTTCGTTTTCTTACTGCCGATCTTGTCTTGAATGTCTAAATAGGCATATGTGACTATATAGGCATCTTGGGTATCTATATAATTGTAAAAAGGGGCATATTGATGTATATGTCATACGTGTATTGAATGCGTATGTCAAAAAGGTCTGTGAAGTTGGCTCTTAGGTCGTACATCGACAGTCAGATGTTTACTCATTTTTATTTGAAATGAATAAACAGCTCTTAGCTCGTAGGTCGCAGCTCTTGGATCGTTAGTCGCAGCTCCTAGCTCGTAGGTCGCAGCTCTTAGCTCGCAGATGTGTACTCGTTGGTCGCAGGTCTTAGGTCGTTGGTCCCAGCTCTTAGGTCGTAGGTCGCAGCTCTTAGCTCGTAGGTCGCAGCTCTTAGCTCGTAGGTCGCAGCTCTTAGCTCGTAGATGTGTACTCGTTGGTCGCAGCTCTTAGGTCGTTAGTCGCAGCTCTTAGGTCGTTAGTCGCAGCTCTTAGCCCGTTGGTCGCAGCTCTTAGATCGTTAGTCGCAGCTCTTAGCTCGTAGGTCACAGCTCTTAGATCGTAGATGTGTACTGGTTGGTCGCAGGTATCAGGTCGTTGGTCCCAGCTCTTAGCTCGTCGGTCGCAGCTCTTAGCTCGTTGGTCGCAGCTCTTAGATCGTTAGTCGCAGCTTTTAGCTGGTAGGTCGCAGCTCTTAGCTCGTAGATGTCTTCTTGTTGGTCGCAGGTCTTAGGTCGTTGGTCCCAGCTCTAAGCTCGTAGGTCGCAGCTCTTAGCTCGTAGGTCGCAGCTCTTAGCTCGTAAGTCGCAGCTCTTAGCTCGTAGATGTGTACTCGTTGGTCGCAGCTCTTAGGTCGTTAGTCGCAGCTCTTAGGACGTTGGTCGCAGCTCTTAGCTCGTAGGTTGCAGCTCTTAGCTCGTAGATGTGTACTCGTTGGTCGCAGGTCTTAGGTCGTTGGTCGCAGGTCTTAACTCGTAGGTTGCAGCTCTTAGCTCGTAGGTCACAGCTCTTAGCTCGTCGGTCGCAGCTCTTAGATCGTTAGTCGCAGCTCTTAGCTCGTAGGTCGCAGCTCTTAGCTCGTAGATGAGTACTTGTTGGTCGCAGGTCTTAGGTCGTTGGTCCCAGCTCTTAGCTCGTAGGTCGCAGCTCTTAGCTCGTAGGTCGCAGCTCTTAGCTCGTTGGTCGCAGCTCTTAGCTCGTAAGTCGCAGCTTTTAGCTAGTAGATGTGTACTCGTTGGTCGCAGCTCTTAGGTCGTTAGTCGCCGCTCTTAGGTCGTTGGTCGCAGCTCTTAGCCCGTTGGTCGCAGCTCTTAGATCGTTAGTCGCAGCTCTTAGCCCGTTGGTCGCAGCTCTTAGATCGTTAGTCGCAGCTCTTAGCTCGTAGGTCACAGCTCTTAGATCGTAGATGTGTACTGGTTGGTCGCAGGTATCAGGTCGTTGGTCCCAGCTCTTAGCTCGTCGGTCGCAGCTCTTAGCTCGTTGGTCGCAGCTCTTAGATCGTTAGTCGCAGCTTTTAGCTGGTAGGTCGCAGCTCTTAGCTCGTAGATGTCTTCTTGTTGGTCGCAGGTCTTAGGTCGTTGGTCCCAGCTCTAAGCTCGTAGGTCGCAGCTCTTAGCTCGTAGGTCGCAGCTCTTAGCTCGTAAGTCGCAGCTCTTAGCTCGTAGATGTGTACTCGTTGGTCGCAGCTCTTAGGTCGTTAGTCGCAGCTCTTAGGACGTTGGTCGCAGCTCTTAGCTCGTAGGTTGCAGCTCTTAGCTCGTAGATGTGTACTCGTTGGTCGCAGGTCTTAGGTCGTTGGTCGCAGGTCTTAACTCGTAGGTTGCAGCTCTTAGCTCGTAGGTCGCAGCTCTTAGCTCGTCGGTCGCAGCTCTTAGATCGTTAGTCGCAGCTCTTAGCTCGTAGGTCGCAGCTCTTAGCTCGTAGATGAGTACTTGTTGGTCGCAGGTCTTAGGTCGTTGGTCCCAGCTCTTAGCTCGTAGGTCGCAGCTCTTAGCTCGTAGGTCGCAGCTCTTAGCTCGTAGGTCGCAGCTCTTAGCTCGTAAGTCGCAGCTTTTAGCTAGTAGATGTGTACTCGTTGGTCGCAGCTCTTAGGTCGTTAGTCGCCGCTCTTAGGTCGTTGGTCGCAGCTCTTAGCTCGTAGGTTGCAGCTCTTAGCTCGTAGATGTGTACTCGTTGGTCGCAGGTCTTAGGTCGTTGGTCGCAGGTCTTAACTCGTAGGTCGCAGCTCTTAGCTCGTAGGTCGCAGCTCTTAGCTCGTAGATGTGTACTCGTTGGTCGCAGCTCTTAGCTGTGTACTCGTATTCCAAACCTGCTCTGAGTTTGTTATTGGACTTGACAAAAAAAACCTAAACGATAGGTGTTCATGTGAAAAACATTAATGTCGGGGGACTAGGTGTCCATGTGAAAACCCTGATTGGTAGGGGACTAGCTTGCCTTGTGAAAAACCTAAATAGAAGGAGATTTAAATGGTAGGGGACTATGTGTCCGTAGGAAAAACCTAAATGATAGGATTTCATGTGAAAAACCTTCATTGTTGGGGACTAGGTGTCGATGTGAAAACCCTAAATAGTATGGGACTAGGTGACCCTGAGATGACCGGTGTCCAAGTAAAAAACTAAAATGGAAGGGGTCTAAGTGTCAATGTGAAAAATCTGAATTGTCGGGGAATAGGTTGCCATGTGAAAAAACCTAGGGGTTTTCCTACTGACACCTAGTCTCCTACCATTTAGGTTTTTGCTACGGACTCCAAGTCCTCTATCTTTTAGGGTTTTCACATGGATACATAGTCCCCTACCATTTAGGTTTTCCACAAGGACACATAGTCCCCTACACTTTTGGTTTTTCACATGGACACCTAGTCCCCAACCATGTAGGTTTTTCACATGAAAACTATCATTTAGGTTTTTCCTACGGACACCTGGTCCCCTACAATTTAGGTTATTCCTATGGACAACTAGTCCCCAAGCATGTAGGTATTTCACATGACAACCTATCATTCAGGTTTTTTCAACGGACACCTAATCCCCTACCATTAGGTTTTTACATGGACACCTAGTCCCTTCCCTCTTAGGTCATCTCATGGTCACCTAGTCCCATACCATTCAGGTTTTTCACATCGATACCTAGTCCCCAACCATGTAGGTTTTTCAAAAGAAAACATATCATTTAGGTTTTTCCTACTGACACCTAGTCCCCTACCATTTAGGTTTTTCAAACGGACTCTTAGTCCCCTACCTTTTAGGTCTTTCATATGGACATCTAGTCCCCCTACCATTTTGGTTTTCCACATGGACACCTAGTCCCCTACAATTGTGGTTTTTTACATGGACACCTAGTCCCCAAACATGTAGGTTTTTCACATGAAAACCTATCATTTAGGTTTTTCCTACAGACACCTGGCCCCCTACAATTTAGGTATTTCCTATGGGCACCTAGTCCCCAAGCATGTAGGTTTTTCACATGACAACCTACCATTTAGGTTTTTACATGGACACCTAGTCCCCTCCCATTTAGGTCATCTCATGGTCACCTAGTCTCATACAATTCAGGTTTTTCACATCGACACCTAGTCCCCAACCCTGTTGACTTTTCAAAAGAAAACCTATCATTAGGTTTTTCCTACTAACACCTAGTCCCCTACCATTTATGTTTTTCCTACGGACTCCTAGTCCCCTACCTATTAGTTTTTTAACATGGACACTTAGTCCTTTACCATTTAGGTTTTTCACATGGACACCTAGTCCCCTACCATGTAGCTTTTTCATATGAAAACCGACCATTAAGGGATTTCCTGCGGACGCCAGGTCCCCTACCATTAAGGCTTTTCACATGGCAACCCATTCCCCGAAAATTAAGATTTTTCACAAGACCACAAAGACCCCTAAAATTTGTTTGTCCACATGGACACCTAGTCCTAAACCATGTAGGTTTATCACATGAAATCCTATCATTTAGGTTTATCCTACGGACACGTAGTCCCCTACCATTTAAATCCCCTTCTATTTAGGATTTTCACAAGGCAAGCTAGTCCCCTACCAATCAGGGTTTTCACATGGACACCAAGTCCCCCGACATTAATGTTTTTCACATGAACACCTATCGTTTAGGTTTTTTTTGTCAAGTCCAATAACAAACTCAGAGCAGGTTTGGAATACGAGTACACAGCTAAGAGCTGCGACCAACGAGTACACATCTACGAGCTAAGAGCTGCGACCTACGAGCTAAGAGTTGCTACCTACGAGCTAAGAGCTGCGACCTACGAACTAACAGCTGGGACCAACGACCTAAGACCTGCGACCAACGAGGACACATCTACGAGCTAAGAGCTGCGACTAACGACCTAAGAGCTGCGACCAACGAGTACACATCTACGAGCTAAGAACTGTGACCTACGAGCTAAGAGCTGCGACCTGCGACCAAAGAGTACAAATCTTCGAGCTAAGAGCTGCGACCTACGAGCTAAGAGCTGCGACCAACGATCTAAGAGCTGCGACCAATCAGCTAAGAGCTGCGACCTACGAGCTAAGAGCTGGGACCAACGACCTAAGAGCTACGACTAACGACCTAAGAGCTGCGACCAACGAGTACACATCTACGAGCTAAGAGCTGCGACCTACGAGCTAAGAGCTGCGACCTACGAGCTAAGAGCTGCGACATACGAGCTAAGAGCTGGGACCAACGACCTAAGACCTGCGACCAACGAGTACACATCTACGAGCTAAAAGCTGCGACCTACGAGCTAAGAGCTGCGACTAACGATCTAAGAGCTGCGACCAACGAGCTAAGAGCTGTTTATTCATTTCAAATAAAAATGAGTAAACATCTGACTGTCGATGTACGACCTAAGAGCCAACTTCACAGACCTATATCAAAAGTGGCTTTAAAATAATACTACGCGCCTATTTATCAGATTCTACAGTACCGTCTTGTAATCACTTCCATCACAGCGTGAGACATCTCTAGAAAGCGGCTAGTATAGCCACACCATATGATTGCATAACATGATTATATACGATTCATTGATAAAACCATCACGTGGCCCTGGTCTGAAGTTTCTAAAAATAGCTATACGGCTGGGACATTTGATGAACACGTCATTTTCATATTCTCCCCGGCTGAGTGATTATCTGCAAAAATATCGATTCAACGAACAGTTTCACAATAATTGTTGATCGTAGAATAAACAATTGTTGCTGATTGAATTAAATAAGTTTAAAATTTTAAGAAACATATGTTGCAGTATTGGGAATGTTGATAGGGGTTCTAATCGAGATGCCGAAGGCATCTCGATTAAAATCCAAGACGGCATTGTACGTGTTGCGAGTTTTTAACCCATCCGAATTTGGTCACCCCTGTCCGATTGAGATTTGTGTGTACAGGAAGTGTTTTTTCGGGGTACTCTGAAGACGTGAATGGAATTGGCAAACTCATTAAAAAATATTTTTGTTGTTAATAAATTATCTTTTATTTTCTACTGATGTTTAAAAATGTTCCTTGAGATAACCGAAGGCCCTAGCTTACACAACATTAAACGCGATAGGGGAGGTAAGAATGCTAGCGCGCGAGATAAAGGCGGTCGGTTAGCATTTAGACTGTCCCTCGCAAACGGAAGAAGTTGTTTCATTCGACTGCCGTCAAGTAAGTACAGCCTACAATCGTTAAAATAACTGCTTATACGATTAAAGTACTTGTTTTAAACAAGGAAAACTGTCTTTTATACACATAATTGGCGTAGGTAAACAAAGAAATCAACTTTCGATGCTAATTTGCATCATAAAGTTTGATAAACGAAGCGTATCCAAATTTGTTCGTACCCAAATTGTCAAAAACATACAATCAACCAACCAACCATTTATTGTGAATTAATTATCAACAATCATTCTGTGTAAGATGACCATGTTAATTGATCTTATAATGTAGGACAACTGTCTACTGCTGGTTTGTCAATACAGATCTCCGTGAAAAAATATGAGAATTGACCAAAATACAATGTAACTTTTCATGAGTGCTTTTATGATTATTTATAAGAAAGTTTTTTTGGAAAAAAAAGACATAACAAGACCGAAGAAGTGACAGATGTCCCAAAACCCTTCAAAGAACCCTCAGATCCAGTTAAGGTCTGTGTTGGTTGACCCGCGTTTAACAAAGTTTCTGTCATGATGATCGGTATTCATCTGTCGCTCTGCTGTGACTGTCCATTACAGTATGTAGCTGCCATGTGACCTCCGGTGGGATGCCATCATAAGAGCTGTCATTGACCTAAGCGGTACCAACAATATTTTTAACCAATCGATTATCGATTCACATTTTAGAATATTCACCATATCGACATTACTGGTTAAAACCCGTTGTCTGGGATTACGGAATTAATTGAGCGATAATGTGCGAGATATTCTGAATGTATGTCAGGGGGAAACTGATATAGCGTATAGAGCAACTAGGTACAAAAATCGGGATTATTTTAGCCAAAAGATTAGAATTTGAATGAAGTCTTACTTGAACTCGTTGACAACATTATTTTACGACCTCGCTGACAATATTTTTGCCTCAATAATATGTTTAACTTGAAAAATGCGTATATTTTCTCACCATCGGTATCGAGCTTCGAAAGCAACAGTGTATAATAAAATGCAATATTTCAAA
Organism: Spisula solida; assembly: GCA_947247005.1. Classification (NCBI taxonomy): domain Eukaryota; kingdom Metazoa; phylum Mollusca; class Bivalvia; order Venerida; family Mactridae; genus Spisula; species Spisula solida. Next base: position 67,522,289 of record OX365944.1, on the reverse strand, counting down.
TATTGAACATTTTTTCAGATAATTCTTGCTAAAGTTTATAAAATTAAAATGTTTAATGATAATGTGCAATAATTGTTTTATATGTTTTTCATGTTTAAACGTTGAAAAAGAAAAAAATATACACTCCCGCTATACCGCTTATTGCTCGCTAACCCCCTGACCGTGAAATTACGGTTCCGGAAAATTGGGTTTTAATTACCGAGTAATGTCGATATCGAGAACCGATACCTGGGTAAATGAATGGAACCACCGAAAATCCTCCTTTTCCTGCACAAAACAGTCCCTCTGTTAAAATGTAAGTTCACAAATTGTAAAAATGGGTCAAGTCTAAACTCTAACCAAAGGTGCTATCTCAAAGCTGAATAGATACCCAACATGTACAGTGTAGAATGGCTAAAAAGGGATCATTGACTGAAAGGCCTGTTTCTTGTTCGTCTATATGTGTAACTGTATAACGATGTATCGCCGATGCTTGTCTTCCTATATATTGGAATCATCGATATGCCTTGGGTCGTATCAATGACAGCTCTAGTCGTCATTCAAGAAAGCGCTAAAAACACACTGTTCTTAAAACCATATTCTGGCTCATTATCATTTTGATTCCTTAGGGGTCTCCTAAAAGGTAGTTCAGTTATAACTGCAGATACGGTTTGTCACCGACCATATCAACATTACAGGATAAAACCCGTTTTCCAGTATAACAGAATTAATTTAACAGCAATATGCGAAAAATTCTGAATCTAATACTTTTTGACAGGGGGGTGGCTGCATTAAGCGAATAGAGCAACTAGGTACAATAATCGCGATTATTTTTGCAAAAAAGGAAGATTATGTGAAGTCTATATAGTTACATTGTGACTCACTGAACTTATGTAATGCTTAACTTTTACTCAGGCACTTAGGGTAATGTGCGTGTGGACTGGCCATACGGCTTACAAAGATGCATCGCCATCAACAGCCATTTCTCTGTAACTTGCATGTAGAATTTCATGGAACTTAATCAAAATAAATATGAACAACTATACAGTACTTTGATGATGCCTGTCAGGTGTTTTTCCTTTGACAGTCATTTACCTTGATTTATTAAATATTTCTGTCTGTCCTTCCGTCTGCAGCCATTTTTCTACTAACTGGTACATTTTTAAGCAACTTAAAATAAAAAAGTCATGATGCCCGTCAAGTTTGTTTAAGTTGGTCAATTTTCCTTAAGAGTTATTACCCTTGATTTACAGTATAATTCACTCTGACCGTCCATTCCCATTCAGGCCTAGACACTAACTATTTTGGCCACTGGCCCGACAGGGCAAAAGCGCCCAATTTGTAAATAGGACAGTTACTGGTCCTCAAGAATTTTCACTGGTCCTTCTGGATTTTCACTGGTCTCGGACCAGTGTTAGTGTCGAGCCCTGCCATTCCTTTCTTTGTAACTAGCTTGTAGAATTTCATGAAACATAAAATGAATATGAGCACCCAATTACTGTGATGATGACTGTCAAGTTATCATTATTGGTAAATTTTCCTTAGAGTTATTGCCCTTGATTTGTTGAAAAATTTCATCCGCCAGTCCATTTGCATTCAGTTCTTTGTAATTAGCTGGAAGAATTTCATGTAACTTAAAATGAATATGAACACACATTCTGTGTGTCAATTTTCTTGAGTTGTCACCCTTGATTTATTGAAGAATTACCTCCGCCCGTCCTTTCTTAGTCATTTCTTTGTAACTAGCGGGTAAAATTACATGAACTTAAAACGAAAATGAATGCTCACACTAAGATGATGCCAGTCAAGTTTTGTTATTGGACAATTTTCTTTAGAGTTATTGCCCTTGATTTAATGAATATTCACTCTGCCCGTCCATTCTGATTCACATTCATTTCTTTGTAAAAAGCTGGTATGATTTCATGAAACTTAAAATGAATAGGAACGCTCATACTGTGATGATGTCCGTCAAGTTTTTAGCTCACCTGAGCACTTGTGAACATGTTTTACCTCATCTACATGAAACTTGGTCACAATGTTTGTCGCTTTGCAATCTAGGTAAAGTGCGTAACTGGGTCATCTGGGGTAAAAAACTACGTCACATCAAATTAAAACCTTGTTTACGCTCTAGTAGTGATGGGACATCGGTTGCAAATCATAATCGATCATCAGCTAGAATCGACTGGCACTTCCAATGCGATTTTCCCGATTAATAATCGGCAGAACAGGGACTGAATATGCAGTGTACTAATGCATGTTTTCCTACTTCCCAAGTCGCGAAAAAAGGTGACAAAGGGAAAAACAATGATTTTCAGTAGACGTTTTACTATCTGAGTTTGAACAAATTCTTTGAATTGGTTCTAACAAGCATCCAATTGGTTCAAACTTCCATGCTTTGAATTTTCCTAGCAATTTTTGATTAAATAAGTCTTGTTTAACATTTTGTTATATTTATCCGATGATCGATTATGGATGAATGACATCGATCATCGGAATCGGCTGACTTCTGCACACCACTAATCGATGTTATCCGATAATAGGTACATCACTACGCTCTAGAGGTCACATTTTTTATGTTATATTAATGACACTTGGCCACAATGTGTAGCTTTATGAAATCTAGGTATCTGGATAACTGGGTCTCCTGGCGTCAAAAACTAGGTCACAAGGTCACATCAAAGAAAAACCTTGTTAGCACTCTAGAGGTCACATTTTTACCTAATCTATATGAAACTTGGACACAATGTATGTCGCTTTGAAATCTAAGTCAAGTGTGTAACTGGGTCATCTTGGGTCAAAAACTAGGTCACATCAACTTTAAACCTCGTTTACGCTCTAGAGGTCACATTTTTTATGTTATATTAATGACAATTGGTCACAATGTGTAGCTTTATGAAATCTAGGTCTAGTTCGTAACTAGGTCATCTGGGGTCAAAAACTAGGTCACCAGGTCACTGATTCTGCCTAAACTGCTGGTCATATGGTGAGCGCTTTAGAGCCAATGGTCCTCTTGTTGTACATGTATTAGTCAATTTTCCTTGAGTTATTAAAATTCTATCTGAATTTCATGTATTGTAAAATAAATACAAACTGTATGAACAACCATACTGTGAAGATGCCCCTCACTAATAACTGTAATGAGTTATTTTGATATAGTATCAATGGATGATTGAATCCCCTTTAGGCAATGCCTTAGTTCATATTAGTTTCTGGAACTACTTGAATGCGGATTCACATAGCAGCCTAAAGGCGTTCCAGGTTGCAATAAGAAATGGGCAATGGTAGTATAGAGAGGCTTACGCCTACCAAAAATGGGTACAAATGTTCACCACATCAAGACGATGTGCCATGCACAAAACCCAGGTCCCTAGCTTAAAGGTCAAGGTCACACTTAGAGGTCAAAGGTTAAAAGGCTCAAATAGGCATGTGATTCGTGTCCGCTCTGTAATTTTGTCATCTCCTATTGGATATTTATAATATTTGGTACAAATGTTCACCACATCAAGGTGATGTGCCATGTGCAAGACCCAGGTCCCTTACTTAAAGGGCAAGGTCACACGTAGAGATCAAAAGTTAAAATTCTCAAATAGGCATGTGATTCATGTCCGCTCTGTAACTATGTCATTTCTTATTGGATATTTATAACACTTGGTACAAATGTTCACCACATCGAGACGGCGTGTTATGTGCAAGACCTAGGTCCCTTGCTCAAAGGTAAAGGTCACACTTAGAGATCGAAGGTAAAAAGGCTCAAATAGGCATGTGATTCATGTCAGCTCTGTAACTATGTCATTTCTTATTTTATATTAATATTACTTGCCACAAATGTTCACATCACCAAGACGAGGTGACATGCGTAAAACCCAGGTCCCTAACGCAAAGGTCAAGGTCATACTTAGAGATTTAAAGTTAAAAGGCACAAGTATGCTTCTGGTCTGCTTTTTGTTATTTCGTTCTGGATTTTAAAATTACTTGGTTACATTCGCATTTACACCCTGACTCAAATGTAAAGGTCACACTTATGCACCTATCAATGTTTTCCCCCAGGAGGGGGGTGGCGGGCTGACCCAGGGGAATTTGACATTTTTACTGTTTCAAAGTCTAAATTCCCGCCCTAGAGCAAGGGCAATTTGTCAAAATCCCCTCACTGGGAGATGCTTTACATACCCACCGGGATCAAAATTTCGGCCAGTGTCAAAATTTCCCTGGACTCGGCACCATTCTGTCTGTCAAATTCCCACCTATCGGGAACAGCCTTCTGTCAAAAGTCCCGTGTATGCCCGCCGCTCCCCCCCCCCTTGGGGAAAACATTGATAGGTACATTACAGACCCAGCTCTTGACTGCTGTTAAATGTCACATTTAAGCAATTACAAACTTGTTTCAAGTTATTTCATTTGCATAGCTTTATACTTAGGTGTCTGATGACAGCTTTTAGCGGGGGCATCCGTGTCCTGTGGACATATTTCTAGTTAAATACTTTTTTCTGCTATATGTTGGTAAAATTCATAATAAGTCAAGACAGGTAAATTTAACACATGTATCTAAATGTGCAACATTCACCGGGAATAGGAACAGTGAATTATGGGGACCAGGCTAAACGCTGTGAGCATGTCTTGAATGGTGCCAAATTGCATTTCTAATTTAAAAAAGGGGACACAATTTCAACATATATAGAGATATATGATAGAGTTGCCTATTCATGTGGAGGTCATGGCGTCATGATGGTGAGCAAAGTATCAAAGAGGTTAAAATTGTGTACATAAACTGTAAACTTTTGTATTTCTAAGTACTTACTTATTGCCCGTTATGCCCTCTAGCATGTAGGGCAGCAACTAAGTACATCAGTCCAAATGGGGCATAACATTCAACAACATGCTTGATAGAGTGCATATGTTGTGGTCAAGACGGTTGACAAGTATGCAAAGTATCACAGCAATATGAACATGCACTTAGATATAATAGGTTAATACCTTGAACGTAAACTTACAAATTTGCACGAAGTTGAAAAAAGGGACATATTTTCCAATAAATACTTCATAGAGTTATCTACTCCTACGTACGTGTTGGGGTCATCCCATTATTCTTCCAATAGTGAAGCTACATATTCAATTCGCACTGCAGTGCATCAATGAAAATTCAATGTTGGTCAGTATCCACTTTAAAAGATAAATCATGTTGATCTGTATCCTCAAATCATGTTGGTTTATATCCATTTTTCACACATGGGTTACTTTAAATAGTTATCACGTAGAAACGGCAAATGTAAATAACTTACTCTAAACTAAGTCTGATAGTGAAATGAATGAGCTGTATAAACAAAAGATCTTAACCCAAAATAAACAACAATATATATGTTTTATAGACTGTCAAATAAATCCAACACAAATTTTTCTAATTTTTCATCGTATTGTGTATCACATTCACAAACATACGGATAAATAGTTTTAGTTTCATGGAAGGAATGTACAAGTTTATCTTCATACAGCATCAGAAGGTGGTTAAACCCGTAGATTTTGAAGAATTGGTCGAAAATGCGATGAAAATGTAAACATACATCCGCCATTTTTCAATCATGTTGGGTATATCCAATCATGTTGTTTTATCAGGGTAACAAGGGTGTTTTCTGGTATCCCGTCCTGTCATAAAGATTTACCACAACCATGTATGATGGGTATGGTGTTCGCAAAATGTCTTTTTAAATGGATCGCCTGCTATGATGTTGTATTGATAGAATTTCAAATTTCTAAAAAACTAATACACTAGAGTTCTCAATGAAAGTGACGTATCATTCTTTCCTATTGTTTCAGCCACCCCCTAATTTTGAAAAATATAGCACAAAAACTGGTAGTTTTTATTCCATTATGTTGATTGCATGAAAAATAAGGATACATTTCCCAATATTGTTCATGAATCTATTTTTTATGAATTTAAGCCATTTTAAGTGATTTTGTAACAAAAAGAAGAGAAATCTTGACTATTTTAATGGGCTTTTCGAAAAAAACAAGGTGTTCACTCTGTGAAGGCAATTGATGTAAATAAATTTATGTAGAACCTTAGTTGAAATGTTGATGTTCATAACCTAAATATTTCATTTGGATTTTCAAAAAATATAATTTCTGGGACGTTAAACTTGAGTGGCTAAATTTATAGGAAACACTATAAAATTAAGACTAACATATCCCCGGTCAGTTAAATAGCTATGTTTTTACAAATATACACAGACCAAATAATTTGGTAAATTTTTGTAGATAAAGTTCTAAACATTGTTCAACCTAGCGCAAATATATTTTGGCAAATATAGGATGTTAATTCTTAAGTGGCTGAAACTATAGGTATAGAGGATAAAACTAAAATATACAATTAATCAAATGGAGAAACAACTTTGCTAGAAACCAATATGATATCGTTAAGGTTACATGATCACACGTTGATATTATATTTGCCATGCTGCGCCCATCTACAAGTTACAGTAATCATTAATAGCGTCTTACAAAACATACCACATCTATCACGACGACGGAGACCTCATACAAAGTTATCCGTCTGCATCAGGTGAAATGTCATGTGAATCCAATATACATTATAATGTCATCAATGTTCAATACCCCACTTCCTGATGTTTCTATTAACCATTGCATAGAACATTCTGTTATGAGGTTAGTAAAATTCATGAAGCAATTTTAATGTGACATCATCAGCATACGAATGGTGTCTTCCCTTTGTGCTCCTAAAACATGTGTAACGTGGCGCTTTCTTCTGTTTCACAATACACGGATATCCTTTAGTTGCATTCCATTAAATTGCTTCGTCATTAATTTTTCTTTCTAGTCCAAAAAGTCTTGAACACGATTAAGTTCATGTATTGGGTTCCTAACGAGATGCTCTCCGTCAACTATATGGACAGTGTCTGCTTCAAAATAGTTTAGCCATCGACGTAAATGGAATGAATAAAGGCCAATGTTGATGGCCGACCACTTAGCATTAACGGCACCTTTTTTACGTATAGCCTAGCTCCTAATCGTTACTGACGCATTGTATTCCCCCTTTACTGACAGCTTGCGTGAAATATGAAATCGCTCTGGTGACAGGGTCCCTTACTACAAGTATTAATTAAGTTGAGTTCGACATCCGGTATACTATCTCTGGGACTTCCAGTGTGACGAAAGATCTGGGTGTTTTCTCAATGGTGAGCTGGCCTTCCAGAGATTTTGTCATTTTCTGCCTGCAAGACAGAAAAATTAAAAGAAATTTAAGAAGACATAATGTAGTATTTATAATTTGTTTTGCAAAGTCTTGAACAGGGGGGACATGGGAGACGTAATGTGTATGACAGGCATAGTGCGAGATGAATCAATAGAATCTTGATGTGACTTGAATATATAGAGCAAGCTTAATGACACTTTGTGTGTGTTAAACACTGGTCTGATAACAACTTAACTACTATATTCAGAATTAATTAACATTGCACATCGACCTGAGTGTCACACTACAGTGTCATTACAAGATATTATATGATGATATTAAACCTAAGTACGGTATTTTGTCTAACTGTAATGGTACCGGTTCGCCATTCAAGAACATGGCTGTGTACTGGTGTACTGGTATTATTCAAGGAGTTAGGCTCTTAGAAGAAACGCTTATGGAGGACGATGTAATATCCATTGTCACGGTACAAGTAGAACAACATCTGGTGAAGGACAAGACTATACCCAATGCCATGGTAGAACAAAACCTTTTTAGGACAAGACCGTGGTCTAGGACACGGAAGAACAAAGATCGAACCATACACATCGTCGTGGTAGAACAAAACCTTTTTAGGACATGACCGTGGTCTAGGGCACGGAAGAACAAAGATCGAACCATACACATCGTCGTGGTAGAACAAAACCTTTTTAGGACATGACCGTGGTCTAGGACACGGAAGAACAAAGATCGAACCATACACATCGTCGTGGTAGAAGAAAACCTGATAAAGGACATGACCATACAAGGACATGACCATACATAATGTCACGGTAGAACAAAAATCATTTAGTCATCAGGTCTCGTAAGAAAATAACCGCGTGTTTGGTATGACCATAGGTAATGTTACAATACAACATATCTAACGGTCATATTATTGACATACCAACGCTTTAACATTCTGCCAACGATGCAATTAGTTGTTTATTAAATAATGGAGAAAGTAACCGGATAAGATTCAAAACTGGCCTGAAATCGGCAGAGATCCAGAAGCGGGATGAAATCCACCGTTCATTCATGTTTAGACTACAAGGTAGTTTGTTAAGAAAACCTTTTCTTTTCAACATAATCAATTGAATTCAACAGATGCCTACCGGGAACTTTGTTAATTTCCATTACTGTACTTTCCGTACGTATGTAGTTTATACATTCAGTGCAGGACCTTATAGTTTCGTGTCATACCAGTTGTCTATTTATGGAATTCAGTAGCAGCCGATTTCGTTTTTTAATATTTCCTGGCCTACATATCAATTGTTCATAAAATAATATTGAGGTTGCATTAATAACTTCAGGAACAATAATATGCCATAAAGTATACATTTAAAATTGTTTCAGCGACCAAGTGTCGTTATGACAGTATTAGACTAGACTTCTTATTCAAGATTACGTTCGGTTTTATTATGTTTCTAATTACACGTACCCGTGTAATAGTGTTAGTTCATCTGCCTCTGAGGCGCCAGTGTATAGATTTACTTAAACCACTTGTACCAGATTTAACAAACAATTTTCCTAGCGTATTTTAATGAATTGGAAAGTTTTTACTTGCAACATTGTTCAAAGAAGCACATCTGTCTGTGAAACATGTTATAAATAACATCCTCAAGTAGTATACATATTGCAATTACAGTTTTAGAGCACGCTTGAATGTAAATTTCATTGTATATTTGTTTTTACACAACGTCAGTTCTCCCTATGCATCCCGCCCCCCGAATTATCCCAATAAAAATAAGCGAATATTCGGGAATTAAATCTCGAGGACGCGATTCTGTCGCACAAATATCGTCAAACAATTAAATATTCCTGAAGGTTCCTGACACTTTAGTGAAACATCGCTAATGTGTGGGCGATGCTTCTGTGATGCCTCGCAACAGAAACAGTAGGTCACGAAAGACACAAAAAGGACACATGAAGACAAAACATCACCAACAATGCCCAACGCAAAACTGAACTACTACAAAAACGCGACATCACATTCCGAAAGTCTGTCGCCAAAATCAGCCAAACAAATCCGGAGCATGACCTATGAGACAAGAACGAAAACACACCACAAGGTCAGCAAACAACACATACGGTGTACATGCAATCCAAGCGGTTGGAATAAATGCAGAAATCATCGACAATGTATTTCTTATCCTTAATGATATAATAACGCTTCATTTAGCTTAATAGATATATCCATTTAAATCTGGAAGGAAGCAATGGGAACATATGAGCTCCGCTGTGTGATTCCTAACCGCTACAAAAATAACACAAGTTGGGAAAATCACATTTAGTACAGAGCTGATATATTGTGGGGAAAAATGCAAAACAAGTGTTTTTCTAGGATCATGTCACATAATGTGCGTCTTGTAACATACTAACAATCTAGGTCCATACTTGCTAGAGAAAGTCGACTTTTTTGGTAGAATCAAAGCAAAACATGAATTTTTGGAATCTATAGATCACTTTGTCATTAATGTGGTGATTTGATAATAGTATATTGTGATAGGTAGGATGTTACTTGTAGTTTAAGATAATAAACATCGTTTTTCAAGTTATAGCGCAAAATGCGATATTTTGGGGCAAGACCTATAAAAATATAAACAAAACCGTGAATTTTGGGAATCGGTTGACTACAAAGTTATTAATAATTTTATTTGATAATTAATCACTGTGAAAGGTACCTAATGTCTTGTAGTTTGATGCATGAAAAATAAATTGCCAGAATATTGCGTTAAATGAGAGTCTTTAAGGGGTAAAATATTACAAACTATAAACGAAAAGTGTGAATTTTGGGAATTTGCTGAATATTTTGTATTGTTTACCCTATAAAAATAAATACCGCACACTAAGGAACATGATTTCAGTATGTACAAGACATCCATAACATGACATGATCCAACAAAATTGTTTTCTGTGTATTTTATTTCCATTTTTGTAAATGTAGCACTTACAAGGGGACCTGTGCTAATCAAATGACGTCATCATAATTATTGTGTGCTACGCGACGTCAATAACGTCAATTCAATTTTCACGTCTATTTTCAATTATGTCATAGCATGTAACTCAGTTTGACTATTTTAAAAAGGTATATACCTTTTTGGAAACCTTAAACATTCAACTACACAATTCTATAAATATATAAACTGATGTGATTTTGGCCTCAGGTTCAAAATCCCATTGGAAATTGAGAAGTATATTAAACATCGAAAAAGTATGATATTGCTTATTAAGAACTAAATAGAGAAATATGCTTAGTCAACTATATGTGATCTACCCTGTGACATCATTCGTGCAAGTATATATTATTCCACGCAAAAGTATGCTATGAGAAAGATATGTACCGTTGGATAACCAATTTGTTGGTCAAGTAGAAATAAGAGAGATGTGATAAAAGGGCCAAGACCCTACTGAAGTGGTATTTGAAATATGCCAATTGAAAATCGTTATTTAAGTTGATAACTGGAAAGCTAACTTTAGGAACATCTACCCTATTTACCAGACTTTTAACTCTATTCCCATGATTGATATAAATCAATACTGGGGTATTCATAATCCATTGACAAGCTCTTAAATCGGCCATTTGCTAATACATGAGAGTTATGCCAATTAGGGAATGTTAAAAATGCTTTTAATAGTTGATAAAATACGGAAAGTGTGACAGAACTCAAAATGAGAATAGTTTAAGGAAACGCATCAGTTGTTTATTGTTAATAATAAGTCCGCCATTAGTTGCAATATTTATGAAACACCCCTTTTCATAATAACTCCACTTTCATCTCTCCATACAGCAAACTTTCATGTTTGAGACTTGTCATGGGCTCAATAAAAATCTCTGTGTAGAAAGACATAGTGTTCGCTGTAATAAATTAATCCTTCCATCAGCTAAAGCTTAAGCTCTCCTTTGCCTCATTCAAGTAGTTTATGGTTTGATACCCCCCTCATGTTCGGGAGAGCTTCAGTGCATTGTCGATCATACTTCATGATGCTACATCCGAATGTTGCAAAAACATAATAATAATCGGGACAGAGAAGGCATTACACAATAGATACAGCACAAAATGTACAAAAAGGAACACACAAAGAAGAAAAATATACAAACCACTAACTTACGTAACCACGCCCAACACAAAACTAACTTAACCCTGCAAGTCCTATGGGACTTATTCACGAAGGGTCAATAATGTGTTTATATTTGGAGCATGCTATGAAAAGTCATTAGTATTATCAGTTGACATAATCTAACCCCGGAAACCAGTAGAAGAGTCAATGCTATTTGCCTACAAGTTTACCAGTGCGACACGTTATTTTAACATTTTTCCGCCATTTAAATTCGTTAGATTGTTGCATCCGAGAATGTATTTCCTACATTTAAATTACCTCAGAAACACCAACAACTCATTTTGTGAGACTTAATGACTTAGATCATGTTCCTTAAATTAGTTTGTGCGTCTCAATGTCAAGAGTTAATTCGCAAACATCTCGACTTATTAAGTTTACTGTTCGTTCTCTAGAATCGTCCCATGCATTACCAGTTCACTCAATGTTATTTCCTGTCGTTTGGACCGGCGCCGCTTTCGTAGACTGTAGCGCGTTGTTCGTTAAGCTATGTTATTTATAGCACAATACTTTTGATTCGTTGGGACGAATGTTCGTGGATTTACTTCACCAAGCAACCATGGCTGTTTCTATATATTTTGTGGAATCTGAAATCCACGTAATCACCATCCCAATATGTTGTTGTTGAAAAACTTATTTCCTACATGAATACAGTAACTAAAAACTAGCATTTATAAATATTGCTTCACCATCTTACTCATTCGGTACACCTCGGTCATTGAAGAAACAGCATGCTTATATCTTGAGCAGTTGATACATATACAGACCAACCTATGTTGCTGTGATCAAAGGCCAATTTTATAAAGCATATCTGCAAAGATCACCTGTGATCAAATACCACTTTTATAAAGCATGTCTGCAAAGATCACCTGTGATCAAAGACCACTTATATAAAGCATGTCTGCAAAGATCACCTGTGGTGAAAAACCACTGTTATAAAGCATGTCTGCAAAGATCACCTGTACTCAATAGCCACTTTTATAAAGCATGTCTGCAAAGATCACATGTGATCAAAGACCACCTTTATAAAGCATATCTGCAAAAATCACCTGTAATCCAAGACCAATTTTATAAGGCATATCTGCAAAGATCACCTGTAATCCAAGACCACTTCTATAAAGCATCAGAAGAAAACTCATGCTGCAGGTTATGAACAAAATGAAGAAACAATGTAATTAAGTTTCAAACAACCATTATTGACTTTACTTTGATACATACACCCATTTACCCTTCTGTGTGATGTTGCTGAATACAAATGAACACATGTGGATACTGGATAACGATTATTCAAAGCAAGGATCATTCGATTAGGGTCATTTAAAACCAAATGCTATTAACTATTGTAAAGCCAGGTCTAGGTCTGTGAATAAAGACCATACGTGACCTTCCTATAGAATCTCGCCTTAAAATCAAAATACGCTAATACTCGCCCGGAACAGCTTTATAATGTCCTTTCTCAAAAAAACAACATTTTGTCTTGTCGTCAATGATCTGTAAAAATATATGTTTTTTTCTACCGACTATAAAGTGCTACTTAGTAGTATTGCTTTACAGAAAGTCCAATATTTGAACCACTTCGTAGCGTTCGTGTCGCTCAGTGTCCCGGAGATTTCATTAAGCGATCATTAAGGAATCGAATATATATATGAGGCAAATAGTTCGATTTCAATGATCGTTTTTTCGAACACTGACTGAGGCGGTAGACTTTCGGGGTGAGATATCATGTTTTGTTTAAATTATTAAATCATGCCGTTTACACTGGAGTTTTTCAATTCTAAATTATCAACAAAATGTCATGATTTATCAGTATTCGTCATGTTTACAGGGGCCAATTCTATTGGAGCTAGGTTTTTGCCTTCGCACTCACAATTTGTCCCCTATCTGAATCGTACTCGCTATTCGTACCCTATCCGGTTCGTTCATAAATTAATATGCAGCTGTAGAGTTATGGATGTAGTTTTTTGTTGCTTATTTTTTCCTCTATCCAATTATTTATATTATTTTCGTTTGATACTATCAATATTTTATTTGTACGGTTGCAGTTATTTACCATTAATTGTTGTTCTTAACGTTTTTAAACTAGGTGCTCCGGACTTTACTGTTCTTTGACAATAGAATGAATATGTTGAATTGTGAAAGGCTACATTGTCAGTATTGTTAGGGAAGCCAGTATGTGATGTGTATTTCAAAGGCATACAATGTTAGGTATAGTACAAATTTATATACAACTGTATTACGTCTTTGCCGATCAAATGCTCTTTATGGTTTAGGTTTAATTCTACACAGGCTCAGTATACAAACATCAATGAAAAGTAATTTCATCATGACGAAATGTCAAGAATATTTTGTTTGAAGTTATTTAATTTATTTCACTTACGAACTGATTAAACGCGCCACACCTGTGTAATATTTCCGTTGATCATATAAAACAAATGTGTGGAAGAAACTGTTTGATTAAGATTCTTTTTTTTATCATTACAACTGTAATTAAAATATATTGGATATTCCCAGAATGTATCTGATCGCTATGTTCATTAATTGATAGTTGGTACGCTAAAAATATCACAGACATTTTATTGTGTTACAAACAATAACTTGTTTGAGATTATTTGTACCGGTGTCAATGACCCTGTTACCAACTTTTTTGTTCTTGGACATGCTCCTAAAAGTTTAAAGGCAAACACACGATGTATGATAATTGTATGAGACGTTTCGATCGAATACTAGTGGAGTATTTATGGACATGGTGTAATCATTTACGAGAAAGTAAATTTTTTCTAAATTTCCAGAATTTAATTTTGCAAATAAATCTAGAAAACATTGGCGTTATGAAGAGGTTATGTACGGGAAACAGAAACCCACAGCAAAAATCGTATCTAATTTACATTATAGATCATGGGCATTATTATTAGGCGACTTAGCCATCTAAAATATATATGTTTGGCCTTTGATGCTCGGTTATAATTCCTATGAGCCTGTCTTTGCCCCTGTGCATACCTCACCAATGGTTATCAAATCTCTGCCATGTGCCAACTCTGCCAGCATTGTTCTTAACAAAATAAGTTATCATGTGTCAACCAGGTTTACTTTTTCCACTATTAACTTAACTCTAATCTTTTACTGTCAATAACTCGTCAATAACACGTCTGTAAATGGTAGACAACACATGTGTACACCAAGTTGAACATCACAAGCGCCGTTTCCTACAGCAATAACCGTGTAAGCTGATACACCAGACGTCTCGAAAAAAGAGATTTAATACTATAATGTGAACAATTAATATACATTTAAATAATTAAAGAACGAACTTGGCTAGAAACCAATATGATATCGTTAAGGTTACATGATCACACGCTAATAATATATTTGCCATGCTGCGCCCATCTACAATTTACAGTAATCATTAATAGCGTCTTACAAAACATACCACATCTATCACGACGACGGAGACTTCATACAAAGTATCCGTCTGCCATAAAGTGAAATTTCATGTGAATCCAATATTAATTAAATTATCATCATTTTTCAATACCCCACCTCCTGATGTTTCTATTTACCATTGCATAGAACATTCTGTTATGAGGTTCGTAAAATTCATGAAGAAATTTTAACGTGAAATTATCAGCATACGAATGGTGTCTCCCCTTTGTACTCCTAAAACACCTGTAACGTGGTGATTTGTTCTGTTTCACAATACAGGGGAATCCTTTAGTTGAATTCCAATAAATTGATTCGTCAGTAATTTTTCTTTCTAGTCCCAAAAAGTCTTGTACACGATTAAGTTCATTTATTGGGTCCTGAACGAGATGCTCTCCATCAACTATATGGACATCGTCTGCTTGAAAATAGGTAAGCCAACGACGTAAATGGAATGCATAAAGACCTATGTTGATGGCTGACCATTTAGCATTCACAGCACCATTTCTACGAATAGCCTTGCTCCTAAACGTCACAGATGCATTGTATTCTTCTTTACTGACAGCTTGCGTGAAATCTGAAATCGCTCTAGTGACTGGGTCCCTTACTACAAGTATTAATTTAGTTGATTTCGACATCCGATATATTCTCTCGGGGACTTCCGGTGTGACAAAATATCTTGGTGTTTTCTCAATGGTGAGCTGGCCTTCCAGTGATTTTGGCATCTTCTGCCTACAAGAAAGATATAGATATTAAGAATTTATGACGACATAATGTAGTACACACTGGTCTGATAAGAACATAATCACTTTATTTAGAATGTTCCATTCTCCACCGAGCTGAGGTTCACACTACTGTATCATTACAAGGTAGTTTATGATGATATTAAAGCTCAGTACGGTATCTTGGCTAACTGTAATGGTAACGGTTCGCGAAGCAAGAACATGAGCATGTACTGGTATAATACCTTGGGGTCAAGCCCCTTTTGAACCCAATATTACGGAAGACGGGAAAAAACGATCATAGAGGACCGGACAATATCAATCTACACGGCAGATTAAATACCTGATGGAAGACAAGATCATACCTAATGTCACGGTAGAACAAAACCTTGTGGAGGACAATACCATACCCAATGTCACGGTAGAATAAAACCTTGTGGAGGACAAGACCATACCCAATGTCACGGTAGAATAAAACTTTGTGGAGGACAAGACCATACCCAATGTCACGGTAGAATAAAACCTTGTTCAGGACAAGACCATACCTAATGTCACGGGGGAACAAACCCTTGTGTAGGACAAGACCATGCCCAATGTCACGGGGGAACAAACCCTTGTGTAGGACAAGACCATGCCCAATGTCACGGGGGAACAAACCCTTGTGTAGGACAAGACCACGCCCAATGTCACGGGGGAACAAACCCTTGTGTAGGACAAGACCATGCCCAATGTCACGGGGGAACAAACCCTTGTGGAGGATAAGACCATGCCCAATGTCACGGTAGAATCAAACCTAGTGAAGGACACGACCATAACCAATGTTACTGTAGAACAAATCTTATGGAGGAGAAGACCATACACAAGTCCCGACGAACAAAGGCTATTGGTCATCATTTCTCGAAAGAAATAACCACGTGTTTAGCATGACAATAGCTAATGGTACGATAAAACAAAAACTGTTGTAAAATGTTAATAAACGTACAAAAGCTCTCATCATTCTGCCAACGATGCAATATGAAGTTTATCAAATAATGGAGAAAGTACCCAATATGGTTCATTACTATCTTCAAACTTGCGTACATGGTTTTCGTCTGCAACAATCTTAACTTTACCGTGGGCGTGTAAGAACCGCAATACATTGACTAAGCCTTAATAATTGGGCGAGTTCCAGCGGGATTTTACTATGTTATCCACCGTTCATTCATGTTTAAACCACAATGTAGTTAATTTCAAAAAAGCATTTTCTTTTCAACATAATTAATTAAATTCAGCAGCTGCCTATCGGGAACTTGGTTAATATTCATTTCTGTATTTCCGTGCGCATGTAGTTGATACATTCTCTGCAGCACCTAATTGTTTTATGTCATATCGTCTGGAATTCAGTAGCAGACGACTTTAATTTGTTTGGTTTTGTTTTTTAATATTTCCCGGCCTATATATACGCATGTCGTTCATAAAATAATAACTTCAGGAACAATAATACGGTATATGTCATAAAGTATGTCATTAAAATTGTTTCAGCTACCACGGTCGTTATGACAGTATTAGTCTCCTTATTCAAAATTACGTTCGGTTTTATTTTGTTTCTCATTACACGTTTGTAATATTGTTAGTTCATGTGCCTCTGAGACGCCAGTGTATAGATCTACTTAAATAACTTGTACCAGGTTTAACGACCAATTCTCTTAGCGTACTACTTTAATGATAAGGAAAGTTTTTACCAGTGTACATAAAGTATTAATGTTGTTCACGCTGAATCTTTTCATTTCTTTAACAATAATTTGACAATTTTAACAACCACGAAAATAGGAAAGCTCGCTGATGGGCGAAAACTATTGATTATTTGAAATTTACGACATATTCAATATAAAGACTTTTCCATGCAGTTAATCAAAAAGGGATATGGTGCAATTACACTTAGAATATAACCTACATTATGAGCCAATGAAAACGCCGCATTTTGGCGGTTAACTGAAAATTTAATCATTAAAATTTTCTCTTCACAGACTTTACGTCATGCGTTGGCGCTACTTTCTATCGGCCAATCAGAATGCAGAATGTTATATTCTAAGTTTAGTAAGAATATATTAAGTAAATTTTAATGAATAAAAAGGACTCGCTTCGCTTCGCTCGCTCCGCCCTTTTTAATCATTAAAATTTACTTAATATGTTCTAACTATAACATAAATATCGAGCGAGTAAGAATAGATAAATCATTAAAGTCCTTAATGAGTTCATATTTACCTTAGAGCGTGGCTTAAGGTAAACTGGTGAGAAATTAGTTTTGTAAGAGCGAATACGGAGATCAAAAAGACATGTTACATTTGCCATAGAGTATCTTAATCACCAAAAACGCAACTTTGTCCAAAAGTTGACTTCACATTACATATGTAATGGACACTTTTTTTTAGTGTTAACAGGATGACACAAATAAATGGTCACATTAAATACGAAAGGGATTTATATGCTTAATAATTTCATTATGTATTTGATATACTCATATATTTCTATGAATATTATTGTAACACAATCAAAAATATGCTGCATGTATATTACCTATGAGTATGATTGTACTTGCGTTGCAATGAAACGAAATTATTGTCACCAAACAATATGAAAAAAAACGAAGCAAATGAGCACATTATGTAAATGCCAATAGAATTAAAGCAGTGTGGTTTGGATGTTGTCCAATTTCCCCTCTAGGCTAAAACAATCACCTAGCATTTCACCATTTTGTAATGGTATGTTAAAGCAATTATTTAATCACATACAAATTATACCATGTTTAACCGAACTGTAAAATAAACGCTTGTAAGCATACCATCGGCGCTGTTACAATTTAATATAATGTACTTAAATACTGTACTGAAAATAAAATGTACGAGCTATTACGTTTAGTTAAAACATAAGAAAGTAGTGTTTCAACAATATTAAGGGGTGTTGAAGCAATCTTATAATTATGTTTCCATGAGCAAACCAAAGTTATCTTAAGCAGCCTATCACGGAATGCATTGAATGGTGACTTTTAAATCCGGTGACTGCAGTTTACTACATGTTCATTCAATACAGAATTTAAAACGACGTTTGCAACTCGTTTCAGAGAAAATGGATGGTCACATTGAGCGTCTGCTTCAGATAAGGGTTATATTGTTGAACAACATTCGTTTTATATGATGTCAAAACTTACCTGTATACCCTGCAATTACATGTTTTCTTCAATACAATAGCTTTACAATTAAAAGGGTTTACTAATGTGCGTAATAAATGGAACCCCCTTTATATCACATGACAGGGACAATATATGTGTAATGCCCAAATACAATACAAAAAACAAATAACCGCCCTAAAAAGTCAAAGAAACACAATTAAAATTAAGACACTTGGCTGTTAAAATAGGACAACCAAATAGCACATGATTAAAAGTTCTCAAAGCTCTTACCTATACCATTCCAAACCAAGATGATAATATCTATCAAAGAAATGCGGCTCTGGACCAGTGGCTTTAATCGATGGATGAAGTCGCAAATACTCTAACAGCGCGCGAGTTCCACATTTCTTGACGCCTATTATAATAGCGTGTGGTAGTCTTCTATCCCAATCCACACTTGATTTAGAATTATTCGGAACGTTTCTAATATAACTGTCCAAATGAGTTCCATCCCGACTGTTTTCCAAAACTTCAGTAAATTGCTTAAGATCTACTGGTCCAATTTCTTTAAAATTTCTAGTTAATTGTCCGAACTTTGTATACAGCGTAACATTCCTTGCTGCTGCCCTGTTGTTTGTTTCAATTGTCGAGTTGTCACTATTTGCGTAAAATGTTAAGGAAATACAGATTAAAACAAAACCAAGTAACACATATCTTGTGAATGTGCTGCATTTCTTTTTCATTCGAATATTCATTTTATTACCACAGTAAACCTGAACAATATGCAAACATTGCCCGTCCGCCTAACACCAGCTTCAGTGTCGGCTTTAACACGTTACGGATCCCACTTCATACTCAACTAATGGGAACGGACAATATTACAAATAATCATTATTTAACCTTCTAAGTGGTAAATGTGTTCCAATGAATGGAAATCGTTTCTCGTTTATGTATTGAGGATGAACAAGTCTTAGAAAAACAATTTTCATAAAGCTGATATGTAGCTCAATAGCGTCCAATAAAGACATCAATAATTTCCTTTCTACCAGGTGCATTTCCATATAAAATAGTTCAGTCCAACATCCATTTGATTTTAAATAAAGGAGCAGTTGTTCAGCGAGCGAGTTTCTGTATGATTAAAGTAATATGTACCTCGGCTAAGTGTCACAACAAGAGTATTGGAAAATGTCTCAGGCTTCACAAGATATCGGCAGCAATATCACAAAGGGTCGGAAGGATTTCCAATAAATGTCAACGATCAGGTGTGTAATAGACTTTTTCATACAACCAGTGTCCAGTGAAATTTCACCCCAGAATGTTGAACGTAAATTCTCCTTGTACTGTAAAATAACTAATCTTGAAGATCTGAGCGACATTAGTCCACGGGGCATAATTACTTCATCGTCGCACACATCTGAATCATGGCATTTCATCGTGTTTCCGTCAGTTTCTGGGTTAATTGGTTTGAATTGACAGAACTTTCATTCACAAAAAAACTCGTCTCCGAAATGTAATTGTTACAGGATCTACTCAATGCACGTAATGATAGTAACAAATATGAATTTTCGTTGTCTCGAGTTTATAATTGGGGATCGTGAACAATAATTCGAATAAACGCGATTTCAACGCAAATGTCACGTAAACACAAACAGAGTAAAAAACTTCGTCTCAATTGAAATACAAAACTGTAGTTTCATTTAGTGAAAGGAGACACTCGGAAAAAACATCAACATAACGAAAAATATCGACGGCATAATGGGGTAGACGCGTGCTCTATTTTAGGGACACGATTGTTACTGGTTCGATCCCAGGTCGCGACACTTGAGAGTGGTTAATAATGGTACAATGTACTGGTTAAGGTATTTTTGCTCGGTTTATAAGGGTGGTTTTGGGTCTGGTTGCTTTGGATAATGATACAATGTACTGGACAAGGTATTGGGACTCGGTCTATAAGGGTGGTTTTGGGTTTGGTTGCCTCGGACAACGGTTCAATGCACTGGATAAGGTATTGGTGCTCGGTCTATAAGGTGGTTTTGGGTTTGGTAGCCTCTGGTAATGGTACAATGCACTGGGCAAGGTATTGGTGTTCGGTCTCTAAGGATGGTTCAGGGTCTTGTCGCCTAGAATACTGATACAATGTACTAGACTAGGTATTAGCGCTCGGCCTATAAGGGTGGTTCCCGCTCTGGTTGCCTCGGTCTATAAGGGTGATTCTGTCGGGTTTGGTTTCCTGGTATAATGGCAGGATATCATGACAGGTTTGTTTCTATTTCACTGAAATACTTATGTATAACTCTAAACGAAAAAACGTATATTACATATTTTAAGATTAAGCTCTCGTCACTGCAAGAAAATGCACATGTATTTTGTTTACAAAACTCAAAATAT
This sequence comes from Spisula solida, assembly GCA_947247005.1. Classification (NCBI taxonomy): domain Eukaryota; kingdom Metazoa; phylum Mollusca; class Bivalvia; order Venerida; family Mactridae; genus Spisula; species Spisula solida. The sequence goes on along the minus strand of OX365944.1, from coordinate 67,501,294 downwards.
GTAAAACAAGGACAAGATCAACGAGTGACTTAATTTGGCCCTGTTTTTTAAATGTCAAAGGGTGGCTGAACGGCTGGATTGCTGAAAGCGGCCCTTGAACTGGTAATTTAACGTTGTATTACTAATTTCAATAAGCAACAATTCTATTAAGCTGTCGATAGTTATGTATCTCAATTGGTTGTATGTTTTCAGTTCACCAGTATTACATTTTATCTATCACCTGTTTAAGGCAATCCACGATCCATCCCTCGTCTTGCTGCTATAGACAGATAATACTGTTTAGCTTCTTGCGAACTTTTCGGAAAATCAATTTCTATACAATGTCGTCATTCTTTGTCTAACAAAAATGAAACATTTAGTATTATTAAACTATGTCAGAATATTTGTTTCTTAAAAAAATGACAAAATATTGAATTTAACTTATTTTTGTCAAGGATAATTTTAATGTTACGATTCCCTCCGGGAATGTGTGCAGCATTTTCAATTTTTGAAGTCTCTCATACAGGAAAAATCATAATTGAAGACCCAATATTGATTAATAGAATGGGTAAAATTGATATGTAATCTTTGAGATGGTAATGACTCTCGTTCCATTAAATTTTTCAGGAAGACGTTGAAATATTTATAAATTTAGGAAAGGAAATATCAGACATATATTTCTATTGTATAAGTAAGTCATTCTTCAGAAACATTTTTGTCGTCGAATATATAAATGCAGCCAAACCTTTAATACTGTATTCGCGTGTCTGTTCATGAATTTAAAGGTAGCTTAGGGTAGGTTATGCTGTAGTCGCATGTGTATATAAGCCTTTAAACATTTGTTAGTTCATTTATTGACTGGTTGCTTGAGGTAGGTTATACTGTATACAAGTCTGCCAGAAGTGTTAACCCTATATGCATGACACCATGGAAACAGGAGAAAACATGTTCCTAAGGTGTTTTGGGAGCAATAAACATTATGCCGTAAATAGAGAAGAAAAGATTAACTTGGTTACTTTTCTTGTCAATAAATCAGAAATTGACTCGTCACTGTAATAAGAACGGACATAATAACTATAAAATGTCTGTATGTTCCGACACCTGTGGTATTCCGTGTACTTACACAAAACATCAGTTTTCTTGTGTTAACAACCTATGGTAACTTAATAGTCAGAAAGTATAAGTAACTAATAGATTCACTAGGCTTGAACGAACATGTACAAATAGTGGTTTATGAGTAGAACTTTATTGGTTTGAAAATTTTGATGGTACTAGTTATAAATTCTGATTGAAACCCCGCTTGATCACAATGTGTGTCAAACTATTCTATATTAGGTTACTAATTTACCTCGCCTAGCTTTCTTCCTAATATTCATTGGGCTTGCCAGTTTAATTTCGCAAGATAATCTTGGAAATAAGTTTTTGTCACTTTTTATAGCCTTTTCATCACTTAAAGTTGAGTACCTTTGAAGCATAAATTAAAACATCGTAAATGATAAGTGTAAAACACTCCATTTCCATTCTTCAAAATCAGAAATACAGTATTTAGAAAACAAGAAAGAATTTCAAATATTCGGAATAACGCGTGTATGTTGAGTTTTTGTTTTAGATACAATATCACTTGTAAGTAATTGATTAAGAAATGATGATTATTGAAACATTGTTGAATCGAAACCAATGCAGAAATATTCGAAATACAAAATGTGTCTTTATTGGATGGTTGCTTGAGAATGTATTGCTTAATAGTCAAGTCCTTAAAACTGCATAAAGAGAACATAGATATAAAAATGCTTCGCTCAACTTTTACAATTAAATAATTCTTAATTAAAAGGATTGTTGTAATTAGCCCATGTTTGATCACTAAACTATATGTTCTACCACTAAAGTCTAATGCTATTGGTAATTATTTCGTACATACAATGTTTGATGTTTGTTGTACATATTTAAAATCATACGGAATAATGCATTACAATCCTTCTTTTTTATCAATGGGGAACTGTACTGTCGCCTTTTAAAGGCGTAAAACTTCTGATAACGATAGCAATATGGCTGTTAACTTTTGCAAAAGAGTTTCTAAGAGTGAGTTCAATGTAAACTCTATATTAACTGCCCCCAAGTACCTTTACTGTTTCGAACAATGCCAATACTGAAGATCAGATTAATTCATTCGACCAGTTTGTGTGATGCTCACAGTTCAATTCATGTATGGAACAAACTGTTTGGGGTTGTATATTGATTTGTTGTGGGTTATATGTCATTAAGGGGCGCTGGGTCAGGGTCACAGTTAGTACACTGCCAGACATATACATTTGCAGTAATTAGATTTTAAGAGAATGCGCCGATATATTCTGCCCATTACCCTTTGGTGTTGAGATAAGTACAACACCATCAAACCAACACGGTGAAGGAATTGAAGCATAAACATTACCTGATCAGTTTAGATGTGTAACTTCCAGTCACCGGACTTAAAAATCGCCACAAAAGGAGTTTGTGTACATGATTTAGGCAGTAGTAATACATTAATTGACGTAAGTACGTATTTAACACACACTCGTGTATAAAACAGTCGTCTGCTTCTAGTGCTTCTTTAGTGTCTCTAATTCCGTCTGCGTACCACTAATTAGCCTGTAGTTATTCATAAATTTGGATTGGTAACGTCCATTTAAGTATCAATTGTTTTTTGTTGTCATTTTTACAACTCAACATTCTAGACGGTGATACTGGAATTTATCACATCATTATATGACGGACCTCATCCAGAACAGTTACCGACTCACCAATGTTTATTGTTTGTATATACTGTATACTGAGTTCACCTGTTATTGAAGAGAAAATGTCACAGACATATGTACACTTGTTAATAAGTTAAATGCACTAAACCCGTACTGGCATAAACAAAATTGGTTACTTTCAAAAAGTGATTATCTTATCTCTGATTTTAGAAATCTCATTAAAGCTCAGTATTCCCCATGGTATTACGAAACAATTATATACGTGCCTAAGGACCAATCACCAAATCTCCTGAAACAGACAATATCTACAGTGAAGTTCATATTTGGGAATATAACGATGGTTTTATGAATGAAAATCTACTATCCTTAGTTATAATCACGTGAGAATACATACGACACTAGGTATAGCATCTTTTATTGGCCATCATTTATTTGAACATCAATTAGTTCGTTTCCTTACTCAATTAATAGTTAAAAATGACAATAAAATGTTCGTTACGAAGAAGATATGTTAGTTTCAATGGTTCCATTAGAATTAGGACAATGACGAAGCTGTATATTTTTCTATCATTAACGTACGTACAAGATTTGCCATTTGTCATGTGTAGTGTATATAATTATACTTAGGTAATGAAAAGAAATTATAAATGGAATTGCTCTTCTTGCAATTAAGCAAATATCCATAGAGCTGTTGTGTTTGTTATTAAATGACAAGCGTGTGTTTTGTTCAACCTATCACTATCTTCTAATGAATACTTAACATTCTGAACAAAGTATATGAAATAAATAGAATCTCAGACAAGTTTGGTAATGCTGAAAGCTTTAACGTAAAGCATTATGCAAATTCTCTCTTCTCTTTACTTTATTTCAATTATAAACATGTCTGATAGGACGCTATTCAATCAGCTTTTGTCCTATATTTATCACTGTCTAATGTATTTTGAAAGCTTCCAAATCAGTCACATACTGTACGTAAAATGGACATATACGTGATTTATAGATACGCCATTTACCTTAAGGATGCTGGATCGGTTTAGTGCGCATGCGTCATTTGTCATAGTACGTTATGTGCCTTATAAATGTAAAAATGTGTCAAAATAATCTAAAATAAATCAAATTGAACAGTTTTGATAAGTATTATGCAAACAAAATAGAAACTACTAATCGAAATGACGGTTTCCATTCCGAGGAAAATATTACATTACAAAATAGGTGGGTGGGGTAAAAAATAAAAATATTGCTATTTATGCCAAATGACATTTTTGGGAGTCAGGTTCGTTTGGTAATGTTTGTTTATTGTGTGTTGATGTGTTTTCGCGATATTTAAATGTTCAAAAACAATTATTTTGAGCGTTTTCATTGATTTTCTCAGCATTTTAGCCACATTTGACCAAAATAAAAACAAAAATTGCGAAAAAGATACCTCGGTGACATATATTTTTTATTGGATAATTTTGAAGATCTATGTCACTAGACTTATTTAACAAATTATTTAAAAAAGTTTAAGGTAGGAAAAAAAGGTATTAGGATTTTACCTGGGTGCTATTTTGCTGCATTAAATATAAAGTGGGTGGGGTAAAATAGCAATATATATTTACCATGTTTGGTATCTTGATCATGTATAACAATGTTTACCCAAACTATATTGAAAAATATTTTATTATTTAGATCACAGACATCAAATAAAATGTCAAATTTGAACACCATCACCAATTTACCAATTTCCATGGAATTATAAAAATATTTCATACACACTTAAATCAGGGCTGATTACCCGAAAAACGAAATCCGTGACCTAGTCTTTTTTCATTATAGTTTGTGTCAGTATATATTTTTTTACTTCCTGGCAAAATTTGAGCAAATTCTGAAGGTGGGATCCTAAGCTCTCCAACATCCTTAACCTCACTCTTCATGATGCATCTTTATTATGCAACTTTGACCATAAATCGGCAAAGTTTGGAATTAAAGCTGGTCAGTGTTACATCCGCACTCCATTTTATCGTCCAATAATTGTTGCTTGCATTTGTTTTATTGCATAGACCAATATTTCCCAATAACTTCCCCCACACAGTGTGGACATACCGTGATGTATACGACGTAATTTAAGATACATTTACATGTATACAGTGTTCAATGCCATGTTGGTTTGTTAGCTCGGTGTGATTTCATACAGGGATTTTGCAATTTCAGACGATTTTCAGTCATATAATATATGTAGTTTGCGTGTTTCGTTTTCCAGAGTGTCTTATCTTTTGACGTAACATGTACGTCGTCACAGTCCTAAAATCAATTATCTATCAGTACTTGCCCTTCCACAAACATAACTGACAACTGTTCCACATGTAAAGGACATATATTTTCCATGACAACGATACTCAATATTATGGGATGATATAACTTCTTCGTTCGATACTACGAATCGGGTGACCGGGAGACCATTAATCAACTGCTTTACCAATGAGAGCTGTTTGTCATTAGGTAACATTTCACCCAACCTGTCTAGATCAATAAGCTTTAAATAACAAATAATGTGCGAGGTTTGATCTAAAAGTGTTCTCATATATCACTGATATAAGCGGATTTAGCTCAGTGGTAACGCACTGGGCTGTCAATCCAGAGGTCGTGGGTTCAATCCCTGGCATCGGAACTTGACATTTCTGAAATATTTATAATATTTCCCGCTATATCTGGCCGTGTGGTCTGCAAAGTATCTGGACGTGCCAGGAAGCTGTGTATCGGTGCTATACACCGGGCACATTAAAGAACCAGGCTGTCTATTCGAAATAAGAGCTAGGCGCACCTCTGCAGCGCCGGAAATGCCTGTATCTAATGTTTCTATCTCCCTTCAGGGGCTTTCTCTCAGTCTGTCCCTCTGGTCAGATCATGCTGTATCTGCACTGGTAGAGGATGCACCTGCGCCCTTGTGGCTGCAACATGGGTGAAGTGACTTTGAACGTGCGTTCGCATGGAAAGGGCGCTATATAAATCTGGTATATTTATTTCTAAAACAATATACACTGTAAGTACTGACTATATGACATATGATATGGTGGTTATACAATTGTACGAATCTGATTACCAAATCTCAGAATTCTGCCTTGAGAGAATGTTTCCGCAAACCTTTTGGTCAACCCTCGTACATGTAATTATTAATTAAATAGATTTGAAAATACTCATTTAACATTGTTAGTTATGTGTCTGTTAAATTTGCATACCTGATGCGTCTTTGATACCACATTTGTTGGCTAAATCAAACCGAACGGTAAAGTTTAGAATGAAATAAATGTAGAATAAACTGAATGATAACATAAATATGTTAAATGTCTGGCACGTTGTTGTTTGGTATGTAAGACTTTTTACAAATCCATATTTAGAACCGCTTCTGTCATCTTCATTATTGACATTATGAATGATTCAATGAATCTTATTTTACTCAGTATAATGTCATTTTCTAATGAGAGATCAATCTTCCTTAGGAAAATGATCTTCCACTCGATGTCTAAGAGTCTTGTCAACGGTTGTCTGTGTTAAGCTATACTACATGATAGAGTATGATCAAATACATTTATTGTGTTTATTAAGCTTCTCATTGTTGTGTTGATGTTCCAGTGTCATGACAATAAGCTCTTCATTTTGGAGGGAAAATTCTCAGATGTTAGTAATACGTTTTTTGAATACTAATGACTGCCTGGAAAGAAAGGAAATATCATTCAACTATCACAGTCTTGTTCAAAGCACACATGTGTTAGTTTCCTATATTTAGTTTTCACCAGTTTGTACAAGGTTCATGAAGAATCAGTAGTAACCTATTTTAATTAGTAGTACGTAAGTAAAGTCTTTATTTTGCGAGGCTAACAGCAGTAATACTGCCTGATATCAACAGTCGCACTGTATCTGCACTGGTAGAGAATGCACCTGCGCCCTTGTGGCTGCAACACAATAATGTAAGTGCCTTTGAATGTGCGTTCGCATGAAAAAGGCGCTATATAAATCTAGTATATTTATTTATTTAACCTTTTACGATGATAATGGTTTTCCTATTGCAAAATATATGTCTGTTTTATTAGTATACCTGTACTATCGTATGTTGTCATTGTCAGTAGACTGTCTCATGTCGATTATTTTTCATTAGTTCATTTGTTCGCGTTGGCTTCCCTGATGATTTATGTGTATAATATCAGAATTATCACTTATTGTGTATTATAACAATTCAAATTCGCCTATAGACAAAACATTCTACGAGGAGACAGATGGTTTAAGATTTCCTAACATTACATGTATAAACATTATCTCATTATTTCATGCTACTGGAACATTTAACCAGAAGGCGTTCATTTATTTTCTTATACTGTTCTGCCCTTAGACCGACAGATAGACAACGACTAATTCTTTTGCTTCAAGATTTAATATCGTAAGTACTGAAAATAGACAAAACCCAACCTTACAATCAAATAACAACAACAACACACACACACACATAGTCAATATAGAAAAGAATTCAGAGTAAAATTCTTCAACTTACAATCAAGAAAAGTTCTTCAACTAACTAGTATGTAAAGTTAACAGATGATAATAATTCTAATTATACCTATATTCAAATGTAAATCCTCAGTTATAGTACACTTTGGCGTGTATTCAGTTTTAAAGATAATAAACAATACAAATTACAGAACCATCATAATTGGTACAAAAGGTAAAAAAGACTTCATATTGTAAACCTACATCATGGTAGTCAAACAAACAAAGACATCAGCAGTCCACAGAGTGCTTCCTGTGTTAGTTATACCATACTGCATACATGAACATGTTAAACCATACTGTAAAGAAAACAAGTAACATGGAATTATACACTTGCAAAAATAACAAAGGACCCAAAGAAAATCGAATAAAATTACATCCTAAGATTCTATAATGAGAAAACATTATGAAATTAAATATAAATGACTTATCAAGTTCAAACCACATTACTCAACTAATTATATGAACTTTAGACAAAGGGAGATTACTGTGTATGACTTCGGTCATAGAAAATTTGGCACCCTCTGACCTAATACGGAAATGGACCGGCATGGCACGGCATTTAGCCTGACTTTAACTATCAATGAAAATAACCAATATAATAGGCCATAATTGCCTTACAGAGAATTTCTAATACAGTGAACAATTAAAACATATATTTATTCATCTATAGACATCAAAACATGAACAGAACTTACACAATGCGGGTAAAAACACCGCCTTTGAAAAGACAAGCCTTCTTCGCGGCAAAATTTAGGCGAACGTTATACTAGCACAAGCGTGCGAACAGGTCAAATTAAGAGCGGTTAAACACCGCTAAAAACTGTTCCAACACACTCCCCACCTGTGATACATCTCACCCAAAATCTTAACATTAAAAACAATTCAAACATTCTGTGTATACAATAAGAGCAAACAAAACCTTTCTATACAACTTCAAACTATGTTAAGCTTAAAATGCTTTATAAGCTTAACAAATATTTCTACTAACATACTTAGCTTAAAATGCTTTATAAGCTTAAGATGCAACTTGCAAAACTTGCTTCAAAACTTACGAAAATGACTAAAGTACACAATCTCTATACAAAAATTACTAGAATACACAATATCTAAACAAAAACATACTTTCTCAAAAAACAGCAATCCATGTCCAACAAAGGTTCAATTTCAAGTAGCGATATAGATTAAAGCTAGTTAAATTGAGAATCAAATAGCTGTTTTACATGAACATACTACATAAAACAATGCGGCTGAATGTTGAACAACAAACATTTTTACAAACTGATATACACCTATTTTAGATACAATCATGGTACGCAATCTTAAAATGGTAAACCAATCAAAAATAGTCATATCATATAGAATATGAATCTAATGACAAAAACAATTATCTAACTGAAACAACATTGTATACACCTTTACAGTCTATAACAGGTTCATTACTCAACCCATAACACCATCTGAAAGTCAATATCAGTGATAGGTCTAGTAACTACAGACAAATTTCCGTTCTTGCACATTTTAACTTCAGCTTTCATGATTCTCTTATCACAATCACGCTCAAAGGTTTTCACATAAATCAGACAGTATGCAGTTGACTTTAACACACCACCACACAGTTTCTATATAAAACATCAGACAGTATGCAGTTGACTTTAACACACCGCCACACAGTTTCTATAAACAAGTTTAACATCAATGTCGAAACATTGTTCACTAGAATGAGATTTTGATTCAACAAGATAGCTGGAGAGAGGACGATACTGCAGTCCGAATCTGTTGAGATGGGAGCAATAGGTCTGGAATTCATGACTGAGCACACTTCTGTCATGAAAGTAACCAAAAGAACCACATACGAATGGTGGACTAGGTGTGAGGCGGTCGACTGGTAAGTCTGCCATAAACTGATTCATTGTTTCGGATACGTGATCAACAGTCATTGTGGTGGCACTTTTTTCATTGGAGTCGTACTTCACAACTTCTTCATGGCCATTCACAACCAGCGCTCCTGCTGCAAGCGCAAGTATAAGTATGATGTGTGTCAACATCTTTCCTGTGTGTCTCTTTTTTGCTTTCTCCATACCCGCTGTGTGCAGCATTGTAATTTCAGGGGGTATCCGGTCAACTATCTTGCACGGTTGATTGCTTGGTATTTTTGTCATGATATTTTTATCATGGTCTACCATGACCTCCATGCTTCTGTCCTCCTCCATGCCTTCGGTTTTAACAATCTCCATAAATTGTCTGTCTTCAACTGATAGTCCCCTTTGGTTATCTTCTTGGGAACAAACAAAAATGTCCATGTCAATATCTTCCTCCAGTACGAACTTACTTTCACAGGCTGGAAAGATAGATTGCCTTCCATCTTGTCGTAAATGTGTCTTCATCACAGTAACATGAGGGGTGTTCCCTGTGCATGTTTCGCCCATCACCACCCATCCCAGGCTTAATTGTTGAGCATAGGGTCCTGAAGGCCCAATGATCTGTTCATGTACATAGTGGACTTCTTGAAGATCTCGGCCAATTAACATTTGTATAGAAACATTTTCTTCCACATGTGGAATCTGATTAACAATTCTACTCAGATGATGATACTTGCCGACAACCTCTGGTGTAGGAATTTCGTCTTTATTATCAGGGATCTCGTTGCATTCCGTAAGACTAGGCAAATCGTGCTTATTGCCATTTAGACCTTCGATAACAAACCCAACTCCCTTTCTTCCACATGTTGTCATATTTCCGCTGCACGTGTGTAATGAATATGTGGTGTCCTGGAAACTACATGTATCAATGAAGCAGTCAAGCAACTTAGAACAAGCTAAAGACCGATTACTTTGTTCATCAATGATGGCGTAAATGTTCTTCTTCTTCAATGGGTTGCTTTTATGATAGACCTTCACTTTCACTATTTTAGCACACGATTTGCTTAATGAAGAATCTCCACAGATCTGAGCAAATTTACAATTGATATTGTCATCAGCTGGTAACTTCTCATTTTGAATAAATTTCTGCACTGGTTTTAGTTCATGCTTAAACAGGTGTAATGCTGTAACATGTTTCTTGCTTCCACATTCTTCACATGAAATGTCAACTTTACAATCCCTGATCATATGCTGATCAGAACCACAACATCTAAAACAGATTTTATTGTCCTTCAAATATTGGCGACGATCTTCAATTTGCATTTTTCGAAATTCTCTGCAGGTTTCTAGAGAATGTGATTTGGACTCTGGGTGAAGCAGGCACTTCCATTTTATAGTGTCAATGTCTGTTTTCTTGGCAGTTATTGGCACATTCTTGACAGTTTTATTCGAAGGCGAGTCAAATACAAAGCTAGGATCATTGTGTAACGAACACATCTGCTTGACAAAATCCACAAAATATTCAAATGGTGGGTAACAGACGCGGTGTGACAATTTGTACTTCATAGCTCTGTTAGCCCATTTGTTCTGCAGGTGATAAGGTAATTTACTAACGATAGGATTGACACCCACTGACGAATCATAATAAGACAACAACACAGAATACTGAGGGTCCACCTTCAGGCTTTCAATTTCCGATAGAATGTCAGTTAATTCATACAGTCTATGATAATTATTGGCAGTTATTTTTGCAAAATTGGTGACTTTCATCTGGGTAGATTTTTCTACTAGTTCCGGTGCCCCATACCTGGCATCTAGACGTTCCCAAATTTTCAGAAGCCCCGATTCAGGATTGTAAGAAGAGGCGACACGAATGCTTAAGGCCTGCCTAGTAGTTTCTGGTCCCAACCATTTCACCAGAAGATCAATCTCTTCAGAAGCGCTTGTCCCTAACTCGACTGCAACTGAACGAAATGTATTTTTCCAGACATTATAGTGGACTGGGTCATCATCAAATTTGGTGAAACGGTTAATTAACATGTCTTTCTTGACGAGAAACCTCCCAATCTGTTCACCCACATGTAATTCACCCTTCGTAACATTGTCAATATTATGATTGCTTGGAGGTTGAGGTGATTTCACATTCAAACCATCTGTATGAATAACACTCATTTTCTCAACTGGATGGTCTAAAATAAATTGACTTGTCCTTTCATTCACATAATTTTGATCAACTCTTTCATGTTCATTTTCATTTTGTTCAGTTTCATAAACTTCTGTTTCAGCAGCTGCTTCCGCTATAGCCTTCTTTTCCTGTAGTAATGATATATTAGCTTCATATTCCTTATCCTCACGTTCGGACTTAGCAATGGTTATTGCCCTTTCTTCCTGTAACAATGCCTGTTTCTTTCTAAGTTCAATTTCTTCTTCTAGAACCCTCATACGAGCCTTAGCTCCTTCTAACTTAGCTCTTGCAACTAGTGATCCCTTGCTGCTCACACTTGATCGTGAACTACTTGCCTTAGATTTATGAGAATGTTGTGATTGATTATCCATGTCTATTTTTCTACTGTCCAAGGTATTCAGAACACTATTTACTTGTTTGTCTCTTTGTGTTCCCTGATCACTAAGTTTTCTTAACAATTGATTACTGTCTTCTGAACGAGTCCTATCCAGAAAGTCATGAAATTGGTTGAATTTTATTCTAAATTCACCATAATTAAAACACACAGCTTGTTCATGTGACTTAAGTTCACTAGCTTTCCCTTCAAATGAAATTGTTTTATCTAATTCCTTTTTGACCACAGACCATGCATGTTCTAGTTCTGTTGTGTAGAGATACACTTTAGATTGGAAGTCTTCTTGACCTTTAACTGTTAGAGTTCTAATTCTTCTCTGTTCATCTTCCACTTTTCTAGCTTCTGCCATTGCGTTAGTTCGACATGATTACTTACTGTTCTGCCCTTAGACCGACAGATAGACAACGACTAATTCTTTTGCTTCAAGATTTAATATCGTAAGTACTGAAAATAGACAAAACCCAACCTTACAATCAAATAACAACAACAACACACACACACACATAGTCAATATAGAAAAGAATTCAGAGTAAAATTCTTCAACTTACAATCAAGAAAAGTTCTTCAACTAACTAGTATGTAAAGTTAACAGATGATAATAATTCTAATTATACCTATATTCAAATGTAAATCCTCAGTTATAGTACACTTTGGCGTGTATTCAGTTTTAAAGATAATAAACAATACAAATTACAGAACCATCATAATTGGTACAAAAGGTAAAAAAGACTTCATATTGTAAACCTACATCATGGTAGTCAAACAAACAAAGACATCAGCAGTCCACAGAGTGCTTCCTGTGTTAGTTATACCATACTGCATACATGAACATGTTAAACCATACTGTAAAGAAAACAAGTAACATGGAATTATACACTTGCAAAAATAACAAAGGACCCAAAGAAAATCGAATAAAATTACATCCTAAGATTCTATAATGAGAAAACATTATGAAATTAAATATAAATGACTTATCAAGTTCAAACCACATTACTCAACTAATTATATGAACTTTAGACAAAGGGAGATTACTGTGTATGACTTCGGTCATAGAAAATTTGGCACCCTCTGACCTAATACGGAAATGGACCGGCATGGCACGGCATTTAGCCTGACTTTAACTATCAATGAAAATAACCAATATAATAGGCCATAATTGCCTTACAGAGAATTTCTAATACAGTGAACAATTAAAACATATATTTATACATCTATAGACATCAAAACATGAACAGAACTTACACAATGCGGGTAAAAACACCGCCTTTGAAAAGACAAGCCTTCTTCGCGGCAAAATTTAGGCGAACGTTATACTAGCACAAGCGTGCGAACAGGTCAAATTAAGAGCGGTTAAACACCGCTAAAAACTGTTCCAACACATATACACTTTGCTTTCTACCTAATATAGAAACATTTATTTTACGATTTCTGTTGTTTCTGATTTTCACCACTGGGTATTGCGTTTAGTCCATGTGAACTTAATTGGTTAATCGGATAATCTCGGTTATTCAGTTGTCATGTTATTGCAAGCTGAGGATGATATATTCAGATATAACTTTATATGCTTTACTCGACATGTGTATTAAGGTCGAAATATGGGGCAATATTTAAACCACCGATAATAAGAAATTTGACAGGGAGTGTACCATTTAACAGAGTACGAAATACACAAAAATAACAGTACATTTGTATATCAATTGCTAGTTCTGTAGGAAAAAGAGATTTAATCACTATAAGGTGGTACGCACGCCTTTTATCTAATGATCGAATTGTCTCCGATCCACCTTAAAATGACAGAATAATCATTTGAAACGGCATAAAAATTATAAGCATGATATGTCAATAGGCTCGGTTTCGAGATACAAGGTTTTCAAATGCTCTTTTTATCTATTTCTTGCATAAATGACACCAGCATAGTCATTTAAAGATAATTATTATATTAAAGAACTTTAAACATTTTATGATAGTTTATTTGTTCAATGGTCTTTCCTATTGACATAAGAAACAATTCCAGCTGCTTGGTGAACAAATTTAGTATTTGTACATGAAAAACAGTTGCCCCACCCACTTGCAAAACATGTGTGATTTTCAAACACGTGGTGTTTCTTTAACGACACACGTATCCATTCAAATGTTTCAGCAGTAAAAGGTAAATCTATTTACAGCGTTGTAACTGTCTAAAACAGTTAATGGCTGACCGAGTAAGGATGTATTGCTTGGTCTGTATTCCTGCAGTGTAGAAAAAAAGAAAAACGAGAATGGAACATTGTAGAATATAGCTTAGCTTTACCATAGATAACGAATAAAGTGCATGCAATTTTCCAATGACGAAATGAAAGGTGGTTTCTGGCATGTGGTTTCCCCAGTCTCACAACAACAAAGAATTGCCGATCATTACACACTTATTACATGTTTTATAGTGCTAGAACTTCAATCTCACGTCATTGGTGGCTTGTAAGGATTACAGTTCTTTGACAATGGAAATAAAATGTTAACATTGTGAACGCTACATAGCCAGTATTGTAAGGAAAGGCATTATATTACGTTCTGACAGACGCAATAAGAAATTAACAACAACTAACTTTTAACATTTTATTAAATGAATAACATATACAATGTAGTATTATTAATATTAACCAGTAGCAGAAAGAGACACAGTTCAAATAATTTCTTAATTAAATGTCAAAATCTTATCTGAGATGTCCACTGTAGAATGTTCCTTCTAAATATATCCAAAGTTCACAGAATGTTTATCAATGAGAACAGATAAATCAACAGAATATTTACTTAAATCCTCTCACTGTAAATTATATATCCAAAGTAACACAACTGACCATTTTAAAGTGTAATATTTAAAATCCTTCTCACCTGTGCAAATTATATTTATAGTACTTAAGTAAACTTTCGAAAGTTCCACAAATTATCCTGAAGAACATTATAGAATATGCTAGGATATTCAAGTAAACATATTGTCTATCAAAACCTGGAACCTTCCAGACCCTCCATTTAAGTACATTTATACCAAACATTACAATTACACTATGTGTAATTCGATCGGATCGAATGTTAGGTATGAAATTATAACAACTGCATTACGACTTTTCCTTGCAGACAAATTCTTCACATGTTCAGTACACAAACATCAATGAAAAGTAATTTCATCATGACGAAATGGCAAGAATAAGTTGTTAGAAGTTGTCATTTTTTTCACTTACGAACTGGTTAAACATGCCACATCTATGACAAAATGTAATGTTTTTCTATATTGCACCCGCTTTGCTGAGATTCTTTTAAAGCGGTTAACGTTATAAATGCAATCGGAATATCATAGGCATTCACAGACCAATTTTATTATCTGAACGCAATGTCAAACAGTTGATACTTGGTAAGCTGCAAGAACACCCCACGTCGTCATCTAAATGCATAAAACTTGTTTGTGTTTTTCTGGTATCACGTCCTGTCATAAAGATTTACCACAACCATGCATAGTTTAAAGTGTTCGCAAAAAGCCTTTTTGAATGGATCGCCAACTATGATATTTTATGGATAGAATTTCAAATTTCTGTTGTTTATCATTGGGACCTGTGCATGAGGTCTGTGATGTTTCTTTCCTTTCGTATGTGTTCTGTTCTATTTCTGTGCATTTCGTTCTCTGAAGTGTCCGATTTGTTATTGCGTGTGTACATGTATTGTATTGTATCATCTCTACCAGCTCTGTCAGTAAAAAAACACCTGACAGGCCTATGACAACTTACTTGCCATGTTTTTTCCAACTATATACTTAACTTGTATTGCAAATCTCGTTGAGAACTCGTCACTTAATGATAGACAAGAAACGTGTGAACCAAATTTAGTAAATTATCCATCCCAATCGTCATATCCTACAGAAATATTCGTTTGTACCAATGAATACTATAATGTTTACAAAAACACCAAATATACAATTAATCAATCGCATAAACAACTTTGCTAGAAACATATGATATCGTTAAGGTTACATGATCACACGTTGATATTATATTTGCCATGCTGCGCCCGTCTTCAATTTACAGTAATCATTGATAGCGTCTAACAAAACATAACATAACTATCAAGACGACGGAGACCTCATACAAAGATATCCGTTTGCCATTAAGCGAAATTTTATGTAAATCCAATATTAATTATAATGTCATCATTTTTCAATACCCCACCTCCTGACGTTTCTATTAACCATTGCATAGAACATTCTGTTATGAGGTTCGTAAATTTCATGAAGCAATTTTAATGTGAAATTATCAGCAAACGAGTGGTGTCTTCCCTGATACCTATAGTGCGGCCAAGATATGATGGCACAATAACATTGTGTAAACGTCACTGGTTGGATTAGCCCATATCAAAACGCGGGTAAGTAAATAAATCACGATCATCTAAGCGCTTGTTCAGTTATTTTAACTTATTTAATTAAGGATGAAAATCGTTGTGCTTATTATATAGGCTAGTGGTAACGGTTATAATCTCAACGCAGACGGTCCGGGTTGGAATCCCATCCGAATCTTTTTTTTTATTTTGTTTCGCGAATTTTCTTTCCGCACACTTTTCACAAAACTGTATTTGTGGGTGTATTATTTACAACAAGATGAACTGTGTACGCTTCATATCATTAAATTGATTTATGGCTAAACGTATCGCAGCAAGGACGATGCATTGTGTCGAATGTATTAGACTTTTGCACACGAGAGGCATCACTAGAACTGCCAGTGATTCCGTTGTCCTGTCTAAGGAAACAAACTACCCCGATGGCAGGGGTATCAAAAAGGATGGATTCACGCATAAGGCGACGAAATTGCACAACGGTGTAAGAAAATCAAGAAGAAACAAAATTTCACTGCATTATTTTGATGATACTGACATTGATTATGACGAGGCGGATGGTGATAGTGATGATAACTTTGCAGATTTCTAAAATGATTCTGTCACAAACACTGCTGATGAACAATGTTAATTCATATAATTTATATACACATGTATACATACAGAATATTATTTTTTAATCGATTGTTCTAGATAAATATAATAAAATATTTTATAATAATATACAGAATAGAGAAAGTATACAAATGAAAAAAAAATGTAACAAGATTAATCAACGTGTAACAGTATATACTAAGAAAAAGGTTTACTAGAACTGAAGAATACAATTCATTACCAAAAATGCACAAGAGTGAGACTCGAACCAGTAACCTCCTTCCATAATATTGTTTTATTCCCAACGCTTTACCGACTGAGCTAGCGAGGCACATGTAAAATCGTCTCTTATATTTGCTCATATTACGAAAACGTAATACGAGACAAGCGTTTATTGACCCTGACTGTAAATAAGCACCCCATTCTGTTGAAAATGAACCCATCGGCTAATTAGCATGTGTAAATGTTATTGTGCCATTATATCTTGGCCGCACTATAACATGAAATAATGGAAGTTTGGAAGGAGTTCTGACCAGAAAGTAAGTGTATCATAGGCCAAAATATCTGGTCATATACAAGAGTGACAGAGTGTTACAGACGACTTGCGACTCGATGATCAGGGGTTAAATGTATAGTCGAGTGAGCGGACGATTATCTGGAAGTAGACTTAAAAACTTGTACTTTGTACTTTTTTAAACTTAATTTTAATAAAAAACACTTTATACTCGTAATTCAATACTTACATAAACGCACAGTATTCAGAAATTAAGCATTGTGTGAAATACTGTCGATTACACATTTCACCATACCTCCACAAACTAGGTGACATATCAGGAAACCATAGCAAAATATTGGTGCATAAAAACTGTTCTACATTTTAAACCACAATATTTCATTACTCGACTTGTAACAAACGATGTTTTATTTTTTATTATATTAGTGTATGAGTCTCCTTGTAACCATGGCGAATAAAAGTGTTTATAAAATTAATTTCAGACAAAGCGGTTCTGGAAATGTCTTACAATTGATTTTAATATGAATAAGAGTGCGTTTATTAAAATGCAGGAACTTTGTCATACTCACTGCGATATTCCGTACATTGGATATTCCTAGTAGGGTGAGTATTTGTTATCCATATCGCGACCTTCAAGTGTACACCAGGGTAAGTTCAAAGATGCTGTTTGCATGATACTGCAAACTGCAATGCATGTTTAGATACAATACAAACACTCTAGGACCACCGATTGGGCGTTTTCGACTGGGCTGTTCGCGGAGCAGGTTATAGTCTGGTTCTTGTCCCCAATTTTAAAGTATTAGTACTACACTAGTGCTGTAAGCTTGGGACGAGAACCAGACTATAACCTGATGACAAAGTGAAAGATGTAGAGTTTAGGCTGTTATTGAGGAATGTTGTCTGAAAGAGTTAAGTTGATAGTTCCAAACATCGAAACAGGACATTATCTAGAGTAAATAGAAAGTGAGAGAGAACGATGAAAGGTTAGAGAGAGGGGCCGTTTAGCAGGGAGGAAATGCGTATTTGAGTGTACACAAATACGAACAACAAAATATACCCAATATCAACACAAAAAGCACGTGTAAGAATATAAGGTAAAAAGGCTTCAATAAAACGATATATCTTTCACTTCAACGGGACAAACAAAATGATGCCTCCTTGCAAGGAAATCAAGATCGTTTAAAAAGTCGATTATCGTTAGAATATTATATAGAACTTCAAGGTTTGCATTTATAAAAATATCGTGGGATTATATATGTTTAAGCAATATTAATACTAGAACCTTTTTCTTCGTAACATAAGGTAACCGTTCCTTGCTGTGCATGCAGCTCTTTCATGTTAATTTAGTAGAATGAGCATTATTACTTTAATTCTCTGTTCAATTATATTATAATATATATGAATGAAATATTCAGACACTCTATAGTCTTATTTGATTTGAATATGACAAAATCCTTGACAGCTTTTCACGCTTGCGGATGCATAGGTAATTATATGATGCTCTCTGGGGTAAAAACAATTTGATTACTTTGATGGTGGGACTATATCCTACACAGGAGTAATTTCAACTGACGACATTTGAAGACACACTATGCACACGTATGAACATTATATGTTTGGTAATTCAAACATGTAAGCTAACGTCTTCTAACCAAACCTATAAAAATCGCATGATTTTCTGACTGCATAATGCTACAAGTATACACCGTCTTACAAAAGATCCTTTACACACCTCAAACGATTTTAAAAATCTACTTATATTGACAAACATGTGTGATATCAAGTTATGAATTTTCCTGCAGTTAAATGATTAGCACTACTAGCATCAATGAAATAAGAAAACAATTATTTACAAAGTTTTTGAAGGAAAATCATAAAAAAAACATTATTCACAACCCCATAAAAATATGCTTGCACTCTAAGACAGTGTATGGACACTTTTATTTTCATTTAAAACTGAGAACTTGTGTATCCTCTCCTCAATTGTCTTATTTTGGTTGATACATGTAGTCTAAGTACTAGAATCTATAAAATTATTTAACTGCAATGAAATTTGTCATTTTTGCACCGAGTTGTTTCTGTCGTAGATCTAGTACGTCAATTTCAATAATTCATATACTTTACAAATACATAGACAAAGTCACATACATAATTCCTTAATTCCAACTCCTACATACATATATGAGCCGATCTCTAGGAAAACCGAGCTTACTGATAAAATTATGAAAAGCATAATAATATAGCGTTAGAAATACTAGACCCATAAACAGTTTCTAAAATTTTGAGCTAATTATAACGACAAATTGGCTATTAAATTTATCTGTGCGTTTTTGATCCCGTTTTCCATCTCTTCATCTCTGTTTAATTTACACCCAAATCTAAGCAACGTATACTAATAACTAAATTGTTTATTTATTTATTTTTAAACTGGAAGCCTAACCAAGGAGAAGAATTTAATACTATGTGTCTTCCGTTCTAATCCTTTTTTCCATAAACTGTGTTATTGAATATGAAATGCATGTATACTATATATATTTGGGAAAATTAATATGCTTAAACTAACGACAAATTAAAAAAGTTACAGCCTTTAAAACTAACCACTCACTCCAAATGTTTGAGTGACGTCGCAGACGTCATTCAAACGTTATTTGACGTAACGTTACCAAAGATTTCACAAATCCAGTATTTGATAAATTCTTGACGTAAACCATTCAAAATTGCATCGAATTTTAGAATTAAAGTCTTATTTTAATAAAACGCATCAAAATCGTGACTGTTTGCTATTTGAGAAAAGTAGGTGCTGTTTGTATACACTAACCCCTCGTTTTTCCGAATTTGGGTAATTTGCACAGTTTGGTCACCATAGCAACGACAGAAGATATCTAAACATAATTCGTGAGAAAAATAAATCTAAGACCTATATATTACTATATTATCCAAGTACTTTAAATTAATTTAAATCAAAGAACATACATTTTTTCTCATTCAAGAGACTTTTCGAAACCTCACTAGATCTACATAATTACTATCAAATGTCACTAAGCCGGTTTTCCTGGAGAACGGCTCATATAGATAGATATATATATAATAATGTATGTCTATGTATTGTAGCTCAAAGATATCGTCAACTCAATAAAGAATCTAGACCGTTTGTCCGGTGATAGACCCCCTATCTATAAGCGGATTTAGCTCAGTGGTAACGCACTGGGCTGTCAATCCAGAGGTCGTGGGTTCAATCCCTGGCATCGGAACTTGACATTTCTGAAATATTTATAATATTTCCCGCTATATCTGGCCGTGTGGTCTGCAAAGTATCTGGAAGTGCCAGGAAGCTGTGTATCGGTGCTATACATCGGGCACATTAAAGAACCAGGCTGTCTATTCGAAATAAGAGCTAGGCGCACTTCTGCAGCGCCGGACATGCTTGTATCTAATGTCTCTCTCTCCCTTCAGGGGCTTTCTCTCAGTAGATGTCCCTCTGGTCAGATCATGCTGTATCTGCACTGGTAGAGGATGCACCTGCGCCCTTGTGGCTGCAACAAAAAAAATGTAAAGTGCCTTTGAACGTGCGTTCGCATGAAAAGGGCGCTATATAAATCTGATATAATTATTTATTTTAATACTGTCCGGTAATATTTCCTTTGCCACTAGATAGATAAAAACTAAAATTAATCAACAAAATAAAGTCAACAAGTCGTTAAGAATTGCAAGCAATACAAAAGTCGCCTACCGAGTTGAAGCCATTTTCAATGTTTCTGTTACCATAGCAACCAATTTTAGACGGGCATATTCCCCTTATTGCCCCCTATCCACATACAAAGTTTCTAAACCTAGCTTAGAAATTGTTTGAGTTATGTCAGGATCCAGATTTTTTGACGGACGGAGGCCAAACCTATAGTCCCCTCCGGTCGTAAACTTTTGTTAATTTCGTATCAATAATTAGTTTGTTACTCTAGGGATTCTATATTTATAGAACAGGCCCTGGTTAATAGTACTGTAGTTGGTTTACAACTGACCTCTTGTTGGGATTTCATGACGCTTTGCGCTTATTCCTTTTCTTTGTGTTTATTAACGACCTTTGAGTTTTTTGTTAATAAAAACAAAAGTAGAAATTGGTGAAATGTCATCGTGAAACAAATGTTAAGTGAACGTGTCCACACTTAATTAGAGAAATAACAAGCTTGCATACAACAACATAATTCTATCTTCTCTAGAATGGCGACAAGAGAAACAGATGTCATTATTGTTGGAGCGGGTATATCGGGTCTGACTGCCGCCAGGTATCTTCTAAAGAAGGACCCAAATCTACAAGTGCTGGTTTTGGAAGCCAAAGGTTAAAACATTTTAAATGTTATGTACTGCGTTAAGCTATTATATATCCTGCAATTTTATATAGATACCTAATAAAGGAAGCATACCTTTGAAATTCTGTGAATGAAGCTTTAATTGTTTACATTGCAAATGATCCAGGGGCATAGCCATAGAATGATAGATCAGCTTGCGCTCTTCCCTAGCTCAAGTAGCTGCTTTCCTGACTTTTCAGCTACTGTAAAATTGTGTGCATTTGGATTGGTTCAACTATGACACCGTTGAAGTCGTTGGTCAGCAAATGGGACCCCTTGCGTATCTCTCACCATCATGTCCCTGCACCCCCTCCCGCAATATCAGACAGCATTTTATGACTGATTCTCCTTTCTGATAATCTGAACAAGCTGATCTGAGTGGGTGATTGTGGTAGCTCATGTATAATCTGTACATTCTATCTTAGCTCATTTCACTTAGTATGGCATTTAATAACTTCTCCTGTTATCTGATATGGTATGATTTGTAATAAATGCCTGCACATTGCAAAGATTTACAGTCAACTCACCCCCCTACCAACTCACCCCCTGACCAACTCACCCTGGATTTGGATAACTCGCCCTACGCAATGACCAACTCATACCCCCTTAAAAAATAACATACCAACTCACCCCCTAAAGATATTTTTATTAAATTTAATAGATTTGTTGGAAAAAATCACTTTGAATTGGTAATAGTTTATTATGAAATTATTAATATGTTCAATTATGTGATATTGGAGGCGTTTTTTTTGTAAAATTCACAGTATCTTCAAACAGTTGCCATTTTGAAAACGCTGTAATGACAGTGAAAAAAGCGAAAAACAAAGGAAAAAAATAAAACAATTTGTCAAAAAACATTATGATTGAAAAAATTAGGACTATAATTAGATCTATTATATCATATCAATTGTCAATAGTCAAATACTTTGTTTAAAAACATTTGAAAATTAGATAACTTGCATAGAAAATCATAGTTTCCGAACGATCAAGTTTTGAAAATAACGAAGGTAAATAACTAACAAACTCGCAAGTATTCGAGAAAGCAGCTAGAGATCTGTTAATTTATTTGTGTATAAATACACTTTATTATCATGAATTAACACTAAGTTTAAAAATAAATATAAATTGATGGGGGGGGGGGTGAGTTGGACATTTCGAAATTGACATCGGGCGAGTTGTCCAAATCCAGGATGAGTTGGTAGGGGGGTGAGTTGGTAGGGGGGTGAGTTGGTCGGATACCATTGCAAACAAGGTGTGTCAACACATGTTTATTAAGACAATTTTAATTTGATCAGTTTTTGTGTTAGATTTCACGAACTAGTTTCTTTTTTTTGTCTATTGTGAACGAGTGTCTCATCTGTTAATTTATCGTTAAAGTGCTACATAGTTATATACAAATTGCACTGACTGACACTGTCTAGGTGCAAGACACTCACTAGTTATAATTATAGTATATCTCTATAAATTGTACTAGTCAATTATTTCTATCAATAACTAAGTACCGGGAAACCCCTTGATATGCTTGTTGGTCATGACTAGTAGATGAAGTTAGTACAAGGTCACCTTCATCTTGAATGTAAATGACTATTTGGTTGCCATAGGAGGGTTTCATGTTTTACAAAGATTTACAAACAGTATTTGTTACTTGGAGATATTCTGGAATTTTGTTCTTGACAATACAATGTCTTATGAATTAGGGCATGGGTATGCAATATTTCTACCCTTTCATGCACAACTATTGAGTACTAATTGCAATGAGTATAAGATGAATAATGTTGAATATTTTAACACTAATTGATTATTCTACTATTTAGTATGGTAGTCTAATTCGACTGAGTGTGTGTTTGTGTGTGTTGTTTCAGATAGGGTCGGTGGAAGAACATTAAGTGTTGATATACAGAGTCGTACTGGAAGAGATACATGGGACCTTGGTGGACAGTGGGTCGGCAAGTAAGTACATTAAGTGTTGATATACTGAGTCTTACTGGAAGAGATACATGGGACCTTGGTGGACAGTGGGTCGGCAAGTAAGTACATTAAGTGTTGATATACTGAGTCTTACTGGAAGAGATACATGGGACCTTGGTGGACAGTGGGTCGGCAAGTAAGTACATTAAGTGTTGATATACTGAGTCTTACTGGAAGAGATACATTGGACCTTGGTGGACAGTGGGTCGGCAAGTAAGTAGTTAAACATGTATATTCACCCGTTCTTTGATGTATGTGACCTGCCTTGCTGTGTCAGATAATATTAAATTTAAAATACTTAAGTTACTAGTATAGCATTGTGATTTTGTACTGAAAAGTACCACAGAGTTGCCCTCAACATTAGAAGTTAGTCAATGACTTTTAAAGGTATAAGTGTGAATTTACAGGGAATTTATAGAGTTTGTCAATGAAACATCCCAAACTCCAAAGTGATGAGTAAAATATACAGAATTCTCTCATTAAATGTTTATTACTGTCAGATTGATGTCTTATTAATCATTTATGACAGACTCTTACTGGTATTGTAAAATCTTTATTTTTATGCCCCCCTATCGATAGATGGGGAGGCATATAGTGATTCACCTGTCCGTCCGTTTGTCCGTCCGTCTGTCCGTCCGTTCGTTCGTCCGTCCTGGTTAACCCAAATTGACCGTTTCTTCTAGCATTAATATGGCTTGCTACAAAGCTTTCATACTTGCATGGATGTTGTGTATGAACACTCTCCACACGCCAGTATCACCTAACCCCATTTTGACCTTCACCTTGACCTAATTTTGGACTTAGACTTATTTATGGACAAGGCTTCCACAGGGGGCATAAGCGTTTATTGAACGCAGTCTTGTTTGAGATTTGAATTTTCCTTGATTTCGTTGTTCAACTCAACCACCCAATACAATGCCAACAATTTATCGAGTTCCCAAATACAAAACATTGTTTTACCCTTCCATGTTTTGTAATCCACAATTTTAAGATCCCACGAAAGTGGATTTTTAAAAAAAAATTCAAAATCCACGAAATGTGATTTTACAGTATATGACCAGATTATTTCTGAGAATTTGGTGTGTTGTAAGTTATATAATGTAACTGTACCTTATGCTTATTGAAGTTACTGCATTAATTCCACTCTGGTTTGATGTATATTTCCAGCTGTCAGCCACATATAATGTCACTGTTAGATGAGTTAGGTATAGAGACTCACACACAATATCAGACAGGAAAGAAGTACTTACAAGTTGGACCACAATATAAGATATCTAGTTACACCTCAGACATTCCCACATTATCATTACTTGGTTTACTTGACTTGAACCGTCTTATGAATCTGGTAAGTAAAACTGATAAATAATTCATTTTATCCAGTCACTTCCGGCAAAATCATCCAGATAACAGGGTGCCGAGTACATTTTGCTTTATTAGGTCACCTCACCTGGTCATGTGTCAAACGTCATTGTTTATTATGACATCATTGAAGGAATGTGATGTTGCCTGCTGGTGAATGATAGAGTAACAATAGAGCCCAAAGTTTGATCCCCTTTCTGAGCAGATTAAGTGACTGTATTGTATAAATAGAATAATAGGTTAGTGACGTGGATGGAGTAAAAGTTTATCTGTCTTGGCTGCAGAAATAATCAGATTCGCCTTCGGCTCGCCTGATAAATTCCTCCGCCTCGCCAGATAAACTTATCCATCCACCGCACTAACCCTATTATTCTCAATATAGTCCCGTATTCTTTCTATCTGGGGCTATACAGGAGTCATGGTTGAGGTATGTGTGTCCATCATTGGTCCATTCACAAAGCTTGTCCACGCTATTTGTCTGTCTACTGTCTCACCATGTTCTTGAACATAAATGACTTTGGTTGCCATGATGGGGCAAGCATGTTTTACCAACATCTCCTTATTTGGCTTACAGTAATTCAATTAGTGGTTTATTTCTCACAATTCAGACTACACTGATAGACACCAACATTATCTCTAATGGTTTAAAACACAAACTAAAACCATTCATTGTTTCGACAGTTAATTTATCTCCTGGTTTTACTGTTAATTCAATCTTGGAATGTTAGATCAATGGTAATTACGTAAAGACGAGAAAACTTAATTTCTGCGTGTACTTGAGGTATCCTGCACTACAGATTGTTGATATTTAAATGAAATCAGTTATAAACAAACTTTTAGGTAATCAGCCAATAAAAACATGTTTTACAAAAGATTGACCAATGAAAACATGTTTTACAAAATATTGACCAATGAAATCAAGTTTTACTAAAGATTGACCCATGAAAACATGTTTTACAAAAGATTGACATAGGAGTGACCCATGAAAACATGTATTACAAAAGATTGACCAATGAAAACATGTTTTACACGGAAATTCAATGAACAATGTTGTTCTCAACTAATTTTAACTAATCAAGATCATTTATTAGAATTGCATTTGATAAGTTAAGGTCTGAGTAACTGATGTGAAAATGTGTTGCATATGTAAAGGTCAAGGTCATTGATTAGAATGTCAAAGATCTTTCCAGTTTTGGCTCATCTACCTCATATATTTGTGTTACATGTATATATTACAGTCAGACAAACTAGCTGCTGAGATTGATCCAGAAGAACCATTCTCTTGTCCTAAAGCTGAACTATGGGACTCACTGACATTGGAAAACTTCATCGATAATCATTCATGGAGTACAGGTGTGTATTAGCTCATCTAGATAGCATCTGATTTCCAGTAAGAGAGTTATAGCTTTGTAACACATGTAACTGTTTGGTAAATCTGTGTTCATCTAGGCATCTTATACACATTACATTGTCAAGTATTTATTGAGCGCAGTCTTGTTCATTCATGGTTTTTCCTGTCATATTACAGATGCCAAAGATGTAATGAGAGCATGTTTTAGAACCATGTTAGGTACAGAATTATCTCAGGTATCCATGTTATATTACAGATGCCAAGGATGTAATGAGAGCATGTTTTAGAACCATGTTAGGTACAGAATTATCCCAGGTATCCTTGCTGTATTATCTGACGTATGTAGCATCATGTGGGGATATGAAAACTATGGTAGAAGCATCAGAAAACTCAGCTCAGGAATTCCGTATAAAGGTTATACAACTTTCTTCACTTATCTCATGTACTAGGGGCCGCCTTCTTATATAGTAGGGGCTGTCCCCTTAAATAGTAGAGGCTGTCCCTTTAGATTGTAGAAAGCATTAGAAGGTGTCTCACCCAGAACAGATTTCATTGAAATACATATCAGTTCCCCATATTACCAAATATACTGTTATTTTATACCCCAATTAAATTAATTTACTGATAAGGCCCTATCCCCCTAAAATACCCTTCACCTGTTTTATCTGATCAAATTGACAGCTGATTACAAGACTATTGTGTTACAAAACAACTCGATGATAAACATTCTTGAATTGTTGAAAGCACCCATTAAATTTGAATACACAATCAGGATGGAAGTTTATATAAATTGTAGTTTACATGCTTTTATTTGCTAAATATGAATGGAAGCTAAATCCTTAGCCCTTTACATCCTACACTATGCCTGTAAGAGAGATGATGATTAGATTTTTTCTCTTCATACTGGAACCTAATTAGTGTTGACATGGGAAAAGTGTGTGATTTAACATATCTATGGAGTAAAGGATCATTTAATATTTACAAATAAGTTTGTAGAGTAATTTCTGACTAACGGCAATATCCCAGTACGTTTACTTTGTAATTCCTTTTGTAAAGCACCAAGTAGGTGGACACATGGTGAACCATTATTGATTTAACTGACATATTACCACCTAGCTATATGAGAACATACCCCTGACAGGGATTGAACCTTTGATATGCTGCTCCAACATTAGATGCAATTTTCACTCAGCCAGATGAGATGGCATCATTAAATGAAATGTGTAGTATTATGGAAGTACATTCAATTAATGAATATTTCATCAACTTTGCTATGATCTTCTGATTGAAAATTGAATACCCTAGGATGTTGCTTGATGTTATAGAAGAGATTATATTTCTGCTGTTTCTGTTGAATGCTACCTTCCTGGTTCCCTGAATGCTACCTTCCTGGTTCCCTGTCCCGATTTGTTATCATCATTTTGCCCTTTAAACATTTGTGTAAAACTCAGCCAGAATACATAAAGCCTAGGTCCCACTGAGGAATTCCACATTGGCAATATGCTCCCGATTTCTTCCGATACCACCAGATTCATCACAATTGCTTCTGATATCACAAACTGTTTCATGACTTCACTGAAGCTTCCCATAGACCAAGAGGAACCTGGTTCCGATGTCCTGATAGCTCATTAATTTCAATCTGGAGTACATCGCCGAGGCAAAAAAGGCTCAGTGGGACCTAGGCTTAAGCCGCAATCTCTCTAGCGAAGCATTGATAATACACTATCTCTGTGAAAAAATGAGATTATCCTTGTATCTAAACATGATCATACAAAGTGCATTGCGGGAAAAACATTATAGAAATTGTTCTCCGTGGGGAAGACAATAAATGGAATATACAGTCAAACCTGTCGTAAGCAACTGGTCAAATGATACATTGGCCTTAACTGTGCAAAGAAGGTGGTTTATATGTAAAGTTTTTTTAAAATGGTTTCTTGTGTGATTTAATTATATCAGTTGCTTTTAGCAGGTGGTTGACTTTGTGATATAATTGACATTACACCAGGGGTATAGATTGCTCTACCTTATGGTTCATTGAAAGTGTTTGGTGAAAGCTTGCAAGCTAATCCATTGGACCATTTGATTATGATTTATTGTTTAAATTGGATTTAAATGTACATTTAATTGATTAACGACTGGCAATATATTGGCTGCTAAAGGCTATAGGTTTTAAGGTTTGTGGGGATGATTCTTTGGCACCCATAAAACCAATAGACAGAGAGAATAAATAGGGTTACCCTTCTGGGGTCAGAATAAAATTATAAAAATATACTTTGGGTTCCTTGTTTCATGGTGTAACATGTACTGATTACAGGGTGGGTCTCAGCAGGTATTTTTGAAGCTACTGGACGAGGTTGGTCAGTCTAGAGTAATGCTCAATGAACCAGTTACACATATAGAACAAGATGGTGACAGTGTAACTGTATGGTCTAGGAATGGATGTAACTATATAACATGTATTACAGGGTGGATCACAGCAGGTATCTATGAAGCTACTAGATGAGGTTGGTCAGTCTAGAGTACTACTGAGTGAACCAGTTACACATATAGAACAAGATGGTGACAGTGTGACTGTATGGTCTAGGAATGGGTGTAACTATAAGTGTCAGAAACTTATCCTTGCCATACCACCTATGCAAAAAGGTAAGTTAATCAGTTAAGGATGTGCTGAAGATTTGAGCAGTTTCACGGAGAATGACTGTGTAGAATATGACGTGTTAGATTGACATTTGTTAAAAAATGTCTTGGAATATTTCCTTGAGCACAACATACAAATGTTTTGTAATCAACACATTATATACAGATGTTTTACATTCTTGCACAGATTTTTCCTGGTTGTTAAACCAATCTGGATTTATTGATTTGTACTAGGCATGTAACATCAGCTAGTTTATTTTATCTAAATGATATATTTGATGTTGCCTAAAAAACTTCCTAATGTAATTTGTTAATGTAACATATCTTCTACTTTGGTAATCACTGATGTGATTTCCTGCATATAAATGGTACATGCTGTTTTATACTACATGCTGTTAATGTTAGATCAACTTGATTGTCTAATATCAGAGCTAAATGTAGTAAAATGAGATTAGCGTGTATTGCTTGTTTATCTCAGCTCGTCAAAATACCGTCCCTGAGTTGATATGCATGACTTGCACTGCTATATCTACCATGGAGAATGTGAGCCTTATTGAACTTGTATAATTAATGTCTTAATGGGGATGATACATGAAGGTCTGTTAATTAATTCAGCAGGTGGACTTAAGTAAGCAATTTTTTTTTTGAAGTGGGATACATATAAATTTTATGAAATGGCCCTCGTCATATATTGTGTATGAGAAATTATACCAAGATGATTAGTGTTTGTACACGTAGACGTGCCTATAAGACCCCATGGACTGAAGGGTCAATGACCTTAGACAAATAATATGGTTGGGAAAATTGTTATCTAAACTGCTGAACGTGTAGATTCTCATTTTCAGGTAAAATTCAGTTTAACCCGATACTACCTACAGCTACAAGAGAAATCATTAAACGAATGCCACCATCTAATATATTCAAGTTTGTAGTCACATTTCCTGAGGTTTGTATGAGTTCTAAGATATTTATTCATACTAAAACAGACAAGCTACCTGAACATTTAAAAAAAGGCAAGACGTTCAATCAGACAGAGGTCAAGGTCAAACTGACTATGACATGGAAATCCTCAAGTACCCTGTGGTGTCCCTGAGCTTAAATTAGTTGGATGATTGAAGTGAGATGGACACAACACCTATATTGGGATCCCTGGATGAAAGGTCAAGGTCAAATTAACCATCATAAGAAATTATTATCGGACTGTGTGATTACTAAAGAAAATGCTGAGGTATTAAGACCATGTAGATGAAACCCATATAAACTCAATCCTGCCTGTAAAGACCACTCATGGAAATAGCAAAATGTGGTCTCTGTTGAAAGTTGGTCTCAATAAATATTATAATTAATTATATTATCTCAGTGAAAATGTTATTTGCTCTGAAAAATCTCAATAATCCATTGATAGCTTATAATAAAATCCATCTAAGACAATGGCTACAATTATTTGTGAATATTGTAGAAATTGTTCAACAAACTTACAAAATTTATTTTTCTTAGACAACAAATATCTTGGAGGTCTTTTGAATATGGGCCCTGGTTATCATAATCCTAACCAGACATTGCATCATTGCAGTTGAAGTGAGCTTTTTTCAAACATCTCTTGTTACTTCAGGATTTTTGGAGGAAAGCTGGTTGTTCAGGAGAGGTTGTATCTAATGGAGGAAGAAGTAGCCTCTCTGGTTGTGATGTAGGACCATTATGTGTGGTATATGATGGTACAAGTAGTAACGGGGAACCAGCTCTAGTTGGACTGACCGGCGGTCAACAGTGTGTGCAGTGGCAGGATCAGACGGTAATGGACAAAATCCTTCTATTTTTCCTTCTATTTTACCTGAGGTTCAATTACTTAATATTTACTGTAATCCGCTGCTAATGCTATTTGATTTAAATATGCATTACCTGTTTCAGTTATCCATGTATGAATATTTATTGTACATTGGCATGAATAACAGTGTGGAAATGGTGTAGATAATTATCTCAAAATACCTTAGATCAATGGATTATAGGTCAGTGGAGTAAAGGGTTAAAAAATATCTTATAAATATCTGACATTGTTTTTTCATTTGAGGCCACTTTCGGGTGACAACATTTATTTTTCATTTATGATACATTTAACAACAAGATAGATAAAATATTTTAATTACATGCTAACATTATACCATTTTGCTAATAAATGTATGTTCAACCATATTTTACGTATATACAGTAGAACTTCGATGCCTCGAACAGTACTTGCCTCAAACACCCTAGATGCCTCGAACTAGTTCTTCGGTCCTGACAAAATTCCTTCTTTATTCATATGGTAAACAGTAGATGACTCGAACAGTATCTAGGTCGAACACTCAAACTGATTGGACGGTCCCTTGCTATGATTAACCCGTAGATTAGTCGAACAATACAAGTTTTCGCACCTTTCATTGACTGTTGAAATCCATTGTCCAAATGCGGGTAGTCGGCGACAAGTTGTGATATATATAATTACTGTACCAAACAATTGTTTGTGTTCAACTTCATTGTATAACACGTTTTTAAACATTTATACATCCATCAAATGGTTAATGAAGGCCGTCCAGGAAATTGTAACTTATTTATTTTTAAACAAATCGGAATAAAAAAATCATTTTTCAACGTTTGTCAAAAGAATCTGTTACATTTCCATTTATTGATTTGTTGTCAAACTTGACCCAGGACATGATGATATTATGTGGCTCGCAGCTTAATTTTTATACTCGTATATAAATATGCTGTTTAACAAGAAACCTTACACGCGTGAACCTCGAAGAGCTTGTAGGAGATAAGTCAGATTTCATGTCAATTTGGTAAACCTATACTGTTTCATTATTGTTATGAATAAAATTACAAAAAATTATAGACCTATATTAGTTATACACATAAATTATGCAATATACACACACAATTTGTACCGACTTCAGTTCGAACTTATACCCATGCATACAAACCAAATACAATAGATCTGCTGTAACCCGTCTTAGGATTTCGTCTCACGATCTACGCATAGAGTCTGGGAGATACGGCAGGAATCGAGTAGAACGTCACAAGCGACTCTGTCTTATATGTAATTCTGATGATATAGAGGACGAGTATCACTTCGTTCTTAAATGTAATGCGTATAATGAAACCCGCGTGAAATATATCAAACGATATTACCGAGAACGTCCTAGTATGTTCAAATTTATCGAACTTCTGAACACGTATAACAAAAAACTTATGTTAAATCTTAGCCATTTTATAAATAACGCGTCGAAACGTAGAATAGCAATAATCCAACAATAAATATCCAGTCACCTCATGCAATATAAGATTTATACTTATTATATTAGATTTTGATCACCTTAATTGTAACAACATACCTTCTTCATTTCCTTTAATCATTGGTTATAAACAACATTCTCCAAATTTGTTAAAAAATATAAACGTATATAATTATGATCCTTTGCTTTGTTCCAAGTGAGTGTGTGTGTGGAGTGACCGTGTGTTTGTGTGAGCAGGTGTGTGTGCGTGGATCTGCGTGTGTGTGTGGGCATTGTGCGTGTGTGGGTATGTGAGTGCGTGTGTGTGCGTGTGAAAGGGAGTGTGACTGTGTAAGAGTGTACGTACCATGAATAATTGTTAAAATTTGTTTTATATGACTATGTACTTTTATGTATACGTCTAAATAAACTGATTCTATCTATCTATCATATTCTTGGATACCATAGATGCCTCGAACACCCTAGATGCCTCGAACTATTTTCCCGGTCCGAAGGTAGTTCGAGGCATCAAAGTTCTACTGTAATTTTGTCCCACTTATTTTTGCATATTTTTTATGGAGTTTAAAAAAATAAGATAATGGAAGTTTTCTTAAAGGCATATAGAAGTTTGTGGATTCTATCATGGGCTATTTACAATGATATGTTTATCTTTATCTGTAGCCGGAGCAACGTAAGTCGGCCGTGATAAAATCATTAGCTGATATGTTTGGTGAACAAGTGTACACGTACATTGAATATAAGGATAAGATTTGGGACCAGGAACCTTACAATGAGGGAGCACCTGTCAGTTGTGTGGGACCAGGGGCCATGAGATACTATGCTAGGGGCTTGAGAGAACCATTTAACAGGTTGGTTGCATTTTCTCAGCGTATTCGTAAACATTCGGTATATATTTACTAGGTTTAAGCTTAGGTTAAAGGGAAGACTGGGTGTACCCAACTGTGTTGCCTTTTAAATAAAGTCTTTACTATTATTATTATTAAAGCTTCAAGAGACTTACTTTACTTTACTTTACTTTAATTACTTTACTTTACTTTACTTTACTTTATGCATTACTTTACTTTACTTTATGCATTACTTTACTTTACTTTACTTTATGCATTACTTTACTTTAATTACTTTACTTTACTTTATGCATTACTTTACTTTACTTTACTTTATGCATAACTTTACTTTAATTACTTTACTTTACTTTAATTACTTTACTTTACTTTATGCATTACTTTACTTTACTTTATGCATTACTTTACTTTACTTTACTTTACTTTACTTTACTTTGCTTTAATTACTTTACTTTACTTTACTTTAATTACTTTACTTTACTTTACATTACTTTACTTTACTTTACATGACTTTACTTTACTTTACTTTACTTTACTTTACTTTACTTTACTTTACTTTACTTTACTTTACTCCAGAGTTGGGCATAGTGCCTTCACTACTCTTACCCATCTTCATCGGTCTCTGGCAATCCTTTCCAAAACTTCAAGACTCATGTATGTAAAATTTACCTTATAATTGAGGAAACAAATAAACCAATGAACAAGACAGATATGTTTAAAGCCATGTCCTTTAGCATAATGAAGTTGACCTTGATTTAATTTAATTTCACAGAGTACATTTTGCTGGTACAGAGTCAGCTACCGTATGGTGCGGGTTTATGAACGGGGCTGTGCAAGCAGGACAAAGAGCTGCAATAGAAGTGTTATACGACCTACGACCTCAGCTTGTCAGTATGCAGGATTTATCTGGAATAAAATATCAACGTCAACCCGGACTAAAGAAAAAGTCAAGCATCGGGAAGAAGATATTTAAGTTAACTATAAGTATAGGTGTATTAACATTGATGACTCTAGCTGTGAGAAAATATGTGCTTCCTTTGAGGAGGTGATCATAAATTTAATGTTATATTTCTGTGATAGATTTAATATTTTACCTGTATGTATACAATACAACCTCTGTAGAGCAGCAACTTTTTGGAGCTGCAAATATTGGCCGTTGTATAGAGGTTGCTCTGCAGGACAGAGGTTAAATTACAAATAAATATCAGCTTAGGGAAATTTTCATAGTGTAGTTATAGAGAGGTTGTTGCTCTACAGTGGGCCGTCATGGAATGGTTGTTCTGTATATGTTTATGTATATGTTTATGATGTCATATTTAGTCGGAATAACAAATGATAAAAATTACCTAGTTTTTCAGTTAGATTGGCAACTTTGGTGGATGGGTTGTCCTGTGAGCATCCACCTTCTTGTTTCACCTGTATTCTAGCTAATGTCTTTAAACTTAACAGCAATGTTTACCTGTATGTGAAGGAGTGCACCTGAATACTGTTTTAGTAATGTACTTACAAAAAAAAATTACGCCACCCCCTGGAATTTTGGCAAAATTGTGGTTATCTTATAAATTATATTAACATGAGTTTGTCAGGGCTTTAGAGTCTGATCAGGATATAAAAACAGCTGGTCAAACAATGTTACCTAAGGTTTCATTTATCTGCAGGAAAATCAACTTAATATAATAAACTCCTACAAAGAAATTATTTTTGTTGAAGAACTATAAACTATAAGAATTTTAAGTTTGGTGGAAAGTTACAGTTACTTGTTTTTGTTGGAAATGAGTATCAGTAGAGTTTTTGCCCTTTCTGATAACCTGGTTTTCATGGAATTGTCATATGTCTTGTTACGTTATAAAATAAAAATAGAACAGTATATGTAGTGTTAGTTATTATTTTTGTTATTTGCAATCCTTCTTTTATGAAGCCCCACTTTTTGGCGCTGCCCTATGGTGGCTGAATTAATACTAAATTTGACTGTGCCTAACGTATGCGCTAGAGAAGTTGACCTGATTGAAGTTGACTATGATTAAATTGCTGTTACATTGTAAATTATATGAGGGGTGATCAATAAATTTTGAGTCCAGCATTTATTTTGTCAATAAGACTCATCGGCCAATAATCATTTGACAAAATGAACTTGTGATTCATGCACAGAGTGAGTGATGTAGGGTATCACAAGATGCCACTCCCGTTATAGCAATACCTACCAGTATCTCCATTCTGGACTTGTATGGAAAGTTAGGTGGAATTGAAAAGAAAGTTTTGTTGCAGTACTGGACATTATTCACTAGTCAATAATATGACCACCAGGGGGAGGATACAGAGGGAATTAGACAGACAAATCTTCCCGGGGAATAGACTTTCGTCCGGGAATTTTGACACTGCAAAAGACGACAGTGATACTTTTATTTGTGTTTTATCAAAGTACCTGGATGAAAAACTATGCCCTACGTTGGGGATTTAGACAGTAAGCATTGTCTCCTGGGCAGGGATTTAGACATCAAAAAATTGAAATTGTCTAACTCCCCCTGGGTTGCCCGCTGCCCCCTTGGGCTGGCAAAATATTAACTGGTGCACTGAAAAAGCCAGTTTGCTTTACACGGTTGTATTACCCTGATTAAGAAGGAAACCCTATGTAGCAAGTTTAGGACATAAAGCTGAAGCATTTGGACTGTTACTTTGCCACTCATCAACTTTGATGAATATAATTATGAAAATGCGCCATCTTGTTTTGTGTTAGTATGATCGATAGCCGCTAAGATCTACAATGTTATTTTTATGTTGTTGGCACCGTATAGCGAGAAATGTTGAATTAGCTAGTTTTCAAATCCATATCTAGCAAATCTATGTATCATCAGTTTTTGTCTTGTTACAAAGTATCCCAAACAGGGATCACAATATTTGTCACCAAACCACTTTATATCTCAATATTTCCAAGCTCAGTGTTTCTATAATATCTTTGTAACAAAACTGTTGCTTTCTGGCTTTTCTTGATAATTAAGGTACCAGTAAAGATTACTGTCATAATGATCTTATTTTAAGTGTAAAAAGAGTATACAATGACATTTGCAAAGTATGAGGGGGAGTAACTCAAGATTTTTTTTTTTCAATTTGAGTTGTTTCCCTTGAAAAACCTTGACCTCTGATAATATGTAAACACTACAATTTGATAAGCTTATCTTAATGCATTGTCACTGTGATAAAATAGATAAAAGTCATTTAATTTCACATTTATTGTGTATTTAGATACATGTATAAGTAGAGACATTCATTTACATTACCATAGATACAGGAAATGGTAACTTTGTATTATTTTATATGTGATTAAGTGAAAGTGAAAGTAGAAGAAGATGTGTGATGTTGATGTTGTAATTGTGGGTGCTGGTATATCTGGTCTGTGTGCAGCAAGGTATCTGTTGTCCAAGGACCCGGATATCAACATTGTTATACTAGAGGCAACTGGTAAGTCTTTCTACCTCTTAGAACAAATTTATAAATAAAATCAAACAAGACAAACTCCAGGATTTGTACAAATTTATATATATCACTTGTTGTTCATTGGCCTACTTTTGGTTACCTGGCCTTGGACAGGTATGACCTTTAAAATGACAAAAACTGTGATGATGTACTTTGACACATCAGTACCTGACGCATACTGTCTTTTAGTCCCTTGTAGTCCTTTGTGCTCGCCCATAAAATGTGACTCTTCCAAAAATGAAAACTTGCATGTTTTGCCAGTAGAAGGATAGTGTGTTATGTACAGCACCGTTCATTTCAGTCTATCAATTATTAATAATAAAAATTATAATCACAACTTAATATATGGTGGATGACATATTTGGTTCTAGGCCAAACAGTCTATAATTACTAGTATAACTGGTGATTATAATAAATGATTCTATTGTTTAGACAGGGTTGGTGGTAGAACATTGACAGTACCTTTAAAGACTGAGAATGGTACAGATAACTGGGACCTTGGAGCCCACTGGGTCGGCAGGTATGTGTTGTCTTATGTAAACATATACATTTTTGTGGCTGTAATTCAACAAATGCTGTGTAGAAACAGGTGACTAACTCTAGGGTTATAATAATTGGTCCTTGAAATTAACCTTTAATAACCCCTGAACTTCCAAGCAGCTGACTTGATCAAGTTTTTTAAATCATAGGGTATTGTAGCAGTAAGGTGGTAAAATTCCTGAAAAGTATATATATGCTTCAAAATTTGGTAGACTAAAACTTGAGCACCTAGTAATGAAAACACCAGCAATTCATGGCATCCCAGATTCAAATACGGGTGGAGGCACTCATATGCCTGCCATATTTCAGCAGGAAGCTGACTGGCAAATAAAGGCTATGCTCGGCATTAAAAAAAAAGTTTGATAGTCTTGAGTGCCTATTGATCAAAGCGCTAATAATTTGTGATGTATGTATATTATTGCAGTTACACGGATCAGAATATAATGATGTTACTTTCAGTTCACAGACACATATAATGATGTTACTTTCAGGTCACAGACACATAAAATGATGTTACTTTCAGGTCACAGACACATATAATGAAGTTACTTGAAGAGTTAGGTGTTGAGACCCATCCACAGTATTTAGATGGGAGAAAGTATCTACAAGTAGGGAAAGATAACTCTGTCAGTAGTTATACCTCAGATATACCTACACTGTCACTGTTAGGATTACTGGACCTTGATAGAGCCATGAAGAGGGTATGTTATCATCTGTATACCTATTTATGTATCTAATGTAATGATGTATAATGTCCAGGTCTCCTAATTTCAGGTACCAACTTTCTGTAAGTTCTATATTTAAAAAATAATGAATATGTACCTCTGTTTTATCATAGAATAAAACACAGGTACCTATTCATTATTTCAGTACTAACATAGCCAATCGTTTGCAATTTTTAGCACATTGAGATATAATAACTGCTGCATTAGTTTCCTAGGAACGCTATAAATTATTTGCCATAGGTGTGATTTAACAGTAATTTATGCACACTTTGGTTTCCTCTATATCTATATTAGTGAAACTGCTGGGTGTGTTAGAATAGATCTCTACCATGGTTTCCCCAAGTTTAACAGACAGAGAGCATTCAAGTTTTCCTTCTTTCCCCATACCACAATCCTGTGGAATAGGTTACCTTCCCACATCGTGACCCTGACTGATCTTGAATTATTTAAGCAGTCAGTGGCCAGGATTTATCAGTGAAACCCGGCAGTTGTTTTTATCTTATCTTTTACCTTTTACTATTTTTAACCATGTCTAGCTGGAAGCTTTCGCTTCCAGTTTTTATCTTCACT
Organism: Spisula solida; assembly: GCA_947247005.1. Classification (NCBI taxonomy): domain Eukaryota; kingdom Metazoa; phylum Mollusca; class Bivalvia; order Venerida; family Mactridae; genus Spisula; species Spisula solida. The sequence goes on along the minus strand of OX365944.1, from coordinate 67,463,085 downwards.
CTTTTACTTTTAACTATCCCACGTGCACCCTGCCAATAATACTCGGAAGAGGCGTTAGGCAGTAAAGAAAGATAGATAGATAGCATTTATAGCTACAAATTAAAACCATTGTGTTTATTGAAGATTGACAGTCTAGCTAAGGAGATGAAGCAGGAAGATCCATTCAAGCATAGAAGAGGTCGTGAACTGGATGGTATGACAATGGAAACATACATCAATCAGACTATGTGGATTTCTGGTATGAAGTTTTGTTTGAAGCGTATAGTATGGCACCATTGAACTGGAACTCAATATTCTGTGCTTATATATCATCGATCGTGGTATTAGGTTTCATTGGTATTTCAACAAATCAAAACATTCTTACAGTAAAATAAGAAAATATGTGGAGAACAATGAGTTCCTATTCAATGTTGCCACAGTATAAACTGTTTCCATATCATTGTTATATAATTGTTGTAGAAACAACTTTATTATATACCTTACAATGTATTGTAACAAATACAGGCCAAATTGAACAGTGCAAATTGTTGATTGTGTTATACTGCGTCTCCCTCGAGTCAACAACCAACTAGAGGTAACACGGCCCCACTCTGCAGTGATATTCCATGTATAGCAGATTGCTTACTCCTTGATATGTGCCTGAATGTTAGTTGAGCAAAGCATAATTATAGTAAACATAAAGCTAAAGGTAGGAATATATACATATAAGTGAAAAAAGAATGTTCTTGTTGTTGAGTGGTAAAAATAGATTTGGGCGTCAATATTTATTTTGTGTGGCACATGTCTCCAAAAGTATTTCAGCTAAAGTGACACTTGATATGAAGGTTGGGAACCTTGGCAGAGTTCTGAGCATTGTTTAATAACCTGTTCTGTAAAATTCCACATTTTTTTCAAAAATTCCTTGTTTTGTTACAGACTCCAAGGAGTTGTTGCAGGTGGCACTGCGTGGTGTTGTTGGTGTGGAACTGTCAGAGATATCTGCCTTGTATTTTATGACCTACGTGTCAGCTGCTGGCGGACTGAAAAATCTGGTGGAGGCCACACCTTACTCAGCACAGGAGTATACTCTCAAGGTATCATTATTGTCAAAACTAGGCCCATTAAAGGGCATAGCATCAATTACAGTTCACATATGCATTATAAAGTACCGAAAATAGTGAACATTGTAAAGTCTTGTAAATGTTTTTGATAACTATAGCCATGGCATCACATATATTACACTCCCAATATGTCAAAATGGGTCTCACAGAATGCACCAATGGCTACTTAGGGGAGGCCCAACCCAAAGTTAGAAGGGATTAATTAGGTATTCTTATGTCCTCCCCCTTGCAATTCTAGCACTTGTTTCTGTGTTTACATGCTAGATACATGCTATAAGTTTATGGCCACCTTTTACATGCAGCATTTTCTCAATTTTTCAGGGTGGTTGTAACCAGATTTCGTTGTTATTGGCAAAAGAACTTGGTGAATCAAGAATAAAATACCAGGAACCAGTTACTTGTATAACACAAAGCCAGGATACAGCTGTGATAGAATGTGAATCTGGGAACAAATATCGGTGCAAAAAGGTCATACTGGCATTACCACCATTACAGATAGGTTAGTGGACATTAAATTTGCTCTTATTAAATAATTTTAATCTGGATGTTTTTTAGGGAAGTTCTTTTTCACAAAATTGCATGCTTTTTTTCTTCAAAATTATTTTAAATACTGGTAGTTATGTAAACTGTAGACAAGAACATGTTTCTCTTGAATAAAGACTGAAACTTTGCTAATAAATTGCTAGGTAAATTTAATTTTAATTATACCAGTACATTTTGTAGTTTACAAAGATTCTGACTATTTCCTCTACTTTCAGCAAAGCTCAAGATAGAGCCTCGGTTGCCAGTCATAAAGAGAGAACTTCACAAACGTATGCCAATGGCTAACTATGCTAAAGTATTACTGACTTACAAAAAGGTAAAATTAAAAAATCTATGTTGTATTTGTGTATGGAGTTATCGGCTGTTGTTTCGACTTAGTACACAAAAATAGTGGCAAAGTTTGCACATAGACTGAAATTTCTCGAACTTTATTGACAGCTTCAACTTGAAAGTCAACACACTTGTGGAATGTGATGATCCAGCATTTTATAAGAGTTATTCCCTTTTTCTAAGTTAGAATTTTTTCACAAAACTGTCAATTTCTCAAAGACTATCAAAGGTATCCACTTGAAACTCAACAAAGTTATTCACCATCACAAGGGGAGTCCATACTAATAAGGTTGTGACCAATATTTATCAGTTATTTTCACTCACAGATGAGCAAGTACGAGAAAGTCAAGCATCTGTTAATTATTATTTTCTATTATTCTCATTATAACCAGACGTTCTGGAGAGAGAATGGTTATTCGGGAGAAGTTGTTACTAACGGAGGACCCAGTGGGAACAGTGAATGCTCTCAGGGACCACTATGTCTAGTGTTTGATGACACTAGTAGTGAGGGAAATCCTGCACTCGTCGCATTTGTTGCAGGAAAACAATTAGTGGAATGGCGTCAGTTACAGGTCTGTTCTTGTATTTTATTTTAAAGTTATAAATTCTATTAAAGTTAAGAAAAAATATCTTAACCATATTTTAACATGTACTGAGCGAAAGATATTTGCATCTGAACCAAGGTGTATTTTATCACTATGAATGGTTACATTTTATTACCTACCGATGCCGAGCATATACTTTATTTGCCAGTCAGCTCTCTGCTGAAATATGGCAGGCATATGAGTGCCTCTACTCGTATTTGACCCCTGGTTGCCAGATAAGACAGCAAGGGCGCTAACTATTGAGCTATGGAGGCAAACTTACCGTATTCTTTTTTCTTTGCACTTGACAGTTAGCTACAATAATTTCAGACGTAAATAATAATAAAGTCACATTCCTTATAATTGTTTTCCTTCAGGCTGAGGAGAGAAAGGTTGCTGTTTTAAAATGTCTTCAACAGTTCTTTGGTGATGAAGTGAACGAGTACATTGATTATATAGAGAAAGATTGGGAGGAGGAACGATATGTAGGAGGAGCACCAGTCTGCTGTGTGGGACCAGGGGCCATGAGATATTATGCTGAGGGGTTGAGAAAACCTGATGGATGGTAAATTTATAATCTTATTTGTTTGTTTTCACCTTCTGCTCAAGGCGAGATATTTGATCACCCTACGTCCCCTGCATGTCGTGATCTGAGTGCCTTCCGATACCACCCGATTAATCACAACTCCTTCCAATATCACAAACTGTTTCATTACTTCCTTGAAGCTTCCCCTAGACCGCGAGGAACCTGTTCCTGATATCCTGAATGCTCATTAATTTCAGTCGGGAGTACATCGCCGAGGCAAAAAAATGCTCAGTAGGACCTAGGCTTTATAGTCCATTCATTGTGTTTTTGGTGATGCATGCATTTAAATTTTTCTTGTGAAACTGTGCAGGAATATTATTGATAAGTGATGTTGTGCACATTGCCTTTTTTTGGCTGAAATTGGTAGCTTATGTTTTCACTGAATGTTGTTATCCTTTCAGTATACATTTGGCTGGTACCGAGTCGGCAACAATATGGACTGGTTATATGAGTGGAGCGGTTCAAGCCGGGCACCGTGCTGCTATAGAAGTACTACTGGAACTTCGACCTAAAACAGTATCAGTGAAAGACCTTGAAGACAATAACAAACCATTTGAACATCCGAAGAAATGAGAATAGTAAAGGTTGCAGCTTTTATAATGAAACTGTACATAATTTGTCAAATTGACGTCAGCTGCTAAGTTTGATATTGAAATGTACAAATCACAGAGACACAAGTTTACCCTTTGCAGACAAACATATGACATCTGTGGAATACAGTTGAGGGATATTGAGCCATATTGTTCTTGATCATCATGAAGTGCTATATAATCATGTATTGATTGATTTAAGACTTTTTTGGTTATATATTTATGTGCACAGTAACTGATGTGTAGGGGCACAAAAAACAAATACTTGCATACAGGATTTTATGTTTATTTTAATATCCATTAAATATTTCATTACACTGTAACAGTAGGTCACCCTAAAACATGAACAATTACAGTTATAATTCATGTATGCATGTATAAATCATTTAATCAGGCCAGTCACCTATTTACATAATATTGTGTACATAAACATTGCAATTTTTCTTATTAATGTCATTGGAATGTAGCTTAGCGAATAATGCATTGATTTTCACTGCCCTTTTTCTGCAATTAAAATATTTAAAACAATAAAAATACAATGTTATGCTATTGCAACGTTTGTATACAAGTGACAGACCTAAGTAAACGGACTGTACGTATATAGTATTTCATACCAACATGAATTCACGTCCACACAACCAGTAATATATGAAATTTTAATCTCAAAAGATGAAATTCACTACATAATGAAGCAAATCCACGAGATAAACTGAAAAGTTTTTGTATGATAACCTTTCAGTGAATTGTAAGAATATGCTTAGTAAAATGAAGCCAAACAAAACAATAGCAGCTAAGTAAGATGCTCAAAGTTTTATAATAATAGTACATTTTTGGCTGCACAATAAAAACAACATCAACTAGAAGGGTAGTCTCCCACAAAGGGCCATAACTCTGGCTAGAATCATCCAACCTAAACCTCCTGACAATATGCACAACAAGGCAAGGTACCATAACCAAGTATTCATGTGATGTTACATTGATATTAGAAAAAATGGTCAAGGAGAGCAAGCACGGACAGACAGACAACCAGCACTAAATCAGTGTCTCCCCCAATATACGTGGGAGACATAATGATCGAAAATGTGGCACCAACCCTCTAGTCACAATGTACACAAACTGAAGCTACATCAATGTGTAACAAAATTAAGCCTATGTTTTGACAGTTCTCCAAACACATTATAATCCCCGATGATAATACTAGTCTTTGTTAACAAATTAAAATTGAATGCATTTTAGATGAACAATTTTGTTCAATCTTGTGCATATTCACTTTTAATGTGTATACTCTTTCAATTAACACTGATAACAAGCAGTCAGTCCCCCGTGCAGTGTTTATATAATCAATGTTTGTTTATTGATAAGGCTAGAGATGTCTAGGGTGAGCTATACTGAACCAGCTGATATGATTGATAATCATGTGAGTTTAAAACAAAGAAGTCTGAAAATGTAATAAACATGATATTTGGATAATTTTCCTTCATCAAATAATCATGCGAAAAGTTGTATCAACCATTTTATGAATGTTAACGATTCGTCACACAATGATTATGACAGAAGATGGGTATTAACAATGTAATGGTCTAGATATACAATGATGTATGAATTTTAATATGTGCAGGTGTACCTCCGTAGGACTGAATACAATGAACAAAACATCACACAGACTAGACTGAATCAGTGATAACAGACAACAATGGTAAAATACATGCATATACTTTGGTAAAAGGTTTTAGAAATGTCATGTAACTTGAAAATAACACATGCATCCAATAGGAAACATAAGTTTATGTGAAACAATTAACCAGGGGTTGTATTCAATATTGACTTAAGGATAAGGACAACCAATCAGATCACACCATATTAAACTCTTGGTCAGTAACAGGCGATATGATTGGCTATCCATATTCTCTAATTAAATAAGGTCAATATTGAATACCATCCCTGATGCTAATGCCGTGAACCCTCAGCCCATTTGTGAGTCAAAGGTTTTTGTTGAAGTTATCAAGCGAATCAATTGGGTTATGCAAGCATGAGCCATGTTTTTACAACCAGAGTTAGATTCTATCATTGGTCACCTGAATTCTCAATTTACCTATATGTATAATGTATGTAGACATCTGATATTTTAGAGGAAGTATCAAAATGAAAACTACATAATGAAGGCAACAGATTTCAAGCATAAGATTTCAATAAGTAGTAGTACACATTAGCCTGACCCAAGTCTAAAGAAAATTCCAAAAGCTATTAAATCAGCATAAAACAGAACATATTCAAGCTTCACTCAAAGTAGTCATACAAGCTGTTGTTTGGCGCTTATAACATAATACTGGTATAATGTAATATGGAACAACATGTATTCTGGAAACTAGAAAAATCATAAAAAAACTATGATTTTAAAAATCATATATGAACCCTCATTCGATTGGTGGGATCCCAACGGCAACAGTGCCTAGCACTGAAGTGACCGCGACCATACTGACTGCTCCACCAAAACAACTAAAAAAAGTTACTCAAATGCCGCTGATATGGTCGTAGTCACTACAGTACATGAGGTATAAGGCGGGACATATTACACATGAAAAGCTTTTATTTATCTGACTTAAGCGCTAAAATCATACCCTGGCTGAAAGGCTTTACTTCACTGAATGCAACTTAAAGTTAATTAAAAATTAGATGAGCAACTTGGTGTCTTGATTTCATAGGTTTGTCTTTCCAAATAACGATCTTATATTAAATGTAATTGGTTTCTAACGTCATTTCTCAATCACATTTCTTCCACTACCATGCATCAGTCCCTCTGACCAACATAAATTGGTCCTACAACAAATCCATGCACCAAGATTTAAGTAATGTGCCATTCAGGATCTATAAAGTGCACGTTAGGATCTATTCATTACAAATATAACTTAAATTACTTGAGTAGAAAGTAAAGTACAATGTATAAGTTAATCTTGAGTCTAAATGTTACTCTTAAAATAGACCATCATTCAGACTAAATTATTATACATGTATTATTATACATATTTAACATTGCACTAGTACAGAAATATCCAACATCTACTTCCAAATATACCCAAGTTTTACACCCCATTAAGTATAGATGTCCAGTGATTCAGAAAGTATGTTACATCCATGACACTTCGACTAAGCCATTAGGTTTTGACTGACCAGTTACTAAACAGTAACTACTGGTAATCTAGTACAGCCATTCCGGTTTTTAACAGCTACTTGGTGGATGCCTCTAACATGGCCATGTCAATCAGGAACACTCTCACTATTTGGTTTTGACTGACCAGTAAGAAAGCTAAACAAACTACTAGTGATCTCGTACACTCAATCCTGTCTCTAACAGCCTGTCAATCCCTCTAATATGGTCTTTGAAACCAGATGGCTGTTTATTTGAAGAGCAATCTGACTCATTGGGATTCAATGATTTAATTGGCTACTTAAGAAACATGGTTGTTTAATTCTGGTATCCACTAGGACAGGTTTATATACAGGTAGATGAAGCTTTTCTCCACCAGTAGAATGGTTTCCTCCACAGATGATACACAACATGAGACACATGGCTTCATACATCAAACTTGTTGATTTGAATTTCTCCATACTACACAGAATATGCAGCTATCATGCTATCATTTATTGTATGCTTGCACAACTTTATAGACTAGAAATCCTACACCTGCCACAGTCACTACACCAAGTCCTATCTTAATAAGTCTTTTGTCATTGGCCAGTACTAGGTCTTTCATATCACTGAAAATAAAAAAGACAAAACATTAATTGAAATGGAACTAAAGAGGCAGGTAGTCATTTAACACATATTATATACTGAATAAAACTGCTATATTATACTAACAATATTGTACAACTACTGTATAATGTTTGCCATACAAGGGTGTGTGGATAATTAATGAAAAATAAAATTAAAATAAATTTGCTTTTTCCTGCATCAATTTCAGTTTCAATAATATCATTTTAAATGTTCTTAATGGGATCAGTGGAAATATTTATTTTCAAAGGCTTAATACCCGACTTTGAATTTGAAACATTCAGCAATTTCTCTATCACCAAATCACTAAATATATGTTTTGAAACTGAAAAAACTACTTGTTGGCTAAAACAGCCTGGTGGTTGGCTGCAGAGGATGGTCTAGGGATTCATTTATTATAGCCTTCTCAACACCCTTGTATGAACAATTTAAAATTGTTTTAAAATTTACAATATTATTTTTGTTTTTAAAGCATTTAAGCTGAAGCTGTACTAATAAAAAATTAAAAACAACATTTAATTGTGAAAAAAAAAACAATACAGTGCAACATAAATGTATTATTATATAGTCAGGGGTTCTACAGAGGCATAATGCCCAATCCTAACAAGACTGTGTTCAATAAACGCTTGTGCCCCCTGTGGAAGCCTTGTCCATAAATAAGTCTAAGTCCAAAATTAGGACAAGGTGAAGGTCAAAATGGGGTCAGGTTATACAGGCATGTGGAGAGTGTTCATATACAACATCCATGCAAGTATGGAAGCTTTGTAGCAAGCCATAATGATGCTAGAAGAAATGGTCAATTTAGGTTAACCGGACGGACAGGTGAGTCACTATTTGCCTCTCGATCTATCGATACGGGGGCATAAAATGAGTTGCCAGTCTGTTTCAGGTGCCATTAGCACACATGCGTACAGCAAAACTCTCTTTTGAACATTGTTCTATTGTTGAAATTAAGCTTATGAAACTTTAAATGACCATATACAACTATGTCAATTCTTTGATTTTTTTCATCAACAAACTTATTTTCTGCAGAAAAATGTGTTCTTACTAATGAATGATTAGAAAATGTTTTGATATGTATTGTACATGTTGCATGGGCTGGTGGTCTCAAAGCAGAAATGAATTTGTCATTGCTTCAGGAACTGTAGAACCCCTGTATAGCGCAACATCTAACAACCATCATACCAGTATATATGGTAATACACCGGTCAATATTTTACCGATACCTGAACCATGTTTACCAAAATTACATGGAATATATGAAATAATCAAGGCTAAAAAATTAATGTAATTATGATCACAACAAAATAATTCTTCTTAATATTCTACAATTTCATTATAAACATACAGAAATTTCATAAAAACAAGGTTTCCTTAATGTGGACAATTTTTTTGCTTGGTTTTATTGTATCTAGCCCAACTTCGCGAAATGTGTAGGACTATTTTGCTGCGTACATTATTTTCATACTAAGCCACAGATTCATAGAAATAAGGCATAGCAATGTTTACATTAAAAGCCTGGTTAATTTTTTACACCTTTCTTTGTTAATAGAGAGCAACAGTATACAAAGATATCAGGTTCTGATGTCCGATTAATACTAAATAGCGAATGCATTTCCTATATAAATTGGAACAATGTCATCATGCAAGATATTCCCTCAACACACTGGGTATTTCTGCTTGTTAGTCAACAACAATTCCAAATACATTCTATATACAACAATATTCTGTTAAATCTGATAGCAACATGAAGCTAGCATATAATGCACTGATTATTTTCTTAAATTTCAAAATGAATTTTACTACATTTGAATAACTTTTTAAGAAGCATATCACAGAGGTTATAAGCACCAATACATAGCACTGATAAAATCATGGATTCTATATGTTAATTATTTTAACAATATTTGTCTCAACAATAACGTTCAGCATCGGTCTCATGGTGTACAGGTCAAATCAACAACTTGCAACTCTAAATTATGCCAAATTTAATGTTTACATTAATTACAGGTATTCATATATTTAAGGCATTAGAGTAAGCTTATAGAAAATTTCTATGTAATTGACCGTACTTGTGCAAATATATCTAATTAATGTGCATAATCTGATACTGACTATCTATTAGAACATCTTTTTTAAAGCCTGATAAATTAATAGTAATGGTTGATCATTTTTGTAACATTTCTATGTCTTTATAAATACAAGGCTTAATTAAACAAAACAAAATTGTGTCACATTATTGTAAACAGTTTGTTCCAAGACATATCTCACATCAAAATGGATGTACTAAAATGGGTTTCATACTACCAAAATATCTAGATCAAACTCAAACCATTTTACAACATGTATGTGAAGTTATTACAATATTACTTTCTATGATAATTTCCTGGTTTCTAACCAGTATGTGTGCAGAATTTAAGATTTATAACTGAAGCAGCTGAAAACTTTCAGTCAAGGTAGGTATGGAGCCCATCCCCTTCAGAACAAGACACCAGCCCCCGGCCCCTGAATCCACCATGATAGGTATGGAGCCCATCCCCTTCAGAACAAGACACCAGCCCCCGGCCCCTGAATCCACCATGGTAGGTATGGAGCCCATCCACTTCAGAACAAGACACCAGCCCCCCGGCCCCTGAATCCACCATGGTAGGTATGGAGCCCATCCCCTTCAGAACAAGACACCAGCCCCCGGCCCCTGAATCCACCATGGTAGGTATGGAGCCCATCCCCTTCAGAACAAGACACCAGCCCCCGGCCCCTGAATCCACCATGGTAGGATAGGAAGGTGATATTGACAGGAGTATCATAACATAATGACAACAAGTGGATAATACATGTTACTTCTAATACCCGTCCAATAACACGAGTTATGTTCATATAGCATACATTGTCTATGTTTATATATTATATCCATTCATAAATAAGAGTGTGCAATAAACATTGGCAAAGCCGTGTGTCATATTATCTCGTATGCAATGAGCACTCATGCAAGATCCATTATTACCGGTACAACCATTCATGTATAAGTATATTTGCATTAATTATATCCATTCATAAATATTTAAAGCAAACCACAACATCCATACGTATACATGTATAGAGTATAGAAAGTTCACAATATATAATAATAAGTGTAGTATTAACTCATGCTAAGTATACAATACAAACTTAGCAACAACAAAAATACTTCAGGCAAAAAATAAAATAAAACATGGATGTTTGTTAGAGAGCGTAACATGCTAGACCACCCGAGGGGAATAAAACCAATCTATGCCAGTCAGTGGTTGCTAATAAAGCTAATAATTATTGTACATCATCTATGGTGAAATCAGACTTGTGTTTCCATTACAACATGAGGATTGTTCTATTTCGGCTTTCGAGAATATGTGTTTCTTGCAATATACTGGTAGAAGATAATTGTATTCACTTGATTAAAACCAGATTTGCATTTGGCCCTAGTAGGTGTATTTGACAAACATTTGCCAATTAGCATTTGAATCAATGAGCATTTTAACCAATAAGCATTTAACCAATTAGCATTTAAACCAATTAGCATTTAGCTAATAAGCATTAAATAAAATAGGCTGCTTATTTTGGACAACCATCTGTACATGTTTCACTGTACTTTTACTGATTTTTATTGATAATACGCACATCAGTCAGTATGTAGTTCAACAAAAGCCTACAGAAAGTCTGAGATAACTAAGCCAAACATCAACTGACCAATGGACATAATTTCACCATAGAGGTGATATTACACCCATCGGTCAGTATATTGTCCAAATAAGTAGATTATCTCGGCCAAATGGTAACTGACCTATGGACAAAACAATTTCACCATAGAGGAAAAACAATAGAAGCTAGAAGTGCTGCCAGACGATACAGAAGATATAATTATGCTTGGACCTTATTCTCTCCTCCAGCCATACAGGATTTTGGTGAACAAGTAACATGTGTACCAAACGTTTAAGATTGCTGCAAAGTGAAATAAATGAATATGTATTGTTATAAGTTGCGAAATAATGCCTTTCATTCAAAGGCAAAGTTGCATTTTCAGTTTAATACATTAGCAGGACAAGAAAAGTGGAAATTCCACAATAACCTGGTTTTCAAAAGCGAACAATAGCTAAATTGAAATTTGGTACAACTTTACATGCTAATATATAAGTAAAAGAGGCTCACAGGTAAGACTAGGTTTGCCCAACTGTGTTGTCTCTTAAATTAAAGTCTTTATTATTAACTTATTCTGTTGAAGCTTCAGGACCACAGCTTAACTACTGTGTGATGTACATGCGATACAGGAATCACCACTTTGATAACCAGATTTTGCAGTCATAGTTACTTGCCAAATACTCAATTGTTCCATGTCAATTTGTACTTGTAACTCGCAATAATAAGGAAGAAAACATGATGAAAGTTGTTTTCCTTTCATTAGTACGGTGTTTGCAGATCTTTAGCTACAAGCCCAGCATATTTTATAATGTACACTTGTTACACCTAACTTGCTAAAAGGGTCTCAATATGTGATACAAATAGGGAATTATTTGTACATATGGCCATCTACCGATAGCCAAATAGATGGCCACTGTGAGTTCTACCTACTGACTTCTGAAGCAATATGTATATGCAGGTAATGACCAACATCCCTCTAAAGTTTCAAACATTCTCGGTTTGGTTAACCGATGAGACAACATGTGCAAAGCTTCTACGAAAGGGGCCGCATAACTACACCAGTAAATCATCTGTGATTGTATTATAGAATAGATACAACTAAGCAATACATCAATATAGAATATTGCTTTTTTGTTTATTTAAATATTCATCAAATTTAGATCTGAGACAAAACTGGACCAAATGTTAAGCACTGTCGCATAAAGCTAGTGAAAAGCTTAGCAAGAGTCTAAGTTGCACTTAATATAATGTACAAAGCAACACTTATCACTGAAGGTTTTATCAATCTTCATAAATTGAAGACAAAAGGTTGTTCAAAATATCATATACATATAATTATGTAACTTAAGATTTATGCCTCCACTTACAACAATTGCATTCAAACATAATATACAAGCTGACTGACTTACAAAATGTAAGATAAATAAACTGAACATATAATCTGACAACAGGTACTGATACACAATGGTGAGATGTTCACATTGCCAGACCAAAGTACACTCATATGGAGATGGGGTGAAGGAGAATGGATTAAACTACTTAATAAATTTTCTAACTAAAGAAATTAAGAGTACAGATTGTGAGTTGATAGTTGCTCTTCACAGATAAAGTGTAGCATAAATAACATTACATTTTGAAATTCCATAAATATCAGGTTATGAAACAAGGTTCATAACTTAATTCCGGAGAACAACAAAACACTAGGTAGGCAATATCACAAGCTGAGTACAGCAGTTTCAAGACAATAGCTAAAATACAGGTGAAATAGGTAATATGAAAATGTCAACGCCAAACTCTGAATTTGCCAATCTAGCAAGCAGTTTCTTTCTGCTAAAAACCTGGTTACAAATTTCATTACTATTTGTACTGCTTAGGAGAAATGTCATAACGATTCAAATATTGTAGCTATAAGAAATATTAATGTAATGAAAAAACATTTATAAACTTACAACAAAATAAGTTATAAAATACCTGATAACCACCAACACTACAAGTATTACATAAACACAATATGCCAAATAATATATAATTTATCATATACATTGAAATCTATAGGCTAGCACATGTATAGACAGTAGAGAGGAACAAGGACATTACAAATGTATCTAATTTGTACGGCTGTGTAACAGTTTGAAAGATCGATACGATATTTGTATCATTACAAAATGCTCGATATTCTATATATCATTTGATATTTTCTTTGACAATAAAACATCTAAATGCTGTAAATAGGACTTACAACATGCAGAACTGAGATGTGATAAACAACCTGTTTACACATGTTTTAAATTGCATGAGTGGTTTGCATAGCAGCTTCTTGTTAGAAAATTAGATTCACTCGGACCTAAGCTGTACTGGTATGCAGCCCTACTTATTTGTATTTGGATTATTTTGTGTTAAAAGGATCCACCAAAATTTTATAGATGGGGTGTGACAGGTTGAATCTTCCATTTTGCGTAGCATACAGAAGTTGGTCCTAACCATAGACATACTAAGTATTAGGGATTTTTATTTTATTCTAAACACATACAACTACCATGGAAACAGAACTGATATCTAAGTTCCAGTCAACATAGAGACAAAACATCACAGGATATGTATAATACTGGTACTAGACAATACTAAGGAATACTCAATATGAGAATAAAATTTATGATACATTTAAAATGATTAAATATGAATAAATCCAACTACTCACGGATAGGCAGCCATGGTTGCTAATTTGATATAGACATCTTTATTAACTTTGTCTATACAAGTAAATCTCTGAGGTGGTGGAAGCTTGAATTTACTACAGAATGCTGCCGGGGTTATCTCGTAATCCTGTCTCGTCTCTGGGTGCTCAACTTTACATGCAACTATCAATGTTGGAACACGACTATCCAGGAAATGTTTCTGCAATATGATATGATTATAAAATATGTACTAACTATGATGAGGATATCAGAATTCCATTGATAAAAGTTTATACAATAAGGCAAGTATCACAAACCACATCATTGCATCAAAAAGATCAAGTGTCGTGTCATTAAACAGGTATCAAATTAAACAAAGCAAATTCAATAAATTGGTATCCCGAGCCAACTAGATATCCTCCACCAAATGTGATAAGGATTAATTTAATAATAATTATTTTGCTTTGCTATGTTATTATAGGCATGAATCCCACAATAAGAGCAAACTATTCCTTAGATGTTGCTGCAGAGAGACAGATAATAATCTGATCTGGACAAAACTTGCACGAGCCACATCACAATGTGTTAAAACATACTTAGACTAGTACTAGTTTTGTGAAGACCTTTCAAGTAGATTCCTAGATGTTTGTGATGAACAGACAACAGTGGATTGTTCCAGGACTGGTTGGATCAGTGTCAGGACAATGTCACTAGACACAAGACAGTACACTTATTCAGCTTTTTGACAGCTGGGATTTGTGCAGTTCATTTTCTCCTTTGGTTATGCATTGTGCCCTGTAATAGTGGTATGTGATGTTTTCTGTGCACGGCTGGTTAAGTTGAGTGCTGCCTTCCCTGCCCAACTTTCTATTATCTTTATTTTTAATTCATTGAAACATAAACAAGAGACACAGTGACCTTTGACCTACTGACCTCAAAATCAATGGAGGTCATCTGCTGTTGATGACCAACCTCTAGGTAAAGTTTGATGATCCTAGGGTAATGTGTTCTCGAGATATTTAACGGAAACCATTTGGTCTAACAACCAACAGTCCGAAAGACAGACAAACCGACATGTGCAAAGCAATATACCTCAATATCAAAGATGGGGGGGTATCAACCATAATGTAAAACCACATATTTTTGTGGGTATTAAATTGCGTTGATTTTGATAAAAATCTGTTTTCGTGGGGTCGTAAATTTGTTGATTATAAAACATGAAAGGATGAACCAATGATCTGCATTTAGGAGGTCCATTTATTGAGGGGAAAGTTTTTTGTGATTGAGATAAATCATGAAATCAATGAAATTTCAAACCCCTGGGAAAATAATGATTTTACAGTATGTCTACACATCAAAGATCCTGAATATCTTACCATATACATTCTAGCACAGAACTCGAATGATCTCGGGTTGGTTACATCATATAATAAACAAGCAACATCACAGTTAGTTTCTGTAGGTGATAACATATCTGATACAGCAACGTCCACTTCATGTAACTGTAATATAACCCACAGTTGTTAAAATGCAATCCTATACAAACCAAATTTTACTGTACAAGTGTTGACTAAGCGACATTGCAATGTTGAAGAATTTCGCAAATTTCTTAAATTTCTCCTAGCATAAATATTGGCCTACAAAAAACTTGACTAAAAAATAAAAAAACTCGCTTATATTTCCACACACCTTATGTCTGTGGTCTGAACTTCAACTTTTTGACATGCAGAAATAATACATGGTATTTCAATTGTCTTATTTTATTTTTAAAAAAATTTTGTTAACATGATTTTTTTCTGTTGTTCTTTTTCAAAAAACGAATGACCAGTTTCTTAAAGCAATAATATGAAGTCATTGTTTGGAATATTACAATATTTTGGCAAAGCTCACATTACCATACCCCTCCCTCTGACCCTTTACTTACCATTAAATATTTCTCCTGTCCATACACCTGTACTGTATTGATTGTAAAACTAGACAACTGTTCCCTACTTAATGTAGCCACATATCTGAGATTTCTACCCAATAATCCTTGCAAGAATGATGTCTGAAATGTACCGCATGAAATACACACAACGTCATGTAACTAATCACAAGTGGACAAGACATGGTTCATGCATAATTCTCACACCCAAATTCAAGGACTTTTCAAGCTAGAATTAGTATATTCAAGGCTTTTTTCAAACATTTACCAATGTATAATTTTGACTTTGTGCTGGATTAACATGAAAATCATTGTCACCATGACATCATTCGAAAAATGTAGGAAATACTGGTTATAAAATGCTCATTTGATCTAGGATTCAAGACTTTCAAATTTCTACATAGTGCCATAGTGGTTTTTGATGCAAAACGTACGTCTTCCACAGAGGGCCACATCATCCAAAAGCCATCCAACTTAAAAATTCTTGACAGTATAACATGGTCTTTATGTTTATGGTTAAGGAGAACAAGGGTGAACAAAGTTTGTGACATCCATTCAGCCAGCACAAAAGAAATATGTTTTCTCAACTATAAGTGGGAGATATAACAAGAGCACCGCCTACGAGTGCTCGATGCTCGACTCTTGTATTTGATAGTAACCTTGTTCATCTGTGAGTCAAAATTCTAAGAGTAACAAGGGCAGATAACTAAACAAGACTGCGTTCAATAAACGCTTATGCCCCCATGGAAGCCTTGCCCATAAAAAGCTAAGTCAATCAGGGGCCATAATTCTGTAATAATGTTGGATAGTGTTACATGGATTTGAAAATGTAAGGGGCTTATGATAGTAAACAAGCATGCCAAGAGTGTTCATAAACAACATCCATGCAAGTATGGAAGCTTTGTAGCAAGCCATAATAATCATAGAAGAAACGGTCAATTTGGGTTAACCAGGAATTTGACCCTTCAATAAGTCTAAGTCCAAAATTAAGTGAAGATAAAGGTCAATATGGGGTCAGGTGATACAGGCGTGTAGAGAGTGTTCATATACAACATCCATGCAAGTATGAAAGCTTTGTAGCAAGCCATAATGATGCTAGAAGAAACGGTCAATTTGGGTTAACCAAGAATTTAGCCCTTCAATAAGTCTAAGTCCAAAATTAGGTCAAGATGAAAGTCAAAATGAGGTTAGGTGATACAGGCGTGTGGAGAGTGTTCATATACAACATCCATGCAAGTATGAAAGCTTTGTAGCAAGCCATATTGATGCTAGAAGAAACGGTCAATTTGGGTTAACCAAGAATTTAGCCCTTCAATAAGTCTAAGTCCAAAATTAAGGTCAAGGTGAAGGTCAAAATGAGGTTAGGTGATACAGGCGTGTGGAGAGTGTTCATATACAACATCTATGCAAGTATGGAAGCTTTGTAGCAAGCCATAATAATGCTAGAAGAAACTGTCAATTTGGGTTAACCAGGACGGACGGACGGACGGACGAACTGACGAACGGACGGACGGACGGACGGACAGGTGAATCACTATATGCCTCCCCATCTATCGATAGGGGGGCATAAAAATATAGGTCAGAGGGTTACCAGCATTGTATGTATGAACACCCCTTGTGATCATGAATAACTATGTTGAGTTTAAAGTGAATACCTTAGATGGTCTTTGGGTAATTGACATGTTTGTGCAAAGATTCAAAGTCAGAAAAGGGGGATAACTCTTATAAAATGCTGGATAGATTTGATTCCTCTTGTCAGTAGATGTAGGTCATCACATTCCACATGTGTATTGACTTTCAAGTTGAAAGCTTTGATAGTCTTTGAGAAAATTCAGTTTATGTGTAACATTTGCCACTATTTCTATGTACCAAGTCCAAACTAGGGCATATAACTCCATAAATATAGGTCACAGTGTTATCAGCCTTGTCAGTATGGACTCCCCTTGTGATGGGAATAACTATGTTGAGTTTCAAGTTGATACCTTTGATAGTTGTTTAGAAAATGACTCTGACAATAAACTTAACCAACACACACGCAGACACACACGATCCCGTCACAACAATGGCTAGCATTGCTTGTAGATATCACAAACAATTTCTAGCATTTTACGATGAATTCTTAATTTATAAGCGTAAGTACCTTTCCGACACCTTTTGGACCAAGTACATGACATCGAAAAACATTTCTAGCAGTCTGTCTCTTCTCTAAATCTATCTTCTTGTCTCGTGTAACTGAAATAGGCAACACAGTATAATACAGAGGATGAAATATTGAATAAATATCTTCAAGTATCATATGTCAAATATTTCAGCCTTATGTGTCAAAGTACTAAGTAAGTATCATATTTCAAACCAAATATTAACAAAATTTTGTATTTTTTCAAAATGACAATTTCAAAGGGTACTTAATATATGGATTTTCAATTCTTGAAGCAAAAATTAAAATCAGACTATATGTCTAAAATATGATAAAATACACATGCCAACTAACCCATAAAGAACAATGAAACATATCTGAAACACTAGCAACAGCCTTAAAATGTAAATAACAAAGTTCACTTTTCATGAATAAACCATAATAAGATTCTTCGTAAATGAAATAAGATCAACATTGGAGTATACCTTGTATTGCTGTTAGAGTTGTGTCGTGAAAATAATGATAGCCAAGATATGCTAAATATTCTAAAGTTCTTGGTGGATCTAACAATGTTGTTAACCTGAAATACAAGAAAATATTGATGCTGTAGAATATGCATATCAAAGAATATTTTAGTTTTGATAATTGTGTACTGGATTTTACCACTTTATAGTCAAGATACCTATAATTTAAAGGTAATTCTAACAGACAGATTTTAAGAATCAAATAATACAGAATGTGGCTTTTGGAAATTTGGTGAGTCAAAAGGTCAAATGAAGGATATAGGAAAACATTACTAATGACCATTTTTTCTGTAGGAAACCTGCTTATATCGGTAAATACTTACGTCCACTGAGCAAGATAACCTTGTAATGTGATCCAACCACTCATATTGGTTACTACTGTATTATTTACATCTGGTCCCCATGGCAACCTGGGACACGTACTGAACAAATTCCTCAATTCTGTAGGAGACAATACCCCATCTCTATCCTGTGAAAATACAAGTATAATATCAGACTCATTCTTAAATCATATGTTTTAACATAGTTTCAAACATTTGTCAATATGAGTTGAACCCTTTACGCCATAGATGCACCCAACTCACACACCTATCCCATGTTCTTAGCCATACTTTTATTCTCATCCCTATCAAATGCCCATAACTTTTTATTTGCAATAAAGGGAGACAACCCAATTACTGTAATGAACATCCACAAGATCAAGGGATATCACTTTTCATGTCTGACCTAAAAAGCTGCACATGAGATGTTCATATATTCGAGCTCATCTCTTACCAGAACACAGTGTAAGAATTTATAGTTCAAAACAATATTACATGTCATCAGATCATAATAGGCATGATCCATAAGGAATATTACTGCAGTGTGTTGATCCATTGGGCCGTATAACCTCGAGTTGCTTGTGGTATGGTGCAAGCAACGTGAGGTAATATGGCTTAACGGATCAACACAACTGTGAACATGTATAATACGGAAAATGTGAGCTTCCCCATTGTATTCCACTGTGGGATTCGGCCTGTATTCGTGACAATACAGTGTTAGGTATTTAATAAACGGTATTATTGAGCTACCGATGAAAGTACAACTTTAAGTAAACAAATTAAAGATCTCTCAAATAAATGTTTACCTCGTCATATTGTTGAAAGAGCCTGGTCAAGAATTGTACACCCTCATAGCTGAGTTCAGTGGTACTACCCACACCAACATTCAGTCTGTAACACAATGAGAACTCATCACATTCATGCAGATAATAGGTTGATATTTTAAAATGTCAAGCATAGCCAGTCAGCTTTCTGCTGCAATATGGCAGGCATATGAGTGCCCCCACCCATATTTGAACACAGGTTGCTAGATTAGACAGCAAGCACACTAACCATTGAGCTACTGAGGCACGGCAAGCACACTAACCATAGAGCTACTGAGGCATATAGTATTATATTACAGTCTTTGTTTTCATTCTAAATACTATAAATGATAATTTTGAGAAAATGACATGTTTACTGCGTAGAATTTAACCAATTAAATATATTCATAGTTAAGACATTATCATCTAACAATTGTTAGAATTGTGAAGGGAGTACAATATGGAGCCTTCCCACAAAATTCAAGTACCATACAATATTTCAACTAGAAAACATCATTTAATAATCTTATGTCAATTAAAACTAGTGATACAGAATACTTATATTTAACAAGTATACCTACAGTTCTACACATGTACCTTGTCAACAGAATACTCAAACTTACTTGGGTGCTAATATTTCACTTCGTAAAATTAAGTTATCATCATAGCCAAACTTTCTAAGAACTGTCCATGGTGTCTCTATCCTACCTCTATGTACAAATACCACAAATAAATATAGAAACCCTGAAATAATGCAACATATAATCAACTATACATCTGTAGTAGATATACTACAAGGGGTTTTGACATAAAAACATTTCTCCCACAATGGGTCATAACTTTGGCAATAATCAACCAACATAAATTTCCTGACAAATATGTACAGCTACTGGTACCAAGTATTCATTTTGAAGCTTCAATAAATTCTGATAAATGGTTCAGGAGATATAAGGGGTGACAAACTTGGTGACATCGATACAGACGTCCAGCACAAAATCAATATGTCTCCCCATTACACTAGTAGTGTTATATCAGGTGACTCTGTCGAGTAATACCTGATAACAGATGCTGTATAAAGAAATGATTTCCGAATAATAAAATAGTCAACAAATTATTGTACAAAATTGACAATTTTTTTAGATAAAATAGTGGTCAAACTGACTCAGATATTCTATCAGTGGAATATTAGATTATATTACCCACCTTTTACAGTAAATCCAGAGAAAGCGCCCATATCGGCCACACCATCAGGTATACTACGCCTCACTAACTCCTTCACCTCCTCTAACATGTGGGCTTGTAACGGTGTATCAAAACATTTCCTCTGTAATATAAAATAGTAAGTAAGTAACGTCTTTATTTAATGAGGCTGACACATTTGGTTTCCCGATCTTTCATGTGAGCCTCAAATAATAAACAAGAGATGCTTGTAAAACATGTATGCCCTCATTACCAAATAAGTCAGCAATTCTCATGGCGATCTTGACCTTTGATCTACTGACCTACTGGGTCATCTACCATTGCTGACCAACCTCCATGCAAGGTTTCAGTATCCTAGAGTCAAGCATTCTTGAGTAATGGAATGGAAATGGTTTGATCAACCAAACTGCACAAAATGACCACTTGGTTGGCAAACAGTAGTTAAAATTACGGGAAAAACGACCATTAAACATAGAAGGAAAAATTCTGTTCTTGTTATTTCTATAACTGTATAATAGGAAAAGAATAGATGATGGACATGGGATGGGGGGCTTGCATTGATATATCTATAGAGTTCAAATTCAAAGTTTATTGGCATAATCAGCAAAGAACATTGCTTTTGACCATTTACAAATAACACCAGACGGCAGAGAAAAAGTAAACTGATTTGGAGTTTTGATTTTGTATGGCTTTAAGTAAGACAAACAACATGATCAACAAATAATCCCAGAAAAAGTAAGTTTTACCTGAAATAAATTCACCTCATCATCCCTGAGTATTTGGTCATTGTCCGAGTCACATATCTGAAAATGATCAATAAGATAAGATAGACAAGACTGCGTTCAATAAACGCTTATGCCCCCTGTGGAAGCCTTGTCTATAAACAAGTCCAAAATTAGGTCAAGGTGAAGGTCAAAATGGGGTTAGGTGATACAGGTGTGTGGAGAGTGTTCATCCACAACATCCTTGCAAGTATAAAAGCTTTGTAGCAAGCCATATTAATGCTAGAAGAAACGGTCAATTTGGGTTTACCAGGACGGACAAACGAACGAACGGACGGACAGGTGCATCACTATATGCCTCCCGATCTATCGATACGGGGGCATAAAAAGTGTATCAAACCTGGAACAAAATGTCAAACACTGTAACTTTTCAGTTTGTGGATTTTGGTGAAAAAATAACTTTGTAGTGGTATTAATTTGAAAATCTCAATTAGATAAAAACATTTGATGATATCAATTAGAAAGAATAACAATCCCTTGCCAGGCATTTGCTTTTAGATCCAAAAGAATAATTATGTCCCAAAATAACCGAAACAACCGAAAATTGACAATTTGTTGAATCTGTGTTGCATCGTATCTATTCAAAATGTATTAATATATAATGCTTTTAATTTTGAAACATAACAAACCAATATGTAAACTTTTAATTATGTGAACATCTGATAAGCTATTAGACTATGTATGAAACAGTAAATATTGATATATCCATAGTTTGACTATTATTATATATTTATAAACAAGTAACATACCCTGAACACACGTTGCAAGGCCAGTTTACATTTTTGTGTCAGCTGAAAGAACAAATTCATTTGATATAAGATTATAATAACATACACATATTACTTCAATTAATTGTTTAGATTAAAGACAGATCAAGAGAGAAGATTTCAACCAACAGTTCTTCTGCAAGCAACTGACCTCTTTGCTATATGAAACAGCCTTCAAACAGGGCACTGGACATATGACTTCCATTAATAATTGTTCTGTTGAAATGTTACTAGGATTAATTCCACCACAATGAGAGTTGGCAGTATTGTGCTTTACCAACCGAGATAATCAGACAGGCTTCAGAAAACATGCACTTTCATTTTACAATTGATCACTTTGCCTCAACTGGGTAAATATTCCAGGTGCCTTACTTCATGTGCTGATAACACATTCCAGTAACTTTCCTCAATTATAACTAAAATACTTTGGAGATACAATCTATATTTTAAACAAGACACACTTATGCCCCAGTGGAAGCCTCGTCCATAATAACTTGCTAATTCAATCAGGGGCCATAAATCTGTAGAATTGTTGGATAGTGTTACATGGCATTCACAATGTAAGGTGTTAATGATGGTAAAAAAGCATGCCAAGTTTGAAATAAAAGCTCCGCGAGTCGCATGTGTCGCCTGACGACATGCACATTTGTCAACTATCCACTATTGGGCTACATATCGACTCACAAGAGTTCTCTAGTCATCTGAACTAAAAACGACAAAGTGATGTCACAGCAAGAAACATGCATACCTATCTTGGAGTCATTAATACTTATGGTGACAAAGTTATGCCACGGACAAGAAATGCTTATAAAATCAATCAAAGGGACAAAAATAAAAAATGGCACAAGGTAGAGTTACGATTCTTGTGAACTGCACTTGGACTTTTGGTAAGAAACATGCATACCAAATTTCAAGTCATTCAACCTCTTGGTGACAAAGTTATCCGCCGGACAAGAAATGCTCAAATTAAACCAATCTAAGGGAAATAATTCAAAAACGATGCAAGGCAGAGTTATGGTTCTTGTGCACTGAACTTTGGCTTATTGCAAGAAACATGCATACCAAACCTTGAGTCATTTGAACTTAAGGTGACAAAGTTATGCTCCGGTCAAGAACTGCCTAATAAAATCAATCAAAGAGAAATAATTCAAAAACTATGACAGGTAGAGTTATGGTTCTTGCGCACTGCATTTCGGCTTATTGCAAGAAACATGCATACCAAATCTTGAGTCATTTGAACTTAAGGTGACAAAGTTATGCTCCGGACAAGAAATGCTCTAATAAAATCAATCAAAGAGAAATAATTCAAAAACTATGACAGGTAGAGTTATGGTTCTTGCGCACTGCACTTCGGCTTATTGTAAGAAACATGCATACCAAATCTTGAGTCATTTGAACTTAAGGTGACAAAGTTATGCTCCGGACAAGAAATGCTCTAATAAAATCAATTAAAGGGAAATAATTCAAAAACTATGACAGATAGAGTTATGGTTCTTGCGCACTGCACTTCAGCTTATTGTAAGAAACATGCATACCAAATCTTGAGTCATTTGAACTTAAGGTCACAAAGTTATGCTCCGGACAAGCAGTTTGTGACGCCGCCACAGCCGCCGCCGCCAAAGTAACACCTATATGTCACCTTTTCAGGCTTTCAGGCGACACAAAAATGCCTAGATTGACTTTGAAAAGATTTGAGTTTTAAAAACTTGAAAGTTTTGGTTAACATTTTCAATAGGACAGACAAACAAATGGACAGGACAATCACAATATGCCTCCCGCATCAGAAGATGCCATGGCTTAAAAATATAATGGCCACACTGCCCATGTAAAACTGTGTCAATCCAATTAAGTAATAACTTAATTAGGCTAAAACTGAACAGAACATCTCTCACATGAGGCACTGACTCTATATAAACATACTTACATCTTTTTCCACTGGGTTATATAATGGAACCATGGGATATAAGACAGCTTTCTGTGCATAGTAAAACAGTTCACTGATGTTCCGCAAGCTTTTGGCTGAACACTGAAATAGAAGTCATACTCTTTTTTATAAAAGTACTTAATAATGTTGGGAGCTGCAAATATTGGCCATTGTTTTAAGGTTGTTGCTCTACAGAGGTTAAATCTGTAGTAAATAGTCACTTAGGGAAATTTTGAAGACGGTGTTATAGGAGAGGTTGTTGATCTACAGAAGGCCACTCTTGAGAGGCTGTATGTTAAATGAACTACATGATAATTGAATTTGAATTGATGTTTAATATTGATCAGTTTTCACATATTTTTTTGTTTTGGCCAGAACAAGTGAACAAATGGGCATTCATTTGCTAGCAAGCCTGTATTATTTATCTATAGAAACAAATATGCATAGTATTTGGAATACAAATATGGTTCATGAATTTCTATTTTAAATAATCACTTTTTCCTTTGTTACATTAATGTAAAATATTCACCTGTCACCAGTAAGGGTGCTATAAACAGACTGATAGTGCTTCACCCTTGAGGAGAAATTTACAATTACTGCAAAAAACAATACATACCTCAATTGTGGTCTCTACTTCAGCAAAATCTTGCATTATAGGCTCCATAGCCTGAAAACAATACAAACACAGGTCATACAATGTAATAAAAGCACATGTGTCCTACATAGGATTTAGTGAATTGCAAGCATTTATTTTAAGTTCATTATTATACAAATTAAAGTAAATAGTAGGTTTTTCATTGCGTTTCTTCAGAGATCATCATATAGCATTTGATCTGAAACACTTCCGGCTTCAATTAAAGAAGTACTATTTAATAATGAAACACTTCATGGTACAATCTTCACAGAAAGCGTTCATATTATTTTAATATCACAAAAACAATATAATTTAATTCAAGTCACAGGAAGAAATAAATTCTGACATTGCTTTAAAGGTTTACTGCTATGAATTGACAACTTTATTTTGTTCACAACAATATTTGTTCTGTATCTGAAACATGGAAAAATCTAATAAAATAAAGCTTCCAAAAAGAACTAAAACAAGAAACGATCCAATAGCATTTTGAACAAGTGAAGTGGTGAAACCATGAACTGCAATATTTACCATAATATCGTGTATTCCTCTCATCTAATAGTAATCAAAAAGTTAAACACAAAAACTTCAAATAAAATTAATTAAACAGTAATTTAGTTTGAACTTCTATGTCTATATGACTGTTAAACTAAGGCATACTGTCCAATCCTGAAAACAAATCGCAAGTCTGTTTTGGGTGCAATTAGCACTCATCACTGTACCTAGGTTTCAAACTGTTTTATAATCAAAATTCAGATTATGGAACTTCAAATAACTATAACTTTGTCAATTCTTTGAATTTATTCATCAAATAACTTATATTTTGTGCAAAAAAGATAATTCGTCCTAATGCAGTAAATCCAGATTTCCAGATTATTCTGGGATTGTAAGACCCCTGTGTATAAACAGACCCAATATCAAGTATGTCTCATTTCTAAATCTTTAAATCATTTCTACTGAACATACAATATGTAAGTTAAACCATGTTTCATAGATATGATTATTAATCCGCGAGCAACTGACAACTTCTCCACATGTGGAGAACATGACCTTAGCCAATTCCACAAAGATTACCTGCTACACCTCATCATCAAACCTGAAATGTACTATTATATCAACAATATTGATCAAATACTGATTTTGATTATAAATGCTACTATAATACCTCTCCAGTGGAGTAGTCTATTAAATCTCCTTTATTTCCGACCAGAATGACCGGAACACCGGCATCTTCACCAATCTGTCGCCGAATAAATGGCAACCATACTGATGTGATCTACAACAAGATAATAATGTAAGTACAATAATTAAAGTTGCCAATTAAAGCAAATTTTCTCTCTCTCTCTGTATGGTCTATACCGACAAGACTTTATTTAATCAAGAATATTTAGTTTTTTTAGTTATGAATGATATATTCATTCAAGTCGAATATAATCGGTCCTTTGAACATATAAACTGTCCCACTTACTTTTGTATTATTAACAGATGAGACACGATAAAGTAAATTATTGAACTTACACCTTCCATCGAGTCTTCATCATTAACAGCATACACAATACATATCACATGTGCCTGTAACATACATTGAACAGATAATAATATAATCAGGACTTTTATATATTGATCAAATAATTTCAGTACAATTTCATTTCAAATTAGCCTTAATGTACAATAAATATGACAGTTGAGCAGAGGATTACTCAGATCTGTCTTGATAGCCTAGTGGTAGAGTGTCTGCTTCGATTGTGAGGGATCCAAGGTTCTATTCAATCACAGCCTGTGATCTAACAAAATGGTTAAAGATGGTACTAGTATATCTCCCTTGCTTGTTGCTCAGCATAGTGTGACTTGGTATTCTCCATATGACTGAAATACAATCGAACAATGGGACCAGACTTTTTAAGGTAAACTAGTCTACAGGTAGCAGTCTATTATTTATTACCTTGTTAATTTCATCAATAAGATCATCTTCCGACTGCTCTTGGTCTAAAATACAAGGAAACCAAAATTATTATTTCGCAAGAAGCAGTCAAAATTTTCAAATCCATATTTTTTCCCAGTTTCGCTCTTCATTCATCCTCAATGTTAAGACGTACTTTTACTTAATTAGAAGATCAGGAGTCCCAAGGTTTGTATGTCCACTCTGTGTAAAATTATAATGTGTTTCTAGAAAACATTACTTTTATAAATATCTGTGGTTAAAGATAAATATTTGTATTATGTACAAATGTGGAATGGTTACAATTAATGATAATGCATTTATAATTTGTATATTTTCAGACTTACATGAGAAATTAACAATATGTATGTGTAGGAACTCTCTCGGGAGTGAGACTTACATGAGAAATCAACAATATGGGAGGAACTCTCTCTGGAGTCAGACTTACATGAGAAATCAACAATATGTGTAGGAACTCTTTCTGGAGTGACATCTGCAGGAATAGTAATCTCTTCTGCTTTAGCTGGAACCTGCAACATATTAACACATTGTTAAAGATATTGACAAAATCAATGGTACACATGAACAATTCTTTTTATATTTATAAAACTTATAGTATAATACAGTATCATATATTCTTGAAAGACTTAATTTGGGCCAAAAATATTTATTTTTATAAATATTGTTTGTTACACCTTCCCAATTAGGGTTGAGAAGGTCAGTAGGCAAAGGAGCGGGATCTTAATAGCTTTTCAAATAGATCATATAAACTGATGACAGGCCCTGCATTAAGGCTAAATTTCAGGAAGTCCTGACTTCCTGACCTTTGATTTGGGAAGTCCCAGTATGATTTAACGGAAGTCCCAAATTTCCAACATCAACTCTGCGTGTACATTCAGTAATGTAGTGCCATCCAACAGTATGTAGGATTGTCCAACCATTGCTACTAAGTTCAGATTACATTCATGAAATGTTTTATCTGTACTTAGAGCCCATTTAATCCTTTACTTAATATGTGTTACCGTGTATTGTTTTGATACATGATCAATCCAGCTACATGTATGATTGCTCAATGATATGGTCAGTTCAGTGTACTGGTTCAAGCATATTTACAATCCATTTTAACCCTTTGCTACATCAGCATATACTAGTAGCCTGTATATAAACATTTTAATAATAATTGGTCATCCTTATTATCAGCAAGATGTATATACACTATCATGAGGTAAACAATGAAAATTTATTTCTGAACATGATACAATCATATTTTATTGAAAATTGAGGTATGTCTATGGAGTATAGGGTTAAGAATTAGATGTTCAAAAAATGTTACTTGATTTAAGTACTAATAAGTTATAACACACTTGAATTCTTACAATAATAGAAGTCAAAACTGTATGACTGATTAAAATAAAACACGAGTTTATCCGAAGATATGTACATATCCGAAATAGTGCAACTTGTATGTCATATAAGTCGTTCTTTTCCCGGTCATTTGCAGTAATTTATGCACCTAAACTCATATCTTAATTGCTATGGTTTAAATGCCACAAAATGTGTTAAAACTTGAATAATACCAGCACCATTTAATGCTTCTGAACACCACGTCAAACACGATTTTAATGTTCGCGCTCCGCAAATTCAGAAAAAAATTTGCTGCGTCAATCAATAAATTCCTCAAATTTAACACACGTGTATCGCATACAGTTTACGAGATAAATTCGCATGCCGCACGATCAAAGACCGCCGAGGCACTACCCGCACCTTTGAAGGGAAGCGCGTCGGTCACATCAAACGTCCTTAACATAGACATTGAATTGCCGCACGCTCGTTTGATGAAACTGCCGACCGAACGTTGGCAAAAGTATGTTATAGTTGTGATATTTTGTGTCTGGGATTTATGTAAACGCGCGGAATATTAATTACAAGGTAAATATTCTTTTTAAACTCGATATTTGCAGAACTTACGTTTTGACTCATGTCTTTTTTTAATTATGCGTAAAACTAAGAATTACACTTACCCAACGTACGACAAATTTATAAAATAAAATCGATAATTCAATCAAATCAATTAAAGCATACGTGTTTACGTAACGGTTTGTAACTACACAATTATCTGTCTCTACACGAGATTATTAGCGCCACGCGTTTTACACACCTTTGGTAATTTGGTTACCGCAGCGATCGCGTACATTATTTTGTACAGTACCCATGATCAGGCCGTCAATCAAATTAGCTGACAATCGGTGGGCGGAGCGAACGTTTATCGATTGGCCAATGATCTAGCGTGATTAATGAAATCAGTCTGATGCGGCTTTCACCGTCTGAAGTTTACACAACAGGACGTCCTGCGTATTGATTATCGGCGTATAACATATTTTATTGACGTACGCTGTACGAACGAGTTTGATTTCCGGCGTACACGGCCGATTTTCTGGCGTAATATACGCCCATACGCACGCTAACGCAACTGCTGTGATGATGGACATAGTGGAATGAAATCACATTGTAATAAATGCTCAAAATAGAACAAAACACAATATTTAAGAAGAAAGTGGCGTAATGCAGAGAAAGTGACATTTAATAGAAACATGTGCCATAGTAGTAATAGTAGGACCCGATGAATTTCAGTTGGGCCAGCAGATTCCAATTTCCATATATGGAATCCATTTAAGCTGCCAGTACTTCTGGCCACCATGTGACATTATTTGAATCAAGCGCTTTATCAACATAGGTTATAAGAAACAAAGATAATCTCACCTCCTCTGTAAACTCCTCACTTACTAATGATAATATCAACGATGTTTTCCCAACACCACCTGTAATTTTAAAGAAATTATTTATAAATATTCATCATAGTTCACATAATCTGCGGCCGTGCCGCATATATCGTTCGGTGTTCCCAGAGTGTGAAATAAGTATTTAAATTAGCTTGACATGACATTAGCCAATCCATGCATTGATAGACCAATGATGTCACGATAATACCCAAGTCGTGAAGACTTGAGTTAATTGTATCACTAAATTTTGGGTGAAAATTATTCAGCATGCGTCACCATTTTGAACGGCAAAGCCTCGTGTCATATATTTTGTCCACTTGTTTAATAAATTTCTATGTGATAAAAAACACAATTACGATAGATCTAATGATTTCCGGTTTCCGGTGAACAGTACGAATTTTCGATGGGAGAAAAAACTACCAGAAATACGTTACCATAAATAATGTAGAAACCAACTGTCAATATGGGAGGACCGGAGATCTATTCAAAATAACCAGTCAATTTAAACGAACAACGCATATAAGAAACTGAATGTTTACCGAAGACTCGAAAAGTGACCATACTATCGGATAGACATGATTTCGGATTAGGTAATCAATACGAAATAAGTCACTACCAGATTATTGTTTTATACTTTTTGTGTTCGGCTGAATAGGGTATAAGACGTTGATATATTCATAGAAAGGTCTTATCAGTCGTGGATAAAGCTTTTTAGTCAACAAACTGATCTGTAACAGTTTAACATACGAGCATACCCCACCCACTAAGCATAAAGTTGTTGTTTAAAAGTGTACCAAACAGTCGCACATTGCTCCACGAATATCAATGAGTGCTAACAAGAAAACATCAGATAAACTAAAGAAGGACAAACCAAACAAGGACCAAGATCTCTCCCCAAAAGTAACACGATCAAAAACTAAATATTCTGAAAATAATCAACCTACCATAGTTTCGGCTCTCAAAATGACAACCGCCACCCCTGCCACAATGGACGATTCAAAACTAGATTTAATACTAAAAAAATTAGATGAAATGCAAACTGATAATAAATCAATTAAATGTCAATTGGCAGATCTAAAATCATCATTGAACACTAAAATTGATGAAGTAAATGAAAGGGTCAGTGGACTGTCAGAAAGGACACAATCTGATATTGAACACAACAAAAATGATATAAAAACTCTAAAACAAACAATGTCTGAAATGGAACATAGTCTAACATATCAGGGGGACCAACTTGACAGACAAAACCAAGAGCTAATAAAACAAATGGAAGAACAACGGGAAGTCTTTGAGACAAGTATAAAGATGCTCGCTGATAAGCACAAAACTGAAAAGCAAGAAATGGAGGATGACATTATAAAACTAAAGAATAAAACTCTTGATATGGACTATGGAGAGACATGGGCGGAAGTACAATTTACTACTATATGGGATAAAAGAAGTACAGGGGGAGAACATCTACAAAGTGATAAAGTCCTTCCTATCAAACCAGGCAGGAATCCCTATGGAAAAAGTTGACCAAATCATGTTCGCACATGCACACCGACTCCCAACCAGAGGGGATGGTCATAGGCCCATAATTGTCAGATTTGTGCGGTATATCGACAGAGACTTTGTCTTGAACCAAGTATACTCAGGCGCATTAATGAAAGGTTTTAACATTCTGGTAGACCTGCCTCAAATACTAAAGGAAGAGCGTTACCATCTGAATAATAAAGCCTACCAGCTTAGGCATGGTCCCAATAAGTTGAAAACCAGAGTGCTGGAGATAGGGAATAAAATTATATTGCAAACCAGAAAAAATAGTTCAGATATCTGGAGAAACTACAGTGATAATATTTAATAAATTGAAACATTATACACATGAATGTGCAATTATCACTAAATTATGATTTATCTGCCTTAATATAAAATATTTCTTCTATCCACAGAAATCTCACAAGATAACTATGGTAATATAGTTTATTCACAGTTACATTAGTTTTACTGCTTTGCTTGTGTTGCTTGTGTTGCTTGTGTTTAATTAATAGGTCTGTATAGACTGAACAGTGAACACCCAGCTTTGTGTTATTGTTTTTTTTCCATACATGCTCTCTATGTGTTTCTGGCATGACATATATATATATATATAAATTGTGTGCAGCTTTCCTGTTTCAAAATCATTTGTTTCTGTTGATAAACTTTGTACACACAGTTTACCTATATTTTGTTTGCATGCTTTTCCGTTCTATAGTTTGTTTTTATTGTGTTTAATATGTTTGTACTTTGCTAGTGCTTGCTTATGTTTGCTGCGACAAGAACCAAATCGGCTGCTTTTGTTCTTGTGCATTCTTTTGTGAACAGTACACATACCAAATCTCTGCATGTATTTATATCCTATTTGTTCATTGCTAGTGCTTGCCTATGTTTGTTGAGACAATATGTCAATTGCCCCGCTTTTGTTCTTGCGCATGCTTTCGCAAACCAGAAATATACAAAAAAATAATTTTGCATGCCCCTATATTCTACATGTATGCTCTATAGTTGACCATAATTCATATGCTAGTGCTTGCCTACTTTCATTGAATTCAATTGGCCGGCTTTTGTTCTGGTGCAAACCTTTCCAAATCACATACCTACAATCTTCTTTCTCCAAGTGTGTATATTTTATATATATGTTTTGTAGTTGGACTGTAATCCATGTTTGTACTTTGTTTCTTGCGCATGCCTGTGCAAATCATAATACATACCAGCCCTCTACATCTGTGTTTATTCTATATGTATGTCCTATAACTTGACTGCAATTCATATGTTTGTACTTTACTATGCTCTTATATGTTTGTACCTGGCTAGCGCTTGCCTATGATTGTTTCGACAAGAATTCAATCAGCCAGCCTTTGTTTCATGTGCATGCTTTCACAAATCATATACCGACAAATGTTCTGATTCTGTATGTAACTTTGTTCTATAATTTGATTGTAATTCATATGTTTGTACTTTACTAGTGCCTGCCTAGTTTTTGTCGCGAAAAGTACCTGATCGGTCGCTTTTGTTTCTCGTACATACCTTTGTGAATCATATACTTTTATCATGTGACCAAAATTACATTATATCGTATCGTTAACTGTGACTCTTAAGCATATGTTTGTACTATGCTAGTGCCTGCCTATATTTGCTGCTTCAAAAATTCAATTGGCCTGCTTTGGTTCTTGTACAAGCTGTTGTGAATCATACTGAATGCCTATGAATATTCTGCATGTAGTTGGTATGTATTTTATCACCAGCTTACTGAGTGTTGCTTAACACATGACTATCTACTCATGTAGAGTAAAATGTATTTGCTAATGAAATGCAACTAATATGTCATCATGCTAACTGGGTCAAATCATGGCTCATGGTCAAAAATCCTTGTACTGCATGGCTTATAAAATTAAATCTATTGATCTGCTATTATATTTTTAAGATACTGAATTTTTCAGACAATCATAATTATGTACATGTATGTGTATAATGCGCCCTGAAAAACTCGAGTCAATGTTAACTTGTAACGTACTACCACCCACATAAAACTTTTGTGTTGTGTGTTCTGTCGATCTGTCAAGACTGTTCTGTGTTCGAGGCTTCTGTTGAGGCCAAATAATAAACAAGTACAGTGTTTCCGTTTGGCCTACACTTGACAGACCGATAGAGCTCTACAAGATATAGTTTTAAAACATAACATCATGCAATGCCTTGTTTGTTTATTTACATACCTGTCAAATAATTTTGTTTACACTCCATTGGGGTTTCCCAGATGTTCATGTAGTCAAAGAATAGCGTTCATGCTCCGATTAGTGAACAATGTGACGTCATTCCGTAAACAAACAAACACTATTTATCCAAAAAGCGAAGCACAGTGGAGAACAATACCACGAATCAAGTTGCACTTTAATAACGTATCCGTGCCACTATTGTCTCAATATTTAATTCTCCAATTGTTATATATTCCAAACATTAAGAACACTAAATATGCAAAAACTCACTGGTTCTACACCACGTGTACTCCCCATAAATAGAGTACCTCTGGTTGTGAATAAAAACACGGCACTATTTTTAGACGGACACGCGTGTAGTCAATTTTCTAAAAATGATAAATTAAGATAAAAATAGAACACACCGGGGAAACCCCAAGGGAGGTAAATAGTTAAAATATATAATCCCTGCAGATTTGTCCCCCTTGCATAAGCTTGTGTATATTTGAAATTGTCTCATATAATAACTGTATGTTGATACCATGCTGATGAACTACAACGTGTGATTGTTTAGTTTATAGAAGTATACTAAACACTCACACCTCATGTAAACTATATCCTCCATCTACACATAGATTGGTTAAAAATGAGCCATTACTGTGTTACATTTAATAATATACTTATTTATATACGTCGGAAATATAAATATACAACGTCACGTGGATACTATTAATTTATACAGAAAGTCGTATACGGACAATAGAATATAAGCAAAACATGCAATAAAATTATATTCAAGTCATTGAAAATTTGACCGAATCTCTCCCAGTCTGTGTGTGATGGAATTATGCAAATGCAATTCGTCTCAACATAATTGTATTAATATCCTATGTAAATTGTATAGCAACTTTCAGACAATCAAGTCGGGTCCGACTGCAATGATAGAGTTTGTATATATAATCTAATACTTTCCGGTCTACCCCAATAGACACCCGAACGTACTCTTGTATTGTTACATTTTCTATGTATTTTATGTTGTTTCTTTATGAAGTTACTTGCGTGTTTTTTGGTATGATCCCATCTCTCTTTATCCTTTCCCTTGTGAGCCTTTCTATCATATTCACATATAGTATATTTTTGAAATTACTGTGCATTATGATCCTGACACCAATCTATTCTTACTTACTGATAACAAATGACTTGGAACGTATGTACTTTTAACACCAAAGGGCTTTCCT
The DNA here is from genome assembly GCA_947247005.1 of Spisula solida. NCBI lineage: Eukaryota > Metazoa > Mollusca > Bivalvia > Venerida > Mactridae > Spisula > Spisula solida. The sequence continues at coordinate 67,428,551 of OX365944.1, read as the reverse complement.
CCAGAGAAAAACGGATAAAAGTTTTTGAATATTTAAAACAGAAAAAATACGACATCTGTCTTTTACAGGAAATCCACTGTATTGATAAAAATGATAAAGAATTATGGAAAACCGAATGGAAAAATGATGTATTTTTAAGTGGTGACAGCACCAACAGCAAAGGTATAGGCATACTCATTAGTGAACAAACAAACTATAAAATTATAGAATATAAAGACATAATCAAAGGTAGACTCCAATTACTTAAACTTGAAATAAACGATGAACCGTTTGTCATAGTAAACTGCTATGGTCCAAATGTAGAGGATAGAGCTTTTTTTGAAACATTCAAAAACACTATTGAAGAATATAACAATGAAACACTGATTGTAGGTGGTGATTTTAATGTTGTCTTAGACTTCAACAGAGATAAACTAAACGGAAGAAAAGATACAAATAAACATAACTCCGAAGAATTAAACAATATAATTTCAAATAATAATTTATATGATATATGGCGTCTAACAAACCCCGAAGGTAAAAGCTATACCTGGCATAATAATACAAAACCACCAATATTTTGTAGACTTGATTATTTTTTGATCTCACAAGATCTAATTAACATGGTTTCACAATGTTCTATATCGCCTGGATACAGATCAGATCATTCAATAGTTAATCTAAAAATAGATCTACAAAAGGTTGAAAGAGGACCGGGGTACTTCAAGATAAGCAATAGCATAATTCTCAACCCCGAGTACCAAAATATTATTCGAACTTCTATCCAGGAAACAGTCCAATACAATAATGCGGCAAACCCAAATACTCTGTGGGAAGTAGTAAAAAGCACTATTAGAAACGAATCTATAAAATTCACAGCGAAAAAGAAAAATGATAATAAAAAAGATCAAATGCAAATAGAACAAAACATCAAAAAAATTGAAAACGACATCATTAAATCACCTCTTAATCATGAACTTTTAAAAACACTTAATACAGAAAAAGAAAAACTAGACCACTTGTTAGATGAAAATATGAAAGACATCTTATTACGAACAAAAGCGGAATGGGTTGAAGGAGCTGAGAAAAATACAAAATATTTTTCAAGCCTAGAGAAAAAACAATCAAAAGAAAAAACAATAACTAAAATTGAACATAATGGCACTATAAAAACAAAAACAAAAGACATCTTATTAGAAATTCAATCATTTTATAGTAAATTATACCAAAAAAATGACCAAATCGAGCATGACTCTGATTTCTTCCCTGACATACATAAACAACTAAACCAAGAACAAAAACAAACATGTGAAGGCCTTTTAACGGAATATGAATGTGGTAAAGCACTAAAAGAGATGCAAAATAGAAAGAGTCCTGGCTCAGATGGCATAAGTACAGAATTTTACAAAATCTTCTGGAATGACATTAAAACATATCTTATAAAATCTCTAAACTATTCGTTTCAAAATAATCAACTAACAGAACTTCAAACACAGAGCGTGATCTCTCTTCTACCAAAAAAGAACAAACTATTAACTGACATTAACAATTGGCGACCAATCTCATTGTTGAACGTGGACTACAAAATAGCTTCCAAATCAATAGCCAATCGAATGAAAAAAGTACTTGACAATATAATTAATAAAGATCAAACTGGATTTATCAAAGGAAGATACATTGGTGAAAACGTACGAATATTATATGATGTAATCGAACAAATAAACAACGATAACGAGGAAGGTTTAATATTTTTCTCGGACTTCCATAAAGCATTTGACAGTGTAGATCACGATTATATATTCAAATGTTTAGAATATTTTAACTTCGGTAATACAATAATTAATTGGATTAAACTTTTCTACAGAGACGCTAAAAGCTGTATTACATTAAATGGCAACCTATCGAATTTCTTCAAAATCGAGAAAGGGGTGAGACAAGGCTGCCCTCTGTCCCCTTATTTATTTATCATAGGCATTGAACTATTATCGCAAAATATAGACAAGAACGAAAACATAAAAGGGCTAAATATCAAAAACACCGAAATAAAACAAACGCTTTTTGCTGATGATGCCAGTTTCTTCTTGGATGGGTCAGAAAAATCTTTCAAAAGCCTCATAACAACGTTCGAAAAATTCAATCAGGTGTCTGGTCTAACATTGAATGTGTCTAAATGTACAGTGCTAAGAATAGGATCATTACGTAATACAAATATAATATATTGTAAATCAAAAAAATTCAAATGGACATCAGACGAAGCTACAACACTAGGAATTGTTTTCACAAATAACCCAAACAAAGTACTGGAATTAAATTTAGACCCAAAAATTGATGCATTCCAACATACCCTCTACAAATGGAGGAGATGGAAGCTGTCTCTAATAGGAAGAATAACAGTTCTAAAATCGTTTGCGTTCCCAAAACTAGTGTACCCTTTAACGGTTTTAAATAACCCAAATGAACAAAGACTTAACAAGATAAAAAATATCATGTTCGACTTCTTGTGGGATTCCAAACCTGACAAAATATCTCGAAATATGATTTATCAAACATACGAAAATGGAGGACTAAAAATGCTAGATATTGATGCTTTCTTAAATTCGGTGAAAGCAAGCTGGGTTAAAAGAATTGACATCAAAACAGAAGCCAAATGGAATATAATCTATAACAACGAGCTCTCCAAATACGGGTATAATATATTTAAATGTAACATTAGTAAAACAGACGTAAGCAAACTTAACTTCAACTACACATTTCTAAAAAACATTATTTCATCCTGGAGCTCAATTAACTATAAACAGTCTATGGATTACCTCCCCAAAGAAATCATATGGAATAACTCGAATATAAAACATACAAACGGTAACCTATTTTTATACAAAAAATGGATAGAGAAAGACATCATATACATAGATCAAATATACGACTTTCAAATAAAGGATTTCCTAACCTTCGAACAAATACAAAACAAATACGGCATTGAAAATGGCGATTTCCTCAATTACTTGTCACTGATTAAGTCTATAAACAAAACTTTGAGAAAACAATTAACAGACGAGGAAAACATACCAGCTGTACAACCAGAATACCTATTAGACAAAATAAAACTTAGTAAAACTGGAAATAAAATATTGTATGAAAAACAAATTAAAACAAAAAAGATTAATGCCAAAGCACTCAAAAAATGGGAAGATGAATTTCCTGAAAAAACGATCTTATGGAAAAATATACTTACAACACCATTAAACTGCACCATAGATACCAAACTAAGAGAATATCAATATAAATTCTTAATGAAATTAACACCAAATAACGATTATCTTTATAAATGCAAAATAACAAGTTCCAGATTGTGTGACTTCTGTTTGATGCACACAGAAACACAAAGACATCTCTTTTGGGAATGCCAATCAATCCAACAATTTTGGCTTAACATACAGGACTATTTGAATAGTAAAAACATTAATGTTAACTTAATGAACTACAGAACAATAACACTAGGAATGGAAAACGAAAAAGACAGCAAAATAAAAAACATAACCAACTTTATTTTAATATTAGCAAAATACTACATCAGCTCTTCTAAATACAATAAAACAATTCCTAACATAGAACCATTCAAACATTACCTCGCAAGACATATATCCATCGAAAAAATCATTGCAATACACAAAGACAAACTAGAAATATTCGAAACAAAATGGAACAGATTTAATGCCTAGCGTGATAACGCAACACTTACACAAACCAAAAATGAAAAAATAATTTTTTTTTCTTAAATTGATTTAAAGGCTCACAAGATCTTTTTCACAAGATCTTTATCTTTCCTTCAAACTCCTTTTTTTCTTCTATCCCCCCCCCCTTATCGTTTTTTCCTTTTTTTCCTTTCTTCTTTTTCTCCTCTGATCAAATATCAAACCACCCTCTTTAAGAAACAATTCAGTACACATACTAATAACCACATGACAATTCAATCAAACAAATATAACTTATCTTGTGTTAATTGTTGTTGTTGTTGTGTGCATTGTATTGTTTTTTTGATGTATCTATATGTATCTGAAAACTGAATAAAAAGTAAAAACACAAAAAACACAATTACAGGTAATGCTGAAATCGTGATACCCTAGTAACCGTTCTAGTTGAACAAATTTCAATATCTTTATTGATAGTTTAGTTATGACGTCCTTGCGGGAAAACCAAATGAAGGAATGTCAAAGTTGACCTAATCCGTAATTGAATCAAATAGTATTTCATTAACGTAAGAAATAAGATAAATTATAATCTGATAATTACAATCCATCGCAAAATGTGTCAAATTTTGTAATGCCAAATAGTTCTAATTGATTGACATTAAAACTATGCCGCATGATCAAATGAAAGCCCTGCATAGGGAATCTTTTAAGATTAGAATTATGCTACTTTCAAGATAAAACTCGACAATAAGTCCAAAGGTCACGATTTCAGGTATACAAGTGTTTTTTTAATGCACACTCCAGTGACATCATTAAATGGTCGACATTTGCGATAATTGTAAAAGTATTGTTTTTGACACTGCTTGTATATGTTTTCTTAATATTTTTTCTTCAATTTGATAATTTTATAATCTCAAGATGATGCGCAATTGATTATTTATCGCCTGTTATATCGTTGCCCTAACGAAAACTGGTGACTCTCAGGGCTCGACACGAACACTGGTCCGAGACCAGTGAAAATCCAGAAGGACCAGTGAAAATTCTGGAGGACCACTAACTGTCCTTTTTACAAATTGGGCACTTTTGCCCTGTCGGACCAGTGGCCAAAATAGTTAGTGTTTAGGCCTGTCTCTTCGGTATAGAAAAATTGTGTTGGACCTGGTCGAAATTTGTCAGTCAGGTTCATCAGATTCAGTGCAACAAGAAGTCAGCTGTATACCCTACTCAAGCCGAGCACCAGGTCTAAAACATTAATCACTTGTGGACAGGGATCAACTTGGCTACTTCCAGTCCAAATCGACAGAACAACAATGAACAGATGAATAAAAAAGATCTTACTGTCTCCAACAAGCAGAATCCGAACATCTGTTTTGGTCGTCATTTTCAATAACTAGGTCATATTAATCATCTTCTCTCAAACAATAACAGTAAATTGTCAAACATAGAATATGATGCAAAAACGTGTTTTTATGATGATTACACAAACATCATGACAGAAAATGACCCCGTGACTTTGTGAATGATTTTCAGTAACAGCGCATACTAGTCAGGACAATTGACGAATGCAAGGTGGGTCAATTTAATTCCAGGTTTGCACTATTTGTTCAACATGCTTAGAGGAAGAAAATGTCAGAGATATGTCAACAAATGGCACTTTTCAGCAAAATAAAGTGAAAATTGAATGAATGTGAGTTTCCGCAGGAAATAAGCCAACGCATGCGCAAGTTGACCGGCGTTTACATCCGGTTCATTAAAGCGTCTGCTAAACAGTCTCATTTCTAAGGTAAATTTTGTTGTTTTCTATAGAAAAAAATCTTTTCTGGTGGAAATAAGTTAATATATCCACATATTAAATGTTCGTTTATTCCTGTACATGAGAAAAAAGAAAAACGCCTTGAAGGACTAACTTTTTGTTATCCTTCTATTTTGTTATTCTTTGGTTCGTACTCGGGTACATTCGTACTCTGGTAAATTCGTACTTCTATCTATCTGCCAATGATGACAAACCAGCCTTAGCTTAAACTATCGGTCCTAATCAACAAAAATCGACATGGGATCGGCAACAGTGATTTTGAGTTTTGACAATGATTATCTCTGGCTGATATCCTAGTCAAACCATTTCGACGCAATCTATACAGGGATGCCAGTATAAGCGTCGAAACCATAAGTGCCCAAAATCCGGTGCATTTTAAATTTTCATGAAATTAGCATTTTAAGCCAAATTCTGTCATTTTTCGGCTCTCTACATGTTAAATACAATAAAAGAACACGAAACCCGTTGAATACCTGGTATAATTGGCCGTTATAATCAGAAAAACAATAAAAAAAACTAGCGCGCACCGTGTCCGTAAATCTCATGTAAACAGTGCAAGTTTAAAGACCGTTATCTGTACTGACCGGATTCGACCGGAACATTATTCGAATCGTTAAAACGAGCCTAAAAAGCGATCACTCGTGGTGTTTTTTGTTTGTTTGTCGTTTTCTAACAAAATCATCTTAATTTAACTACAATTGTTTGTTAATTTTCTGTGTTTTAGCTTTAATCGAGCTCATTTAAAGGTTCGACTCGATTACTTTTTTTAACGTGTCCGTTTGTTAGAAATCGAGCGCGCCAATTTCTGAGTATTCTGATTGGTCGATAGGCGAATGACGTTTGACGCAAACAATAACAACCAGAACGATGGCTGAAATTGAGGTCATAATTGCGATATAGTCGTGTTTCAGTTGTCGGATGGACACGTTGCTGTGCATTTTTTAAAATGTTATCGGTGTCTATCGCGAGATAAAGGTTCATTCTTCGTATACATGCTATATATTACATAGTGGTTTGACGTTTTCATATATTTTTTAAGAGCTGAAAGTGCGCTTAAAAAACGTGCGCAATCTCCGACCGTGTTTTGGTCTAGTTAGTGTCTGTCTGTAGTGGCTGGACCGTCAGAATTTTAAGCAGCCACTTGCAGACAGCTTATCTGTCTAGCTGATATCCGAAAGGCGTGACAGCTGAGCTGCTGAGGACCACAGGCCCTCAATGCGATGTTATGGTCCGGAAAAAAAATATTACTCTATCTTTTACAAGGTGACTAACAGGGACCGGAATTCTCCGAGGGTAGGGAATACAAGCATGTCCATAAATCCATCATTTATTCACCAATCTTATCAATCTTGGTGTCAATGGTGAGAGGAATGATTGTTCTTTAAAAAAAAGGCATTTTGACAAGTCTTGTGACTGTTTGCGTTCGGATATTTCTTGCTGTGTGTAAATATATGTTATGACAGTTATTTGTCCTTAAAGAACAATCATTCCTCTCACCATTGACACCAAGATTGATAAGATCGGTGAATAAATGATGGATTTATGGACATGCTTGTATTCCCTACCCTCGGAGAATTCCGGTCCCTGTTAGTCACCTTGTAGAAGATAGAGTAATATTTATTTTCCGGACAATAACATCGCATCGAGGGCCTGTGCTGAGGACCAGAGGGGTCAGTACTGAGACGGGTCCTTAATTAGCCAAGTTTTGCTAATGTGTCAAACCCGGTTTTTTTAACAGAGCTTTCAACGAATCACGTGGCAAAACAGTTTGTTCCTTGAACGCGCGACTGATGAATCTAAAGTTCAGGTTTGATACTGGGTCATCGGGAGTAAAAAACTAGGTCACAAGGAACCATATTAGGAAAGCCTTGTGCATGCTAATAGAGGCTGTATTTTTCACGGGATCCTCATGAAAATTAATCTAAATGTTTGTGAAGATGTTATTAAAGTTGAGTTTTAGTATGGGTCATCTGGGATCAACAAGTAGGTCACTAGGTTAAATAATAGAAAAAACCTTTGTATGCTGTAGGAGATGTAATTCAGGTCACCATGGGGTGACTTATTAGCAACAACAAACACTCACATCTAGCAAAGGGCAACAACTCATAACTTTATTAAAGTTTGACTTTCGGCTAACCATGCAGCAGGCAAACTTGGGTATAGCAAATTCATTGATGGAGTTCTGCTGATAATGTACCGATGTTTTTGTCCTATAGACTCATCTGATTAATACTAGGTATACTGAACAAACACGTTGATTTTTACAGTTGTAATAGATACTAAACCATGAAATCATGACTTATAACCCTTTCAGAATACGAGTCCCCAAGTTTAATATACATGTATACCCCTTTCTGTGGCCTCCTCTTTGAAGTGAGGTATAAAACTTTACATCAATAAACATCTATATGAAGCAAGAGCAGAAAAATTAGTATTAAATGTAATGTCAAACTCTAGTTTAACTGTTTACATAGCACTTAAATATATGAGCTCAGTTAACATGACATAATTTAAACTTTTTAAAGTCAAATGATGTCTTTATATTTATGCTTTAATACCGGTAAATCATTTATCGTCTCAGTTGATTAAATTTCCAGAAATCGGCTCAGATATGACAACCTGTTCAATGTAAGAAATACTGTTCATGCAAGTAACATTTTGTTGATAATCAATATTTAAGCATATATCAGAATACATAGATACCACATCAGTTTTTTATCCTGTCTGAATGCAGGGCAAGTGCCCTCTGTTGTGACTATATGGGCAAGTATTATTGTAAGTATGAATGTATGTAATACTATGTTTATGTCTCATTAAAAAAAACGTTAAAAACCAATGAAATTAAACTAAAAATGTGTACATGCATCCTGTATCTATCACCTGTTAAAATTAATGTCCTAAGTATGATTTTGTCTAACTTCTAGTTTGGATTCATATAAAGGTAGAGTATAGTCTGAACAAATTAACTTGTTTCTCAACCTTTGTGCATGATAATGTTACAAGCTTCTTGTACGGAATATATCAATTTCTGCAAGAAAGTTGTTCCTTGTTGATGGTTTAAGATATTTGTGCTTATAGTACTCTCCATGCATATATTTGTAATTAATACTCTCTAAATAACAGACAGCTGACTGCTTATGAAACCAAAGGCCGAAATTATAAACATGTAACCAACAGAAAATTCTGCTATAAATAGGACCAGGTTAATTTGCTTGTATTCTGTTACTGTGCTACACTATAGTGCATTGATGTGTTTGGCTATTAAATATTCCTATGCCATATTGAAATATTGGAAAATCCTCCAGCAACTGCTGATAATATTATGTGAACTTTAATTTTAATCAATATGTCATCAATCAGTTCTTCAGTTGTAGTTGACTCTTTGAATCACTGTAGGTGATTACTGTTTGATGTCTTCATGCTGGGAAAACACCATATATCAGTTGTCAATACTTTATATATTTGCAGTCAGGACTTTTTTTCTTTCTATAGCAGGGGCCGTTAACAGGTGTCTTCCCCTCAGGAAAATTCTTTAACATCCTGCAGTTATCCCCTAAAATCCAATTTACATCAAATTTTTTCTTCCCCTTTTGTCATAATTATGAGTTATTTTTCCCCAAATTCAACGAAAAGGCCCCTCCCCTACTTTTGAAAAAAAGCCCTGGCAGTTGAGTGTTATACATAACTGCCGAATTCTTTGTAAGGTTAACAGAGAAATAAAAAGTACCGGTAATGGCTTTCATACAAGTCACTTTCAATCTCAGTTTAAACAGACAAAAACATGTTGATTGTTTGTCTGCAACTGTTTTCCTGTTTGTCATTTGTCCAAGATTGGTTGTATTTATTTAAGTCGGCTCTGAGCCATTTATATTCCATTAAGATATTAGATAAGTTGGTACAGATAGCTTCTGGTAGTATGACATAAACAGACTTAACGTTTAGCAATGTTTTAGCGCTAACACAGGTCTGTATTTATTAAACGTGCAGTAAGTAGTTAACAGTCTTTTATAAAAAATCCCTTACCAATTTATCATACAGAAAAAGTTAACATTTCTGCATGTTTAAGATTAAATACAATAGATATTTGCATATTAAACACCTCAGAATGGTATTTGTAAACACCAAGACTGTAAACAAGATGTTGCTCTCCTTATTTTAGGCCATATTCTTTGTATCGTTCCTGTGACCTTTTATCGGATCAAGTAATCTGTCAGTACACAGTCGATCTGTACATTAATCATTACCTTTTGAACAGTATAATATTGAACTTGCTTAGGCATGATAATAGTTTTGTATGTGTATTATAAGAGTATTCAAACAAGGTATTTACCCTGTTGAACCAGTTTGTATTAGTTTAATGTACTAGTCGGTACTGACTGTATGTATTATAGCTGTTTTACGTTATCTATATATAGACTTTATTTTAAGACTTAAAATTTAAAAGACTTTGTTGAATGGAATTATAACTATTGGTAAGAATTTTATAAGATTAAAAGTATGAATAATGACTTAATTTTTTGTTTTAATATTCTAATATGCTTAAATTGGGTTTACTTAAGAAATAATGAACATGCAGCTGTGCTTTGTTGCGTAATAAAATATAGGCACGTGTTTGGATGCGTAGTAATTAAATCACGAGTGATAACAGGAGTTTTATAACACAACAAAGCACAACTTCCTATTTATTATTTCGATTCTAACATCGCCAATGCTCTGCCATTTATAGCACAACAAGACAGGTTGACGTCAGACTACTTTCTTTCCTAGGAACGTTACCGTTACATCATTAATTTTGTCATAGTATATGACGTCAAACGTGACTTCATCAATCAGCTGCTATGTTTTATAGCGGTCATGAAAAATGGTAAGCTCAATATATGCAAAGAAGGCAAATCTCTCGTGCTATCTTAGAATTTAAATTATAATATACTTTGTTTGTTATAAAATTATGTGGTTATTTGAAACATTGGTCAGTTGGGGAAATAGCCAACAATTGTTATTGCTTGATTGGGAAAGGTATAAGAAATTAACATGAAACTTTCAACTTTTAGCATGAATCACCTGGCCTGTATGCAATTGGGGTTTTTTTCTTTAAAATTCCAATACAAAAATCCCAAAATTTGAAGTAGATATTTATAAATATGTTCCCAACTTAAGTTTAAATATTCCCCAATATAAGGAAAAATGCAATTTCTCAATATAGTCTAGCCACTAATTCTTTTGCAAAATGGCAAAAAAATCACTGAACTTGATCAGTGGATATTTTTGAATTTAGTTATGGTAAATGTATTCATTGGCTTTCTTATTCATTGACTTCTTTTGTGCAATCTTTAACAAATAGGTCTTAACAAACTTGTAGTTCATTTGATACTTCCTCATAAATTTTATAGAATGTGAATGTACTTGTGCCAACATTCTTTTAAGCATTTTCATAAAATTTATGATATATACCTGTAGGTAAGTAACTTCAGATTGTGTTGCCTTATCTTGAACAATTTGAATATTATTGATAATAATGCTATCTAATTTCATGAATAAATAATCTAGTGTTAAACTTTGTGTCAAACATGGTGATAACGTTAAGTTGTTTACTATATAAATATTGATTGAAAGATTTAAAGTCATATTTCATTCCTAAATTTGTTGTTGAAATGTATGATTATAAGTTGTATGTTTGTAGGCTGTTATATGATGTGGAAAATGTTATACATACATGTACTTGTATAGTCTAGTTAGGATATTGTGACAGTGACGTTGCACTTTATGTGTACGCAAATAATCTCAACCATTGTCTAAATAGGTAGAGCGAAGTTTAATATGTTAGTTTAGCATTGAAATTATAGTTGTTTGTACAGTTTAAGCCTTTATAATTGGTTTTACACCGTTATAGTGGACTCGACCGCTGTTTCCTGGATTTTTATCCTGACTGGACTATAGTACTTAATCTTTAAAAAAGATAATAAAATAGATTGGACAGGGTGGTCTGAACAGAAACAGCCATGCATGAAAGGCAGGGGGGTCTGAACAGAAACAGCCGTGCACGAAAGGCACAAAAAACACACAAAAGAGAAAAGAAATAAGACAGACCACAAGCATACATGTATCACAATGCCCAACATAAAACTCAACCAGAATATAAAACTAAACCACTAAACTAATTTCAGGTGTCAAAAAGTCATAAATCTTTTCTTAAATTTTTTAATAAACACTGTAAATTAACCCTGAAGCTGCATAAATAATTTTTATGGTTGTCAACAAAAAGAAAATAAGTAAATGAATAGGGGATGAATGGATGCAAGAAAAAGAAAAGGTGCAAATAAAAAGCTACAACTGGTCTTAATTCCATAACCCTACAGCTACATTTATACAGTTTATGAATTACGAACTGGATAGGGTATGAACAGCGCAAACAAATCGTATACATGTGATGATTAGAATGGTTCCTATTTCTAGGAACTCAGTATCTTTATATAATGTTTACCAAGGATATTGATATAGGAATATAGATGTATATATATATGCCAGGACATGTTCCCTAGCATTATTGCTCTAGGACAAACCCATTCTCTAAATTCAAAACTGATAAATGCAGTTTTGTGGCATTTTCTCAAAACGGTATTTAGAATGTTTACAAATATGAATAGTTTTCCTTGAAGTAAACAAATGCGTTGTATATATTCAATTTGAACTTTCTTTTCATTCTTTTTTACAATTATATTGTGTCCATGTGGCTGCTAATATTGTTCATTTCTTTATAAATATTAATACCATAGACAGACAGACAAACAAACATATATTGAATCTTATGCTTAAAAGCTTACAATCGTATGCTTACAAGATAAAAGTGTGGTTGTATTTTTTGGCTGTTGTCAGTATGCCAACAGATTACGGCTGTCATTTTACACCTTATGCTGTTAAATTGTTATTAAAGCTACAGACTATAAACTGCCGTTTTAGATTTCAGTTTGGAAATTAGGTTATAAATAGCACCTGATCGTGTCACTGGGAAATTGTGTATTACGTAATAATGAATTTGTAATAAACTGAATGACTTCTGTAGGGTCGGTATCAACAGACTTGGTATTGTATTATTGCATACCTTTAAAGTTTCGTACTCGTAATTTTGTGTCAAATTGCTTATAGATACTTGTATACTTTCCATTTGTCCTTTTGCTTTGGGAATGGGTCCAGAAAAATCCCTGTTTAATAATTTATACCATTTAAACGAAGCCTTTCAGTCAATCATTTTTGTGGTATGAAATTACAAACCCTGTTATATATGTCTAATGGACTACCTTTTAGTATAATATTTAACTGAAACCAATTTACTTTTAACTTGATTAATGAAAGCAAATGTCAATAGTTCAAGGGTTACTGTACTATGTTCAATACAATATGTTGTATTGGATTCTTAATATAATTATACACTACATTAATTCTGTCCATGTTTTAGGATAATGCCAGATAATTGATGATTCAACAATGGTCTTAATTTATGTCTGTTTTTGTTAAGTCAATGATCTTGTATCCCTTAGATATTCTGGTTAAAAGGTTGATTGATCTATGATTCAACTTATCTAAAAGAGATTACTGTCATATCCAAGTATTTTGAACTAAAACTCCTCTGAGATGTCTACAATCTCAAAGATATTTCAATGTTGCAACTGTCTGAGACCCATTATGAGTGACGGACGCCAAGAACTAAAGGTCCTCATGCAAGCATTGTAAAGACCCATGCAGATTTTGAAATCTTGAGTCTTGTTAATGGTCGCAGGACTATCACAGGGAACTTGCATGGACGGCACAGTGGTCATTCAGTCACCATATGGACATCGTTCCGAGCACTGTACTGATTAACCTCTGCTGAATATCATATGGGGCTGCACAAGCTGTGACCAGGTGCTCCAATTTTACAGAAACTGATACTAAAACTTGAGGACTTGTACATGTTATTAAACTTGTATGTACTTCGTACAAGCTTTGTAGCCTGGGCATTACTTATACTTACATGCATTGCTTTAGTTAACATCTTTTCAGTTACATTCATTGACAAATCATTTCTAAAATTTATTCCATTTCAAGTTTGCTAAACCCTAGTTGAGAATTCCATTATGGAATATCCCCCAGACCTGTTACCTGTATTATACCTGCTAATCAATTTTCACTCTGAAAATCACCATACCGTAATGTATTTGAAATTTATCAATACTGGTGTTTAATTTCTTTTCCCATAAATTTTACATATGGGATGTTTTATGTCCAACATACTGATTTACATTTATTCAACAATAAAAGATTAAATTGAACTGTCGGGGACCCTGTTTGACTTGAAGCATGATTTATCTTTTCTTGGTTTTGATGTTTCGTTACTCATTGACTAATGTTTGGACAGTGAAGACTTTTAATGTTATACCAGACCATTGGTAAATAATCTATCTTTTAAAAACACAAAAGAACTATTCATTAAATAAAAAATGAAATCTCATTTCCTGTCACCAACAAGTTAAGTGCTGTCTATCGGATATTATTTTTTGTTGATTTTGCATATTTCCTGTCCATAATAAGCTTCACCAGCGGTGTTCAACTTATATTTGAACAGAATTGAACATCCAATTTATTTTCATGACTTTGACATTGAAATCAAATTGTGTCTATTCAATAGTGTATTCAGTTGCATATATAAATGTACGGTATTGGTATCTGGATACTCATATACGTATCCAAACAAATTTCCGGACATTTATATCTACACTGATCCAAATGTTGAATATTCCATGTAATGTGGGGTATTTTCGTGACCAACATCCTCTTTTTGTAGCAAACAGACAATTCATGTCTCAGTGCATGTAGTCTGCTAGTTTCTGGTTTGATCAATTTTCATAACAATCTGAATACCGGGTATGTAATCTGAAGTCTGAATTGAGGACTATATATGGAGGATTGCATTGTAGAAAATATGTTAGCCTCATAAAATAAAGACTTTACTTACATACTTACTAGTCTGACATGTCTTGCAAAATTAGATTCAGACTGACTATACTTTTCAAACAGAATCTGAGTCAAAAATGTCTGGCACCTTTTTCAGCTCTGTCAGTTTGTTCCTGACCGATTTTCCAGTTCCATCCCACACTGGTGACAGGTTTTTGTCTTCCGTCGGAATATCCGACATGTTATGTTTATTCATCTTTCAGGAAATCTGTAAAGATAAAAACACTTCTTACGCAAGTTTTACTCATTCTCTGCTGCTGTGGGATGCATAATACCTGTCAAGATAATCTGCAGACAAAATTGATGATAGAATCGCATGCTAATCAATATAAATGATTAGATCTGTCCAAGCCCGTGAATTTATCGGACATAATTCCTGTATTTTTCTATCTGCAGGTGTTTATTGATGTGAATTCTAGGCAATGTGAGACAATCCAACAACTTACTGCTCGTCACAGTGTGAGACAGATTACAATAGATAGTTATCTGACAACATTAGCTGAACAGTATGGCACGTCGTCGACTGGAGGCGGCTATTCAGGCCGGACAAACAATTGCTAAAGGTAAGATTATTGATCAGAAAATTTACTGGTTAATTTTGTGTTTGGCAAAATGTCAATATTTGATCAATATTTGACATTGTTATTTAACCATTTTAATGAAGCCTTGACAGAAACATTTGATTTCACTTTGCAAAATTTATGTAATTCTTTGTTATAAATTGCAGTAAAATTGTAATTTTTATGGTTCACATTGGCTTATAAAAAGCTGACTGAAAAAAATCTAGTTTGAAATTATAAAAAAGGTTGATTAAAAATTAGTAAAACATTTAACAGGGTCAGGCTACACTTTTTAAAAATGGATTTAATTATCCTAGTTTAACTTTATGATCAATTTCTAAGCTTTAAAGCTTGAAAGTTTACATCACTAATTGGCAATACAAGTCATACTTCAATATAGCAATCAAATTAATTTGTAGCATAGTGTTAGATTGTTTGTTACATGTAAAAAAGAAATGCATGGGTTAGTGTGTTCATTTAAATTCATGGTCAGGTTTTATTGACTTAATGAGAAACGTGATTTGCTCCATTATAAACTGATGACTAATCTTTAAGTTATCAATAGTCGAGAATTCTTCCTGTTTATGCTAATTTATTTTAGGTCAACTGTGAAACAGTTTTTAACATCATCAATAAGTATCACACTCTTTTTCGTAAATATTATATGAACATAATAGTTATCTTATTTTTAGCTCGATTTTTGTAAGAAAAAATTCGAGCTATTGTTGAGACGTGATCGTCTGTATGTGCGTTTGCATTGGGTTGGTTTATTGTCAATGTCATTTTCTCAAAGACTATCAAAGGTATCCACTAGAAACTTCACCATCACAAAGGAAGTACAAACTGACAAGGCTTGCAACCATGTGACCTATATTTATGGAGTTTATGCCCTTGTTTCGACTTATAATTATGTAGTACATAGAAATAGTGGCAAATTTTACACATAAACTAAATTTTCTCAAACACTATCAAAGCTTTCAATTTGAAAGCCAATGCACTTGTGAAATGTGATGACCTACATCTACTGACAATAGAAAACAAATTTACCCAGCATTTATTCAGAGTTATTCCCCTTTTCTGACTTTGAATTTTTACACAAAATGTCAATTTATCCTAGACTATCGATAGTATCCACTTGAAACTTTTGTTCACCATCACTAGGGGAGTCCAAACTGACTAGGCTGGTAACCTTGTGACCTATATTAATGAGTTCAATGTGCCCTTGTTACTCTTACAATTTCACTCACAGATGTCAGCAAGGGTACTATCAAGTTAATTGATATAATTATGTAGTTATCCAGGCACTGAAATGTCATGTTGGACAAAACTTGCATAGAAGAGCCACACCCCTGCCAGTAGATGGTTATGGTACCTGAAGTTTAGTGAATTGATATGGGACACCAATAATGTATGCTGTTAAAATAAACTATAAGCTTTGACTTATTACAGGCAAATCATACCCAGAGCAATTCTCCAGTATATGTGAAGATCATCATATAGAACTTGAGAGAGAAGTATCCGGTATATATTCATTACAGTATTCATTTGATGGCAAATATTTGGCTGTCGGTTGTGGCAATGGTACTATAAGGGTAAGATCTAAATTTTATTTTACCTTATAAACTCATGTTTGTATTGTACTCAGTCGACATACAAGTTGTTAAAAAAGTTTGTTCTCAAATTTCAAATTCATACTAAGTTTTACCTGAGCTATGAACACAGTGTAGACTTTAATTTCTTACTGTAATAGCTACACGTAAAGCCAGAAAGATTAGAACAATGGTAAAAACCACAAAAATTTAACCTGAACATTTTTGTGTCGCCTGAAGAGGCATATAGGTGTTACTTTGGTGTGGGCTGCGGCGTCACAAATTGCTTGTCCGGAGCATAACTTTGTCACCTTAAGTTCAAATGACTCATGACTCAATATTTGGTATGCATGTTTCTTGCATTAAGCCGAAGTGCAGTGAGCAAGAACCATATTTCTACCTTTCATCAATTTTGAATTATTTCCCTTTGATTGATTTTATTAGAGCATTTCTTGTCCGGAGCATAACTTTGTCACCTTAAGTTCAAATGACTCAAGATTTAGTATGCATGTTTCTTGCAATAAGCCAAAGTGCAGTGCGCAACAGCCATAACTCTGCCTTGCATCGTTTTTGTCGAGCCCGCTTGCGGTGAGCGAGACTTAGTCGCCACTTTTGGTGTATGTCCGTGCGTGCGTCCGTCCGATTTTGTCCGGACCATAACTTTGTCATGCTTTGACCAATGTTGCTTATATTTGGCATGAATGTTCACCTACATAAGGAGGAGTGTCATGCCCAGACCCCAGGTTCCTATCTTAAAGGTCAAGGTCACAGTTGGAGGTCAAAGGTCAAATTGAAGCTTGTCCGGACCATAACTTTGTCATGCTTTGACCAATGTTGCCTATATTTGGCATGAATGTTCACCTCCATGAGGAGGAGTGTCATGCTTTGACCAATGTTGCCTATATTTGGCATGAATGTTCACCTCCATGAGGAGGAGTGTCATGCCCAACCCCCAGGTTCCTATCTCAAAGGTCAAGGTCACAGTTGGAGGTCAAAGGTCAAATTGAAGCTTGTCCGGACCATAACTTTGTCATACACTGACCAATCTTTCTTATATTTGGCATGAATGTTAACCCCCATGAGGAGGAGTGTCTTGTCAGAGCTCCAGGTTCCTATCTCAAAGTTCAAGGTCACAGTTGGAGATCAATGGTCAAATTGAAGGCTGATTTAAGTTGTAACCATTTTCAACGTGCACCGAGGCTCGACATAGTTTGCCCGAGGGCACGAATTTCTAGTTTAATTATTTCCCTTAGATTGATTTAATCAGAGCATTTCTTATCGGGAGGATAACTTTGTTACCATTAGGTTGAATGACTTGAAACTTGGTATGCATGTTTCTTACCAAAAGTCCAAGTGCAGTACACAAGAACCGTTACTCTACCTTGTGCCATTTTTGAATTATTTCCCTTTGATTGATTTTATAAGCATTTCTTGTCCGTGGCATAACTTTGTCACCATAAGTATGAATGACTCCAAAATTGGTATGCATGTTTTATGCTGTGACATGAAGTGCAGTGCGCAAGAATCATAACTCTAGCTTGTGTAGTGTTTGAATGATTCCCTTTTGATTGATTTTATCAGGACATTTTTTTGTCCAGAGCATCACTTTGTCGTTTTTAGTTCAGATGACTAGAGAACTCTTGTGAGTCGGATATGTAGCCCAATAATGGATAGTTTTCCATGACAAATGTGCATGTCGTCAGGCGACACATGCGACTCGCGGAGCTTTTATACATTCTTCTGATGTCAGAAAAATAAACTATCGAAATTTAAACATTGAGAACAAACATTTTTAACACCCTGTATTTACAATAATGCGTCTTCTATGGTTAGGTGGAGGTACCTACTTAAAATGTCATTTACTTAAAATCCCTGTTCCCTTACTGGTTCTACTAATCTTTTTTTAATGAATTTGCTGCCACTAGCAAGTTCACACCTACAGTATTTACAGTTTGTGATGAAATATGGTTCTTCTGTTAGACAAGGGGGATAATCTAGGAAATTCATCTTTTCTGACAAGCATTGTAAAAACTGTAAAAGTCCTAGAATTTCCATATTTCTTAATTTCTTTTTTTATTCTTCAACCATGAAACATCAGATTGAAGAAAATTAGGAAGTTGAAACTCTGTTAGTGTAGTCTTTGAAAAGCTATTCGTCCCTTTGGTGCAACAAGGTTGTATCTCAATTTTTCACTTTTTTCAGGAAGAGGAAATAACTTCATTATTTTGTAACAAATTGATAAAATAATGTTGGCTTTTGATATTTAATTCAGTAAAACAATACATTTAATTTGATACATGAGACAAACAACAAAAATAAACTATAAAAGAGATTTTGATCAATTTTCCAGATACAACCTTGTTGCACCAAATAAATCCTGATTATTATTAAAATGTTTGGCGCAACAAGGTTGTATCTCAACATATTTTAGAAATTCATTTAACAATTTATTTGCAATGCATTTTGTAATGATGTTTATAAACACATTAACAATGTTGATTAAGTTATCATCACATTTGTGACTAAAAATATTGCAAAAATCCTTTTTTGCCTGCCTTTTTAAAGAAAAAGGGAGCTACCATAATTGCCAGCGTCATATTCCCAAACGTTTGTTATGAAAAATACTCATATCTTCTGAAGTATAAAACATATTCATTTGAAACTTATAACTTATACTTAATGTCTGTATATCATCACATGCATTATACCCCATAATATATGTTATGGATTTTGATGGAGTTATGGCCCTTTATAAACTTAGATTTGGGGTTTAAAGTCAATTTGTATGCAGAATGCACCCAACTTCCAAAGTATTACCTATATCATCATAAAATTTAAAACATTTATCAATTGTCAAATACTCCACCTAATAACTGCACTTACACCCCATAACTTTAGAATGTATTTGGACAGAGTTATCACCCTTTTAACTTAGATTTTTAGGGGTAATTAGTGAAAGTTTTATGCAGTAGACATATAAAGTCCGAAGTATTAGACATACTCACTTGACACATCTAACATAGATGTTTAATAACCCAATTATCAAATACATGTCACAGTTATGGCACTTTTAACTTAGATATCTAGATTGAAAATTAGAAGCATTTCTGCAGTAGCAGTAATTATAACTTAAAATAACCCCATTTCAAATCCTAAATCACTCTGTCAACAGATCGCCCATTACAAACACTGAACCACTCGGTCAACAAGTTCCCCATTACAAACACTGAACCACATTGTCAACCAGTCCCCCATTACAAACACTGAACCACTCTGTCAACCAGTCCCCCATTACAAACATTGAACCACACTGTCAACAGCCCCCTCCATTACAAACACTGAACCACTCTGTCAACCAGTCCCCCATTACAAACACTGAACCACTCTGTCAACAGCCCCCTCCCCCCATTACAAACACTGAACCACTCTGTCAACAGCCCCCCCATTACAAACACTGAACCACTCTGTCAACCAGTCCCCTATTACAAACACTGAACCACTCTGTCAACCAGTCCCCCATTACAAACATTGAACCACTCTGTCAACAGCCCCCCACTGAACCACCTCACTGTCAACCACAGTTTGACATAACTTATGTTTAAGAAATGATATATGAAAAATCGTAGTATACCTTTGAAATTCTGAGGCATAGGAATTACCCATGAAGGCCGAAATGTTGAGTGGTTAATACAAAAGCGCCAGAAAGACAAACTGTTGTTGAACAAAAGGTATAATACGGCTTTTAAATATTTTACTTCGATTCAAACATGATTGGATGATGTTATAAAAATGATGTGACATCACTTCCATCGGTGTATGAAACGTTATACAACGCTATTCTTGCTCTTTGTCTATATAAGTTGTGGTCATGTTAGAATAAAGATGAACATATTGCATAAATAATTTATTGACATTTGACTTTAATTAAAGTAAATATAAAAGATTGATGAAATAATAACCCAGAGTTTGCATTTCAATTCTCTGGCAATAATACAAAATATGTATTTGCATTAATAATCACAAATTGATGGTTCTGTTGCTGTATACCAACATGCATTGGATCAGAACTAGTTTTTTTTTTAAAAAAGGCATTTTATGGAAAATTAATTAGATGCAAGAAATTGCCATAGGTTCTGAATCTAAAAACTAATAACAATTTGATAATTGTGTACAGGTGTTTACCATGCAATAGCCAAAAAAGCTTTAATTCACAATTTGTTATCCAAAATAGTATGAAAATACCAATCACTGGACAGAAAAAATCCAACATTTTGTAAGCGTAAAATATAATTTTTTAGGAAATATCAGGGATCAAATGTTGATTAGAAGGGTTAAATGAAATCCTTGTTAAAACAATCAGATATTTATCATTTAATATAAGTTTAAATTCAGTTTCTTAAAGCATGCTAACTTATCAATCATGATTAAATGACATCATTATGTACTTACGTCATAGTAGCTTAGTAGTGACATCATGTTATACTAGTAATATGCATTACTGAGATATTTTTCAGCCAGATTTTAGATATAATATTAATAATTTATTAATACATTTATTATAATGTATGTTGCACATTTAGCTATTTACTTTTAATTACATTTACAGTACTCTTAAATGAAATACAAACATGTTTCACAAAAGTATCCCACCTAAATGTAAGTAAAATATTTGAGATACAACCTTGTTGCGCCAAACAAATCACCTCAATATAAGATACAACCTTTTGCCAACTATCGTTTTTAAGGGGTTAGAATTTGAATTTAGATTTCAAATTTAATTAGCAATATGTATTTATGAATTCTTAATCATTTTATGCAAAAAAGTCATTTTGACAAAAATGTGAGATACAACCTTGTTGCACCAAAGGGACGTATTGAGCTTGTATGTAAATATGAAAATGAGCTAAGCCAAATAAACTATACACAAACCTCAAAAAAAATACATCAGATTGATGTTATATTTTTATTGTAGTTATATGAGACAGCCACTGGTAGAAAGGCACCCGACATAAGAAAATCACGTTATGGAGGATATCCAATTATGGTGCTCAGGTTTCATCCTAAGAATCCTAATATAATTTATGCTGGAACTTCAGAAGGACAAATATTAAGTTGTGATATATCAGACTTTATGCATGATGGTACTGTGGATTTTAATCAAATTCAAAGTGATAAGGATGAAAGATGGACAGAGATTGTCAGAGGTTTGTACATTGAATATATACATTGTATCATTTCATTTAAGTATTTAGGAGTTTTTTTACATTCAGAACAGTAAACCCAAACTAAGACTTTTGAAGATTACTTCTCACTTTATCTTTTTGGAGCTAATGGTCATAATCAATTAAGTTTGTCTCTGTACACTTTTTGTCAAGACCACAAGTGGGTTATTTCGGTCAAAATTAAAGAAAAACGTTATTAATACTTGTTCAGAGATCAAAGTTTTTATACCCCCCGAACAACGTGTTGTAAGGGGTATGCATCCTTGTGAAGGCAACTATGCCTACAGTTTTGCAGGAATTCCTTCAAACTTTCAACCTCAACATGTAGATTTGCATGAAGGACAGAATTTGTGCTGCGATGATTTTGTCAAACTTATGGCCCTCTTTACTTTTATGCACCATGTTATACATAGTGACAGTTCTTGTGAACGAAACTCTTCCTATAGTTTTGGCAGGATTTTTTCAAACTTTCATAGATGAACTCCTCAACATGTAGATGCACAAGGAGCAAAGGCTGTGACAATTTTGCCAGAAGAATGGCCCTTTGCAGGGGTGTAGAAATGTTTTATGTAACCAGTTAATCTTCAAAAGTAGGCAGTTGGTTTGAAATCTCACTTATTATAAAAGTAACAAAAAAGAAAATGACAAAAAGTAGCCGGCAAGCATGTTCAAATAGCCGGTGAATTTTGCCGCCTACCTACTCATTTTAAAACCCCTGCTTTGTAGACAGAGTATTCGACTTAGTCAAATGGTGACAGCTCTAGTTATACATGTATATAGATGGACGACAAATGAACATATGATTATGCACATTGTATATGATTTTCAGAACAAAAGGAAAAACCTGTTATCGACGATAGGGGTGTTGAAAAGAAAACATTGGTAAATAATGAGATTAACTGTATGGATTTTGATTATACCTATACAAGATTTGCCACTGCTGGTAGAGATCTCAGCGTTAGAATATATGATGCCAATACAAATCAGGTATGGATCTATTACTGTAAGTTGGGGTATTTTGGAGTGGTCATATTTTTGCCATTTTCATCAAAAATTGTAGTGGTTTTAATTTGATGAATTTAATTTTTGCTGATTTTATCACATAGCATTGGTGGCCAAAAGTTTAATGAATTTTGAAAATAGAACAGCCAGTAGTTTTCATTCCATGAGTGTCTGTGAAGAGTTTTTCTAGAGAGGTTACTGTAAATAAACTCTTACACACCCTAAGATTATCTCCCTTTCAAATCTTGTGCAGGTATTTACTGATGCAGGAGGCATTATAGTCATTGTCCTGTCTCTTCTCCATTCGTCTGTCCCAAAATATTAACCAAAACTTTCAAGTCTTTGAAACTCAAAATCCATCCAGGCATTGCTTTCAAACTTGGCACACTTGTTTAACATCATAAACATCTTGTTTTGTAAAAGCTATGTAGGTTAGGAACCACCAAATAGATTTGTTCTTTAGTTCAATGTAAAGTGACAATGGCCGACCTCAAATTTCAACAAGTTTTAGTCTATGGCCACCTGGCACACATATACCATCTTAAAGAAGTATATTTAAACTTCAAAATAATACAATATGTATCTTCTAAGAAAATTTTGCTCATCAAAGAAAGAGAACATATTTTCGCTATCGCGCAGATTGATCCCAGACAGGTTAACCCCTACTCTACTTTCACGTTCATATTTAGGTCTTAATGTCAAAATGTTCAAGATTAAACAGTTTCACTACATCCAATACATGTTCACAATGACTTTAAACTCAATTTCATGATTTCAAAGCAGAATTGTCATTGGATACCACCATTTCCAGTCAATCTAATGTTTCTTTCAGGACTCTTTGAGTGTATCACTATTTGGGCCGCTTATGTATTTACTGGTTCCTTGCCTGTACCACTATCTAACATTTCAACAGAATTATGGCCCTTGATTGAAATAGCTAATTATCATTGACAAGGCTTCCACTGGAGCATATTAAATTGTTTATTGAACGCAGTCTTGTTTATTTTATGAAACTAATGGAGCAAAATAAATGATACAGTTTATTTATTGATAAACAAGAGCCTTAATGTCACAAAATACGCCTGTCTAGGGGCATGGTGAATGAAAATAAAACCATCTCACTTTTGTACATCCGTTGAATACAGGACATATTATGTGTTAAACCAAAAATGTGAAAGTTTAGGAACAACCTCAAATATTTTCAAACATCATGAATATATCTAGCTTTAATACATTGCATACTAGATTTGTTCTCTCAGCATTATGACTCCAACTTCTACACTGGAGAACATAACTCTGCCTAGCATTTTGTCAAAATTGTCTGCCCTTATTGACTTAGAAATCCCGACCTCTACAGAAGAAAGTAATATGACAGCTATTAAGCATTTTGTTTTGAATTTATATTATATTGATTATGCTATCCAAGCATGTTACTGAGAATGGTGGAGCATGCTGTTCCAAAACAGCTCTTGTTTATATTGCTGACCCCTCCAAAACAGCTCTTGTTTATATTGCTGACCCCTCCAAAACAGCTCTTGTTTATATTGCTGACCCCTCCAAAACAGCTCTTGTTTATATTGCTGACCCCTCTAGGACTGCTCTTGTTAATATTGCTGACCCCTCCAGGACAGCGCTTGTTTATATTGCTGACCCCTCTAGGACTGCTCTTGTTAATATTGCTGACCCCTCCAGGACAGCTCTTGTTTATACTGCTGACCCCTCCAGGACAGCTCTTGTTCATACTGCTGACCCCTCCTTGACAGCTCTTGTTTATATTGTTTGCCCTTGCAGGAAACTCTCAAAAGACCAATAACTTTGTAATGATTGGGGTTTTACATGAATTTCAGATGGTACATGAATATACTGGCTACGATAATACAAAAAGCCCGACAGAGCAACAATATTCGGGTTGTGCTGAGAGAGTGTTTGCACTCCGATATCACCCTGAGTATGACGATATATTCATCACCGGAGGCTGGGATAGACAACTCAAGGTAACATTTTGTATTGACAGAATGTGTTTTTAGCCCACCTGTCACATAGTGACAGGGTGAGCTTTTGTGATCACTCTTTGTCTGTCATTTGTCCGGTCCGATCACAATAGCTTGTGAACACACTAGGTCACAGTTATAACCCAATCTTCATGAAACTTTGTCTCTATGAAATCTAGGCCAAGTTCAAAACTGGGTCATGTGGGGTAAAAAACTAGGTCACTAGGTCAAATCTTAGAAAAAGCTTGTGAACACAGAGGACACAATTATAGTCCAATCTGCATGAAACTTGGTCAGAATGCTTGTCTCTATTAAATCAAGGCTAAATTAGAAACTGGGTCATGTGGAGTCAAAATCTAGGACACTAGGTCAAATCTTAGAAAAAGCTTGTGAACACATTATAGGACACACTTATGACCCAATCTTCTTGAAACTTGGTCAGAATGTTTGTCTGTATGAAATCTAGGTCAAGTTTGCAACTTTGTCATCTGGGGCCAAAAGCAAGATCACGCGGTCAAATCATAAAAAAGCTTGCAACAGAGGCTGAATTTTCCTGAAATATAAATGTTCATGAAATATAAAGAGGCTTGCATGCACTTTTATGACAGGTGAGCGACCTAGGACCCTTTGGGCCCTCTTGTATATTAGGAGCAAGAAAACTGACGTTCTAATCAACTTAATTTAACGGAGTATAATTTCATATCTGTATATATCTGGGGTTTTTCATCACATTCCGTAATATTTCTTGTTCTGTTTGTTGTGCACTGAATTTCCCCCCAGCTATGGGCCCAGACCCCTTTCCCCCAAAAGTGAAAAATACTGAGAGGTGTTAAATGTAACCATATGTAACAATTTCAGATCTGGGATTCAAGGAGCAATGATGGTGTGAAGAGGACTATTCATGGTCCACATATTTGTGGTGATGCTCTAGATTTAAAGGTCAGCAATATTGTTACCCAGCCTGGCCCGTCATATAACTCGACCAAGTAGTACTTAAACTGATCCCAGAAGGTTCCCAGTAGACCCTGTAGTAATGTAAATATTTCCCATGACGAGTCGAGATATGACGGGTTTGGTTGGCTCTTCGGAGATTGAAGTGAGTTTGTAACACAAAAACAAAGATCATAACCAGTCTACATGTTTAATTAGGTTTCATAAAATTATAGTTATGACATGTACGACATACATCTAGGGACGAAAACATAAACAATAATGGCATCCCCGAAATCACTCCATGTTGTACACTAGATCCGTAGATCTATTTATAATTCTAAGTGAAGGGTGTGAATTAGTCTTTGGTACGTTGAGACAACTACCTCTGTTGTAGCAAGATCCATCGTTGGTAGATTAAGTGAAGTTGGTGTAATTAAGTTAATTCTATAACGGGGACTGTCTCTATGAGTTCAGGCCAAGAATTGACACCAAGCTGAACATTCCCAAAGCTTATATAGCCTTGTACCACGTGACGATGGTACAGTCATGTGACGGTACAGTCATGTGACGTTACACCGAGTGATATCTTGGTATTACACCCATGACGTCACAGAGTACACCAACTAACATGGAAGTTATCCGTAAAGTGATTTGGAACAAAATATAATTAAGACGGGTATCAATAAGGATACATTGGAATGTATATAAGGTAATATTATGATGCCTTAAATTGACTATCATGTATATAGATCAATTATAAGAGTGTTCCTAACCGCTATACGAGATATTCGTGAACTGGAGAGATTTCGAGACAAGTTTTATACGTAATTGAATGATCCAAAAATGGATATGTGACTTATATTCACTAGACTTGTGAAATGGTCGTCGTTACACTATTGAGTATTGTTTGAAATGAAATTGTTGTTGCATTTGAAATTTCCATAATCCGTGGCCTTGTATATCACGAATAAACTTGTAACTTGAATTTATTTTACCAAATTCACAACCAAGCTAATTTTATTCAAGATTATAGTAACATATTAATAACTTGTCATTACCAGGATGATTATGTTATCTAACTTGCCGTTAACAGGGTGATTATGTTGTCAAACTTGTCATTACCAGGGTGATTATGTTATCTAACTTGTCATTACCAGGGTGTTTATGTTATCAAACTTGTCGTTACCAGGGTGATTATGTTATCTAACTTGTTATTACCAGGGTGATTATGTTATCTAACTTGTTGTTACCAGGGTGATTATGTTATCTAACTTGTCATTACCAGGGTGATTATGTTATCTAACTTGTTGTTACCAGGGTGATTATGTTATCTAATTTGTCGTTATCAGGGTGATTATGTTATCTAACTTGTCGTTACCAGGGTGATTATGTTATCTAACTTGTTCTTACCAGGGTGATTATGTTATCTAACTTGTCGTTACCAGGGTGATTATGTTATCTAACTTGTCGTTACCAGGGTGATTATGTTATCTAACTTGTTGTTACCAGGGTGATTATGTTATTTAACTTGTTGTTACCAGGGTGATTATGTTATCTAACTTGTCGTTACCAGGGTGATTGTGTTATCTAACTTGTTATTACCAGGGTGATTATGTTATCTAACTTGTCGTTACCAGGGTGATTATGTTATCTAACTTGTCGTTACCAGTGTGATTATGTTATCTAACTTGTCGTTACCAGGGTGATTATGTTATCTAACTTGTCGTTACCAGGGTGATTATGTTATCTAACTTGTCAATACCAGGGTTACAAGATTCTGACTGGTTCTCACTGTGGTAAAGATGCTTTACAAATCTGGGACTACAGTGCTGATTATTCTGCTGGATCTCGAAATAAAGCCCAGGTTGTTGAATTCCCTTCTGGCCGGGACGGTCCATTCCTGTATGCGGCTCAGTTCTGTGACAATGATGTAGTAGTAGCTGGAGGAAGTGGTACCAACAGTGCAATGGCCATCAACACTAACACTAATCAGGTAAATATATAGAGAATCTATTACAAGTTGTCAATTGATACAAACTTGAACGAGTTTCGGATATTTTATTAAGCTTAATATTTCCTTAACAAGTGTAATATCAGGGTTGCAAGCGACATGAAAAACTCAGAGGAAAATGAATTATTTCAAGGTCAGTGAATTGCCAGGGAATTCTTTATAATGGTCAGTGAAAACGATATTTTAGAAAAGTCAGTGAAAAGTCAGGAAAAATTAAATTCCGGGTTGATGTTAAATGAAAGGCATGTACAGTGGATCTTGCAGTTTTCAATTTTTCTTGCTTGCTAAGCTCGCACAATTATTTTTATCAGTGAAATTGTTTTATTAGCTAGCTCATAAAAGAAAGCTTTGCTCTTTGAATATAAATATATGCATTTCTTTTGTTTTGACATGCTACATTGAAGGCTAGCTCAATTACTTTGATTAGTAAAGACATATCAAATAGGTGATGAACAGGAGGAAAGAAAATTATTAAAAATCTAACAGTTTCCATGAAATCCTTTGTCACATACAGTTTTATGAAACATAGTTATACTTCCATGATTTAATTATAAATGATTGCTGTGGACCATAGCTGCTTACATTTAAATAACAAGTCTGTTGTTTTTTTTTGTCAAAAATGGCCCTTGTCTTTCACTGAAATAGTCCTAAGTTTTTGCCCAAAACTTATATTGCTAAAAGTTATGAATAATAGAAAGGAGAAATGTAGAGGACAAAAATATGGCAGTACTGGTCAGTGAAAAGTATTGTTTAGTCAGGGAAAAGTCAGGGAATTTTTGGAGTCATAGTTGCTGGTTACCCTGAAAATATAGAGCATATTTGTGTTTTTCGGTGCAAGATCGAATGTTATTTCACCGAGTGAGCAGCTGACACAATATTTTCATGAGTGGAAGAAAACGTCTTTTTTAATTTTGTATACATAAGCTATTTAAAGATCTTCTAAATACAGCAGCCACTGGAACCAAGCTTACCATTAACCATTTGAGTAATAAACTAGTTCATGTTTGCTTATGATCATGTATTAAGTTTTATTCTAATTACTCGCTGTATAGATTAATTACTACCAATGCAATACAGCATTATTATTCGGCTGCATTGCCTCCAAATTGTGATTTTGTGAGCTATCCACTAAGAGTTCAAGGCAGACAGGCTTAAACAAAATTGGGGCGCTCCATGATGATTTCAAAAATAGTCAGTTTGAGAGAAATTATCAACAGTGAAATTATCAACAGTGAACAGATAATTATTCACTGCTATTCCGCAGTAAATCACTCATAAGCATTATATAAAAGTTTATATCAATTGACAACGACTGTATAACAGATTCTTATATCATATGACTCTTTATAACATGAAGAAATGCATCTTTCTGTGGGAACAAAGACTTGCTGTATAAACGACTACCAAAATAATGTCATTTACGGCATAAATAGACGTCATTTAAGAGATTACGTGACGTTATATGAACGTTATATGCTACACATGTGTAGTATAAGAATATACATAACTGGGATGCAACCAAAGTCATGTGATATAAATACTGACACTAATCAGCTAAATCTATACCTCTTATATCTCTAGTATCAGCTTAATCTATACCTCTTATTTATCTCTAGTATCAGCTAAATCTATACCTTTTATTTATCTCTAGTATCAGCTAAATCTATACCTCTTATTTATCTCTAGTACCAGCTTAATCTATACCTCTTATATCTCCAGTACCAGCTTAATCTATATCTCTAGTATTAGCTAAATCTATACCTCTTATATCTCTAGTATCAGCTTAATCTATACCTCTTATATCTCCAGTATCAGCTTAATCTATATCTCTAGTATCAGCTAAATCTATACCTCTTATATCTCTAGTATCAGCTTAATCTATACCTCTTATATCTCCAGTATCAGCTTAATCTATACCTCTTATATCTCTAGTATCAGCTTAATCTATATCTCTAGTATCAGCTTAATCTATACCTCTTATATCTCCAGTATCAGCTTAATCTATACCTCTTATATCTCTAGTATCAGCTTAATCTATATCTCTAGTATCAGCTTAATCTATACCTCTTATATCTCTAGTATCAGCTAAATCTATACCTCTTATATCTCCAGTATCAGCTTAATCTATACCTCTTATATCTCTAGTATCAGCTTAATCTATATCTCTAGTATCAGCTAAATCTATACCTCTTATATCTCCAGTATCAGCTTAATCTATATCTCTAGTATCAGCTAAATCTATACCTCTTATATCTCTAGTATCAGCGTAATCTATACCTCTTATATCTCTAGTATCAGCTTAATCTATACCTCTTATATCTCCAGTATCAGCTTAATCTATATCTCTAGTATCAGCTAAATCCATACCTCTTATATCTCTAGTATCAGCTTAATCTATACCTCTTATATCTCTAGTATCAGCTTAATCTATATCTCTAGTATCAGCTAAATCTATAACTCTTATATCTCCAGTATCAGCTTAATCTATATCTCTAGTATCAGCTAAATCTATACCTCTTATATCTCTAGTA
Source organism: Spisula solida (assembly GCA_947247005.1). Taxonomy (NCBI): domain Eukaryota; kingdom Metazoa; phylum Mollusca; class Bivalvia; order Venerida; family Mactridae; genus Spisula; species Spisula solida. The sequence continues at coordinate 67,398,243 of OX365944.1, read as the reverse complement.
TCAGCTTAATCTATACCTCTTATATCTCTAGTATCAGCTTAATCTATACCTCTTATATCTCCAGTATCAGCTTAATCTATATCTCTAGTATCAGCGAAATCTATACCTCTTATATCTCTAGTATCAGCTTAATCTATACTTTTTATATCTCTAGTATCAGCTTAATCTATATCTCTAGTATCAGCTAAATCTATACCTCTTATATCTCTAGTATCAGCTTAATCTATACCTCTTATATCTCTAGTATCAGCTTAATCTATATCTCTAGTATCAGCTAAATCTATACCTCTTATATCTCCAGTATCAGCTTAATCTATATCTCTAGTATCAGCTTAATCTATACTTTTTTATGCCCCCCTATCGATAGATGGGGAGGCATTTAGTGATTCACCTGTTCGTCCGTTCGTCTGTTCGTCCGTTCGTCCGTCCGTCCTGGTTAACCCAAATTGACCGTTTCTTCTAGCATTAATATGGCTTGCTACAAAGCTTTCATACTTGCATGGATGTTGTGTATGAACACTCTCCACACGCCTGTACCACCTAACCCCATTTTGACCTTCACCTTGACCTAATTTTGGACTTAGACTTATTTATGGACAAGGCTTCCACAGGGGGCATAAGCGTTTAGTGAACGCAGTCTTGTATATCTCTAGTATCAGCTTAATCTATATCTCTAGTATCAGCTAAATCTATACCTCTTATATCTCTAGTATCAGCTTAATCTATACCTCTTATATCTCTAGTATCAGCTTAATCTATATCTCTAGTATCAGCTAAATCTATACCTCTTATATCTCCAGTATCAGCTTAATCTATATCTCTAGTATCAGCTAAATCTATACCTCTTATAACTCTAGTATCAGCTTAATCTATACCTCTTATATCTCTAGTATCAGCTTAATCTATACCTCTTATATCTCCAGTATCAGCTTAATCTATATCTCTAGTATCAGAGAAATCTATACCTCTTATATCTCTAGTATCAGCTTAATCTATACCTCTTATATCTCAAGTATCAGCTTAATCTATATCTCTAGTATCAGCTAAATCTATCCCTCTTATATCTCCAGTATCAGCTTAATCTATATCTCAAGTATCAGCTAAATCTATACCTCTTATATCTCTAGTATCAGCTTAATCTATACCTCTTATATCTCTAGTATCAGCTTAATCTATACTTCTAGTATCAACTTAATCTATACCTCTTATATCTCTAGTATCAACTTAATCTATACCTCTTATATCTCTAGTATCAGCTTAATCTATACCTCTTATATCTCTAGTATCAGCTAAATCTATACCTCTTATATCTCTAGTATCAACTTAATCTATACCTCTTATATCTCTAGTATCAGCTTAATCTATACCTCTTATATCTCTAGTATCAGCTTAATCTATACCTCTTATATCTCCAGTATCAGCTAAATATATACCTCTTATATCTCTAGTATCAGCTAAATCTATACCTCTTATATCTCTAGTATCAGCTTAATCTATACCTCTTATATCTCTAGTATCGATCACGAAAATACAACAAAATTGTCATAATTGGGATTATATTATTTCAACCATTATAGCATAAAAAAGTGATTTTGCCAATACGTTAACGGGACAAGAAGCATGCATAAACAAAGACTCGCGCAAGCACGTGCTGTTGGTGTCCAGTTTTACGTATGCTACTTCCAGGGCCCCACTGATATCAATAAACGATTTACAGCCTCACGTGAACTGTAATTCCCATTTCATTATTAATGCTTATTACTTTTATCCCTGGGACTCCGCAGATGATATAGCTTAAAAAAGCATGCATAAACCTTTCAGTCGTATGGTCAGATTTTGGTCTTGTCTGCATGATAGTGATGGATAAGTGATCCTGGGTTCAACTTTGTGTGTTTTTCTCAATAATAATATTTCTCTTCTTATTATCAGGTACTTGGAGAGGTAAAGTTTGAGCATCCTGTACAAGCTATAGATTCTACATTGGGAGGTCGATTGTTTGCTGTTGGAGACGGTAAAAGAAGTCTCAGGATGTGTAGTCTTAAGTGATTGTGTCCACTAACAGTATCCCTCATGTAGTATCATGCAAACCATTCCTTACATATTGTGAGAGACATGCCAAATGTGATGTATTGGTAGTGACCATAGACTAATTTTATAATTACTATAAAGACATGAATGAGTGTTATACAACATTGGAACAGTATTGACAATACAAACTCAATCGTGCAAGTTTTATCAAAATTGAGTCATGGCCCTTTATCTGTTTTGATAATTCTAAATTTTCTGCTGAAATCGGTTATTGTTACTATGCTGGATCACCAACACCATTCTACAATATGTAATTGTCTGTCATTCTTGTTGAAACATTCATATGTTGTTGACCTATTATCTGTTTCTCAAGAATCTTGTTACATTTCTTATTATAATTAAGCTATTTATACATTACACAACAATGAAAACTTGTTATTCATACATTCAGTATTAGTTCTGAATGTAGATGTGTGTGTAGAATTTCTGGAGGTCTGACTAAGGGACATATCTGACAAAATCGGATACTGACAGAAATATGTTTGACAATATTCTGAGTAAAAGTCTGGCACATTTTCATCTTTTCATGTATCATGTAGTTGTTCTTATTTTGGTCTGATAGATTTTCGGCTTTTCTCAGTTTGACATTTCATAGGTCTGGCAAGTGTTGTAACTTCCAGGAACCGAAACAGTATTCCATCTGAACCCATTGTGTCATGTGATATATCGACATTCTGTTCTACTACCATCACACCTGTGTGTCATGTGATATATCGACATTCCGTCCTACTACCATGACGCCTGTGTGTCATGTGATATATCGACATTCCGTCCTACCTGTGTGTCATGTAATATATCTATATTTCAGCATTCTGTACTGTGTTATACACGTCAAATAACTTATTTATGTATTGCTGTAAAAATCTGCATTATATATGAAATTATTCACAATTTATTTATTTATACTATATTTTGCTTTGTTTATGTATTTTCTTATAGAAAATAAATTATCAATAAAAATTATGTAGTTAAGAATTTATTATATTGTCAAACTGCTTAAGAGAAAATTGCCATTTACACAGTCCTCACAAAGTCCAAAATACAATGTTTTTAAAGAGGTTATTCTTCTTCCATTGCTAAATTATAAAAAGTTAAAAAGTCTGGAATAAGTCCGGGAATGTTATTTTATAATATTTTTGTCTTTCAGGTTTTTTTATAGCTGAAACCAGGTCCTTAACATTTTTTGCAGCTGGGGCTTGGACTTTCAGTTTTGAGCTCACCTGAACATGAACTGCTGAAGGTGAGCTATTGTGATCGCCCTATGTCCAGTGAGCGACGTCCAACATCTGTCATCAACAATTGGACTGTTATAGTACGCCCAGGATAACATGAAAGGCGTGAAATTTTGGTATAATACATTTAGGTGGATTTATCAGGTGTGAATGATTTATCCGTTGTGTTTTTAGAACAAAACTGACCTTATCTGTTTTCTTTAGTAATGTGGTAAACCAACTTTCCAATAGTTGACAAAACCAATTCATGTTTGTAAACATCACGTTATCCTGGGCGCACTATAACACTCTAGAAGTCACAGTTTTCAATTAATCTTTATCAAACTTGGTCACAATGTTTTTCCCTATAAAATCTAGGTCAAGTTCGCAACTTGGCCATCTGAGGTCTAAAACTACCATAGGTCATGTCACAGAAAAACCTTCTTAACACTCTAGAGGTCACATTTTTTACCTAATCTTTATGAATCATGATCACAATACAGTATTACCTCCCGAAACGGCACCTCTGAGAAGCGACAACCTCCGAGAAGCGTCACTTTTATTTCCCACCGTTCGTTTTCACTCTTATTTTAACCTCCGTAGAACGACACCTCCACAGAGCGGCAAACGGCCGTTAAAATTGTTTACCTTTAGTATGGTTTACCTCTGAGAAGCGACAGGTGTGTTTTTACATCGGCATATTCACACGTGTTTACATAACTCCATGCGATGTTGTTTTCTATTTTTCGCACCTTCGTGGATTATAATAATTATTGCTCATCGAGGTAACTAAATCCGATGCCCCGGGCGCTAGTAATTTAGCGACTGTCTATGGGATTAGTTCGACAATATGACACAGTAACACGGTACATACCATGCACTTGATGAGATGCATAAAATTCGATATTTTTAATTCAAAGTCGTTATTAATAATTGTAAATGACATATCAAAACACGCTTATCAATCAGTACACGTCGTGGTAATGGTTAATCACGCCGTCTAAAATTGCCAATTTCAGCATAATTTATGCATTGACCAAGTTACACCAATTACTGATCACGTGTACAAATTGTGTAGTGATTGATATGACGTAATAGATATGTTAACACTTTGAAGTTATACAATTCAATTTAATACGGCATGTGCGTAAAATAATGTGGATTCGGTTTATAATGTTGAGAGTTGCCTTTAATAGCAATAAATACAAGATCCGTGGATTGTACGCATTTTTGTATCTAATCAACGATCTTAATTAAAAAATCGTCAGGATTATATCGCAAAACGCGCGGCTACGAGTAGATCTAATTTTCTGCGACAAACGACATCAATTTAAGATTACCGTGATGATGTACACTCAAAAGTCTATAAACGACATTCTTAAACAATCAACCTCCACAGAGCGGCAGTTTTGTCTGTCTCCGCCGGATGTTGCTCTACGGAGGTTATACTGTATTTGTCTCTATAAAATCTAGGCCAAGTTCGAAACTGGGTCATCTGGGGCCAAAAACTAGCTCACTAGATCACATCTAAGAAAAACCTTGTTAGCGCTCTAGAAGTCACAGTTTTGACATGATTTTAATAAAACTTGGTCACAATGTATGTCTCTATTAAATCTAGGTCAAGTTCGCAAATGGGTCATCTTGGGTCAAAAACTAGGTCATCAGGTCACATTAAAGAAAAACCTTGTTAACTCTTGAGAGGTTGCAATATTTACCTTATCTTTATGAAACTTGGTCACAATGTTTGTGAAAGCAAGGTCATGTTGGTAACTGGGTCATCTGGGGTTAAAAACTAGGTCACATCAAAGAAAAATATTATTAACACTCTAGATGTCACGTTTTTTGCCTAATCTTTACGGTCTCCATACATTTAGGTGACATCATTGATCAGGCTGTGTGGTGGGGGATGTCCTGACAATAGAACATGGTCTCCATACATGCAGGTGACATCATTGATCAGGCTGTGTGGTGGGGGATGTCCTGACAATAGAACACGGTCTCCCTACATGTAGGTGACGTCATTGATCAGGCTGTGTGGTGGGGGATGTCCTGACAATAGAACATGGTCTCCATACATGTAGGTGACATCATTGATCAGGCTGTGTGGTGGGGGATGTCCAGACAATAGAACATGGTCTCCATACATGTAGGTGACATCATTGATCAGGCTGTGTGGTGGGGGATGTCCAGACAATAGAACATGGTCTCCATACATGTAGGTGACCTCATTGATCAGGCTGTGTGGTGGGGGATGTCCAGACAATAGAACATGGTCTCCATACATGTAGGTGACATCATTGATCAGGCTGTGTGGCGGGGGATGTCCTGACAATAGAACATGGTCTCCATACATGTAGGTGACATCATTGATCAGGCTGTGTGGCGGGGGATGTCCAGACAATAGAACATGGTCTCCATACATGTAGGTGACATCATTGATCAGGCTGTGTGGCAGGGGATGTCTAAACAATAGAACATGGTCTCCTTACATGTAGGTGACATCATGGATCAGGCTGTGTTGCGGGGGATGTCCAGACAATAGAACATGGTCTCCATACATGTAGGTGACATCATTGATCAGGCTGTGTGGCGGGGGATGTCCAGACAATAGAACATGGTCTCCATACATGTAGGTGACATCATTGATCAGGCTGTGTGGTGGGGGATGTCCAGACAATAGAACATGGTCTCCATACATGTAGGTGACCTCATTGATCAGACTGTGTGGTGGGGGATGTCCAGACAATAGAACATGGTCTCCATACATGTAGGTGACATCATTGATCAGGCTGTGTGGCGGGGGATGTCCTGACAATAGAACATGGTCTCCATACATGTAGGTGACATCATTGATCAGGCTGTGTGGCGGGGGATGTCCAGACAATAGAACATGGTCTCCATACATGTAGGTGACATCATTGATCAGGCTGTGTGGCAGGGGATGTCTAAACAATAGAACATGGTCTCCTTACATGTAGGTGACATCATGGATCAGGCTGTGTTGCGGGGGATGTCCAGACAATAGAACATGGTCTCCATACATGTAGGTGACATCATTGATCAGGCTGTGTGGCGGGGGATGTCCAGACAATAGAACATGGTCTCCATACATGTAGGTGACATCATTGATCAGGCTGTGTGGCGGGGAATGTCCAGACAATAGAACATGGTCTCCATACATGTAGGTGACATCATTGATCAGGCTGTGTGGTGGGGATGTCCTGACAATAGAACATGGTCTCCATACATGTAGGTGACGTCATTGATCAGGCTGTGCGGTGGGTGACGTCCAGACAATAGAACATGGTCTCCATACATGTAGGTGACATCATTGATCAGGCTGTGTGGCTGGGGATGTCCTGACAATAGAACATGGTCTCCATACATGTAGGTGACATCATTGATCAGGCTGTGCGGTGGGGGATGTCCAGACAATAGAACATGGTCTCCATACATAAAGGTGACAACATTGACCTGGCCTTGTAGTGGGGTAGTCCAGACAATAGAACATGGTCTCCATACATGTAGGTGACCTCATTGATCAGTCTGTGTGGTGGGGGTGTCCAGACAATAGAACATGGTCTCCATACATGTAGGTGACAGCATTGATCAGGCTGTGCGGCGGAGGACGTCCAGACAATAGAACATGGTCTCCATACATTTAGGTGACGCCATTGATCTGGCTGTGTGGTGGGTAATGTCCTGACAATAGAACATGGTCTCCATACATGTAGGTGATGCCATTGATCAGGCTGTGCGGTGGGGGATGTCCAGACAATAGAACACAGCCTCCTTACATGAAGGTGATGTCATTGATCAGGCTGTGCGGTGGAGGAAGTCCTGACAATAGAACATGGTCTCCATACATGTAGGTGACGTCATTGATCAGGCTGTGCGGTGGAGGAAGTCCTGACAATAGAACACAGCCTCCTTACATGAAGGTGAGATCATTGACCAGGCTGTGCGGCGGAGAAAGTCCTGACAATAGAACATGGTCTCCATACATGTAGGAGACGTCATTGATCAGGCTGTGTGGTGGAGGAAGTCCAGGCAATAGAACATGGGCTCCAAACATTTAAGTGATGCCATTGGCATGGCCTTGTAGTTGGGTAGTCCAGACAATAGAACATGGTGTTCAAACATTTAGGTGATGCCATTGATCTTGCCTTGTAGTTGGGTAGTCTAGACAATAGAACATTGCCTCCTTACATGTGTGTGACGTCATTTACCAGGCTGTGTGGTGAGGGGTGACCAGACAATAGAACATTGCCTCCTTGCATGTGTGTGACGTCATTTACCAGGCTGTGTGGTGAAGGTTGTCCAGACAATAGAACATTGCCTCCTTACATGTGTGTGACGTCATTTACCAGGCTGTGTGAATAGGGGTGACCAGACAATAGAATATGTTCTTCTTACATGAGTGACGTCATTTACCAGGCTGTGTGGTGAGGGGTGTCCAGACAATAGAACATGGTCTCCATACATGTAGGTGATGTCATTGATCAGGCTGTGTGGTAGGGGTTGTCCTGACAATAAAACATGGTCTCTATACATGTAGGTGACGTCATTGATCAGGCTTTGTGGTGGGGGTGTCCAGACAATAGAACATGGTCTCCATACATGTAGGAGACATCATTGATCAGGCTGTGTGGTGGGGGATGTCTAAACAATAGAACATGGTCTCCATACATGTAGGTGATGCCATTAACCTGGCCTTGTAGTTGGGTAGCCTAGACAATAGAACATGGTTTCCATACATGTAGGTGATGCCATTAACATGGCCTTGTAGTGGGGTAGTCCAGACAAGTGAACATGGTCTCCAAACATGTAGGTGACGTCATTGACCTGGCCTGAAAAATTACAACGAAGCTTTTGATGCCAAATATCAGCAAATTAGGAGTGAGCTTAGTACGGCCCTGCATAATCGCTGGAGGAGCGCCAGTATCCAATTGCCAGATTGTTTCTCGGTTTGTTATTATCATTATTGACATATAAGTTATTATTATGTACATTCTCTTATATCAAAAATTGTATAATAAACATGTTTTCTTATTTGTATAATGTACAGACGGGTGCCAAATTACTAAGTAAAGTTCACAAAGTGCAAATTTCATTTAAATTTTGACATGTTTTCTATATTTAAAATTGCATGACATGATATTGAGAAATCTGCAAAGAATTTGACATCATATGCTAGAATAATCTAAAAGTGATATGATTCAAATCAGAAAATATGTTTTACGTATTATTTAAGAATGTCAATGAAAATCATTGACCTATGAACTAAGTTTTGTTGCCATGGTTACAAACATTCAGAATTTTGTTGATCTATGATACAGAATCCTAAAGGAATAATTGCCATGCATTGATATCTAGATCATTTCTTACTAAGAGGTCAGTTTTTTAAATGGCAAGATTTTGAATTTGAATGTAGTTCAAAACTAAATATGGTTCCCATTGACTCCCATGTAAAGTTTGTCATTTTATTGTTAAAATATATCGAAACACAATTTAAATGCTTGCTATTTTTCATCTTAAAAATCAGATTTTCTTCAAATAAACTATATTGGAAGTTACGATTTTTTGTTGTTAAAGACAAATTTAGTTTAGAAATGTTAGTTGGTTTGTGTTACCATGGCAACATTGTCAAGTGGACATGTGGTATATTTTTGGGAGGCGTTTAAGCCTCTCATTACTACCATTGCCCATTTCTTAATACAAAATTAACCGCCTTTAGGCTGCTATGTGAATCCGCATTCAAGTAGTTCCAGAAACTGTCAACATTCCCAATACTGCTACATATGTTTCTCCATTTTTTTTAACTGATTTAAGCCAATCAGCAACATTTGTTTATTCTAAGATCAAAAATTATTGTGAAACTGTTCGTTAAATCGATATTTTTTTCAAAAAAATCACTACACCGGCCGATACCGAACTTGTTTTATAATACGAAAATGACGTGTTCATCAAATGTCCTGGCACTAAAGCTATTTTTAGAAACTTCAGACTACGATCAAGTGATGGTTTTATCAATGAATCGTATACGGTCTGCAAAGTACGTACTGTTATGCAATCATATGGTGTCGTTGTACTAGCTAGCCGCTTTCTATAGACTGTCTCACGCTGTGATTACAAGACGAAACTGTAGAATCTGATAAATAGGCGCGTAGTATTATTTTAAAGCCACTTTTGATATACGCATTCAATACACGTATTACATATAAATTAATATGCACCTTTTAACAATTATTTAGATACCCAACATGCCTATATAGTCACATATGCCTATTTTGACATTCAAGACAAGATCGTCAGTAAGAAAACGAACATTAAACGTGTAAAGTCGGTTTAAGCTTAAGTAGCAGCAACCAGATCGCCTCCCAAGTGTACTCTCAGCGCTTTGATTAGTGGTGTTCTAGAATTGCTTAGCAACCGAGAATGTGCAACATCGATAAGTAACAAGCATAACAGTTCTGTCAGGAACTGATTATTCTACTTAATGATACTCAACATAGTCAGGTAAGGATTGAATACCTCTGTTGTGCTGTTTAAGCTGAGTAAATTTACCAAATATTTTTGTAATTTTCGTATTTTGTGAAAGTTAATTTGGCACACGAGTGTATTAATCTATCGATTGCTCATCAAATGATTGAATTGAATTGACTAATACTATTTCCGACCGGGTACCATGTCTGTCTAACACTGATTGCCGCGAGCTTTATAAAGAAACTGCATATTTTGGTGAATAGTACTAGTATTTGAATATGAATTTTTCATGTATAATATAACTACTTTACATTTGATATAAAACCTTTAGCATTGCATGCATCAATTAGCATTGCCCACAATACACTCTGCTTAAAACTAGTCCATCACTCTTAGATACAAGAATCAACATCACCTCTCTCTGTTATCTTAACACTCACAACAATGAATGCATGTACTGTAAATGTATTGACTAGTGGCTTAAATGCGTTTTAAAACGTACTGTCTATTGTGTATGTGAACATGAATGTGTACACTACATGTACTTGCACACATTGATACTGTTTTATAAATTTTTAATTCTTTATAATTTGTTTACAATTATGAAGTGTGGTAAATAGTGCTTCAATACCAGCAATGATTTAGGCACTGACCCCATACAAAACTTCGTCTCCGATTTACAGTTGTAAGGGAATTGTATAGATCATGGAGATAAGGGAGACAACTGTCGTTGAGATTATTGACGCTTTTATGCAGTTGTCTCTCTTTGTTGGGTTAAATAAAGGGAAACAACTTATTATAACCACCACGTGTTTAGTCTGGAGCCCGATTTACACCTGACGTTTACGTTCGTTAAATCTTTGAAAGGGTGTGTGTTTGCGTGGAACCAGTTATCTCGTTTATCTTTCCTTACCTTGTTTTCCTAAACGAATACAATTAAAAAAACAAAAATATTCTCAATAGAACGTGTGATATATCCATGATAAAATTAAAATCTTAAACTATAATCATAATTATATCAGTAACAAACAATATTCGATATTCATCGAGTTAATGAAGTTGTTGATTTGTTTTACATGCAAATGCTGAAGCAAACTTAAGTATGAACAAGATGAAGTTTCAAGTAAACCTGAAATATTAGGTATAAGTATTTGTAAATATGAATAGCAGTTAAGACCTTACTCTTAGGGATCATTTCTATAGTAAGTGTCGCCAGGACGTCAGGTAAAACTGACGGGACCTAAAACCACGAGGACGAGATACAGTGTCCCCTTCTGAGCGCGAAACGGGCAAGGGCTGTCACCCTTCAGGGAGACTCGGCCCTTGTCATTGATGAACGTTCCTCTCCTCCCTAAGTGGGGAGTTGGAGGAAGGGGGCACATTCTGAGTGGCTTTTTACAAACATGATTGAATGTAGAATTTATTTGTTGCAGATCAAGGTAAATGTACCTGTTGCTCTCACACAAACATTTTACTTGGGCATGGTTGTGATTACCTAAACCTAAACTATTCCAGTTAAACTTACCGGGAACCAGTGCTACTATGTGGGCAGAATTATCTGATCATTATCTTGAGTAATTGTATCCCTCCATAAGGAATATATAAAATGTACTAGACTACATGCGCATAGTCAGGGACTGACTTTGGTGTAGTTATCATGTTAACCAAAGTTTTAAGATATAAAAGTTCCTATATTTATTTAAAAATGACATAACTATGATGAAAAATCTAGCGGATGTGCTGATTTGAATATAACGAGACTGGCCAGTTCAACGATTGCTGTTATCCCATCTTAAATACACGGTGCATGATCAAACCTAAATTGTTGGTACAAAACTGCAACGAACTTTTACGTACAAAAAACGAAAAACACACGTATGAGGTCACGGAAAATTCAAAAAGTTCTACTTCAGAGACTTTAGATGATTTAACTAATGTTACCACGGAACATTAGAAACGTTTAAGCTTCCATCTGCATGAAAACAAAATGAAAAGCTTCAGCAGTTTCCGCAATATAGGGTTACAGTTTGAGTACTGCTTTACCAAATCGGGAAATGGAAATCGTTTTTTGCAATTATTTTTAAAACTTTTTTTTTGCATAGTTTTTACCTATATATTCAGTTTCTTATCTATTGAGACAGTAAAAGAAAAGAAATCATCCTCTAAAATCAATATCTCCTCTTAAAACACGATTTTATCAAAATATATAGCACCTATGTTTTACGTACAGCACAAAACTAGGGCACCTCCGTTATTTTCGGCATCACTAAGTCACTTATAACGTATTCAGCAACTACCCGTACATGGTTTTTCTAAGCATACACTAGCTATTCGTTTCAGTATAGGATGGTTAGTTTTGTAGATTTGTGTTACAGACATTGTCAAGTGTCTTCTCGACCATCTTGCCACCCAACAAGTTGAATAATTTTACAAAATACCCATAAAAGGCACACTTAATATCTAAAACGGTGTATTCTTACCGGATAGCAGAGAGGGGAAGCCGATAAGCTCACAAAGTCACAATTGGCTTGTAAGGTCGGGGATTAGAAGGTCAATAATTATGATCACTTTAAAAATTGAAACTGCTTGTTGCTAATTATGTAAAATCTTCATTGCGATGACATGCATAAGCACAAATTTCCGTTGCCGAAGCATAATTTAGAAACTGCCAGATCTTCGAGCAGTTCCGAAGTGTTTAAGGTCTGCATATGCAAAAATACGAAATCGATTGACGTAAAGCTGCCACTTCGGTGACATTCAGCGGTTTCCATCAGCCATCAGACAATATGAATTTCGCTAATAATCATCGTCAAGATCTCAACCATGTTGTCATTCAGCAACGTAATAAATCTGCGGATGACAATCGGCTTGGTGCTTTTAGTATCGGGACTTAAACACTGTAGAAAATGTAAGACCTGGTAATGCAAATTGGAGTTTTCCTTTATAGATATGTGGACAACAAACTTTGACATGGTGTTTTTAGTCTCTGGGCTTAAACCCTATTAAAAATGTAAGGTCTGGCTGAGAAACCAAAGGACTTAGGTAGTACACGTAATAATGAAATTCATAGCGCACTGGAATAGAAGTGCTCAGCTATACCTGAGACAGTCATTAGGCAGTATATTTTGTCCATGAGAGCGAACTGAGACAATTCGTATAACCAGACTTTACATTTTCTACAGAATCAATGCACAGAAGGCAGACATATGCTTTATTGCAGACTTCGTGACTTTTTGAGTCCATTGTCAAGTTATTTACAATATAAAGCAATGGAATCCAGTTATGTACTTGTTGAAATAGTTATCAATACTTTACGCCATGATTAGGTAATACACTGTTCCTTCAATATGCCAAATAGTGACAGAAATGGCAATCGTGCATATTTAGAAAAGTTGCGTAATGTATTATTCAGAACCAATGCACTGAAGCCATGCTGTCACACCGATTATGACTCATTTACTATATTGCTTTCCAAGTAGCTGTATCCAAACTGTTAGCACTTCTCTGTTAAAAGGGAGCTGTATTCAAAGCATGACATGCATTGGTTACAGGTCCACGTCGTGTTATGCAGCATAGACCACAATGTCGCGTTAGGGACACCGTGGACATACTCCGGACTCAGGTGTGACGGGTCACTGAAATCTTGATTTATCAATAAGAAAATTCTCGGTGCATCCTCCAAACGTCTGACACGATGACGGTGTCTTAAAATTCAAACAGAAAACGATCATTCAGGCCGACATTTGCAAAATAAATAGCACATACTTTCGTTCAAATTAATCTCGCAGTAGCAAGGAGACATACGAGGAGTGTTTTTTGACGGAAGGGGAGCTATATGCCTGGTCAACATACATCGTACATGAAGATGTAGTAACTTCAAACGCAGCTACAAACTTGATGCGTGAAATGTAATGCACCAGTCAATTGAACCACGTGGGAAAATGCGGGAAATTTGACTATTTATTTCAAATCCATGGTAAAACCCCTGCCCCAGGGCCATACAGTTGGTCAACCCACCGAAATTGTCACTCCCCTTAATTTCAGACCAGTGAAAACCTACATTAAATATATGTATGTGTTATGGAGGCCCTGGATGGCACTTTTGACTTAGGTGTTGTGACTTGTAACTTATGACTTGTGACTTAGAACTTGTGACTAATGACTTGAGACTTACAACTTGTGACTTACATTTTATAAATAAATCTGCGCGCACTTCTTTGGACAGCGTGGATGGTAAAGGATGATGTCTAAATCGGAATTACCTGATAATAGTCTATAGTGAGTCAGGTAAGTCGGTATTAGTTTTGTTTGATTGAAATCATCATTGTTGAAGGCCCCGACCCGTTATTCTGAAATGTTAACACAATTAACTAGAATACCCTTCATGTAATAGCATAATTTCCCCTGGCATAGTTGTGTCTTATACGAGTACATGTGCATACATTAGTATTATGGTTTGCTTCCTTTTCGTTATCATTTGTGATGGATAGTTCGGATCATACATGGTATAATGAATTAGACTTTTAAGTTTTGTTGATGTACATGTATTAATAATTATATGTTCATCTACATTTTTCCAGGCGAAGAAAATGGAATGTCCGTGTTGTGTGTGTGTGTTCGGTGCGTTTGGTTCGACAAATGATGTGGCGGTGCAAACCTAATTACCTGTATGTCTTAAAACCCAGCAAAGCAACCGGCTCAAATGTAAACTTGGCAATTGTGTGACACTATGGGCTAGAATAGATTTTTGAATGTGATTGTGTTACATGTATGTACCATAATTGTGAAGTAGAACATTATAAGGTTTTGCGGACAATTCCAAGTTGTGGATATCAATACATTAACATTTATGGCGCCTACGAACTAAGCTTTTTAAGATGGCTTTATATGATTCGCATAAGTTTAATTTCATAGATGTAATGTCGGTCAGACATGTTTAGAAATAATACGCCATTTTGTCATGTTTTGAAATACATGTGACATAAACAATCTTATATTGATTTATGTGGAATTTATTTTGAATAAACTTTGAAACTTTGTAATGCAACAGACTCAAAGTTGTCAGTTGCAAATGTGTTTTTATCTACCGTTCATCTTTTACAACATAATACTGCATTTCAGTTAACTTTGTATACAATATAAAGCAAAGACCAAAAACACTGTCAATTACATGATTAAATATCATTCCAAGATTTTGGCTTTAATGGATACTGATAACAAACGAAGGATAACAAACTCATATTAAATTACAACATTTATAATAATAACACTTATAATGATACATTTTGCTGTCTATAATTTTATCAAAGGTAGTGTGTATGTCACATTTTACACATCATAAGTCTCAAGTCACAAGTCACAAGTTACAAGTCACAAGTCACAAGTCACATGTCACATGTCACATGTCACAAGTCACAAGTCACAAGTCACAAGTTGCAAGTTACAAGTCACAAGTTACAAGTCACAAGTCATAAGTCATAAATCAAAATCTTAATTGAAATGCAGAAATAAAACAGACGTTATAACCATGCTTTACTTTACGATTAATGAAGCATTAGACATGCATGTCAAAATTAATGGAGCAACATACACATGAAATTATACTCAAGTGGCTCAGCATAACAATACCGACTAACTACATGCCATAATTAGTTATACAAATATTTTAAATCATGGAATATGCTGTAAATTGGTGAAATTCTGAATTAAACACACGCCTTTCCAACATCCCAAAATCAATTGGAGTACATGTATATCATCCAGGTTTTGGTGTTGTACTATATCATGGTACAGGGTCTTAGAGATCCTATATCATAAACATTCTTATTTTGTGCCAGTCAGTCCAGATCGGTTTGTATTTCTCTCTCGACTATATCAACCATAACTTTAATTTGAGTATATGTAGGTTCATAACGAGACAATAATATTGTGCTCAATTTGTGTGGGTTTATTGTAAGTATATGACGTTACGCTCATTGTTGGCGTACATTGGCAATTTATAACATTTTTACACTTATTACAATATTGCATAAAAATCGTTTTAGAAATACGGTTGTTTATATTTTGATATCACAAGGAAGATAAAAGAATCGCCATGCTAGTAATGTGATACGCATGTACGTTTAATTATTAGTATATATTAAATTAAACATAGAATGATGGAGAACGTCACAAAAACGTCATGTAAGATGTAACATAATTGACCAATGCGCAGTGTTTAGCAGCTCGGCAAATTCATATAAGTATCTTTATCCGCCCAAAAAGTAGATGCGGCGACGTGCTGGCAACTCTATTTCGCGTTGTTTCATTTATGTGCCGTTCAAAACTTCCAGTAACAAACCGTGAGCGAAAAACATATTCAACTGAAAACGTAAGATTTAATTTCTTTCCGCGACAAGATTTGTTAAAACTTCAGTATTTTCTATAACTTAAGTCGACTTTCTATAATCTTTATTTTGACAAAAAGTACATGCATCCTACTTTTGAATTGGGTATAATTTGTACGATTATGACTTTGAATTAGGCTTTTAGTATAGGTATACTTTTTTCTAGCCACGATGTCACACGCATCAAAAAGTGCACAAATTAAAATTGTGATGTTGCTATGCCTCAAAATATTTAAAGAAGTATGCATTTATTAAAACGACAGCGACTACAACCAAAAAGTACATATAATTGTCTGTATTTTGGTATAAATAAGTCTTACATTCAACATAGCTTTAATTTTATTTATGAATTTTGGCAAATCTAGCCATAATGTCACACCCTTGAAATTAACGTAACGTCAACGTCTACGTGATCGGTAGAATCGTACCCGTTTTAATAAAAGAGTCGATGTACTGCAGATTTAAATGAAATTTTGTATGAATGAAGTATGTGTTGTGGGGTTTATGTAATTATGGTGTTTTAGTCTGAAATAGTAAGTTTAGCGGTATTAAAAGCGCCACTTGTCGGGATGTGGTTTTCGTAGTATTTTCTAACTTACTATCTCATTTTTGTACATGTATTTTAATGTCTCGGCAAAATGTAAATCATCTACTTATATGGAACGATACGCAGCGTATTATTGGTATATTCTATTGTATGTTTAATTAAAATGTACGACTGTAACGCCTTAATTACCCCCCCCCCCCCCGCCTCGCCATATGGCCGATCTAAAAACTGCCATACATATTGCGTAAAAATGCACTTATCAATCAAGCGTGTTGCTCAAAACCATTTTAATTTTACAACAATATTTTTTTAAACCAATCGCGATATATGTGACGAATAAAAATATGGGGTTTACGGCATAATTTAAGAAAAATTGTATTCGAAACCCCCAAATAAGTCTTGTAACGTCAATAATCGTCAAAAACGTCAACAACGTCGGAATTGGTTACGCTAATGTACGCCAACATCGAGCGTAACGTCATATGCATTTCTGTCCATTACAGTAAGAGAGTTGTTCACAGCCTTTTATGCAATATTAAATTAAAATTAAATGGATATCAAAAAGTTCACTACATCGTCAATTTATGCTGTTTGTACAAGTTCAATAGGAAAAGTTAGGTGCTTGTACGAACAAGTGAGATAAAAACGCGACTTTTGTACCAACAATGTAGGCTTGATTATACACCGTGAAATAGTACCTCGCTTTTCTCAATCGGAGTCACGACTTTTCCTAAATTGGTCACCATAGCAACGAAGTATGTGATTTCGACATGATTCATGGGAAACTTTAAAGCTAAGATAGTACTATTTGGGTATATATCTTAAAATATAATAAATAGTTATGTATTTTGTCTTATTTTAATTATTGTCAAATCTACATATGGTAATTACATGATGTCAAAATAGCACGTTTTCCTGGTATTTTTGTTACTGTCGTTGTGTTGTAGTAAGGAGGTAGCCATTATTTGACAATGCCTGAATATAACTGCATGTTTACCCCTAGATCAATTATGAATCCATATTGATCGTGGGCTATCTATGCGTCTGACAGGGCTTTTGTATGTCAAACACGATTCGTTATGTCTTGTTTGGTATACCTCATGTTTGTTTTGTGTCTAGCAGCTTTGATTCGATGTCTGGAAATGAGAACAAGTTCGTACAATTTCGGAAAATGACATCGTAAATAGCACCAACACGAATAGCCTATTCTATACCTATAGATCTAAATTACTTAAGAATATTTTTAACATATTTCGTCATTTAAACATACAAAATACATGTAGGCCTACACTAAAAGACGAATTATTGATACTATTATAAGTACTGCGCTATGCAATACATTTGTAGGTCTACTAGTACTTGACCCGTTAACGTTTATTATTACCGATATATTTATGAGAAATAGTACATGCATGCATTCCAAGGTCACGTGATTTGATTTTCAAAAAATGCCGTCACATGATATAAATAACCTTTTGTCACTTCTATTTCGTCCATTAATAACTAACAATGTCTGGATAATATTCTTAAAGCAGAAGGTATTCTAAAGAGACGATGTGTTTTCAAGTATGTATTATATATATAATGTATTTGTTAATGATATCCTTGCCGACAAAAACTTGTATATGTATATATTGTAATGTACTGAGTTGGTATTTTGCATGAAATCCGTTTCTCGTTGTGAATGATCAATACCCGAATCCAGCGTACAGTATACATCTATTTTGGAAGGGGTAGAATTTTAAATATTGACCACACTAATCGCATTCGTTGTCAAAGCAAAATATCAGGAAATTTTCGAGTTGACTGAAAATGTAAGCGGTCTACTTTCGATTTGATTTGAATCATTATTGATACTTGTGCAACGAGTCAATTAGTTTGGATTCGGATGTAACTTGTACCGAGCATTTCTGGTACATGTATACTGTTTATGGCATCCAGATGCAATCTCCCTTCGTTTTCAGAGGAAAATATCGGGAAATTTAAAGAGTTTTCTGAAAATGTAAGCGGTCTACTTTCGATTTCATTTGAATAATTATAATGGTTTACAACGAGTAGATTATCTGGAGTTAACTTGTACCCAACGTATGTGGTGTATTATTTATGACATCAAAATGCAAGCCCTCCTCGTTTTCAGGGCAAAATACATGTGTATCAAAAAAATTTCGAGCTGTCCGAAGATGCAGATTGTGTACTTTCGATTTGACAGAAATAAATGTTCTGGGCTACTTTCTTTTTTGAATCTAGTATTTATTATTACCGAATGGAATTGATTTCGGTTGGTTTAAACCCGTATCGATTCATTTTTGTAGTATGAAAAGAGAGATACGTATATTGCGATGTTTCTTATTGCGGACTAGGGCATTTACTGATCAGAATTTAAATGCCTAAAGTTGTCATAGATAATCACAATTCTGTATATAAATATATAGAATACGGAAATAATCTTCTATGCAAATGTGTAAAAACATGTTTATCTGTTCCTATTTGATTATTATTAATTTTACACATACATTATATAAGCAATAATAAAAAGTTCATTTTGTATGTCGAACCAGGTGTGAGGGTCTATTTGAGGTAATTTTAATTCTTGCAGTATCACCTTTTAAGAAAATGAAAAACATGTTTTTATCAAATCTGCATTGACCATGTGTCAGAGCGATTGAAAATACTCGTTTTCGTTTAATGACATACGTGTATCGCATAGCAATTATTTAGCAATGCCAAAATAACTCAGATATCACAACAATCCCCAACAGATTGCGCTAATAATCAGTAACAATTTGATAACATGACGTACCAGTTACAAGTTTATATATGGATAACAACACTGACTATACGAGGGTGATCCAGAATTTCTTGGACTTTTGCTCTAATTCAAAATCGTTAAACCTTCAGTTACAACTATGTGGAAAATGTAATTTTTATATTTATTGCACAAGTATACCAAATTGCATTCGAATCTGATCATAAATAACGACAATACAGCGTCTGTAAGAGGGTATAGTTATAAATGGCGGGGCAGTCCAGAGATGACGTACGACGTCATCTTCACACCTGTATCCTTTCATAATGCTTGTGAGCACTGTTAATCAACTGTTCTTCATTTTTCCTAACCCATTATGCTCTTATAGTATGCATATTTATTCGTCCTGTCAATATTTACTGAACTGTACCGTTACAAGATCTGCATGATCATTATTTTCCACTAATTTCTCGGATGGATGATTCAGACCTATGTAAGTACCGATTAAGTCAACGTCGGGGTTTTTACCTTTACCTTCAATGTATGTTAAATCGTCCAGGCCAATTTTAAAACGTTTATGTCATTAAAAACAATTGACCATGATACAATGGGTGTTTTCTCCAGTATTTCTTTGGTCTGCGTTGGTGTTTTTCCTAGCTGTATACCTAATCGCATGGTTATGAGACTGTAAATGAAATGTTGTGATGTCATTATTTACGTTAATTATGACATATCAATAGTAACAAATACATTTAGATGTCCGGCATATTGTGATATTCGAGAGCAGTTATATATGCCAGCCGATTTGTGCAATAATATGTTTGTGACATTCCCCGAGGTTGAGAAATTAAAATTTTTATTTTCCAACCCAGAAATGATAAGAACCTGTGCCAAAAGCTACTTTCAAATTTTACAAAGGCGTATATTTTTAACATGTAAATGATCTTATCTATTGTAAATAATGCTTATTCATTTATTTGTTCCGTATGATTTATTTTATATCGCCTGAAACAATTTTGTTAATCCAGCTCGCAATGATCTGATCATCGGGTCTCTAGTTTTTTGTGTATTTTAACTAAATATGCGTTGTTTTTACAATTCATTTTATTGCTTCTTAATTCGATCGATTAAAAAAGTTGGTTCAGTTTTAATTAATATCGTTTTGATATGTGTGTAATTATATGTGTATGAAATTGTGAGTTTAATGTATTTATGCGATTTCACATACTGAGTCTCTTGTAATTCTATATAGAATGGCCATATACATGTATATGTACATGTTTTTTATCTGTGATATACATTTGTATTGTTTTGGTTTTTAACTTTTTTATTTTCGTAAGACATATACACAAAATATTACATACATTCATACTTACAATAATACTTGCACATAATAAAGTCCAACTATATAAAGTGGTTACCTAATATTGCATAAATGTTTGTGTATGCCGTTATGAATTTTCTAGAGTATAGGGAGTAAGGAAGATAGAAAGATAGTGATAAAAGGGGGGAGGTGATAGGGGTGGGGTATACCAACACCTTTAAAATTTATAATTTTGTGATATTTTGCCATTTTATAGTACAGACTACTTCTTTATCTTCAAAAAGAGCTATAGTGTGTTCAAGTTTTTTCCTATAGTAAACATATTTTAAATTGCCGGATTAGCGGAACACTTTTGTTGCATTTGTTTTTAAATATAAAATATTTCGAAAGCAAAACAATGTAGTTAGTTATAAGTCCATCTTTATTGTTAATAGTGTTGCAAAATGAAATATTTTGAAATGTAAGATTTATATTTTTTGAAAATGTGTCTTCTAAAAATAACTTTACCAAAAGCCTTGCACAATATGACATTCCCAGAATCTGGGTGCATGTGTTGCAAACACCACACAAACTTGATTGGATTAAGTGGCATTTATGTAGGAATGAGTTGTCTGGTATTATATTCATGAGATATTTGTATTGGAATTATCTTAGTTTAGTATCTATTGTAATAATATATTGTTGTATGTTGATTTTATCCCATTCTAAACCTTCAAATGCGTGATTTGTATTACAGTTTCTTTTGTATTTTGGTTCAGTTGGCATTTTTCTTTTAATTAGTGTTTTGTATGATAGTCTATTTATTTTGGTTTTTCCATTTATTTTATCAATCAAGTAGTAAGGTGCACCGTATGTCATATTACAATTATCCAATTGTATTTTCCATTCTTTTGGTACATTTTTAATGACAGTGTAGTAGTTTAAATATCTCATACAGAAATTTCATTTGCTCGAAGCTATAGAATGTTTTATGCATGAAGTCAAAAATGTGCTCTAGAAAGAGAATTTCTTTTGTGTACCAAGTTTTGTAACAGAATAGTTTGTTATTACTTAAATTTCTTATATTCGAATTGTTCCAAATGATTTGTTTTGATATTTGGATGTCCGTGTTTAATGTGTTTACCTTAGACCATGAGATTAGTATATCTTTTAAAAAATTAGATTTTATAGCAAGACGTTTGCAGTCTTGTTCTGTTATAGTACATTTAAATAATAAAAGTCCTCCATATTTTTCTAACGCATTCTTATATTGAGAACTCCAATTTGCATTTGAATCAATTATTATTTTTATCCAGCTTATATTCAGTGAATCTAAGAAACATTCAATGTCAATCATTTTAAGGCCACCGTCTTTGTATTCTTGAATTATTAATTTACGTGATATTTTATCAGAATATATCTTTAATTGATTTAACAAAAACTATTGGTGGATTTGGAAGAACAGATAAAGGATAAATAAATTTTGGAAGGACAAATGTTTTTAGAACCGTTATTTTTCCTATGAGTGTTAAATTCCATTTTTTCCATTGTTTCAACACGTGTTTGCATTCTGTTATTTTGTTTGCTAAATTTGAGTCATACACTGTAGTTAATTGGTTGCTAAAAGTAATTCCTAAGGTTGTGGCATCTGATGAAGTCCATTTGAATTCGTTATCATAGGCTGTATCTGTGTTTATCAAGTTACCATTGCGCATTACTGAACATTTGCTTCTGTTGAGTTTGAGTCCCGAAGTGTTCCAAAAATCATCGAGGGTTTTTATTAGAGTTTCAAATGATTTTTGAGATCCGTTTAGTAAAAAGCTAGCATCGTCTGCGAATAAAGTTTGTTTTGTACAGTTGTTGTTTATGGAAATACCTTGAATATCTTCATTGTTTTCTATCGATGTAGACAAAAATTCAATACATAGTATAAATAGGTAAGGTGACAAAGGACAGCCTTGTCGTACTCCATTCTTAATAGAAAAAAGTCAGAAAAATGACCATTATTAGTTAAACACCCTTTGGCATTATCGTAAAAAACCTTAACCCATTTTATAAGTGAGTCACTAAAATTCAGTTCTTTTAGACATTTGAACATAAATTGGTGATCTAAACTGTCAAATGCTTTCTGAAAATCGGAGAAGAAAATTAAACCAGGTTCTTTTTTTGATACATTTGTTCAATAATTTCTATAATAGTTCGCACATTCTCACCTATATATCTTCCCTTAATAAATGCCGTTTGTTGTTTATTCACTATACCATCAATAACTTTTTTTAATCTATCAGCGATTACTTTGGAGGCAATTTTGTAGTCAACATTTAATAATGATATTGGTCTCCAGTTATTGATAGATAAAGAATCCTTGTTCTTTTTGGGTATTAATGTAATGAAACTTTGAGTTTGAAGCTGAGTTAATTTACCTGTGTCATATGAGTAGTTTAATGAATTTATTAAAAATGTTTTAATATCGTTCCAGAAGATCTTGTAGAATTCGACAGACAGGCCGTCTGAACCAGGACTTTTGTTATTATTCATTTGTTTTAATGCACTATACCCTTCATATTCTGACATTTTTCCGCTGGTTATGTTTTTATTATCCTCTGAAAGAATAGTATGTTCATTCGTAAAAAAGCTATTATCCGGAGTTACGTTTTCATTTAGTTTGTATAGTCAGTATAAAAGTTTTTACAATATGATAGAATTTCTTTCGAATTTTTTATCACTATATCATTTTCAGTTTTAAGTTAATAGTGAATAGTGAATAGTTTTACTTTCGGCTCTCTTACGTTCTAGGTTTGCAAAGTATTTTGTGTTCTTTTTAGCCCCTTCTATCCATTCCGCACTAGACCTTGATATAATGCCTTTAATTTTGTGTCCAGTTATATCATTTAATAGTTTTATTTGTTGTTTAAGTTCAGTTTGGAATTTTTCGTTATTAGGATCGGAAATAACGTCACGTTCTAATTTTTCAATGTTTTTTTGTATGTTTAATTCATTTTCTTTCTTAGATTTTTGTAATTTACTTGAGAATTTAATCGATTCGTTTCGTACTGTGCCTTTAACTAGTTCCCATAACGTATTTGGGTTAGACTCCTTATTTATGTTGGCTATTTCGTTTATTGCTTGTTTGATTTTTGTTTGAAAATCTATATTCAGTAATATTGCGTTGTTTATTTTGAAGAATCCTCTTCCACGTTCTGCTGAGAAAGGTCCATATCGAATGTAACAACCGAATGGTCAGATTTAAAGCCATGTTTAATATTACAATTGTTTACATGGTTTAAAATATTTGACGACACTAAAAAATAATCTAATCTGCAAAAAAATAGGCGGTTTATGATTAGAGTGCCATGTAAAGTGTTGAATTTGGATGTTTTAGTCTTCAAATATCATGTATATCGTTATTTTCCATGATTTCTTGAATTCGCTTTGAACATTTTTTATGTGCATTTTATTACCATTTTGTTTATCAATATTTATATCAATATTCGTGTTAAAATCACCACCGATTATGAATGTTTCATTACTGTGTTCTATAAGTATGTTCTCTAAAACATTTAATAATTCTTCATCGTCTCTATTAGGTCCGTATATATTTGATAGAAGTAAGCTATTCCCGTCAATCTCTATATTTAATGATTGAAGTCGACCCTGTCTATATTCTTTATAGGACTTAAATACGAAGTTAACATCTTCGTTGACGAATATGCCTATCCCTGCGTTATTTGACTGGTTTCCACTAAAAATTATTTCACCCTTCCATTCCCTTTTCCACTCATTATAATTGTTTGGTGTGCAATGTATTTCTTGTAAAAAACTTATTGAATATTTATTCAGTTTTAACCATTCAAACAATTCGACTCTTTTTGATTTTGATGCTATACCCTTGACGTTAAATGTGGAAAACTTGAGACTCATTATTTACGAAACGAAGTATATTTTAAAAACAATGTCAGTAATGCACATCCATTAATTAACGCCTGTGGTTTAACTGCAATATATAGTGTTCGGTATACCCCGTAAGGGAGAGAAGCATAAAAAGGAGTAAGGTAACTTAAGCCCTCAAGGACCAAAGAATATGTAAGGTTTCTGGTTAAAATCATTTGTATGAAATGATATCAAATGTGTCCAGGTTGGAGTATATAATGTTGTTGCTTTTTAAAATTAAACACATAATGTCAAAAAGAGTTAAAATAGCCAATACATTGTAAAGAAAAAATACATGAGTTTTAGAACTAAGCGTATTACATGTATCGAGAGAAAGAAGAAGTCACACACAGTGTATGATATACAGTAATAAAAAGCAATTACATTCTCGTCAATTGCGTATCAATTGAATTGTTGGAGTAAATTTACGGTGGTATGGTATGCTAAGATATATCATTTTAACATTGGTTCATGTAATATTGTAGAATAATTACCATATATATGGTGAAACACTATACTAAAACACAAGTTCCACTTTGGTATAGATAGGAAAGAATAAGCTTGATATGTAATCTCAAGGTCCATTTTTAGACGATTAACAGCGAGAACAACAACTCATTCTTCCATTATAACATTATATCACGATATACATACATAGAGCCAAAAACATTTAGTTAACATGATATAGATACATAGGGCCAAAAACATAGGTGATATATTGTTTTATAATAATTGTCATGTATGTATGGATGAGACTTAAATAAACTATTAAACTTTATATTCATAACATGGCGAATATAACGAATTTTAACCTTGAAATTGCACCCAGTTGTCGATACGATAGAAGACAACATGATGTCATATTTCTGAATTTTAAATGAAGAAACACAGTAACAATTAGCAATAATGTAAAACGTTTTACTGAAAAATCTGTGTTGATCAGCCTAAGTATTTATGTGTTGCTATAGTATCGTATAACTGTTGATTTAAAGAATTGTTTTTTTAGATATGTGTTGTGATTTTTGTCAATAATAGGTAAGAGCCGCTTTTATGTAAATTTCATACCGATCTGACCTAAGATAAACTTTTAAGAGCAAAAGTCCACGTTCTGGATCACCCCTCTTATAAGTCCATATACATGTACAGGGTATTTCAAAATATATGTTACAGTTTCGCAGGTTAATAACATTCTTATTTAATGCAATATTAAACAATCTAAACACACAGTTGACAGAGGCTATTCAAACTTTTATCCCGTATAAGACATTCCTGCCTAGTTTCAAAAATGTGTCTTCAATATTCGTCTTTATAAAATGAGTTACATAATTATACGATGTCAACTTCAGTAATTAACGACGTCGTGATGTTTTCAGAAGTCATCCGCATTTACTGTCCATAATTCAGATGTTAGTTTTAGAAACTATTCTTTAGTTCACACTTACATTTCTTACACGCATGACATTCTATATTTTAACACCCTATCCTGAGGTACACCCGCTGACAAAACGTTAATTGATTTAGGTTAGTTGAGAGCGGGTAACTTCCAAAAAAACGTGACGACGTCGTTTTTATCAAAATTGACGTCATAGAGAAATACGGCAATTTTATAAAGATGCATACTAAAGATACATTTTTCAAACTAGGTTGGAATGATGTATATGACATAAAATGAAACTGTGACATATATTTTGAAACAACCTGTATTGGACATAGTTTTATACAGTTCATCAATATAATTGCACGATTGTATATTATAGATGATGTACTAGTAGAAACAATGATGAAACAGGAAGACGATGATAGTGATGACGGCATTGTGGATATTGAATTCCCGGAAGTTACAAATTTCAAATCATTTGAAAACGAAGCTATTTATAGATCTACGTGTAAACACCGTTCCATATTAAATCCACAGGTATTGTATAGCTAACGTCGCTGACGTCAGATGTGTGGTGATCGCGGTTAGATGGCATTTTTATTTCCGTCATACCTTGCTGTAAAATGTTTTACTTTATGCAATGTCTTCGACACTTATGTCCGTCAGTCTTTAGTTTAAGGTAGTCAAGTTTGTATTTCATTGCGTTAATGGGTATTAAAATTATAAATCCAGTCTACTTATGTCTTATTCAATCGTTGCAAGACGAATACCGCTCATCAAGTTGTTAATGAAGAAGGTTTCGGGTCATACCAAAAATAAACAGGTTAATCGTACATTGAGAGAAGCACAGAAACAGCATAACACAAAGAAAAACATCACAAAGGCTATAAGAAAACGAAAATACAAGAACACAATACATACAAACTGAACAAACACGAAGCACAGGGACAACACTATTCCAAATGCGTTTTACAATACATGTCTTCAACCGGTGCAAGACAAGTGTCATAGCCAATTCGAAATGCTGTAGATCAATACTGGTTTGATACAAATTGCTCCACATGTTGCCAGCGCATGGAATGGTCGAACGACCAAGTGTACCGATAATGAATGAAATTTTATATATATATATATTTACATACATATAACTTCATGAAATATAGTGATATAGCATTTATAGGGATTCTAATCGAGATGCCGAAGGCATCTCGATTAAAATCCAAGACGGCATTGTACGTGTTGCGAGGTTTTAACCCATCCGAAATTTGGTCACCCCTATCTTGACTGGTACCACGTGTCTCATTTTCCGACTACGTCTATTTTAGAGTAGGACACGTGGTACCAGTCTACCCCTATCCGATTGAGATTTGTGTGTACCGGAAGTGTTTTTTCAGGGTACTCTGAAGACGTGAATGGAATTGGCAAACTCATTAAAAAAAATATTTTTGTTGTTAATAAATTATCTTTTATTTTCTAATGATGTTTAAAAATGTTTCTTGAGATAACCGAAGGCCCTAGCTTACAAAACATTAAACGCGATAGGGGAGGTAAGAATGCTAGCGCGCGAGATAAAGGCGGTCGGTTAGCCTCGCAAACGGAAGAAGTTGTTTCATTCGTCTGCCGTCAAGTAAGTACAGCCTACAATCGTTAACATAACTGCTTATACGATTAAAGTACTTGTTTTAAACAAGGAAAAACTGTCTTTTATACACATAATTAGCGTAGGTAAACAAAGAAATCAACTTTCAATGCTAATTTGCATCATAAAGTTTGATAAACGAAGCGTATCCAAATTTGTTCGTACCCAAATTGTCAACAACAAACAATCAACCAACCATTTATTGTGAATTAATTACCAACAATCATTCTGTGTTAGATGACCATGTTAATTGATCTTATAATGTAGGACAACTGTCTACTGCTGGTTTGTCAATACAGATCTCCGTGAAAAAATATTGACCAAAATACAAACAATGTAGTAGGCTAGTGGCCAAGGGGTGCATTTTGGTCGGATACCCCTCCCCATGGTAGAACATTTCACAACCTATTTTTTATTGAAGAGGAAGGTCTCGGGGGTTGGAAAACGATGGTTGTGAATCTGAGATCAATGTAGGTCATTATGAAAATCGGCTTTTTATGTGTGTTTTTAGTGTTTTGAGAGGCATTTTTACGACTTATTCGTTCCATGTATAAAGCATAATAGCAATCTTTTTATTCAGGAAAAACGATACACAGACATTATTATTGTTGAAATATATCACATTATGGGTGTCTTATAACATACTAAAAATCTAGTTCCATACTAGTTTGTGAAATCCTATTTTGGGGGTTAAAACATTAAAAAAATATAATCGAAAAGTGCGAATTTTAGGAATCGGTACACCACAATATCATTTATCAATTTATTTGAAATAAAATCACTTAAGTGGGTTATCAGTAACCTGTAGTTTAATATATTAAAAATTTAGCGACAGGGTATTGTCCAAAATGGGATATTTATGGGGTAAAAATGTTAAAAACATAAACGAAAAGTGCAAATTTTTGGAATCGGTCAACTACAATGCCATCTTTCATTTTATTTCATAATACATCACTGTGATAGGTAGGTGGGAAGATCCGGTTTAAGACAACAAAATCCTCGTTCCAGGCTGTTGCGCACAATTCGCTAAATTTGGGGTAAAACCTCAAAAAAATAAGAGAAAAGTGTGAATTTTTGGAATCGGAAGACTATAGTGTCATTAGTGATTTTATTTGAAAACAAATCACCACCATGTGTGCATATTAATATGCCGTTTAAGATATCAAAATATCTCAAGCTAAATTATTGGGCAAACCGAGATATTTTGGGGTAAAACATTACGAAATATAAACAAAAAATGTGAATTTTGGGAATCGGTCGACTTCAATGTCATTAATCAAATTATTTGATATTAAACAACTGTGACATGTTTGTAGTAAGGTCTAGTTTAAAACAACAAAAATGTAGTATCTCTCTATTGTTTAAAATCAGATATTTTGTGGTAAAACGTCCCAAAATATAAACGACAACTGCGAATTTTTTTAATCATTCGACTACAACGCCATAGTTCATTTTATTTGATAATAAATTACTGTGATTTGTAGGTCGGAAGATCCGGTTTAAGATTTCAAGATCCTCGTTGCAGGCCTTTGTGCAAAATAGCTAAATTTGGGGTAAAACTTCACAAAAATAAGCGAAAAGTGCATATGTTTGGAATAGGTGGACTACAGTGTCTTTAGTGATTTTATTTGATAATAAGTCACTAGAATAAGTGCATATTTTAAAATATGCACTATAAGATATCAAAACTGTTGTACCAGGCTATCGTGCAAAATGGGCTATTTTGGGGTAAAAATGCAAACTATAAACAAAAAGTGTAGATTTTTTGATGCGGCTTTAACTACAACCTTATTCATCATTTGATATGATAATAAATCAATATGATGGTACAGAGTAATTTGACTATTTATATACTACTCAATGTTTGCTTAGCATCAAACTGAGTTTAATTTGTCATATTCATCAGCAACAAATGGTAAATCTTCATTTGCATGTCATTTTGTTGAACTTAATATATATTATCCAAGGTTCGTCTGTAACCATGGGTTAAAGAAATGTTTAAGACTAATGTTATTGTAAGACAACAGTTATGTTAGGTAGAAATGTGACGAGATGGGGGAATGTTAGGGCAAAGGGCTACCCACTGCCAGTAGGGTCGTCTGAGGTGTTCACCACATGGTACTACATAGTGGTGACTAAAAGGACTACCTCTATGTTTATAGTGATTCAAGCAAGTTTACACACCATTCCTACTTCGAATGATATGAGTTTCATATTAAGATTCAAACGCCATTCGGTAAATGTTACATGAAGGAGTTCTGTGTTAGAGAAGACCACATATATACGCCCCTTTGACTCGGAATCATGTTCGCTGGACACGACCTTGGTGGCTTGCGGACTTTTCTTCTTCAGACGAGTCTACGATAATGCCTTGACTACACAAATAGTCATGATTTGGTATGGCGAAAGCCAGTAGAGTGGTTCCATGCGGACAATATTGCCGATAACGACTGTATGTATGGACCTTCATAAGGATTTTGAGCGGAATCAGGTGGATTGAGCATACAGGCCTACGAGGGGTGCTCCAACGTGACTTTCGCTATTGTCTCCAATTACATCTTTTAAAAAGAACTACAGTAGAAACTCCCTAATCCGAACTCCCTCCGGACTGCCCAAAAAGTTCGGATTAGAGAGGATTTCGGATTAGGGAGGTTTTTATTATTTCAGTGTGTTACCGAAATAATCTACTAGCATATGAATTGAAAACCACAGTACCTGTAGTATACATGTATTCCTATATATCATTGAGCTGTATTTCTCTGGCCATAATTAATAAGAAAAATATTATACTAAAATCAGTTTGTGATCAAATTATTTAACATTTAAAACCAATTGCCTTTTCCCAATTACATTGTGTTATACGTTGAACAGTAATTAATTCTTATATATTATTAACACCACTCAAAATGAAAAACTCTCTTGTATGGCATACTTTTGTTACATCAACTTAAATATTGACAAAAGTACTTTTTAATTCTCAAATTTATTAAATATAAACCCACTGTTTCATCAAGACCACTTACAATACAAGATGAGTCCATGTATAGAAAATAACATGTTAGTTGTGTAAAGGTGTTAAAAGTAATGTACCATACTTTTCAATTAAGTTGCTAGATAATAAGGGGTCATTCTACATCAATAGACAATAGGTTGTTTACAAAGTGTCACCTTTTATGATACAAACAGTAACAATGGAGTGTATTGTCACCAGTCAATTATGGTGCACTCTGTTGAAATATTTGACAAATTAATATACAGTCCGGAACATATTTTTGAATTTCGGATTACGGAGTTCAATTTATGAACAAAATATCAATTCCGGACTGAAATCCTAGTTCGGATTGTGGAGGATTTCGGATTGGAGAGGTTTCGGATTGCAGAGTTTTTTCATGTACCCTTATATAAGAATATAGAAGGGAAAAAAATTAGGACCTTGAAAATGTTTCGGATTGTGGAGGATTTCGGATTGGAGAGGTTTCGGACTAGGGAGTTTTTACTGTACATGCATATGTTAAATTGATGCATGAGATTAGTTGAGCAAATTACACAAAATATAGTAAACATACCATATGTGTTATGACAATAGTAACAATTATGTGGCCACACGGGTATTGCGACTATTGCCATGTTAAATGTATGTAATAATATAGTACGAATTGCATGGAGGAAGAGCGCTTAACATAACAATCTTATGGATGACTATTGATTTGTAGATGAAATCTAAATTTGATCATAGGATCAGTACGTTTTGAATATACTTCTCAGCATGAAATACACGCAATAATTAAAGTCTGTCATGACCTTCAAAAACACCGTGACAGGCGCTTTTAATATAAAACTTATGGATTACATCACGCTCGTCTTGCACTGCTTATGCAATCGAATGGAATGGGAAAGACATGAAGCTCTGAACTGACCCTCCCTCCGGCTCTCCAGACTATAGTAGTAAGCATAATGAACACCTCTGGAATGAGTTCAGCTTGCAATATCAGCTCGACGAGTCCAATCACAGAGGGTTTAACGAACTTGTGCCAATGAGAATAGTTCATTAGAAGCACGATATGAAGATGTTGAACGATGTCACGTACCCGATATTAATGTTGAACAACAAGACATTTTAACCTATTTCTATTGTTCCAGATCTACTATAACACCCATGTTCCATCGGTGTCTTATTCAAAGGTAATTGAATTGATTAGTACATGTATATATATGTACAAGCAAAAGTCATGTGTATGACTGGCTTCGGACCTGAACCAGCGCGGGTTAAGACCAAAAACCCAATTAATTGTTAACTACCTGTCTTATAAAGCTGTTAATGTCTCTTATAAATGAGTGATGTTAAAACCATAGTGGTAAAGAGTGTGAGTTGTGATGTTAATTCATCTTTAATCGTTTAGTCAAATCCGTTTATTAATGTTTTACTTAAAGGGACTGCCTCACGTATTGGTGTATTGCTAAAGTAAAATTAAATTGTCAAATTTTCATGTAATTTTGGTATAGTTTCCTGTATATGCCATAAACAACCACATTGACATAAAACATAACTTGGGAAACATCGGCATTTTGTATTAATTTAGCATTTTTACACCCAAAGTTCTATAGGGTATTAATACCCTATAGAATTAGCACTACTATCACTTTAAATGCCTGCAATGTGTTTCCATTTGATGAAAACGAATTGCGAAACGAACCAAATACCTCACAGATGTTTCGGCTTTAGTTTGTTGAAAAAAGAGTATATTAAGTCAGACAGGGAAGGCAGCACTCAACTTAACCAGCCGAGCACAGAAAACATTAAAAACACACAAAGCACAATGCCCAACTAAACAAGCGCAGATCCGCCCAAGTCCAAGCTGTCGAAAAGTATAATAAATTATAACTAGCTGAATGACCCAGTAGAAAAGATACAGCAACCAAAAGGCGGAATGCCTACGCTGAATGACCTAGTAACAACAATAAAACTGCTGAACTACATAGTTATAGCAGCCTTTAGTCTCAAAAGTTAAATAACAGTATTAAAACGTTGAAAGGCCCGTATAGTGGGATGACCTACTAACTAGCTGAATGACCCAGTTTCCACAGCAAAAGGACTATATTGCCCCGCTTCAGCTGTAAGAAATCTTAAAACGAAGAAGTGCCCAACACACTACCGACCAAGAAAATTAAACGCCCCTAGTCTCATTGTTAAAAACTGAATAAAAAAGATTCAGCAAACAAAAGGCAGAAAGCCCACGCTGAATGACCTAGTAACAACAGTAAAACTGCTGAACTACATAGTTTTAGCAGCCTACAGTCTAAAAGTTAAGTAACAGTATTAAAACGTTGAAAGGCCCGATTTCAGCAACAAAAAATCTGAAAACCTTAGTTACAGTTTGGTCATGTGTGAATTACATAATTCCCAAAACATTTTGGAAGGAAACTCGGCGATATTTTCAAACAGAAAAATACTGAGTGCTATTTATCAAGAGTGATTTAAATTGCTTATATGCCACAAATCTTTCATAAAACAACCACCAGTGGCTTTCTATTATATAAATACTTGGTTAGGTAGGAAAATTACGTCATACAAAACTTTTAGCCCGATCTGTGAGGCAGCACCTTTAAACGTGAAAGATCGGTTAAATTGATAGAGGCTTTATGGAGCTATAATGAGTACTTGTGGTGACTTCACAAGTACGTATTTGGTGGTAAGCATCCCATAGGACCCACGATGGCTGTTCCAATATATGATAGTATCCTTTCTCGCTAGGTTGAGTTTAATCTGCTAGGGTTCTGGGAGTCACAATGCGCATGAATGTATACATACATGTATGCATATAATAATTATTACTTTTAACAGAACGTTCACTGTTATGATTAAAACATTTTGGGAAAATCAAATGGTGGGGTAATATTTGAGCTAATCTGAACACAAAATGCTCATGGTGAGCTAATTTGATAGCCTTCCGTCTGTCATACATCGTATGTTTTGTAAGGTTTTACCCCTAAACATTTCATTTTGTACAAAAGCATGAAACTTGGTTCAAGATATCTTAAGATGAAAGTTACTATGTTCCAATTAGAATGATTAACTATCAATAAAATGATTAATTACTTCGTATTCTGTTGATCCCAAATATTATATTATTATATATATATTATAATTATTATTTTATTTTTGGACGTTTTACCACAAAATATGTGATTTTAAACAATAGAGAGATACTACATTTTTGTTGTTTTAAACTAGACCTTACTACAAACATGTAACAGTTGTTTAATATCAAATAAATTGATTAATGACATTGAAGTCGACCGATTCCCAAAATTCACAATTCTTGTTTATATTTCGTAATGTTTTACCCAAAAATATCTCATTTTGCCCAATAGTTTGGCTTTAGATATTTTGATATCTTAAACAGCATATTAATATGCACACATTGTGGTGGTTTGTTATCAAATAAAATCACTTATGACACTATAGTTCACCGATTCCAAATATTCACACTTTTCTCTTATTTTTTTTGAGGTTTTACCCCAAATTTAGCGAATTGTGCACAACAGTCTGGAACGAGGATTGTGTTGTCTTAAACCGGATCTTCCCACCTACCTATCACAGTGATTTATTTTGAAATAAATGAAAGATGGCATTGTAGTTGACCGATTCCAAAATTTGCACTTTTCGTTTATGTTTTTTAACATTTTTACCCCAAAAGTAACCCATTTTGGACAATAGCATGTCGCTAGATTTTTAATATATTAAACTACAGGTTACTGATAACCCAACAATGTGATTTTATTTCAAATAAATTGATAAATGATATTGTGGTGTACCGATTCCTAAAATTCGCACTTTTCGTTTATATTTTTTAATGTTTTAACCCCAAAAAGAGGATTTCACAAACTAGTATGGAACTAGATTTTTAGTATGTTATAAGACACCTATAATGTGATATAATTCAACAATAATAATGCCTGTGTATCGTTTTTCCTGAATAAAAAGGTAGCTGTTCGGTTCTATACATGGAACAAATAAGTAGTAAAATTGTCTCTAAAAACACACATAAAAAGCCGATTTTCATAATGACCTACATTGATCTCAGATTCACAACCATCGTTTTCCAATCCCCGAGTCCTTCCTCTTCAATAAAAAATAGGTTGTGAAATGTTCTACCACGGGGAGGGGTTGCACCCATTTTTAAGCCCCTTTTTGAGGTTTGGCCACTAGTCTATAGCTTTTCATGAGTGCTTTTATGATTATTTATAAGAAAGTTTTTTGGGGAAAAAAAGCTCAAAATATAACAAAGAACATGAATTCCTCGGTGCTTTTTGTCTGTGGATAGAATGAACATAACAAGACCGAAGAAGTGACAGTTGTCCTAAGACCCTTCAAAGAACCCTCAGATCCATTTAAGGTCTGTGTTGGTTGACCCGCGTTTAACAAAGTTTCTGTCGTGTTGATCGGTATTCATCTGTCGCTCTGCTGTGACTGTCCATTACAGTATGTAGCTGCCATGTGACCTCCGGTGTGATGCCATCATAAGAGCTGTCATTGACCTAAGCGGTATCAACAATATTTTTAACCAATCGATTATCGATTCACATTTTAGAATATTCACCATATCGACATTACTGGTTAAAACCCGTTGTCTGTGATAACGGAATGAATTGAGCGACAATGTGCGAGATATTCTGAATGTACGTCAGGGGGGGATAGAGCAACTAGGTACAAAAATCGCGATTATTTTAGCCAAAAGATAAGAATTTGAATAAAGTCTTACTTGAACACACTGACAACATTATTTTACGACCTCGCTGACAATAGTTTTGCCTGAATAATATGTTTAACTTGAAAAATGCGTATATTTTCTCACCATCGGTATCGAGCTTCGAAAGCGACCGTGTAGAATAAAATGCAATATTTCAAATATTGAACATTTTTTCAGATAATTCTTGCTAAAGTTTAAAAAATTAAGATGTTTAATGATAATGTGCAATAATTGTTTTATATGTTTTTCATGTTTAAACGTTGAAAAAAGAAAAAAATATACACTCCCGCTATACCGCTTATTGCTCGCTAACCCCCTGACCGTGAAATTCCGGTTCCGGAAAATTGGGTTTTACCGAGTAATGTCGATATCGAGAACCGATACCTGGGTAAATGAATGGAACCACCGAAAATCCTCCTTTTCCTGCACAAAACAGTCCCTCTGTTAAAATGTAAGTTCACAAATTGTAAAAATGGGTCTAGTCTAAACTCTAACCAAAGGTGCTATCTCAAAGCTGAATATATACCCAACATGTACAGTGTAGAATGGCTAAAAAGGGATCATTGACTGAAAAGCCTGTTTCTTGTTCGTCTATATGTGTAACTGTATAACGATGTATCGCCGATGCTTGTCTTCCTATATATTGGAATCATCGATATGCCTTGGGTCGTATCAATGACAGCTCTAGTCGTCATTCAAGAAAGCGCTAATAACACACTGTTCTTAAAACCATAGTCTGGCTCATTATCAGTTTGATTCCTTAGGGGTCTCCTAAAAAGTAGTTCAGTTATAACTGCAGATACGGTTTGTCACTGACAATATCAACATTATAGGATAAAACTCGTTTTCCAGTATAACAGAATTAATTTAACAGCAATGTGCGAGAAATTCTGAATCTAATACTTTTTGACAGGGGGGGGGGGGTGGCTGCATTAAGCGAATAGAGCAACTAGGTACAATAATCGCAATTATTTTTGCCAAAAGGAAGATTATGTGAAGTCTATATAGTTACATTGTGACTCACTGAACTTATGTAATGCTTAACTTTTACTCCGGCACTTGGGGTAATGTGCGTGTGGACTGGCCATACGGCTTACAAAGACGCATCGCCATCAACAGCCATTT
Source organism: Spisula solida (assembly GCA_947247005.1). NCBI lineage: Eukaryota > Metazoa > Mollusca > Bivalvia > Venerida > Mactridae > Spisula > Spisula solida. The sequence goes on along the minus strand of OX365944.1, from coordinate 67,361,653 downwards.
CTCTGTAACTTTTTTTTTCGTTTTTAACATTTTTTATTTTCATAAGACATATTATACAGCTATACACAATACAAAATATACAAACAATTTTGTCAAAATAAATGTTAAACTAATTCACAAAGAGTATATTAAGTCAGAACTCTTTATGATATTATTCATTAATGTCATTATGATTTTTGTAATATATATAGGGGGGTGGAGAGAGAGTTATGAGGACAGTCGCTTAGAAGAGAGGTTGTGATTGTAGAGGGTAAGAAAGGGAAGTAAGAGAAAGATAATAAGAAATGGTTACGGGTTCGGGGAATTTACACAATATCACTATTTGAGTTATGCAAGTTATGAAAACTTCTACCATTTTCTGTTACAGATTTGGAGTTTGTTTTTGAATAGTGCGATTGTTTGTTCTAGTTTTTTTCGATAGTTAATGTATTCTTTAAATGACTGAATTGTCGGAGTGTGTTTATTGCATTTACATTTAAATATGAAATATTTTGCAAGCAGTATAATATAGTTGGTAATAAGCCCATCTTCTTCTGTATTCTTTATAATGTTGCAAAATGAAATATTTTGAAATGTGATATTTAAGTATTTTGAAAGTTTTGGTACTAGATATGACCTAACTTCAGCCCAAAAACTTTGTACAATATGGCATTCCCAGAACATATGGTATATAGAGTCTGGTTGTCTATTGCAAAAATCACATAAGCTTGACTGGGTTATATGACACTTGTGTAAAAATGAATTGTCGGGTATTATATTCATGAGGTATTTATACTAAAATTCTCTCTAAGTTTAGTGTCTATTGTAATAATATTCGTTTGTTGGAAAATGTTAACCCATTCTGTGTCTTCTATGGTAAACCTGAGATTCCATTTTCGTTTGTATTTTGGTTCTGTTGGTAGTTTAGTCTTGATTAGTGAATTATATGCAATCTTACTTAATTTGCTTTTTCCATTTAGTCTATCGATTAGGTAGTTTCTGTGGGTTGTATGTTATAATTTCGTTTTGCATTTGTGTCTACCATTCTTTCGGTATGTTTTTAATGAGGGTATAGTATTTCAAGTAATCCCCATTAGGGATATTATATAGAAATTTCATCTGCTCGAAGCTGTGAAATTTTTTGTGTCTGAAGTCAAATATATGTTCTACATACTGGATTCCTTTACTGAACCATGTGTTATAATTAAAAAAATGTTTTATACTTGAATTATTCCAGATAATTTGTTTGGATGTTTGGATTTCAGTGTTTAGGGTGTTGACCTTAGACCATGAAATCAATATATCCTTTAAAAATTTTGAATTTATATTGAGACTTTTACAGTTCTTTTCAGTAATAGAACATTTAAATTTCTCTGTAACTTGCATGTAGAATTTCATGGAACTTAATCAAAATAAATATGAACAACTATACAGTACTTTGATGATGCCTGTCAGGTGTTTTCCTTTGACAGTCATTTACCTTGATTTATTAGCTCACCTGTCACAAAGTAACAGAGTGAGCTTTTGTGATCACACTTCGTCCTCTCTAGAGGTCACAATTTTGGCTTAATCTTTATGAAACTTGGTCACAATGATCATCTCAACAAAATCTAGATCAAGTTCGATATTGGGTCATCTGAGGTCAAAAACTACCTCACTAGGTCAAATTATAGAAACCCTTGTGTAGTCACCAGAGGTTACAATTTCAACTTAATCTTTATGAAACTTTGTCACAATGATCATGTCAACAAATTCTAGGTCAAGTTCGATTTTGGGTCATCTGGTATAAAAACAAAGTCACAATGTCAATTACAATCAAAGCACTGAAAGTACTCATGTGTGGCGTACTGATGCCATTAAATCCAATATCGAATCCAGGTTGTATCATAATTTTATGTCACAGTTCTGATAAGCCCACCCTTACTCAAACATTGATGCTGCTAAAGACACCAAGAGAACCAGCAGTTACCTGGAACTTACTTAAGTAACTATGCTGAGCATCAATGAAGGGATATTTACAAATACCATTTTTAACGACTTGGAGATTTCGACCAGTGTCAAGATAACTGACTGTTTATTCTCCGTATGACCACGCATGTTAATTAAATGACACTCTATATTAACGTATGTAAAAGGGGTAAACATGGCGTCGCTCACACATATCGATCGGCCGATTAATGCTTTAAAAACAAGTTTTACATTTTATAAAACCTTTAAGTATTAGCTTTTAAAACAAGCTTTAACGAACAAAATGGATCGAATATTAAATTAATAATTGATGATTTTCGACCGTTTATTTGGTATAAAACGGGATATTTTAAACTTACTTTTACGCGGAACGGATTCTTACTCGTCGCCGTGGATTAACTAATTAGAGTATCGTGTTGAATGTTGTCTAAAAGAGAGACATATATCTCTGCTTCATTACAAGCTTTAAATATTCAAAATCGGATAATAGATACGAAAATTATGAGGTCTTATATAAAGCACGGTAGAAATTGACTAGTGCGTTTAACGCTTACCGCTGTAACATCGTTAATCGGCCGATCGATATGTACGTAGAACTATTTCAGTTCCCCTCACCAGCTATATATAGCATCAATGTTTGTATACAACATAATTAGGTCATCGTCTGCAATGTGCAGCGGCGGAGTGATTTACATACGTTACAGTATACGATTGAAAACCGTGGGAACTATTAGATTCCCGCCACCAGTGAGAACATTCGTTGGTAGTAAAAATATAGTCCGTTGCGGAATGATTTGCTATAAAAATCCTCTAAAAATAAAAGTCTGATATAATTGTTCGTCTTAATATAAGTAAATGTTGGTAATGTAAACAAATCAGGTCCAATGATACGTGTAACCTGTGTTGCATGCTTGTAATATTGTTCAAATCATAGAACTATGTATTTGCCGAGGTCTAATGCGTTAAATTGGTCGTAAGCTGAAAAGTGGTAATATCATTGTGTGGCGTTTACGCCACACAAAAATCACAATGTCAATTGACATTTTCCTGAGGGTCGTGGGTTCAAACCCCACTGAAGCTATACTTTTTTTTTTAAGTGTTTAGGTATTGTTTTGTCTTTATAGCATGTATTTGTACAGTTATATGGAGGAAAATATTTTGTTTAAATTATAGGTCAAATCATAGAAAAACCTTGTGTAGTCACCAGAGGTTACAATTTCAACTTAATCTTTATGGAACTTTGTCACAATGATCCTGTCAACAAAATCTAGGTCAAGTTCGATTTTGGGTCATTTGGGGTCAAAAACAAGGTCACACTGTCAATTGACATTTTCTACTCTCCAATTGCCTTACCCGAAACTACATCGTGTCTAGGCTCTGCATTGTATATAAAACGCGTGTATGTTAAAAGAATGACTTGTATTATATATTAATACTCTCGCAATATCAGTTTATCATACTGATTGTAACAAATTAATAATGACCAGTGTGTAGAACCATGAAATATTTAAACCTCAGACAGAGTGTGTGTACTCATTTAAACCTTTCAACATGTAGTCTTTATGGTCACTAAACTCTCTGCCATAACTCTCTCTCTATACATACAAGTAAACTTTCATCAACCAATGAAAATGTGTATCAGGGTTTACAGCAGTTTTGTAAAGGTCAAATATCAAAATATTCTAGTATTTTAAGCAGGGTGTGAATTGTAACGGTTAAGTGGAAATCAAAGCGCTGTAGGGAGCGTAGACATTTTCCTGAGGGTCGTGGGTTCAAACCCCACTGGAACCATATTTTTTTTTAAGTATTTAGGTATTGTTTTGTCTGTATGGCATGTATTTGTACAGTTATATGGAGGAAAATATTTTTCCCAAAATATTTTGTTTAAATTATAGGTCAAATCATAGAAAAACCTTGTGAGTCACCAGAAGTTACAATTTCAACTTAATCTTTATGGAACTTTGTCACAATGATCCTGTCAACAACATATAGGCCAAATTCGATTTTGGGTCATCTGGGGTCAAAAACAAGGTCACATGGTCAAATCATTAAAAAACTTGCAATAGAGGCTGAATTTCCTTTAATCTTATTGAGAAAATGTGTAGGGTCACCATAGGGGTGTGCATGCACTAGTACGATAGGTGAGCGACCTAGGGCCATTTGGGCCCTCTTGTTAAATATTTCTGTCTGTCCTTCCGTCTGCAGCCATTTTTCTACTAACTGGTACATTTTTAAGCAACTTAAAATAAAAAAGTCATGATGCCCGTCAAGTTTGTTTAAGTTGGTCAATTTTCCTTAAGAGTTATTACCCTTGATTTATAGTATAATTCACTCTGACCGTCCATTCGCATTCCTTTCTTTGTAACTAGCTTGTAGAATTCCATGAAACATAAAATGAATATGAGCACCCAATTACTGTGATGATGACTGTCAAGTTATCATTATTGGTAAATTTTCCTTAGAGTTATTGCCCTTGATTTGTTGAAAAATTTCACCCGCCAGTCCATTTGCATTCAGTTCTTTGTAATTAGCTGGAAGAATTTCATGTAACTTAAAATGAATATGAACACACATTCTGTGTGTCAATTTTCTTGAGTTGTTGCCCTTGATTTATTGAAGAATTACCTCCGCCCGTCCTTTCTTAGTCATTTCTTTGTAACTAGCCGGTAAAATTACATGAAACTTAAAACGAAAATGAATGCTCACACTAAGATGATGCCAGTCAAGTTTTGTTATTGGACAATTTTCTTTAGAGTTATTGCCCTTGATTTAATGAATAATTCACTCTGCCCGTCCATTCACATTCATTTCTTTGTAAATAGCTGGTAGGATTTCATGAAACTTAAAATGAATAGGAACGCTCATACTGTGATGATGTCCGTCAAGTTTTTAGCTCACCTGAGCACTCGTGAACATGTTTTACCTAATCTACATGAAACTTGGTCACAATGTTTGTCGCTTTGCAATCTAGGTAAAGTGCGTAACTGGGTCATTTGGGGTCAAAAACTACGTCACATCAAATTAAAACCTTGTTTACGCTCTAGTAGTGATGGGACATCGGTTGCCAATCATAATCGATCATCAGCTAGAATCAACTGGCACTTCCGATGCGATTTTCCCGATTAATAATCGGCAGAACAGGGACTGAATATGCAGTGTACTAATGCGTGTTTTCCTACTTCCCAAGTCGCGAGAAAAGGTGACAAAGTGAAAAACAATGATTTTCGGTAGACGTTTTACTATCTGAGTTTGAACAAATTCTATTGGTTCTAACAGGCATCCAAATGGTTCAAACTCCCATGCTTTGAATTTTCCTAGCAATTTTTTATGAAATAAGTCTTGTTTAACATTTTGTTATATTTATCCGATGATCGATTATGGATGAATGACATCGATCATCGGAATTGGCTGACTTCCCGTCTGTAAATTCTCCCTCCTTTTTACCGGGAAACTAGAGTATTGAAACAGGGAATTTTATGTAAAATAATGTAAAACAGGGAAAAGCAGGGAGACAGAAAGAAAAGTTTTTTTCCACAGTTTTCCCTAGTTTTCCATCAATTACCACAGATCCTGTAAAACAGTGGAGAATTGAAACAATATTTCCATGCTTTTCCCTACGTTTCCCTAGTTTATATCCTGGAAAATGTTTTCCACTGTTTTCCCCAGTTTTCCCTCAATTTCCACAGATCCTGTAAAACAGTGGAGTATTGAAACAAGTTTTCCATGCTTTTTCCTACTTTTCCCTACTTTATATCCTGGATTTATAGAAAGTGTGGAAAAGAATGGAAACGTTCAATACTAACCTTGATTTCCCCTGTTTTACACAGTTTTCCAGCATTCTGGGGGAAATTGCTGTAAAACTATGGAAAAAATCAATGGTTTTCCCTCTTTCTACACTGACCTGAAATAGAGGAAATATGTTGCTGAAAATTATATATATTACTATTGTACTCCCAAGCATCAAATCAAAAATATTCCAGCATTTTGCATTTATGTGAAAAAAATCAACAATGACCATTTAGTGACATTTCAGTAAGAATCAAAACAAGTTTTGCTAAAGAGAATTTATTAAAAGTAAATATTGATTAACATGAACTTGAAAAACACACACAAAAACACTTTTGTATTGTTATGAAATGTACTTAGCACTAGTCACTGATAAAAGTTCTGTTTTGTCCCGTTCCATCTTTGGTTTGCCTTATCACCTCATTCATCTGGCACCTCTCTGTCCCAGGAAAAACCTCCGGAACAAGTTCTGAAAAATTAAAATTACGTTATAACTCATATTGTACTAATTATCCACAAACCTAAATGACAATTGTATTATGCTGTTATATTTCATGCTTTTACTCATTTTTTAGCATGTAAGTAATTTTAAACATTAGGTATCTTTCTAGCAGGAATTAAGCTTTCTCCTTGTCTGTGATAAGTAGGAGTTATTTTCTTGGTATTGGTTACTTTAACATAGTGCTATAGTCACTGTTGCTGTACTCTTGTGAGTCAAAGCAAACTTGATGACTCATATTTGGGAGGCTTTAGCCTCTCATTATGATCATTGCCCATTTCTTAATACAACCAGAACCGCCTTTAGGCTGCTATGTGAATCCGCATTCAGGTAGTTCCAGAAACTGCCAGCATTTTCACTACTCCTACATATGTTTCTCCAAATATTTAATTTTAACTTGGTGTGAATAAAATTAATTTAAATGTGATTTTGCCACTGACCTGCAACAAAAGCCGACTTCTTTCGGTCATTAATGGTTGGTTTATAAGTTCAGGTTTTCGATCACCGGCTAGTTACGGATCTATTCTGTCTCTTCACCTTTGAATGAAGGTTTAAAGGCTTAATAAGTTGACTTTTTGTATGTTTTCAAATATCTGATTTCAATCTGATTTGACTCTGAAAAGTAAAAAAAAGCTCTAGGACTGATGCCAGTCTAACATTTGACATGAATACATTGTATCTTACTGGGACTAAGCAGTATTATTTAATCAACACCAATAATTGCCTTATTTCTGTAATCTAAAACTAAGATAGCTTATTACTGTAAAATCACATATTTGCGTGGGTCTTAAATTTTGTGGATGTTGTTAACAATGCATTTTAATGGGGTTGTAAATTTGTGGATTACAAAACATGAAAGGGTAAACCAATGTTCGAGTTTTGAGAAGTCAATTAATCGTGGGGTTTAAATTTCGTGGTCGATGCAAAAACGAAACCAACGAAAATTCAACTCCCTTGAAAAATAATGATTTTACAGTATATTGAAAATTACAATTACATAGCAAAAATGCATTGAATCATTGCATGCTCAGCTAGAAAATATTTTTCTTACCTTCGACTAACGATTGTCACCAAATGTTTTTGTTTTCTTCAAGCTCTGGCTTCTTGATAAAGTTAAAGCTCTAAATACTGTGGTAGCCGTGGAAGATTATGCACCTTTAAACCATATTCAAACCTCCCCATATAAAGGGCTGTTTATGCTTTGCCAAGAAAATCAGTACCTGTAATTTAATTAGAATGAATGGTTTCTATAAAACTAGTATGAACGTAAATGTGGGTTTCTTAATCATAAACCTTGCATTTGTATGATTAAATTAGTAATGTTATCCACATTAAAAAAATTGTTACTTACTTACTTGTAACAACTTATATAATAATAATTTTTAGCAATAAATAGAATGAGGTAGTTCAAAAGAAATGGAGTGTAATAATTAATGAGCCAGGTAAAATTACTGTACAAAACTTTTAATTAACTCCAACCATTTTGGACAATAATCACCGATGGCTAATTTAATATGAACTAATTGGTGATATTCATGCTTTACAAACCCCAAAATTGCTAATATTTAGAGTTTATAATTTTCAAATCTATTGTTTGAATTTAATGAAGAGTTGGAGAATTCTATAAGTATATGCTCTGGCTAAAGCTATGTCTTTAAGATCTAGTTTTATTTTAAATGTTGATGAACTGAACATTAATAAAGTGAACCTTTTGTAACATAAAATAAAAGGGAAAAACAAACAAACTTACCACTGAACTGAAAATATAGCTCCATTGTACAATTTGTTTACATCTCATCTTTTGTTTGAAATCCATCCAAGTTCCCCCAAGTTATTTCTTTTATAATAACAACATTTAAACTCATCAGTGAAAAAGTTCTAGCCTTTTAACACATTTAAATATACCTAATCAAACTCTACGAAACAATCGGTTAAATCAGACTTAACTCTGCAAGACCTTTAGAAAATAATATTTGAATTTCTAGGTCAAACATTATTATGATTACAATTTCACCATATTTTGCATGGCTTTAAAAAATGTTGATTGTCTATTCAAATTCAGATTACCAATTATTATTACGCATTTATTCCATCTCTAAACTGATTATCATCCCATTTTAGTAATTTTAGCCTCTGTGTGTCTTCATATGTCTTCATGCATTTTCATAGGACTTCTTTCTAAGTATTATATCTTGCATTGTTCTTAGTGAATCAGGTGATTAAGTCAATCTAGTTTGTGATTGTTTGTTATTATTTCTTAAATTGTTATCATACTTTTCTTTCAAGTTTTAATTGAATTATCATAGGTGTGAAATACTTTACATATCCAGTCTGATATGACTTGATATATTTTGTTTAAGTGACTTGATTGGCTTCTCAGATTGAGTGAATTACTCTGTCTGCTAGAGTTAAGGGTTACCTTATAAAAATGGACTTAACTTTAGACATGATACAGAACTTAACATAATTTGAAAAGACAGTATCTTTGTGAAGTATAGACTTTGTGCATTTGATTTAATTTGATAACTTTGTGACTCATTTGAAGTAATTAATATCTTTGTGATATATCTGAACTCTGTGAACATAAACTTTGTGATTGTTATTGTTACGACTCATTAAAATTAGTAAACTACAGCCGGCTTTGTGATCTCGGAACATTTATTGTACTTGCAACTGCGGACGTACAGTTTACGTCCAGCAATACACACGATTGGTTGATCAACACCAGAACAGCAGCGTACACCGCTGCACTGTTCACTTGAATTTAGTGGAGTAGTGAAGTAGTGGACAACTGAAAAGCGGTCTAACTATCTTCATAAAACTGCAACAGCGTGTGAGTTTTATCTGGACAAGTCCATTTGGATAAGTGGATTGTTTTCAAATCATGAATGATAAAATTTGTTCAATAGTTATAATTCCAATAAATTTACTAAGACTGTAGGCTTTACCATTAATAATTATGTACCTGTCATTGTTAGAATGTCACTGGCTACATGAAATTTTTATTATTCAGAAAGCAGGACTGAGGAATGTCCTAATACACCTCCCTCCAATGTTCTTGAAGTAGATTTACCCTATGTACAAGTAAATGTCAGAGGCTAAGCTATCAGAAACACACTGCTTGTTTATCTTGGTTGGTTTTGTAATTCAATACGTTTTATGAGTTTTCACACATACTGCTTGTGATAGTTAATTAAGTGAAGTGATTATTTGGCATCCTTATTACTGTAAATCTTTATTTAATGAAAGTGCATAGTTAAAATTATTCATGCTTGGAAGAGCTGAAAAACAGTATTAAATTATAAGTTCTCACTGAGAAGAGTGTATTTTGTATTAGACTGGCACAGCACTGTAATTTGACAACCATAAGTAATGTACACTGTATATTAATGTATCATTTGTGTCTATTAAACACTAATTGTTGTTATTGCTTTAAGTTATAAATATATGGATTAAATCATTATCAATATTGTTAAACACTGTTTTTTACTGAATATATTTAATCCAAATAATTATTTCAATTTGTTTATAAATAATCAAAAGCAAGTTATTAATTGGGCTTTTTGTAAGAGCAAATTCTGAAAATGGCTTTAGTTCAAAAAATTGCTTTCCGATTATTTCTGCATTCTTTTAAACTTTGGTCAATTTCTGACTTAAAAAAATTCTAAGTCTTTTACATAGTTTTCCCTCCCTAAAAATCGTCTAGGTATAAACTTACAGAGATTTCCCTACTCTTTCCTGTCTGATCATGAGGGAAAATAGGGAAAAGTGTGGAAAACATTTTTTTCCAAATATTTACATACTTTTCCCTAGGGAAACTCTGGAAAATGAGGGAGGATTTACAGACGGGTTCTGCACACCACTAATCGATGTTATCCGATAATCGGTACATCACTACGCTCTAGAGGTCACATTTTTTATGTTATATTAATGACACTTGGCCACAATGTGTAGCTTTATAAAATCTAGGTATCTGGGTAACTGGGTCTCCTGGCGTCAAAAACTAGGTCACAAGGTCACATCAAAGAAAAACCTTGTTAGCACTCTAGTGGTCACAGTTTTACCTAATCTATATGAAACTTGGACACAATGTTTGTCGCTATGAAATCTAAGTCAAGTGTCTAACTGGGTCATCTTGGGTCGAAAACTAGGTCACATCAATTTTAAACCTTGTTTACGCTTTAGAGGTCACATTTTTTATGTTATATTAATGACACTTGGTCACAATGTGTAGCTTTATGAAACATAGGTCTAGTTCGTAACTAGGTCATCTGGGGTCAAAAACTAGGTCACCAGGTCACTGATTCTGCCTAAACTGCTGGTCATATGGTGAGCGCTTTAGAGCCAATGGTCCTCTTGTTGTATTAGTCAATTTTCCTTGAGTTATTAAAATTCTATCTGAATTTCATGAAATGTAAAATAAATACAAACTGTATGAACAACCATACTGTGAAGATGCCCCTCACTAATAACTGTAATGAGTTATTTTGATCTAGTATCAATGGATGATTGAATCGCCTTTATACAATGCCTTAGTTCATATTAGCCAAAAGAAGGTGAATAACTAAGAGTTTACAATTTTCATGGAACAGGAGAGTGAATATAGAGTAAGTAGGGTCGTATATGTGAGAGTACTCATTATGTTGATATTTTCCATTATTGGGGAGGCTTAAAAAGCGAAATGAAAAGCTTAAGCAACCCACAATGTAGAGAAAGAGTTATTTAAATAGTAAAGTTGTTTAGAGCTGTGGGTGTTCCATTGGATATCAGTTGAATTTGGAAATAAATGCTCTGAACCATTTTCAAATATTGGTAGCATGATTAAACACGTGTTTTGTTAAGAAAAAAGGAATTCAAAAAGGTCAATGCCATCTGATGAGTGGTATTTAACATGCACGAAATATATGGTTTAAAAAAACGGGGGAGCAAAACATATGAAATGAAAATGAATGAAACTTGGTTGTCTCCACATCAAGTGGAATGGTCGAAATAATGCTGATATAACTTTAAATCAAACATCGATGTCGATATAGGATATTTCTATGAACAATGCTTTTGAACAAATTTGAAATTCCACATATTTGTTGGATGTAATGAGCATTTATTTTACTGACATTATTTATGCCAAGTACTTTTAAAATATCTAATCACTAAACCTTACACCATTGCAATCATTATTTACTGATGTAACATATTTTATACAGTTGAAGGAAGCTAGGGATTGGCTAACATTTCGAGATTACAGCCAAGTACTAGATGCATGGGCTAGATGGAACAATAGCATGGTCATTACAGGTATGGAACTGTTTAATACATAAAATGTTATGGCAATGGTATGTGTTTATTATTTATTTTGTTAGGACAAAAAACTTTAGGTTTTATTCTTACTTGATGTAATGGTTCGTCATAGTTAATTAAATTTTAACGTTTCTCGTTGAAAGGTTTGATTTGACATACAATGTTAGATCGTTTGATTACCACATAAAAGCGTATCTGTACATACGTTTCCATTTCAGAGGAAGAAGTATGCTCTTTTCTCAATGTCAGCGCATCATGTCCATCTTTGAAGCTGGTGAAATTGTATTTATTGGGTGAACATGTTGCTATTAGTGTTGAAGAGTTGAAAGATGTCCTTGAAATATCGGACAAGTTGTTTCTGAATGATATTGTCAATTACTGTAAGTACAGAATTCAGAACATTGAACTAAACGAGGATAACTTTCTGCAAATTTTGGAAGTCAGTTCTTTGTATGATTTTGTTCACCCACATATGAAGTATTTTGTTATGTCACATCTGCCGTTGCTAACGGATATGGAGGGTTCAGAGGGACTTACTTTCGACACAGTGGTCTTTCTACTAACTGAAGATGTCCTTGCGTATTGGACAATGGAACACCGATTTAATTTGGTCGCAAAATGGTGCAAAGCATGTATTTCCCGTGTCGAATTGTTAACTGAATTGTTCGAACTGATTGATATAAGTTGTCTAGAACTAGATTTCATACATTCGGTTGTTGAAACGGACAGACTCGTTCGCGCATCAAACCAGTGCATGCGTCGTGTAGATGGTGCTCTTCGGTTGTGTAGGAATAGTAAACCTTCCCCTTCTGTGTTGATTGGCGATACGTACAGTAATGAACTACTTGTATTCAACTTAAAAAACAGGAGATCAGGTTATATTTCTGTTCCAATCAATACGGCGATTGTTTCTATAGTGACATGGACTGTCTTGTTACCTGATGACATTATGCTGATAACATGTGACAGAAGGACTCATGTACGTTTGATTGTTAAGTACAATATGCAAACACGTAAAACGGAATCGAAGTACCTACACTCGTATGTAGGAGACAGTAATGTGTATATGGGTAACATCACACAGTTACTTTGGCAGAATGACATGGCCTTCTTCACAGTCATTCATGAAGTTACTTCCTTACGACGACCTAAAGTAAGAAGTTCCATGCTACCAGTTTCACCATGTTGTACTGATGTCTATATGAAAGACGAGGAATATCCTGAAACCGTTGTGTTTCTACCTTTGATGTCATTCAAATTCGAAATCATTGAGATGTGTGTAATCGGGTCGAGTCTATTGTTAAGACCCCGTTCGGAAACACACATTTATTGCTTCAATTGGACAAAGTATGCATTGGCCAAAACTACAATTCCACAAAACATGCATTCTAGTTCTCCGTCTTCCTTGCTGACGTTACTTCCGTTGGATGACGCACTGTATGCCGTTTTCCACTGCTACATTATTCAGTGTACCTTTGACGAAAGTACAGCAGAAATAACATCTGTACGAAAGTTCTACGTGGACGTCGGATCTGATCCGTTTGTGACGATAGCAACAACGGAAGGTGCTCTAATTCGTGTTGATCAAGAATATATACACGTGTGTGATTCGATACAAGATTCTTCACCATGGAAACCATACGAGCTTTCAGACAGAGATAATATTGTGCCAAAAAGCATCGTCAATTATGTTTTCTTAAAGAAAAAAATTGATTTGTGTCATCCTGATTGTCCACATTGTGGAATACGCTCTGATCTACCCGAAACTGGGTACACTGACCTTGGAGAACCGTATCAAATGAAGGAATGTGCCAAGAGGGAGAGAGAAAATGCTATCTTTAATCGATGGAATGGTTCTGTTTTTATTTCCGGGTATGATAACTATGGTGAAGATTCTGATTATTATCATGATGATAACGATGATGATTACGATGATTACTGTTATGATGAAATGAATGATATTTATAACAGCGATGACGAGTGGGTTGAACAATGAAGGTGAACATTTTGCAGAATGTACATGTAAAACCAACGAATTATCATGGGCTCGTCAATACAACTAACGTTATTGTCCAGTTAGGATAATGTAAGAGTTGCGCTTCATTTTATACAAAATATTACAACCATTGTCTGAACTGGTAAAGTTTTTATGCCCCCCCCTATCGATAGATGGGGAGGCATATAGTGATTCACCTGTCCGTTCGTTCGTTCGTCCGTCCGTCCGTCCGTTCGTTCGTCCGTTAGTTAGTTCGTTCGTTCGTCCGTCCGTCCTGGTTAACCAAAATTGACAGTTTCTTCTAGCATTATTATGGCTTGCTACAAAGCTTCAATACTTGCATGGATGTTGTATATGAACACTCTCCACACGCCTTTATCACCTGACCTCATTTTGACCTTCACCTTGACCTAATTTTGGACTTAGACTTATTGAAGAGCAAAATTCTTGGTTAACCCAAATTGACCGTTTCTTTTAGCATTAATATGGCGTGCTACAAAGCTTTCATACTTGCATGGATGTTGTATATGAACACTCTCTACACGCCTGTATCACCTGACCCCATTTTGACCTTCACCTTGACCTAATTTTGGACTTAGACTTATTGAAGGGTCAAATTCCTGGTTAACCCAAATTGACTGTTTCTTCTAGCATTATTATGGCTTGCTACAAAGCTTCCATACTTGCATGGATGTTGTATATGAACACTCTCCACACACCTGTATCATTTGACGCCATTTCGACCTTCACCTTAACCTAATTTGGACTTAGACTTATTGGAGGGCCAAATTCTTGGTTAACCCAAATTGACCGTTTCTTCTAGCAATAATATGGCTTGCTACAAAGCTTTCATACTTGCATGGATGTTGTATACGAACACTCTCCACACACCTATATCACCTAACCTCATTTTGACCGTCACATTGACCTAATTTTGGACTTAGACTTATTAAGCGTCTAATTCTTGGTTAACCCAAATTGACAGTTTCGTTTTACATCATGTCCATCATGGCGTTGCCTTAAAACTTGGCATACTTGTTTACCATCATAAGCCCCTTACATTATCAAAGCCATGTAACACTATCCAACATTATTACAGACTTATGGCCCCTGATTGACTAAGCTTTTTATGGGCAAGGCTTCCATGGGGGCATAAGCGTTTATTGAACGCAGTCTTGTTTTAGTCTAGCATTGAAACTGTAGATGCCTAGTTACGCATTTTTAACTCGTCGTACATGTAATAGTTGACTAGGCAACATTTCCCTCACATCATTTCGACTTTATGTCTTGAAGTATTCTAGTTATCAATCTATTAGTTTCGGTAGGATACTGTTTCAACAATGTTAGTTTTCATTATTCCATAAAGAGGAAGTTATTACACGAGTGTTTCTTTCCCGTAAAATCACGACCGGCTCGATCAGTGAGTAGGGCTATGGCTCCTGGCATTAGCTTACCTTCCTTGTCCCTTAAGCTGGTCTAGTTCTTATAAGTATGATACCTGGTCTATAAAAATGCATACATTTGTATTTATAATGAAAATACACATTGAAAAGTGTTTAAACAAACTCAAATAGAGAAGGCATAGTTAAACAATGAATAAAGGCATGGTTAAACTTACTTGAAATTTACGAGCAGACCGATGGGTTCTTCTATGATAGTGGCCACGTCTCTTCGTATGGAGAAGTTGTCACTGCTTGCTGAAGGGAATGTAGTGGTTGATCATTTATTTCAGGACGTCTATTTGGTCAATAGGTTGATGTTGTCGGGAAATTGTTCTTTGTTATTTAGATATAGGGAAAGTAAGTTGTGCTTTATTCGAGGAAGTCTGTGTGGAGGGGAACACGGTATCAACCAAGATATAAACAAAACAATGAGCATTTCTTGTTATTTTTTTTATACTTTTTGTAATTATGGGTGTCTTTGTATTATTGATATTATATGTTACATTACAAGTATTTACTCACGTCGTTTGTGCAACAATTGGAATTATACCGTGCCTCTTTATATTGTACCCAGATACATTTAGTATACACTTTTTTTATTTTATAAATGTTTTACTATATCTTATACCGGTAGTTTTTATGTTTTCTGTCCTCGGGTGGTTCGGTTGGGCATTGTGCCTTGTATGTTTTTGACGTTTTCTGTGCTCGGCTGGTTAAGTTGATGTCGGCCTTCCCTGTCTGTCTTGATATTATCGTTTTGTTACCAACGTAAATGCCTTACTGGGATTTAGCACGCTGGCCAAATTTAAGTACAACGTGTACTTAAACATGTATGGGTAGTTACACGTATACAAGTAGTTGAACACGTTCACTTGGAAACATCCCTAATGACAAAATACCAACGTTTCAAGGTACTGTTTCTCGCCCAGATGTTAGATAGATGATCCGAAAAACTACATGCGATTCTCACAAATGGATTCTCACCAATGATTTACGTGCGTTGTTCAGTGTAGAAAATGAATGTATTCATAATTATTTTCACTATCAACATCGTATTTTATAGCCCCGTGACAAGTCCTTACGCTACATGTAAAATAGTGCGGCCTCGTTGACATAATCGTGGGCGCCGGATCAGCGTTAGTGGGCCTATTCAGACCCCGTAACTCTCGGACCGTTAATAATTAATAATAGAAAAAAGATTCCCCTTTCTGCTGATAAATTTGTATATATTTTGATTTATAATTTTACCACGCAGGTTTATTGACAACAATCCTGTATATTTGAACGTCCCTTGTAGCGTGCACAGGCGTTTGACGGCGTGTGCCATACGTATCGCTAGATATCGTTTATAATGTATGTGGGCCTTGGGCGCCGTAAAACTGGGAGATATATTATCAATCAATATGTTCGTACACCAACGTGTTTGCATATTCTTGTACGATCGGTATATGATGTTGTTATACGTTATAGTGTGTCAGAGACATTGCGAATAAACAAAATACAATTATATAGCGTTGTCATTGTTAAAAAATACAGACCTCGGGGATTAAATCTTTAAATCTAGTCACTAAGTGACATCATTGAACCCCTACTTCTAGTAGGACAAATACAACAGTAAGATAAGAGTCGAGTTGTAATATTGTTATCACATATTCATGAACCATTGATCATAGTAACAGCCTGTGTTCGTATCGCCGCTCGAATAATCTTCTTAAATCGTCTGTGTTAACACAACTATGGGGTATAGAGGAATAATTTTCACATTGGTTTTTCTCACAATTTCATTACCTACGTTCTACTGTACACGGAAGAATGTTCTGTTTCTTGTAGCAGACGACATGCGAGCAGAGATTGGAGCTTACGTTGGACCACATTTCCCATCACCTGTCCATCCAAGGATTCACACTCCGAACCTTGATTCACTGGCGTCTCGGAGTTTGCTATTGAAAAGTGCATACGTTCAACAAGCGTTCTGTTCTCCTAGCAGATCATCGTTGCTCACAGGACGCCGACCGGATACAACACATGTGTACGATTTGGAGCATTACTTCAGGGAAGTTGGTGGAAATTTTACAACGTTGCCAGAATATTTTAAACAGAATGGATACTCATCTATAGGGATGGGAAAAATATTTCATCCGGGTTACTTAGCATCAAGATTTGATGACCCGATTTCTTGGACGGAGCCATACTATCATGGCATTAATAACTTTGAGAGTACAGAACACAGTTGGGTAGCGGTACCTGACGAGGAACTGAAAGACAAACCATTAATCGACCGACAAATTGCAGACCACGCGATTCAAACTCTTCGGAAAGTAGCACCAGCCGCCAAGTCAGGTGAGAAGAAATTCTTTGTGGCGGTAGGCTTCCACAAACCTCATTTACCATTTGTATTTCCGGCGTCATTTATGAATAATTATTACCCGAGTGAAGTCATTCGTCTACCTCCCAATCCCTATGTACCAGTGAATATGCCAGATGTTGCTTGGTTTTCGTACATTGGATTGAGAGGATTTCAGGATATTCAGAATCTTAATGTCAGTGGTGCATTCAACACAACAGTCCCGGACTATACGGTGCTGGAACTTCGAAGAGCATATTATAGTGCATTGTCATGGACCGATTCTCTGATCGGTGACGTGATATCAGAACTTAATAGATTAGGTCTCGCCAACGACACCATCATTTCATTTTGGGGTGACCATGGATGGCAGCTCGGTGAGCACGCAGAATGGTGTAAACAAACAAACTTTGAGATTGCAACACATGCACCTATGATGATCCACATACCTGGTATGACTGATAAGGGAGTAGAAACTGAACAGTTGACGGAGTACGTGGATTTATACCCTACTCTAGTTGAAGCGGCCGGTCTTGAACATATGCCATTGTGTCCTAATGTTTCAACCAATGTTACACTATGTCGAGAAGGGATGAGCTTGTTTCCGTTGATAAGTAGTCCAGATAAACCACTGAAGAAAGCAGCATTTTCACAATTCCCTAGAAACAATAATGTGATGGGCTATACAATGCGAACTGACCAGTTCCGATATACAGAATGGGCCGAGTTTACATACGCTCCTACTTACGCCCCAAATTGGAATAAACTGACCGGGGTTGAGCTATACGACCATGTCAATGATCCTGAGGAAAACTACAACGCAGCTTTTGATGCCAAATATCAGCAAATTAGGAGTGAGCTTAGTACGGCCCTGCATAATGGCTGGAGGAGCGCCAGTATCCAATTGCCAGATTAAAATTAAAAGTTATTGTTTCTCGGTTGGTAAGTATCATTATTGATATATTAGCTATTGTCATGTACATTCTCTTATAAATATTAAAAACAGTATAATAAGCATGTTGTCTTATTTGTATAATGTATTATTATATCGATTGTTCATCAAATGATTGAATTGAATTGACTAATACTATTTTCGGGTACCATGTCTGTCTAATACTGATTACTGATACGCGAGCTTTATAAATGGATATGTTGGTGACTAATACTAGTATGTGAATTTGATTTTTTTTCTTGTATAATACAACTACATGTACTTTACATTATATCTAAAACCTTAGCATACATCAATAAGCATAACCCACAATACACTACAATGAACACATGTACTGTAAATATATGTATTTTTTTTTCATATTGGCTGGTGGCTTAAATGCGTTTTAAAACGTAAGTTGTCTATTGTGTATGTGAACATGGATGTATACACTACATATACTTGCACACATTGGTACTGTTTTATCAATGTTTAATTCTTTATAATTTGTTAACGATTATAACGTGTGGTGAATGGTACTTCAATACTATCAATGAATTAGGCACTGAACCCATACACACCATATCCGTCACCAATTTGCAGTATATTTCATGGAGATAAGGGAGACAACTGTCGTTTAGATTATTGACGCTTTTTATACAGTTGTCTCTCTTTGTTGGTTAAATAAAGGGAAACAACTTATTATAACCACCACGTGTTTAGTCTGGAGCCCGATTTACACTTGACGTTTACGTTCGTTAAATCTTTGTAAGGTTGTGTGTATGCGTGGAACCAGTTGACACGTTTATCTTTCCTTACCTTGTTTTCCTCGACGTATACAACTAAAAAACAACAATATTCTCAATATAACTTGTGATATATCCATGATAAATTAAACTCTTAAACTATAATCATAATTATATCAGTAACAAACAATATTCGATATTCATCGAGTTAATGAAGTTGTTGATTTGTTTTACATGCAAATGCTGAAGCAAACTTAAGTATGAACAAGATGAAGTTACAAGTAAACCTGAAATATTAGGTATAAGTATTTGTAAATACGTTTAGCAGTTGAGACCTTACTCTTAGGGATCATTTCTATAGTAAGTGTCGCCAGGACGTCAGGTAAAACTGACGGGACCTAAAACCACGAGGACGAGATACAGTGTCCCCTTCTGAGCGCGAAGCGGGCAAGGGCTGTCACCCTTCGGGGAGACTCGGCCCTTGTCATTGATGAACGTTCCTCTCCTCCCTAAGTGGGGAGTTGGAGGAAGGGGGCACATTCTGAGTGGCTTTTTACAAACATGTTTGAATGTAGAATCAAGATTGCTATGAAAAATTGACCGTTCATCTCACGAAATCATCATCTTTGAGTAATTGCATCCCTCCAAAAGGGATATACACTTAAACAATTTTTTTTAAGTGTGTATGTACGATATATTTACCCAAAGCTCGGTCAATACGTTTGATCTTGCTGAAATTGTCAACAGTTTGGATATGTGGAATTACAATTCAATTAATTACAATCTGGTTACAAATTTCACAAACAGAATAAACAATGATGACACCACCGAAAGCTATATCGCACAATTGTGTCGTTAGGCTAAACATCAGGGTTTGGCCCTTGTTCCAGTGTTTGCCTGTATTACAACCAGGAATTACAATAATGAAAGCACATTTTATAATTGGAATGTCAGACTAACAGTGTAGCAATACCACGTGACTAAATACTACAGTCCAAAGAAGAAAATTGTAAACAAAACCTCCACTTCGCGAAGGAAAATGGGCGTAATTATTTTATTTCTTCACCAATTTCTATGAAATATAGACCACGCTAAGGGAAAAAATATAAGGTTTCCGCCATATATAGTATATTTCTCCATAGTTTGACCGTTTCTTCAATTACCCTGAGAAACCTTGGAAACATTTTGTGTCAGAGCGGACTACAGTATCAAGCCTTTTCGTTTTCCAGGTATTATCTACCCCATGCGTGATTGAAGAGTCATGTTTACACCTCCCGGGAACACCGTAGGCAATTTCGCAACAAATAAAATAAATATTATAACAATGCATGGCACTAATATGTCATTTTCTTTTAATTTGCAATTATGGCTACAGTTCCAAGAAAAAATATTCAGACTACAGTTTAAAGCTGTTTTCAGAATTTACCATAATATCAAGCAACAAGTCGCCCCTGGTGTTATTTTTGTCAACATTACGCGCACTACAATGTTCTATATTTGGTCAGGTGTTATTTGTAACAACATATTTTACCAAAGTTAAGGACACAAACACGCACATGGGTAACAGTAGTTTACAAAATATGCACGTAGATCTAGTAATTGATAATAAGCTTGCGTACGGGTAATTTTGAGTAATTTCAATACGTGCATTTGATGTTTGATCTAAATTATATATTGGGCGGTGCCATCGATTTTCACCACATAACATATAGTCCGTATTTATAATAATGCATCATTGTTGGGCGTCAGGTCAGTTTGTTTGTGCTTGAAAGTCTTGTGTTTTCATGATTTATAATTGCCTACATATCAAGGTCATGGGTACGCTAATGGTTCATTTGCTGCAGGATCAGACTAATCTGACCATATTGCCTAATTGTGACGGGTAGTTTTTAATATGTCCATATACAAATTATTGGTTGAATCTGATTCACTATAAATAACTTATTTAAAATAACCAACATTGTAATACAAAGTTCAATTTCAGAATTACTTTATGTAAGCCAGCTGACCTGTTTAAAAAAACCAAAGATCTAAAAAAATATTTTTTTTTACATTTTAAAGAAAGCAAACAGTTTCCCATATGCTTTGAACGTTTTAAAAATTGCAGATAGCAATATCGTGGTAGGGAAATATAGGTAACTGAAAAATCAAACGACTTTAAATGAACCAAAAAAACTAATTTAGGCCGGCCGGGACTAATAAGAAATTCTGAAAATGTAAAATTACTTGTTAACACGGCTAAAACTGAGCGGGAATCTTACGTTATTTATTTATTATTCAATTAACATCAGTTGCCCAAAAAATGCACAATAAGCTGTACATATTCATCGGCGAAGATAGCGATTTTGCACGATCACCCGTGGGTACGAATGTTTAGCGGTCAATATTAAGATCTCGATAATAAGTTCAAAATATTTAATTGTAGGGGTAATTAAAGGAATAAAAAAGGTATGCATAATTTGTTTTAGCGTGCAATTTAAGCGCGAGTAGACTGGTGGTAAAAAAGCTTATACGTCCCCAATTATTTCGTACCCAATCAAATAGAAATGAACAATGTAGCAATACAAATGTAACAATATTTTGGGTACGAAGGCAATACTACGTAATTAAATCACGTACATTCCTATTTTTAGCTCACCTGTCACAAAGTGACAGAGTGAGCTTTGTGATCACTCTTCGTCCGTCGTTCGTCCGTCGCACGTCGTCCGTCCGTCAACAATATGCTTGTGTAGACACTAGAAGTCACAATTTTGGCCTAACTTTTATGAAACCTAGTCACATCTCAACAAAATCTAGGCCAAGTTCAATATTGGGTCCTTTGGGGTCCAAAACATAGGTCACAAGGTCAAATCATAGAAAAACCTGGTGTAGTCACTAGAGATCACAATTTTGACCAAATCTATATGCAACGTGGTCACAATGATCATTTTAACAAAATCTAGGTCAAGTTCGATATTGGGTCATCCGGGGTCAAAAACTAGGTCACAAGGTCAAATCATAGAAAAACATTGTGTTGCACTGGAAGTCACAATGTTGACCTAACCTTTATGAAACCTGGTCACAATGATCATCTCAACAAAATCTAGTTCAAGATATATATTGGGTAATTCGGGATCAAAAACTAGGTCACAATGTCAAATCATAGAAAAACCTTGTTTAGTCACTTGAGATCACAATTTTGACCTTATCATTTTGAAACTTTGTCGCAATGATCATCTTAATAAAATCAAAGTCAAGTTATGTTTGTGTCATTTTGGATCAAAAACTAGGTCAATAGGTCAAATCATAGAAGACCCTTGTGTAAAGTCACTTGAGGTCACCATTTTAGCCTAATCCTTATGAAACTTGATCACAATGATCATCTCAACAAAATCTAGTTGAAGTGCAATATTGGGTTATATGGGGCTTAGAACTAGGTCATAAGTCAAATAACAGGGTTTGGATGTACTGCTACGACAGGTGAGCGACCTATATATATAATCTAAGGGCTCTTTGGGCCCTCTCGTTTTAGATTCAAACTACGTACTACGGAGTCAAAATAAGGAATCCAACACGAGTACAGGACTGCTCTCCTCGTTACAACAGAAAACCAGATTCCCTTCATTGAACATTTCATAATGGCTAGATCCCGTACATAATACAATGTTTTCCTTCAATCGATTGCTTGTT
This sequence comes from Spisula solida, assembly GCA_947247005.1. Taxonomy (NCBI): domain Eukaryota; kingdom Metazoa; phylum Mollusca; class Bivalvia; order Venerida; family Mactridae; genus Spisula; species Spisula solida. The sequence goes on along the minus strand of OX365944.1, from coordinate 67,338,995 downwards.
TGTTGGTGTTTACTTGCGACAGTTCCAACATAATCTGTTAAAAACATGGAAGATATAAGTTTAAATCGGATTAGAGTCCTGGGAAGTGCATACTTGAGCTGAAATAAAAGGAAAGTACATGTATACGTTTTTCTGCATTGTCCGTCAATAGTGGTACTATTTGGTGCTGATTGTTAAAACAATAACGAAATGTCAGAGCAATTGACAACATTGGTGTTTTAAAATAAACATTCCACTACTTAAATTTGTTCACTTGAAGTGAATCGCATACATATTTACACAATAATGATTAAAACCTTCTCGTCGTGTGAAATCGACATCCACTTTTACTTTCGTTTTTGTGCGAAGTATTAGGGGCTATATCCGCCGTATGGTGTCTACCAGTGGTGAATATCGATGGCACCGTCCAATATATAATTTAGATCAAACATCAAATGCATGTATGGAAACTACTCAAAATTATCCGTACGCAAGCTTATTATCAATTACTACATGTATATATTTTAAACTTCTGTTACCCATGTGCGTAGTATGTTCTTAAATGTTGTAAAATCTGTCGTAAAAAATAAAAACTGACCAAATAAAGAATACTTTAGTGTGGGTATTGTTAACAAAAATAGCATTAGGGGTGACATGTTGCTTGGTGTTATGGTGAATTCTGAAAACAACTTTAAACTGTAGTCTGAATATTTTTTCTTGGAACTGTAGCCATAATTGCAAATTTAAAAAAAATGTCATATAAGTCCCATGCATTGTAACCATATGTATTTTATTGGTTGCGAACTGGACTCCGGTGTTCCCGGGAGGTGTAAACATGACTTTTCAATCACGCATGGAGTAGATAATACCAAGAAAACGAAAAGGCTTGATACTGTAGTCCGCTCTGACACAAAATGTTTCCAAGGTTTCTCAGGGTAATTGAAGAAACGGTCAAACTATGGAGAAATATACTACATATGGCGGAAACCTTATATTTTTTCACTTAGCGTGGTCTATATTTCATAGAAATTGGTGAAGAAATAAAATAATTACGCCCATTTTCCTTCGCGAAGTGGAGGTTTTGTTTAAAATTTTCTTCTTTGGACTGTAGTATTTAGTCACGTGGTATTGCTACACTGACTAAGCAACTGTGCACTTGTTAGAGGTGAAACTTCAAGGGATATGCTTATATGTATCATTTAAATCTATCAAGGGATACATTTTATGTACTTAATTTGATTCATATTTTATCACTCCTCGTACAGATTATATATACAGATACCATACATGTATACATTATTATATATACGTGTATTATTCTTTGTTAATGTCTCATCAATGTACATATACAATTATTATAAAAGATCATAAAAAGCCATATAGTTCTATGCATTGCCTATCTATACATAATTATAAGAGACAGTGGTACATATTTTTCTTACATATTATCAAAGTTTAACTTAATCACATAGTTTAAATCCAAAACACCAACGTTAATCTATCCTTAAAAGCTGCATTAAAACACTTGTAAAAACTGAATTTTGTAAATAAAGTACTATTGCACTAATTAGAAAACGAGTGTAAGAAAACATATCTACATTTGATCAGATCATATGTAGTTTGATTAACGGGGGTGTTTTATGTGAGAATAAGAAGACAATATACAACTAATTAAGACACATTGACATTATTTACAATGTCGTCGTGTTTTCAAAGCACGTACGTGTTATACACGTTGTATTTTGTTTAAATTGAAAACTTTATAAAGTACATTTCGTACTTCAGATGAGGATGACAGCAATCCCAAATAATATCCTTTATCATAAAATTTCCTTATGTGTACCAGCTAAAGAAGATAATCAAGAGTATTGATTTTACGAAGTTTTCAATCAGTTTGAAAAGAGCTTCTACCGGTATAATTTGCGAGAAATGTATAGTTCTACTTAGCACAAAGTTTTAACTTCAATCAAAATACTTAGTATTTAAGTTTTCCACTACGATACCACTGCTGTTTTCTTAATCAAACACATGCGCCTTTGTGCAACTCTGTTTGGCAATATAACCAAATTATGCTGTATATTATTAATTCAATCATTTTCATGGACATGACTAATATTTCGTGGGGTAGTTATTTATGTTTAATCATAGTAGGGAGAGATAATCTTTATTTGAGTTTCATCAATGTACATTCATACAACATTTACATTAAATATGTCAACAATAATATAAGTACTTTGCCGCTCCACACTGGAGCTAAAAGAGACTAGATAATTTATGTATACATATCAATAAAAACAGAACTATATTCTTGCAAGGGAACATATAGTCGCGCAAAGAGAAGTCTGCACAACCACAAATCAGAAATAAACATATAAATATATATATATATATATATAAATCATTTGCATTATTAAACAGGGTCACATGTTATTTTCAAGTTTAAAATTGTCTTCTTTGCAGTATTAACAAACAGGTTTTGGCACAAATTCTTACTAAATCACTATTGGAAAATAAACATGATAAATTCTCAGTATCGGACATAACGTTAAAAAGTGGTACACTGTTATTGGCTTTTTCAAGAAGAGATGCTCTTAAATTATATACATGACAGTGTAAATATCACTTGGTACTCATTTTCCACATTATTACACAAAGGAAATATACGTTCCTCCTCGAATAAATTTTGATTTAATTTCTTGATTGGGTTCATTCAATTAACAAATGCCAATAAATCCCCCATCAAGGTCACAAACCACTAAATAGAATTGTTCTTTAGCTCAATGTAAAGTGACAATTGTCGGCCCCAGATAATATCATGTTAAAGTCTATGGCCAGTTCATAGACCTATATCATTGAAAAGCAGTATGTTGCAGCTACAAAATAAGACCAAAAAAAACAGGGGGTCATGTTTAATACAAGAACGATTTTGTTCGTCAAAGGCGGTAGACAAATTTTTACAGACGCGCGGATCGATCCAATGTGGGTTTTACCCTACTCTACTTTCGCTTTGTCAAATATGCCAAAATATTCAAGATGAAACACATTCACTCATTCAACTACATGTATACAATACCTATAAACTCAATAAGATGATTCCAGTTCCATTTTGTCAAGGCATATCACCATTTCCAAGCATACAGAAGTTTCTGTATGCATTTAGTGGTTTATAACCTCAATACTTATGGTTTAATCTGGATTAAAATTAAGTATTGAACAATCATCTTTGTACTGATTTCAAGAGATCCTTAAGGGCATCTAGTTTACCGTGACCGGAGTTTTATCATATCTCCTAACAACGCTTGTATCTGACCTCTTGACTTAAACATCATGAACATGCGTCTAGACAGATAAATACACTGTCAAATAATAGTAATTCGTGTTAGGTGAATTTTTAAGCTTGAAAGGTGAATTCATATCAATTCATATAAACTACTCGACTAAATTTCATGCTATCGAACATAAGAATGGCTGTGTAAAAAATAGCTAATTTCTCCACCACATACCGTAACATTAACCTCGAGTTGGAACATGTGTTCTGAAAGTTGGCTCATTAACTTACACATTTAGTAAAAGTTTTATAGAAACTGACAGGTGTTAGGGGCGGACACGAAATCACAGGCTCAAACCTATGACTTTGATCCTCGTGCCGGCACATTTGTTACTAGGACTTTGTATATCGTCTAGATCTTTACATGAGTGATACATTTAGTGTAAATTTCAGGAAATTGGCTAAGAGTGAAACAGATATGGAGCGGACACGATTTAAATTTTACAGACAGACGGACGGACAGATGTCATTCCTATAACCCACTACTTCTAGTAGTTGTTGAGGTTAACAAAACACGATGGACTTGCAAACTGTGTTTTTACTTTGAGATGTTATAGAGACGTACATAATAGTCTAGTCACAATAATATTGACTGAATTACGCGCACATTGTATTCATACGACACATTGTATGCGTACCAAATACTTTTACATGTATACTGAGCAAAAAAAGAAAGTTTACATAATTCATATATTGATATTTTAATGCTCATTAAAGAAAAAAACATGTCCAGACATCGTGACATTGTAACTGCTCACACCGTTGAAGAATTCCAGGGAAAACAACACATAATTACTGAACGGAAAGGGAAATAACCTATTTTGTTATAACAGCATTATGCGTATTCAAACTACCTATTCGTTGGGGCTGTTGACCTGTTTTAATGTTGTAAACATCAATACACGTTTTGTTGTTAAGAAAAACAAGTTTGATACAGAAAATGTTTTTACGCTGATTAATGCAGCTTGGGTCAAACATTGATATTTTTCAAATTACCTAATTACACTAATTTTATCAATCCTCGGTACCTTTAGGTGAATACAGAGTCAAATAAAAAAGATAGCATTAAGTCGGTCAGGAAAAGCATCTCTCAACTTAACAAGCCGAGCACAGAAAACATAAAAAAAACATACTAGGCGCAATGCCCGACACGCAGCCGAACGAAAAGACGATTCCCCAAATTCCAGCTGTCAAAACGCAAGTTGCGTCAATGGAAATCTTACTTGATGTAATGTAAAGTTTCTTTTTTGCTGAGCATATGTACGGATATATATGTGTATGATATCAGTATTCAGTGTGCACCTAAAGTTTATTTAATAAACACGCATTTTGTTTACATTCCATTTGACGACACAAATCAACTTACCCATAACAATTATGTTGACCAAATTCCGGTCTTTTCCTGAACAACTTACCAGCTTCGAGATACCAAGACGATTATCTGTGCAAGACTTCACCAAGCATACTTACATGTGCAGTTAAACCTGTTTATAAAGACCACACATGCGAACAGCAGAAACTATATGTTTTAACAGGTATCGCTTGACAGGTTACATCAATTGAAACTGGTCTAATGTTTGCAGTTGGTCATTAACACAGGTTTGAATGTATCGTTCAGTGTACTATCAACAGCCATGTTGATTGATGTTATAAAAGGTTACAACGTACGCTGGTTTATGGAAAGATACAGGAATCTGCAATCTTCTTAATGAGGTAGCTCTTATTTCGAGATGGCTTTAACTGAGGTTATTTGATAGGTGACACCAAGGCCGAGTTCAGTTTTTGATAAGAAATTGAGAGCATAGATACTAGAGGAAAACTACTATCATGAACGGTTCACATCCTATACGATCTGCCCATATACACCGACTGTGTCATGTATGCAAGTGTTTATGTCTGTAAACGAATGTTTAAAGTGGATAAGTCCGTAGTGTAATTACTATTTAATCGTATCGCAATAACTAGATCTAGTCTATATTATAATAAAAATAATGCATGAGAAACTTTCCCAAGTTATTACAAATGCTATAAAAATCAGTGATGCTTTTTAAAAATGTTTAAATAAATTTTGGGATGGGCACTTGCTTTAATATGAAATGATCCACACCATTTTAGCTACGGATACCTCCCCTTTTATCGTTGCTTCACCAATTGTGCCGTCGATCTACGCACCCGCAGAAAATTGAAAACTTGACCCGCAAAAATAAAAATAAATCGATTTAATAATATGCGATGTCCATTATACTATGCGATACATGAATTGTACTACATGTATATGACTGGGTGTATACAAATGAAAATACACCGTATTATCATTTTATGCTATTCAATACTGTGTGAACAGAATAGAAAGTGTTTATAAGTAACTTAACGTTTACAACTGAACTAAGATGGCTGAGGACGATGCACATGTTGAGGAATTACAGTTTCAAAATGGAGGATTGGCTTATAAGTTTGTGTTGTCTGGGGTTTCAGCTATGGCTGCTGAGTCAGGTAATCAATTTAATATCATACTGTCTCATGGGCGTAGGAGCGTCTTCAACATTGGGGGGGGCCAAACATTTGGGGGGGCGAATTTTTTTTTTTGAGATATGGGGGTCGCATAGAGTGTTCTGTTAATAGCTTATGGTGAATGTTTGTGAATATTATTACTAAGTAAGGTATATCTACTTAGTTCTTTGCTTGTCAAAATAGCGGTTAAAAATTAACCTTATCTTAAATTAGTATTGTAAGTAGGGGGGTCCGGGGGCCTGCTCCCCCGATAATTATTTGGAATCTTACGAGACATATTGTGTTACAAGATCCAGCAAAATTAAGTCCTTATTTTGTAAATATTTTTACTAATATTGCACAGATGCCCGAATTCTAAGAGTTAAGAGATTTAGTAATTGATAATTTAACATAGAAATGACAAAGTTTAAAAGAAATATAGGAGCTTGGGGCAAACTTTATCTTACAATGTCATTCTATAGTTCGTGTAGCTCTTTCAACAGCTACATGATAACATATTCCATAGCTTAAAATCATTTGGCGAGCGAAGCGAGCACGAAAATTCTCATTTTATACTTTTTAACCAAGAATGAAAGGCACATTACCTATTACAAGACTATTTTAGATGGAAAATTATGAATATGGTCTGAATTATTGGGGGGGGGGGGGGGCCAAACGATATGTTGGCCCCCCTTGTCCTAACATTGGGGGGGCCTGGCCCCCCCCTGGCCCCCCCTGGCCCCCCCTTCTCCTACGCCCATGTGTCTTTACGTATCTAATACTGTATACATACATTGTATAAATCAATCAGGGGCGGAAAACATATTTGGTGTGCATAAATTATAGACGAGGGTAAAATTTACGCGGAAAACATATTTGGTGTGCGTAAATTATAGACGAGGGTAAAATTTACGGATCGTTGTTCGATGGACTAGGATTGCAAACGATGATATATCTATCTGAACATATCTACTAATTGTGGTTTTATATACTATGTTATTGACTTCAAACTATTGACAGACATTTCCCATAGAGCTAGATCGATGTCTGTATTAGTAGATCCCCACCAGTTGTGTTCCCCTAGGTTTAGAGGATGCCCGCCGGTAGTGTCCCCAGGTCCAACTTGTCCCAAAATATGGCTATTTGGTTTGCCAACATTCGGTGTGGGGTTGTATCATTGTCACACGCATCTCAAGAAAGTGTTTTATTATGCTCATGACATTTAGCAGAAATGTTTAAATATCAGCATGTAAGGTTGTTCTTCTGTTGTTGTTTTTGACAGAAATCATGTATCGGTAAAGTTAGGACTCTTGTTGGAAAAATCCCTATTACACAGCCATGTTGTTCTACAATATCTCTACAGGTCCCATTCAGGTGTATCCTTCCATGTCCTGAGGACCGTAATCAGAAGATGTTGAATTGGACCAAGGTGGGATGGAAGCTGTGTAAGTACAGGTGAGGTATTGCAATTAATGTACGTATTCTACGTACATTCATATAGACATGTACATGTATATATTCGCAACATAAGTGAACATTATTGTTTTAGTTACATATCCACTAGACTTAACTCGAACAAGGCTACAGATACAAGGAGAGAAAGTGGGCGGTGCAACGTCCGTTACCCATGCCAACAGAGGAATGCTTAAAATCATGCACGGAATAGGTAAATAATTAGCTTGGCTTCCTAATTTGTATAATAAAGGCTATTTTACCCCCAAACCTCACCTAACGCTCGTTCGCACCACCGAGAGGTTAATAATAATATTACTAATAATAAAACTAATAATAATGAAAACTTTATTTAACGATGAAACACGCATTAAGCCAATGGCTTATCTCTCATGGTGTCATCATGTTTAACATTATACATTTGCCAAAGTTTTAGTTTTCCGTCAATTTATAAAATCGACTTTCGGTTGATTGAAATAATCCGTTTATATAAAGAGATTGTTTGCTTATATGGTTTCCTTTTTTGTTTTAAGCAACTGAAGAAGGCATTTTCAAACTATGGCAGGGTGTCACTCCGGCTCTGTATCGACAATTAGGTAAGTAAATATAATCAATATATACATACTATAGTACATGGTTTCATGACTGAACTGTGAAAAGTATATGAACAAAAAAATGAATGGGTTTTCGTATCACACTGTAAGACAGAGAATTCTTCAATAAATGTCTACCAACCGGAGCTGATCCATCGGTAGTTTGGTTGAAGTAAATGCAGTATCACTGACTGGGTACCAAACTTAACTTCACTTCAATAACAGTCATTCAACTTCAACAGCAATCAATTTTAACACCATTATTAAAGAGGAAATCACTATGAAGAGGTTGTACTACACATGCATTAATTTTGATATTTTTACTGATTGCCAATCGGTCTTGGTGCAAGAAACCAAGCCAGATTTATATTTTGCCTGTATCGTTTTAACGACTTTGACAATGTCACATACCACAGCTGGAATTAAACCTGATCAATACCTCCTTAAGGTAGCTCTAAGCTAACGCTACACATAAACTGTCGTATAAATGAATAACTCAAATGTTTGTATTGATTTCAGTTTATTCTGGATCCAGGTTGATCATATATGAAGGGTTACGTGACCATGTGTTCAAAAAGAACGCTGATGGAACATTTCCTATGTGGTGAGTACTTGTACCTGACACAGAAACCTGTTACAAGGGCGCATTTAGGCTAGTGCTTTAAATTTGAAAAAAACATTGTGTAGTTCTGTAAATTGTGTATGACCATGCAGTATCACTACAGTGTTGGTCGGATCACATGGCACGATAGTAATCAGATGTATTAGTAATTACTTCTGTTAGAGTTACTGTTCTGTTATTGCATACAAACAAATGTATTGGGCGTCTCCTGAGAGCTCTCAATTAATACATTGGGTTCCCGAAGAATAATTACCGGACTGCTTTAATGTTCACTGTCACAAAAGTCAGGATAGCTTCTTGGTAACAATGGGACGCATGTGTCTGAATTCCGCGACCACATGAGATATCTGCTTTATTTTGTAAACATGATGTTTACACTGACTACTCCTGTATTGCCTTAGTTCACCACTAGATGGCGTTATATTACTATTGCAATTGTACACCACTATATGGAGTTATATTCCTATTGCCTTAGTTGACCACTACATGGCGTTATAAATAATATTACTATTGTACACCACCAGATGACGCTATATTACTATTGCCTTTGTACACCACTAGATGGCGTTATATTACAGGAAATCGGTGATTGTGGGCGGTACTTGTGGAGCGTGTGGGCAATTAATTGCCAGTCCTACTGATCTAGTCAAAGTTCAGATGCAAATGGAAGGCAGACGGCGCTTAGAAGGGAAACCTGTTAGAGTTAAAAATTGTGCTCATGCCTTCCGAAGTATATACAAAGAATCTGGTGTGCGTGGTTTATGGCGGGGATGGGTGCCAAATGTACAAAGAGCCGTACTGTGTAACGTAGGAGGTGTGTTGAAAACAATATTAGTATCTTTAAGTGTTGGCTCCATTATTGGTACGTTACCTTATGATCTGATGAATGAAACGTGCAAAGCCACTCTGTAAGGTGTGTATGTCATATTGCTTTGTCGTTACTTCTGGACTAGTTCGGGAGCGAAGAAGGTAGTATTACAACTTTCATTTTAATGCTATTTTAGTTAAGATTGAAATGCGACATTATAAATGATATCGGTACAAAGTGTCAAAATCTGCGCTACCCAGCCATGGAAGAGGATCTAACATTTCAGCAATAAATCTACGGGATATGGATCAGTTTGATTTGCGAACATACTAGTCGGCTCTACCATAAGTCACCGAGTCACTGTTAAAGCTTTGTACATGACGGTGGGTGGGTCGGTCTGTGTTTATGTGTGGGTTTCAGTTCAATAACTACAGTTCAATAACCATTCTGAAGTTGGTCAGCAACAGTAGATGACCCCTATTGATTTTGAGGCCAGTATGTAGGTCAAATGTCAATGTCGCCGTGACCTTAATCATGAATGAATAGACCAGATGGTTATACAGGTACATTTGTATTACTACATGTACTTTGAAATTACACAGTTCCTATTTTCCATATAACTCTTATCAGTGTGTATATTTTCCAGATTTGGTGACATATGATACAGTTAAACGACAACTATTGACGAAGACAACATTATCTGACAACATTATAGTACACATTATTGGGAGGTTAACACAATTCTTAACATTGCTTATTATTTATTCCATTATAAAGCCCCCCCCCCCCCCCCCTCATCTTTGATAAGGCGTATATTGTTTTGCTCATGGCGCATCGCCTGTTTGTCAGGTCGGAAGACCAAATGGTTTCCATTCAATACCACAAGAACGATTTGTTGTAGAATCTTCAAACTATACATGGAGGTTGGTCATCAACAGTAGATGACCAATAGTATATATATGACAGCAAACGGTGGCATATGTGTTTTACAAACATCTCTTGTTTATCAGTATTTTGATGTAAGCAGAGACTATTGTTATGTATAAAGTATTTCGTGTTACGATGAACAAAATGTCGTTATTTACTACCTAAGTACAATTTTCATACGAACGTACTTGTAGAATAATAACATTTGGTTGGCGTATACTTGTAGGAGCGTGTAATATTCAATTGCATGTATTAGTATTGTTTTTACATGAATGAACAAGCCCCATGCTCACAAAGGATTAACTGATCTGGATCAAATTTTATAATGTTTTGAAATTTTTAAGAACTTTTGGCAATACTACTCATCACCAGATACAGAATACCTTAACCACTCGGAGACAACATGTATTTACTGCTAGAAGTATAAACTATGTTACACGAGACTGAAACTGTCCTGAAAAACCAAGATCATTTATTAATCAAACCAAGATTGAATCTTACACTATCTGAGTATAAAACTTAGTTTAATTTCTTTGCAATTGAAGGACGTTGACTATTGAAAGTGATTAATGTTATGACGATGGCTATATTAATCATACAATTTGCTTACAGTGCTTGCGCAGGTTTGATGGCAGCGTTAATGTCTACACCGGCAGATGTCGTCAAAACTAGAGTGATGAATCAACCTACAATAGATGGAAGGTAGTGATAACTTTTCCTCAATATTTTAATTCTTGCATATTTTACACACCAGGCTTGAGTGGAAAGGTGATCGAATAGGTAGATCTATTGACCAGCAATCGAGAGGTCCCTGGTTTGAATCTTAGCCAGGGCTTAGGTCATTTCTGAAACACTTTTCTGGGTTTCGCACCAAACTAAAAATGATTCGGTTGGTAATCCAGATGTGTACCGTGTTATGCACCAGGCACTTTAAGAAGCCACAGAGTCTATTCGAAAAGAGCTACGGTATCAAATCCTGAGTCATTGTATCACACAAAGTTTCGGTCGCATCTCTCACAGCCGGAGGTCATTGGCAAATTATGCATGGAGAAAACCGGATGTCCACGCACTTACGTATCAATCGAGCCCAAACAGCCCTATACCGTATGATGAGTATATGGCAACGATGATTTATGTACAGTGTCTTGCAGTGTGACCACGTTTATAACACTGATAACACACAAATGTCATGGCTTTTTCAGACTATGTCAAACTTCGTTGTATAATTTAAAATCATCATATAAGACCATCTTAATAACAAGACATCAATAACAACCTCCGATTTTGAAGTATGCTATATTATTTCTGCTGTTCATCGCCAATTTAAGAACACCAGTTCTTCGTAGTCTAAATTGTGGTTATATCAGCAGGCCCATAGCCACAATGGGGAACACCGAGGCGCTTGTCTCCGTGAAAAATTAAGAAATTACAAAAACAAGCATGTTTTTAAGGGTAAAATGTCTCAAATAGACCCTAGAACATATTTACCTCGGTGCTATATTGTCTCTGGATACGGCCTTGATCAGTGTAGTGTTCGAACTGCTAGTAGAATGTAGCAGTATTGTTACGGCAACTCGGTAATGTTACTGATTCAGAAAACTCCTAACGCAGTCAGTATTTGAAGTAATAACTTTCATTATTTTGTAGTAATGTATGGTTATGGTTTTATATTTCAGGCCAGCATTATACAAGGGGACGGTGGATTGTTTCATCAAAACATTTCGACAAGAAGGTTTCTTTGCTCTATATAAGGGATTCCTACCTTCCTATTGTCGAATGGTGAGTAGACTACTAGTTGATTTGGAATAGTAATATTTTATTTTGAGTTCGACTTTTCGAAAAAAAGTCGAGCCATTGACGTGACGGGATCGTGTGCTCCAGAGTCATATTTTCAAAGACTATCAAAGGCAGAGTTGTGGAAATTTTCGTTGTAAAGAGTATTATAGTAATAATATAGTATATAATATAGAAATGTTCTGTGAGTTCTCATTGTTGGTATGTCTGTTGTGGCTGCTGATAGATATAATATGTTCCGTTCTATGATAACACGTCTATGATGGTGGTGAATTAGGCCTACGTCAAGTATATGCAACGTTTTCAAGGTGCATTTGTCTTAAAATACCATAAACCACCATGAATTCACACCTGCACATATAAGTCTGTATCTACATCTGTTCTTTATTGCAGGCACCATGGTCGTTAGCATTCTGGATTGTTTATGAGAAATTAAGAAAATGGACCGGACACTCTTCATTTTAACATACATATACTAGTATTGTCGTTTTAATATCATTTATCGTTACTGTTTTCATGACACAATAACATGATTGTTTTCATGACATTAAAGTTTACTGTTTACATAATGTTTTAACGTTATTGTTTTACTGTTTACACAACATTTTACATTCACAATGTACCTAGCTCCTAGATGGTTTTGCCGATGATGTATAATAAATTATGTGTTCAGATACTAGTATAAGATATATGTGAATAACTAAGCAAAGCCCCCCCCCCCCCCCCCCAATATCAAACGATAGACCGACCTACAATTTATTGTTGTTTTTTTGCAGTTGAGTGTCATATTTAGTGATCTTACGTAGATCGAGTTGTTTTATGCGACCTCCAAATGGACTTATGATTACATGTGAATAAATTCCTTCCCACTTACACCACATACTGACAACACCAGAGTGTTCTACTTAATGCGGCAACAGTATGGTTGGTGTTTGGTGATATATTTTACATGAATATTCAGGGTAAATGACCGGTGGATATGGATATCATTGTGAAATGCTTTTGTGTGTCCATTGCTTGGAAATAAATGTAAAACAATGACCCGTATTTTAGCATTGTTTATGTTACCGCAGTCAACAAACAACACAACTTAACAACAGGCATTGTCTACCTTAATGACACAACATAACACCAGGCTTTGTCTACCTTAATGACACAACATAACACCAGGCTTTGTCTACCTTAATGACACAACATAACACCAGGCATTGTCTACTTTAATGACACAACATAACACCAGGCATTGTCTACCTTAATGACACAACATAACACCAGGCATTGTCTACCTTGATGACACAACATAACATCAGGCTTTGTCTACCTTAATGACACAACATAACACCAGGCATTGTCTACCTTGATGATACAACATAACACCAGGCTTTGTCTACCTTAATGACACAACATAACACCAGGCATTGTCTACCTTAATGACACAACATAACATCAGGCATTGTCTACCTTAATGACACAACATAACACCAGGCTTTGTCTACCTTAATGACACAACATAACACCAGACATTGTCTCCCTTGATGACACAACATAACACCAGGCATGGTCTCCCTTAATGACACAACATACAACATAACACCAGGCTTTGTCTACCTTAATGACACAACATAACATCAGGCATTATCTACCTTGATGACACAACATAACACCAGGCATTGTCTACCTTGATGATACAACATAATACCAGGCATTGTCTACCTTAATGACACAACATAACACCAGGCATTGTCAACCTAATGACGCAACATAACACCAGACATTGTCTACCTTAATGACACAACATAACACCAGACATTGTCCACCTTAATGACACAACATAACACCAGGCATTGTCTACCTTAAAGACACAACATAATACCAGGCATTGTCTACCCTAATGACACAACATAACACCAGGCATTGTCTACCTTAATGACACAACATAACACCAGGCATTGTCTACCTTGATGACACAACATAACACCAGGCATTGTCTACCTTGATGATACAACATAATACCAGGCATTGTCTACCTTAATGACACAACATAACACCAGACATTGTCTACCTTAATGACACAACATAACACCAGGCATTGTCTACCTTGATGATACAACATAATACCAGACATTGTCTACCTTAATGACACAACATTACACCAGGCATTGTCTACCTTGATGACACAACATAACACCAGGCATTGTCTACCTTGATGATACAACATAATACCAGACATTGTCTACCTTAATGACACAACATAACACCAGGCATTGACTACCTTAATGACACAACATAACACCAGGCATTGTCTACCTTGATGACACAACATAACACCAGGCATTGTCTACCTTGATGACACAACATAACACCAGGCATTGTCTACCTTGATGACACAACATAACACCAGATATTGTCTACCTTAATTACACAACATACAACATAACACCAGGCTTTGTCTACCTTAATGACACAACATAACATCAGGCATTGTCTACCTTGATGACACAACATAACACCAGGCATTGTCTACCTTCATGTCACAACATAACACCAGGCATTGTCTACCTTGATGACACAACATAACACCAGGCATTGTCTACCTTAATGACACAACATACAACATAACACTAGGCTTTGTCTACCTTAAAGACACAATATACAACACAACACCAGGCTTTGTCTACCTTAATGACACAACATACAACATAACACTAGGCTTTGTCTACCTTTATGACACAACATACAACATAACAATAGGCTTTGTCTACCTTAAAGACACAACATACAACATAACACCAGGCTTTGTCTACCTTAAAGACACAATATACAACATTACACCAGGCTTTGTCTACCTTAAAGACACAATATACAACATAACACCAGGCTTTGTCTACCTTAAAGACACAATATACAACATAAAACCAGGCTTTGTCTACCTTAATGACACAATATACAACATAACACCAGGTTTTGTCTACCTTAAAGACACAATATACAACATAACACCAGGCATTGTCTACCTTAATGACACAACATACAACATAACACTAGGCTTTGTCTACCTTTATGACACAACATACAACATAACAATAGGCTTTGTCTACCTTAAAGACACAACATACAACATAACACCAGGCTTTGTCTACCTTAAAGACACAATATACAACATTACACCAGGCTTTGTCTACCTTAAAGACACAATATACAACATAACACCAGGCTTTGTCTACCTTAAAGACACAATATACAACATAAAACCAGGCTTTGTCTACCTTAATGACACAATATACAACATAACACCAGGTTTTGTCTACCTTAAAGACACAATATACAACATAACACCAGGCATTGTCTACCTTAATGACACAATATACAACATAACACTAGGCTTTGTCTAGCTTAAATACACAATATACAACATAACACCAGGCATTGTCTACCTTAATGACACAACATAACACCAGACTGTTTCTACCTTTATCAAATAACATAACGCCAGACTTTCTCTACCTTAATAACACAACATAGCACCAGGCTTTTTTTCACAGGTAACTGTTTAATAAATAAAGAGTAAACAAAATATTTTTTTTATTATATTTTAGATATTATAAATTTTATAAAAACAAATTTTTTGTTTTGTTTACTCTTTATTTATGAAACAGTTATAATACCTGTGGCTTTTTCAACGATATAAACGCATGTTTGTATTTAATTAAGTTTGCGTGTCATGTATGCCATTATGCATCTTATCGGATACATCAAGATAAATATAACGTGTATCAATGTGTAGTGCGTGGTAGTTTACATATGACTGAAAATCTAGTTTGTATATATATGTGCGTGTGGAAAGTTTTTACGTAGATAGTGAATATAATAATACCATGTAATAACAAATCAGATAGGGAAGTTACTAGCTGAAACAACAGGACACCAAAGGCACAAAAAAGAACAGACGAAAAATCACAGACTACAAGTATATGACCCCAAAGAAAACATTACAAAAATGCGATAAAAAAAATAACTTGAATACCTACAAAAACACAACAACCTACCCAGACAGTATGCCGCCTCAGTCAGTTAAACGTAAGCGGAAAAAGATACTCGACGTCGTAACAGACACGAGGGCGATCACACATCACAAGCACAATCCCAACCCACAAATCAACAACCAACAAATACACTGTGCAGGTCTTTTGTTATGTCCTAACAGAGTTATCGTTCTTTCCTCTCACCATACATGGATGGAATACTAGCAAGCCGTAGTGTAAAAGACTGTGAAAATGATCGAAGTAGTTTTATGCTGGCCAACGAAGTTGTAAAAGGGCACATACAGAATCAACACAGGTTAACAAAAACGCTCGAAGTGACAAACACATATCTTAAGATATTCAAACTGCGACAAGAACCTTGTAATATATTTATGCAAAAGGGTCGAGTACTATATTGATATGTTTACATAATTATGTCGTTATAACTAGATATAGCCCGTACAAAGTTAAACAGTGTAATCTCCCCAGGCGAATCATCTTCTTCACCCATCTTATCATTTTTGCCAAAACCTGTATTCAGCAATGTAGCAAATGTTCCTACCAATATACTAAAGTAACGCCTTGAAATCAGCACTCCACTCTAAACAACGAACACCTTTCCTAAGACTTTGTGCCACTAGGCTATTGTGGCGTTTGCGACTGAATCCATATTCATAATTTACAGTTTTTGCACCCCTCCAGAAAATTACCTAACCACCCCAGCTAGGTAGACCCTTATGACAGTAGATACACATGTATGCATACAAGCAAATGGCGAAGTTAAAGTGCAGATTACAGATACTCGTTATGTACTCGTATACCGTCGTCGGATAAACTCATTCTCAAAGTACGTCAAATATTATTATTCCTTATTCAGATGCTCATTAGTTTTTGACATGCTTTGATATACATGTATGCACAACTAGTTACGTTTACATTTTGGTTACGCATTAAACACCAGTGACCGTGACGTAGCCGCATTAATTTTGAAGAGTGACCTACTGCTTGTGATCTACTGCACGAGATTTACAGTATTTTGCGCATGTTTATGTATTCAGTTTTGATACATAAAACTTAAAAAAAAATATTTTACACGATCATCAGAAATAATTTAAGTAAATTAAGATTGAAAAATACCACACGTGAAATTATAGTTTTGTTAGTGGGTATAATATCGATTTAAACTCTCTTTGAAATGTACGTTCTGGTTCGGTTTCGAGTTTTATTTGATAAAGTTTAGTAATCCTTACTTTTTAAGAAATAATGAATATGTACCTGTGTTTTATCGTAGAATAAAGCACAGTCACGAGTTCGGATGCGTAGTAATTAAAGCACGGGTGTGTAGCACGAGGGATACAATGTACGCATCCGAAAAAAGAAATATAAGAAATAATGTAGACTTTTGCTGTAAAACGATTCATGTTGTAGACAGATTACATATAGAGGATCTTACATGAGTGTCTTTCTATATTGAATTTATTAAACGAGTTGGATAAAATGATAAAATGCGAGGCTCTGCCGAGCATTTTATCACTTTTATTCAACGAGTTTAATAAATTTAATATGGAATGACACGAATGTAAGATTCTTTTTATCACATAAACTAAATACACAGTAAAGGTTTGTCAAGAATGCACACACTTTCCCTTTAGCAAATAAACTCCATAGGAGTAAAGCGGTTCATTGAAAGAGCTAAGAAAATAGTGCAACAATGTATACACCAATATCTTAATTTTTCTGCCTTTGAAAATAATATTTTTAGGGTATCTAAAATCCTGCAGATGTAAAACTACGCTTAACAAAATAAATATTTAAATCTAGGACCACAGCAACACAACGTATTCTGTTCTGTTCCGTGTTCCGTTCCGGGTTTTAGTAACGTATCGTATCGTATCGTCTTCTTTCCCTCCAGATCTGGAGAACCAAGGAATAAATCCTCGTAGTTGAATATGAATAAGTAATCCACCACCACAGTTTCGTACACTAAACACAATCAGTCGCAAAAAGTTATTTACGTCGCGCAGTATACACTATTCACTATTCATAACAAGAACATCATAATTATTATATACGGTAGGATTTTGTGAAGAGTCTTATTCTAACATGCTTAGGGATATAGATAACAACTAAGGACAGGAGAAGTAACTAGGTTTTCCGCGTGAATTTATTCGCGATTCGTCTGAATAGCCGAAAATAACCGATTGTACACGATGCAAGTACTTGGTAAGCAAGGAAAATCGTCTTTAATACTCACAATTAACGGAATATATACAATGAAATCAACATCCGATGTCGTGTGTTTGTGTAGATGAAAGATATTTGGTATGTACATTTCGTCCCGATCTTATTCGTACCCACGTTGAACGGACCTACCGTCATGTTTACTTACAGTTATAACTCTTAAGTTCTTGTACATCTGTTATTGTGTGATTATTACATGCCCTAGAGTGCTCATAATCGGATATAAAATTTATTCTATTCTAAAATGTATTCTTTTACTTTTTTGACAACGTGTATGAATACATGAATAAAGTGACTCGCCCTTGTATATACCTCATTTGCATGTTTATTACACGTGTGTATTATGACTTTTATGTAATGGGTTTATTAAACTCCCAGAGCCTATTTTATGTGATAAATGAACATACTATTTGAATTAGGAATTATCTGGCCACCTGATGGGTTTATTTCAAAACCGTTTTGTGGCTATTTAAGGTAAACCGGTCATTTTCATAACCATGGTTACGCATACCCGGGACAACCGTTCTACAGTCATAACGTACGTCATGACGTCGTCGCGCAGTGATAAAATCGTAAAATAATTAGGGGAAAACTCTACTGAAGTCTACACTTTGATAAATAAAACGCATAGGAAGAGTTCTGTCAGACTTACTTTGATGTTTAAATGATAGAAAAGACTTAATCGATGAAATACTGAGTAGCTATGTGATGTGTGGTTCTCCTTGTGAATCGTTCTTGTGTGTTGGCTTTTGTTCCGACTGATGCGACAGACTGTCGGAGTAGTGGGATATATGTATCTGGCTTTTAAATATTCAGTTTTGGCATTGGAAAATACGCGAACAGGTGACTCACTACCATCCTCATACATCAGTGATTAGTCAAGTTCCCAGACGAAGAACACTCTGGTGAACGAGAAAGCTCACTACATGCTAAAATCACCGCGGAGCATATAAAAATATGGTGTCAATCGGAAAATACAAAAATGTACGTCCAAACTGTCTAACCGCGGCGAAGATGAATGATTTAGCTTCGACATTGCAGTTGACATTAAAAAATATGCGTAAATTGACCGAAAAGTGTACATCATTTCTTAAATCGCACCTTGGTAATTAAGAAAATAATAAAGCGACTTGTTGGGCACATTATCCGAATGTCGAAGCAAATGTAAACTTTTAAGCAACACTACTTTTTGGTGGTTGAAACAATTAATTTACGGTCAGGCTGTACATAATTTTAATTGTCAAATGTAAAAAAGTTCGCCATGGTAAGTATAACAGTTTAATGTGACCAGTTTACACATGTTCACATCATGTGTAAAAAGAGCATTGACAGAATTAACATGTGTAGACGTATGAATAGAATCTGACCTCTGAGTCGTAACCTTTCGCTATTTACTACATGTATATGTAGAGTCTATATTAAAAAGTGCAGTCATGACTCAATACTCGTTTTCGATCTTTATATGACGAGTCACGTTAACAGAGCAATTTCAAATACGTTGGTATGAACTTTAAAGATCTATGTGGCCTACTTATAGACCACTGCCCCGTGTTTATAAGATAAAAACAAAGTCAAAATAGTCATGTATTGTACCCACGTTCGTACCCCTCTTTTTTGACCCCGTCCAAACTAATATCATAATGTCTGAATCTACCTGGATATTTAAGTTGTTAGATTCAGTGTGGACATATCGCATGGTATGCGAGGTAATATTTGGCTATGAACGCATGTAAATATAAGTCCACAAAAAGTTAAAAGCAATCGTATTATTTTATTCTTCATCGATGTTAACGAGATAGCATCGACGCTCCAGCTGAGAATATGTACTATCCACACAAGTTAATACGTTTCACCAAAATGTCACAGTTTTTGCCCGATTCTTTTGCACAAAAATATTGAGTGACATGGATAGTACTAATTCTTAACTTGAGCGTCATGGGTGTCTTGTTACAATCGGTCGAACAATAAAATACTTACGGTTGTTATTACTTGTTTGTTGACATATTTCTACTTGCGTTCTTAGCCAAAACTTACGTCACATAGTATGTGGTATGTCCACGCTGAGATTTTTGGACTTAAAATAAAGAAGCCAGTGTTATACAATAAAGGAACGTTAAAAAAGATTACGACATGTCATTATATAAAAAGTTAAATTAGACGAGTTTACTGAATTGTTACTAGTATTTGCCATACCGATGCAGACAGTCTTGCAAAAAAGTATAAATAAAATAAAACACAAATCGAATTATATAAGGAATAAAAAAGAAAACTAGTCGCATGGATCTAGGTCTACAGAATGGACTTGGTCATCAAGCAGAGTCATGTGCCTTTCGCTCAAAAACTACATAACGGTCTAGATACCTCGTACCAAGAGACATTTTCATGTGAAAGGTACATAATGACTGGCTTAGAATGAGAAGGTATTAAGTACTACTTACAGGTACGACCTTATAAGACTCCTGTATATTAGAAATCTGTATCACAAGACGCTTCTTATGAGCCTAGTATCATGCAAATCGGAACATGTCATATTGACCAAGCTGAAAACTTGTTTAACCATGAGTAAAGAGTAGTTTTCAGACATTTGTTCTTGTTTTCTCAAAATATCGAATTTGCACTTACGATCTTCTCATTCTAAGCTAGCGATTATGTTCATTCCTTTAACAATTCAACGCTGTATGAAATATTTCTCAAGTTTTTCCTGCACAAGCTATCTGTAGAACCTACTAGTTACATATGCTCCCATTGGTACTGGTGTTTGAATTAAGCAGAAATGCTTCACCTTCGTATTTAGCAGCCATTCTATGCATTAACTGACTGGTTACGTTATGTAAGGCGGTATACTGTATATCCAGTTAGGTGCTATGTGCTATGTGTCTATGTGTAACGTATACTCTACCTACAGGTTTACCAGCCAATCAAACAATGGCAGACGATGATGTTGATATAGAGTCAGCATCAGCAGGTGGAAGTTTGGCGTCAAAATTTGTACTGTCAGCAGTGGCAGCCATGGTCGCCGAATCAGGTACATTCCACATTGATACACTTACGTCAATTTCCGGCGCATTTGAACCCGTGGAAGTATCGGAAAACAGCAAAATTCTGCTTTAAAGTTGTATTCGTTGAACCCGACTTGCAATGTGTGTACGCAATCATATGATGACGGGTGTGTTTTCGCCAGGAGTTGATGTTATTTTCCAACAATGTGTCGTAAATTTTCATATTCCACTAGTATAGTTGGGCTAACTGGAATTAACGAGTACTAACACGTAATGTCGAGGAAATTACCAAGGCCATTGTGAGGACAGAACGTGACCATGCCAATCTAACAGTCTAAGAGTTGACCGAGTCTGGCCATTGTCAGTACAGAACGTGACCATGCCAATCTAACAGTCTAAGAGTTGACCGAATCCGTCCATTGTCAGGACAGAACGTGACCATGCCAATCTAACAGTCTAAGAGTTGACCGAATCTGTCCATTGTCAGTACAAAACGTGACCATGCCAATCTGACATTCTAAGAGTTGACCGAGTCTGGCCATTGTCAGTACAAAACGTGACCATGCCAATCTGACATTCTAAGAGTTGACCGAGTCTGGCCATTGTCAGTACAAAACGTGACCATGCCAATCTGACATTCTAAGAGTTGACCGAATCTGTCCATTGTCAGTACAAAACGTGACCATGCCAATCTGACATTCTAAGAGTTGACCGAGTCTGGCCATTGTCAGTACAAAACGTGACCATGCCAATCTAACAGTCTAAGAGTTGACCGAATCTGTCCATTGTCAGGGTGTGTTTTCGCCAGGAGTTGATGTTATTTTCCAACAATGTGTCGTAAATTTTCATATTCCACTAGTATAGTTGGGCTAACTGGAATTAACGAGTACTAACACGTAATGTCGAGGAAATTACCAAGGCCATTGTGAGGACAGAACGTGACCATGCCAATCTAACAGTCTAAGAGTTGACCGAGTCTGGCCATTGTCAGTACAAAACGTGACCATGCCAATCTGACATTCTAAGAGTTGACCAAATCTGTCCATTGTCAGGACAGAACGTGACCATGCCAATCTAACAGTCTAAGAGTTGACCGAATCCGTCCATTGTCAGGACAGAACGTGACCATGCCAATCTAACAGTCTAAGAGTTGACCGAATCTGTCCATTGTCAGTACAAAACGTGACCATGCCAATCTGACATTCTAAGAGTTGACCGAGTCTGGCCATTGTCAGTACAAAACGTGACCATGCCAATCTGACATTCTAAGAGTTGACCGAGTCAGGCCATTGTCAGTACAAAACGTGACCATGCCAATCTGACATTCTAAGAGTTGACCGAATCTGTCCATTGTCAGTACATAACGTGACCATGCCAATCTGACATTCTAAGAGTTGACCGAGTCTGGCCATTGTCAGTACAAAACGTGACCATGCCAATCTAACAGTCTAAGAGTTGACCGAATCTGTCCATTGTCAGTACAAAACGTGACCATGCCAATCTAACAGTCTAAGAGTTGACCGAATCCGTCCATTGTCAGGACAGAACGTGACTATGCCAATCTAACAGTCTAAGAGTTGACCGAATCTGTCCATTGTCAGTACAAAACGTGACCATGCCAATCTGACATTCTAAGAGTTGACCGAGTCTGGCCATTGTCAGTACAAAACGTGACCATGCCAATCTGACATTCTAAGAGTTGACCGAGTCTGGTCATTGTCAGGACAGAACGTGACCATGCCAATCTAACAGTCTAAGAGTTGACCGAATCTGTCCATTGTCAGTAAAAAACGTGACCATGCCAATCTAACAGTCTAAGAGTTGACCGAATCCGTCCATTGTCAGGACAGAACGTGACTATGCCAATCTAACAGTCTAAGAGTTGACCGAATCTGTCCATTGTCAGTACAAAACGTGACCATGCCAATCTGACATTCTAAGAGTTGACCGAGTCTGGCCATTGTCAGTACAAAATGTGACCATGCCAATCTGACATTCTAAGTGTTGACCGAGTCTGGTCATTGTCAGGACAGAACGTGACCATGCCAATCTAACAGTCTAAGAGTTGACCGAGTCTGGCCATTGTGAGGACAGAACGTGACCATGCCAATCTGACAGTCTAAGAGTTGACCGAGTCTGGCCATTGTCAGGACAGAACGTGACCATGCCAATCTGACAGTCTAGGAGTTGACCGAGTCTGGCCATTGTCAGGACAAAACGTGACCATGCCAATCTAACAGTCTAAGAGTTGACCGAGTCTGGCCATTGTCAGGACAGAACGTGACCATGCCAATCTGACAGTCTAACAGTTGACCGAATCTGGCCATTGTCGGGACAAAACGTGACCATGCCAATCTAACAGTCTAAGAGTTGATCGAGTCTGTCCATTGTCAGTACAAAACGTGACCATGCCAATCTAACAGTCTAAGAGTTGACCGAATATGTCCATTGTCAGGACAGAACGTGACCATGCCAATCTAACAGTCTAAGAGTTGACCGAATCTGGTCATTGTCAGGACTGAACGTGACCATGCCGATCTAACAGTCTAAGAGTTGACCGAATCTGTCCATTGTCAGGACAGAACGTGACCATGCCAATCTAACAGTCTAAGAGTTGACCGAATCTGTCCATTGTCAGTACAAAACGTGACCATGCCAATCTGACAGTCTTAGAGTTGACCGAGTCTGGCCATTGTCAGTACAAAACGTGACCATGCCAATCTGACAGTCTAAGAGTTGACCGAATCTGGCCATTGTCGGGACAGAACGTGACCATGCCAATCTGACAGTCTAAGAGTTGACCGAATCTGTCCATTGTCAGGACAAAACGTGACCATGCCAATCTGACAGTCTAAGAGTTGACCGAATCTGTCCATTGTCAGGACAGAACGTGACCATGCCAATCTGACAGTCTAAGAGTTGACCGAGTCTGGTCATAAACCAAAGCAGTAACACCCCTCGTATAAAACATTCCCTATAAAGTTGTACAAATGGGTTTCACTTGAAAGATGACTTATGTCAGAAGACTTTAAACAAACATGGCAGCGGTTTGAACTGAATTGTATGCAATATAAAGTTAGTGTCCTAGATTATGTTACTTTCACGACAAGGAACATCCGTAGTATTATAGCATGGAGAATTTGACCTGATCCTGACAGAGACAGTAACTGTTGTCTCTGATCCTGACCTTTATGCATGAATATATTAAAAGGTTGGCAAGCAAATCGTGCAATATCGGTCCTTGAGATTTGTGTTGGTATTACACCACCAGCGTCTTCGTGATACTTGCCGCTTATGAAAACGTACAACCAGGATTACAAATATAGGCAATATATCACCTGTTGAATTATGCTTATAGAAGGTCGAGAGTCCAGTCAAATTCTCCAGACTAAACCCGAAATTGCATGTATTACATTTTCATTTTTGGTTCAGACCTACCTGCTAGCAGGTTGTATTTCAACATGATTATATACTATCTCTGTTTTCAGTGACATATCCGTTAGATCTGACCAGAACGAGGCTGCAAATACAAGGGGAAATTAATCTTACCGGTGCCACTGTATCTTATTCTAACCGAGGAATGTTCAAAATTATGCATGGAATTGGTAAATATCTCATTTCTTCACACTCTCATAACAACTCTGAGGGATGACTGCTGAATTCAAACAATCTTCAACCATTGCATTCCTAGCTACACGACTATTCCTCAAATCTAGATTTTTCAAACAAGGGTAATAACTCTTCTGAAAAAAAAACAATCTCAAGGCACACAGCTTCACAAAAACATTTATAAATGTGATCATAGTTAAAACAGTTTTGGAGATGCATGTGACAAGAATGTTACTACTTGCAGAGTTCGTTAATGCAATACCAAATAACCATTTTTCTTTAGAAATCCAAAATGCAGCATTATATCTTTCAGCAACCGAAGAAGGAATCAGTCGGTTATATCAGGGCATCACACCAGCACTTCAGCGACAAATCGGTAAGTTTCACTCTTCACCGAAGGCCTAGCAACAGTGGTTTGCCTTGGTGACAAGGTTTCGAAGTTTAGAAAAAGATCTAAATAATAATCCGGTGATAATCGACCAAAGTAAAAATACAAATGTAGTTTGACCTGTAATACATAGATAGCGGATAGCTTTTGTTATCAATTTGATAGAACATTTCACTGGGATTTATTATAAATATATTTCAGTGTATTCGGGAATTCGTATGATAGTTTATGAAGGACTTCGAGATCACGTGTTCACAAAGAACCCGGATGGCACATTCCCATTGTGGTAAATATGTGACTATACAGATCTGCTAGTAATGTAATCAGTTATTAACAGAACAATCGGCTTTGGCTCCACATTAGTACAATGTTGTCTATACACGCTAGCTAACAAATGTATCCAGATTGAGCAAAGCAGAAGTGTCAAACTCCAAAATAACTCATTTAAAAGAAAGCAGTCAAATAGAGTCATAAGATTATTCAAATTTGCTCTAGAAATTACTGATTTCGATGTAAATGTACTGATAAATAACAAAATACGATTTAAGTTCTTTTGCAGTCACAATGCTCATTTTCAACGAATTGCACATGAAAATGGTGATCTACACACCTAACCATAGAAATACTAGTAATATATTCGACACAAATAACGTACTAAATACCCAGTATGCGTTACCCGTCCATCGAGATCTTCCAAACAATAGGCGTCGAACGATTTTAAAACCGCATTTTGGTACCGAAAATGTCCTCAAGTTGTGTAGCTTGCATTCATTTCAATAGATTTATATGGCTTGATAAATTTGACCTTAGTCTGTCATGAACTGAATGACAATGAAATATCAAATGATACTTGTACGGTAAAGGCATTTGAAATAAAGACTTGAATTCATTATAGGAAGTCGGTGATTGTAAGTGCTGCGTGTGGTGCTGTGGGACAATTTTTCGCCAGTCCAACAGATCTAGTCAAAATTCAGATGCAGATGGAAGGCAGACGACGTCTGGAAGGGAAACCAGTCAGGTATAATAAGATCATTTAATGGTCCTGAAACATCATTTAATGATCCTAGCAATTACTTAATATTAGTAATTTGTCGTAAATTTTACAGCAGAAAATATTTTTCGAAGAGTATTTTGTTTCAAACATTCGTTTGGCTTCGTATGCGGTTTCTTACGTACAATTGTTTGTTAGTTCAATCATTATTCAGCCAACATACATGTATTATTTGATCAAGTTTCTCTAAATGAGCACTGAACTATCACCAAACTTATCTCACATAGCCAATATCACCTGGTATATTAACTAAATCTCACATAGCCAATATCACCTGGTATATTAACTAAATCTCACATAGCCAATATCACCTGTCATATTAACTAAATCTCACATAGCCAATATCACCTGGTATATTAACTCGTTTAGTGGGGAGCGACGGTCATAGGTAGAGATAACGCTGTGGGATCGCTAGACCACGGATCAGACTCATGCCTGTACCACTGTTCAATTTCTCTGAACAAGGATAACCCACAATGCCCCATTTCCTGCAGGTGTTGGAAAGGTGGCTGAGGGGCACCGAGTGTAACAACCGAATGGGGGATGTACAGTCGGTAAATACGCATTTGTAATAATATACTTTAATTCTGTACTTTCTCCATAATTGATCAAGCACCCTGTCGAAAGCACATAAAACTTGTCGTACATGTAATGTGAACATACACTTTGTATTCTTGTATATTTTCAGTATGAAATAAATTAAATTATGTTGGTTAATTTTAGAATAAAAAACACCAGTCAAGCATTTCGTAGTATATTTCAAGAATCAGGAATTAGAGGACTATGGCGTGGCTGGGTACCTAATGTCCAAAGATCTGTTCTAGTCAATGTTGGAGGTAATTAAAAAAAACTATACTATATACTTGGTCCTAGGAAAAAGATTCGTTACAAGTCTGCAGGCAACTGATTTATACTTTTGTAATTGAACTACAAATGATTTCCCCTGTGTGTACTTGTTACAGAATTGGAAAAAATGACAGTACCCTTGCTGAACTAGTACCGGGATCTCGAATCATCTCAACTTCGAAATAAATAGTAAAATCATCATACAACTCAACGAAAGAAAGATAATAGACATTTATGAGTTAATCCGAATTCGATGCTGAACTCCGAATTCGACTAAGAGGGGATGTAACAAGGGGTGATATCAAAACAAATTTGATTTAGGACGTGCTAATTCAGTAACTTGGTTTTCGGGACACATATCCATGAACACTTACCACGTTTTACTTTCAATATATAATTTATACTTTTTGGTCAATGGGTAATCAATACTAATCATGTGGTTCTTGAAAACCTCGCCTTTCGAAGACACGTTCACTTGTAGTTATTTTAACTTCGTTGAATAACTCTGTATATATGTATTATATGTATACATGTAGAGTGTATTGCACAGTGAAGGGTGACTGTTTTTTTTATTTGAGTTTGAAATCATTCCTCACCAATTTGATATTTACATCCTACGACAGGTTGACCTTACCTGGTTTATTTGACTGTATTCTAGCTAGCACTAACATAGCTAACATTCTCTTCCACAAGAAATCAGACTTGGAAGGCAGCGCTTGAACAGAAACAGACAACGTGCGAAGGGTACAAAAAACAGTAATGTACAATTTGCTGTCTCTGCGTGAACGTTGCCCAGGTCAAATGAAAAACGAGATTTGATGACAGCCATGTTTTATTAAAATTGAATTCGATAGTTGATCTAGCCATAAGTATCGAAGTTAGTTCCGTTTTGAGATGTTTTCAATCTGAATTCTTAGCGTATGCTTTGTAATTAGCCCCCTACCGGTTTTTGACCGGAGGGGACTATATGTTTGCCCTCCGCCCGTCAGCCATGTTGTCCGTCAGTCAGTCCGTCCGTCAAAAAATCTGGATCCTGACATAACTCAAACAGTTTCCAAGCTAGGTTTATGAAACTTGGTATGTGGATAAGGGACAATAAGGGAATAATGCACGACTACATATATTTTGATTCTGACAAAAATTATGGTTGCTATGGCAACAGAAATATTGAAAATGGCTTAAAACCGGTAGGGGACTTCTGTATTGTTAGCAATTCTTAATTACTTCTTCACTTTGTTTCACGTTCGGTGTTTGCTATACTTGTGTGTATGTTTTCCTTCCAGATATTGTCACCTATGATACCGTAAAGCGACAGTTATTACTAAATACCTCGATACCAGACAACTTTATACTACACGGAGTATCAAGGTATGATCAGGAAGGATTGTAACATGGTTTACACTTTATCATGCAACTGCTAGTAGCCTGAGAACACTTTTTGGCTCCGCCCACAAATCACGGACTATTTTCCCATTTCTCATTCCGTCTAAAATTGACCTACATATTATTGAAAAGTACAAAAATATACACTTGATAGCTAATATTTATTCAAAGTTTAGATTTACAACGAACATCAGCAATATTTCTTCGCCATGTAGGGCTACGCCAGTGTATTTTTTCTTGAATTCATACGGGTCATCCACGGATCAATCGTTTGGGAAAGGCCCTGAAAAAAACAATAAACACCCATAAATCCACTGGCATAGGATCATCAAAGATAAATAAACATAAAGAGTATGCATAGACAACGGTTCCACATCAAATACACTGGACAAAATGCAATTTTGAACTTATTTGAAGACTCGATACGATGCGCATACAAAATCATTGAAAATGAAAAAAGTCGGAAATATTTGGCGAATCTTAAGACTAAGTGGGTCAGTTAAATCATTGTTAGATTCAGTGTACATATGGTTCATACGTAGGTAAAACATAAAAAAATATAAGAGGCTCTTCAACAAGATCAATGTCTTACCATATTCTATTTCCATCGATTTTCCAAGCATTGAGGTCTCCCTACTGCCATTCTCCACCACCAACTTGACTAAGACGAGTAAGCTTGTATAAACTGTTCATTCTTAGAGTTATTTCCCCCGTCCGGAATTCAATTTTGCACTGACATTTACCGCAAACGATCAAGTGTTTCACATAGTCCATATTTTATTAATATTTATATTTATTCCAAGGCATTGTTAAGAATAACAGAAGGATTTATGACGTAGTAAACGACCTTGTTCACACACGTACGTCATTGATGATTCATTCAAAAAACTTCATAAATTCATGGGCGAAATTTTATTCTACTATTATTGTGTCATAATATTAGAATAAAATTTCGCCCAGTGTAGTTATTTGGTAATACCATTTGCTAAGGTTTCCCTTTCTGAATATATAATTGAAATATTTTATTTTTTAATATTTCTTTTGTTAAGGTAGATCCTACCCCTTGAAAATGCTTGAAAAACATACACTTGAAAAAAACTATTTCAAACAGCGTATGCCGTCTGATTTTATCATATATTATAGGAAACCATTGTAGCACTTGCTTGTGATGTGAAATGTGCCATATAGTCGCCTTATTCAAATACTAACACTAAAATAAAGGCGATTTTTGACTGAAAAATACAGCATTTTTTTCAAAATGTCAAACGTTATCATTATTGTATTTTATAATACGAACTCATTGAATATACTTTATAATTAATCGTCGCAAGGGCATGCCAGGCTTGAAATTAGCTGCTGGTGTTTTGTTTACGAGAAAAACACCTTCATGTTGATGTGTAATTTCGACAAGGAAGTCGCCATGTTTGCTCCCTCCTGTCACCACAGTAAACGTACAGCAACATGTTTTTCAAACAAAGTGATCAACATAATCGATAGCTAGATCGAATAATGCACTTTATTGCATTCATAATTTATTAACTTTACAAACGATCTTACGATAATAACAATGAAATCCAAATATTTATTATTGTTTCCATCTCGTTTGTTTACGAATTTCGCGCTGTGTAGCAAATTTATATTCATGCGCCAAAGTAGTGCGACAGTTTATCGACGAAACCATTATAATGCGGTGTTCATAATGTGCCGTTCATAACGAATGATGACATCGAATACAATATGATACTTACGGTTTAATATAAGTCCCAATGAAACATCAATATCAGCATTTTCCTCAACACATGCTGCACATGTTAGCGAATTGATAATCTGATATGTGTTACGAGGCTGTCTGTCAAACTTTATTTTAGCTAAATTACAAAAGTACTATGCGTTTTTAAATAATCTTTATGTTATTTATGTTCGTATAATCATTGCAAACACAGTTTTGTAACTCGATTGTCTGGATCGTTTCTCGATCACATACAGTTTGTGTAAAATCGGTCATTACATGTAGCTGTCAAATAATTTCAATCCACACGAATAGTCCGTGCAAATGTTACAACGTGCTCGGTAAGTTAATGTATGGTGTGAGGTTACTGCCATGCTATATTATCGTCTGCAAATAGGTTTTTGAGTAATATTTAACCATTTTAACACACAAACTGACCAAATACAGCATTTTCTTCATGTTAAAAGAAACGGGCTGACGGACGGAACAAACGTTATCAGTGACCAGTACGACTAAAGATAAAGTAGCAATTTCTTTGGTATATAAACAAATAAAATACAATGGAAAGGAATATCTAACTAAATATGTGTATAATTGAAAGAAATACTAAAGCTTTAATTAATTTTCCATAAACCTGTTTCAGTTCTTTCGAGGTAACTTACAACTTGTGCAAATAATCAAGTTTTAAGTCTCATAGACCCGATAAAATCGGTTATTGACAAACCAACAACTATCTGGTCCGTCAGGCCCACCGTACCCTAAACTATTTAGGATTTATTAAAAGTAGGCCTTCACACATACACATGTGATATATTTTAATTCATGTTGATGTATTTTATTGTTCAAAATCAATGCATTTTGACTGCTTTTATTTAAATAAATGGGCAGGCATGACCATGATCAAATATTTGACAACCACAATTTCTAATTTTTCTAGCATTTTGTTACCCAATAAATGAGACTGACATTTTGAAAAATGTTACCTATTTTGTAATTAACTTTTTATAAATACATTGTTTATAACAAGTAAATATAACAAAAACACTCATTGATATAGATTATTTGAACTTTAAGCTACAAATTGATATATGAGACTAATGTGTTTTTATGCCAAAAGGGTATTTAATTCACTGAAGAAAAATACACATTTTCGCCCATTTGAGTGAACCTTAAGCAGCGTAGAATTGAGAACTAATTTGTTTCGCGGAAGCACATTGAATTGTGTTAATCGGCGGGTTTACTGGATCTACTAAAACCCACAACTCGGTTGTAACTTTAAAAAATGAGGAATTACGCCCCTTACTTGTTCCGTGGTGCTGGTTGCATGATAAATAGAAACTCGGGTCACTGTCCGGATCGAACAATGTTATCAGACTCGGCGATATCGTCCGGGGTGACTCGCCAACCGGACGATATCACCTCGCCTGATAACATTGTTCTCACCGGACAGTGACTTGAGTTTCTCTATATGTCGTGAAATACTGATTGATTCTTGATTCAATACACATCCATGTGTTCTGAGAAAATCAAAATGTGAAACACCAGAATTTAATCCAAGTGAAAAAGATAATAGATAACCAGACAGGGAAGGAAGCACTTAACTTTAACAGC
This sequence comes from Spisula solida, assembly GCA_947247005.1. NCBI lineage: Eukaryota > Metazoa > Mollusca > Bivalvia > Venerida > Mactridae > Spisula > Spisula solida. The sequence continues at coordinate 67,307,123 of OX365944.1, read as the reverse complement.
CGAGCACAGAAACAAGGCACTTAACTTTAACAGCCGAGCACAGAAACAAGGCACTTAACTTTAACAGCCGAGCACAGAAACAAGGCACTTAACTTTAACAGCAGAGCACAGAAACAAGGCACTTAACTTTAACAGCTGAGCACAGAAACAAACCAAACAAACAGTTTGTGCAAACAATGCTGTTATTATGCTGCATTTATGCATAGTCTGGTGACGAGCTGGTCTGGGATTAAATATATAAGTTGTCCCATTACATTGGCTATCTCATATCCACGTGTGGACAGGGTGTAAGCATAAATCTTCGTGGTGTAAGTTACTTGCAAGGAAAGTATTAAATCCACGAAAACTGGTTAGGTTGACTTTCCGACATGACCGATAGTCGGCGAAAATTCCAATATAAAAGTATCTAGAATCCAAAAAGGTTGACATACATGACGTTAACCAGCGATGTTATATTTCCAGTGCATGTTCAGGGTTTGTTGCCTCTGTGATGTGTACACTAGCTGATGTTGATGTTATATTTACAGTGCATGTTCAGGGTTTGTTGCCTCTGTGATGTGTACACTAGCCGATGTAATGTTATATTTACAGTGCATGTTCAGGGTTTGTAGCCTCTGTGATGTGTACACTAGCCGATGTTGTGTTATATTTACAGTGCATGTTCAGGGTATGTTGCCTCTGTGATGTGTACACTAGCCGATGTTATGTTATATTTACAGTGCATGTTCAGGGTTTGTTGCCTCTGTGATGTGTACACTAGCCGATGTTGATGTTATATTTACAGTGCATGTTCAGGGTTTGTTGCCTCTGTGATGTGTACACTAGCTGATGTTATGTTATATTTACAGTGCATGTTCAGGGTTTGCTCCCTCTGTGATGTGTACACTAGCCGATGTTATGTTATATTTACAGTGCATGTTCAGGGTTTGCTCCCTCTGTGATGTGTACACTAGCCGATGTTGTGTTATATTTACAGTGCATGTTCAGGGTTTGTTGCCTCTGTGATGTGTACACTAGCCGATGTTGTGTTATATTTACAGTGCATGTTCAGGGTTTGTTGCCTCTGTGATGTGTACACTAGCCGATGTTGTGTTATATTTCAGTGCATGTTCAGGGTTTGCTCCCTCTGTGATGTGTACACTAGCCGATGTTGTGTTATATTTACAGTGCATGTTCAGGGTTTGCTCCCTTTGTGATGTGTACACTAGCCGATGTTGTGTTATATTTACAGTGCATGTTCAGGGTTTGTAGCCTCTGTGATGTGTACACTAGCCGATGTTGATGTTATATTTACAGTGCATGTTCAGGGTTTGTTGCCTCTGTGATGTGTACACTAGCCGATGTTGATGTTATATTTACAGTGCATGTTCAGGGTCTGTTGCCTCTGTGATGTGTACACTAGCCGATGTTGTGTTATATTTACAGTGCATGTTCAGGGTTTGTAGCCTCTGTGATGTGTACACTAGCCGATGTTGATGTTATATTTACAGTGCATGTTCAGGGTTTGTTGCCTCTGTGATGTGTACACTAGCCGATGTTATGTTATATTTACAGTGCATGTTCAGGGTTTGTTGCCTCTGTGATGTGTACACCAGCTGATGTCGTGAAGACACGGGTAATGAATCAACCAACAGAACAAGGAAGGTATTTGTACCATGTATCCATCAGATAATACATCTGGGCTGGTATTCCAAAGCATCGTAAGGGAAAACTTAGAATTTCCTTAAAATCTTAAAATGTCTTCAAGTGTATCAGTTCAACAGGAAAATCAAGATTATCAATTTGTTACATAGTTTAGAAGCATTACAGAGCTACACAACTACAAAGAAAATATGGGTCATTCTTCTTTTCTTAAGCTCCTTTTTTTAACTTAAGTCAAAATATTTAAGTTTTCCCTTAAGATGATTTGTGAATACCATCCCTGGCATATAATTGCAGCCTGTTCTAAAACATGACAACCTATCAGCCGAAGTCGCTATTTTGAAACATGTTGATTAACAAGCGATGACGACTTCATTCGAACCACGGTCTTTCCAATTCAAAATGACGTTTTTCTACAATCTTGAAGTTATGAAGAGTAATTTCGCACAACTTACTATAATTTTCAAAAACTGAGAATATTTATTCTGAGTTTATTATTTTTAAATCTGGATATCCCCACAAGTGTGGATCTAAGAGATACATGTATGTTGCCCTGGTAGCTCAGTTCAGAAGTGAAGTGGAGAACGGCTCATTTGTTAGATTTGTATAGTATTCTGTATACTCATGTGTCGTATTTTCGATGTGAGATATTATCTCTTTATATGATAAAGGCATTTTCTGTTCTATTCACAGACCAATGTTATACAAGAATTCCATAGATTGTTTAGTAAAAACAGTACAACAAGAAAGTATAATGGCTCTATATAAAGGTTTCTTACCAACCTATTGTCGCTTGGTAAGTACTAAATTACTGCTAGCCATTTATATCTGGTGTACTATTTATCAAAGCACTTAAAGTTACGCTCAAATTTAAACCCTCTGTAATTCATTAACCCTCCCTTGCGAATTGTGGTAAGGGGATCTGTAATATTAATGGTGTTTCAGTAAATGCATTCCTTCAAACCATCTACGTTCCTACTGTGTATTTGTTCAAGCATCATGAAGAATTTAAATTTGTGCATAACTTTACTGGTACCGCGAGTGCTTTGATAAAACAGTACCATGAGAACCGTAATACTCGTACAGTTTCAAACAGTCAAACCTGTGTTAAAGACCACCAGTGAACACAGACCACTTTAACTAAACATGTCTTCAAAGTAGAGACCACCAATTATAGCTACCATCTGAACGTTTTCAATGATATTTAACCTGTTAAGAATGACAACCTGTCAACAACGACAACCATAGACAAGGTGTTATTTACCAAAAGTTGGCTACATCGTTTAAAATAGCTTTCATACACATGTATCAACTCTCCATGGCTGCAGAATAAGGAATATTTGTACATCTCTGGTGCGGCAACTTTTGGAAAAAGTTTCCAAGTTTCTTTCTCTGACTCCTTACTTGGAATATCTGATGGCTGTCGGCATCTACAGTGGAGACATTGAAGTAGCAGTTATGTCAAATACCGTATTAATACAGCATTTCTAACTGTTGTTATTCCATTGAGTTGTCATTTTCTGATGCTTATATGTTATAAGTCTGTTAACCCTCGTTACTTGTGTGCGCTATAAGAATGTTGAGCCAGATTCCGGAAATAATACACCAAGCAACGTCCTGTGGACATATGGTCTCCAAACCTGTTAAAAAGTATTCTGCTGGGTTAATCTATACATGATAGTATAAGCGGATTTAGCTCAGTGGTAACGCACTGGGCTGTCAATCCAGAGGTCGTGGGTTCAATCCCTGGCATCGGAACTTGACATTTCTGAAATATTTATATTTCCCGCTATATCTGGCCGTGTGGTCTGCGAAGTATCTGAAGTGCCTGGAAGAGAAGGCGAAGTATCTGGAAGTGCCAGGAAGCTGTGTACCGGTACTATACATTAAAGAACCAGGCTGTCTATTCGAAATAAGAGCTAGGCGCACCTCTGCAGGGCCGGACATGCCTGTATCTAATGTTTCTCTCTCCCTTCAGGGGCTTTCTCTCAGTCTGTCCCTCTGGTCAGATCATGCTGTATCTGCACTGGTAGATGCACCTGCGCCCTTGTGGCTGCAACATGGGTAAAGTGCATTGGAACGTGCGTTCGCATGAAAAGGGCGCTATATAAATCTGGTATATTTTTTTTTTTATTTATTTCATATTTTCAGGGTCCATGGTTAACAACATTCTGGTTAACATATGAACATTTAAGGAAGTGGACAGGTCATGTGTCATTCTGATGATCGTCTCTATATATCTACACAAGGTCCACTTCAATTCTGAACTACACTACCAGGGCAACTTCCGGCAACATCTGCTGCCAATGAAAGAGTAAAACTGGTGATGTGAAACTAACTAGATGGGAGTCATAATACAACCAGTTATAAGTCTAATGGTAATCCCCCCACCCAAGTCATTCAGGGAAGATGTATCAGGAATTGTCAGCAATAGTTTAGTAATGGTGCTACGAACCACAATAGTCATTCAGATATGCCACTTCTGAGTTCTGTTAGAGGTTTTTAGAGTTTATATTGCTATAACGGACTGAAAATCGGTATAACATTCGATGGAACTGAGATATAGCAATATAAAAACTGTACAAACCTTTGAGGGACTGAGAAGCAGTGTAACCGAATTACTACTGTGATTGTCATAAATTTCTATGTATACATATCACAATGTATCAAAAACAAAACAAAACTTATTCCATGAATTTTATTTATTTGACAGCAAACCATGTTAGCAATATATTTTGTTGCATATGGCAATATATTGAACAATACAGTACTGGTGCCCAAAGTGATTCAATATTTTACAATGATCAAATATACATATGTTCATTTGTATTTTTAATAAACATGTTACAATTTTTTGTCTTGTTGTTAAAAATGTTTAGCAGTATAGACAATATTAAAAGAAAAAGCAAATTAACAAAGCATTAACATTATTATTGACCATCTAAATTTCTAACATAACCATGGTAACCAGTTAAATTATCTGGTATCTGTCCTCTTGGATGTTCTATACACATATCTATACGAAACACAACAACCAGTGGAAGCTAAGAAATTCTTAGATGTTGACTTCAACACACGTAATAAACTTAGCCCCTTACTCCAAGGAGACCCACTTTATATAACTGCCGTGACCTGATGATACACTTTGTTACATTGTGAACACAATACCCATACTGGTTATTCTAAATTCTGATAATTATTAGACTTGATTGTGTATACCATATAAGGTTATCTAGAAATAAATTGGTAATCCATATTTGTATGATAAGCGTGAAAATGTCTAAACATAGAGTGAGGATTTTGACAATAGTATCATATTCATCATTCCTAGAGTCCTACAGAGGTACATTAGTTTAAAATGTTACAGATACATGTAAATGGAACATTTATAGTTAATTTCTAGACACACAACATCAACATCAGAATTGTTCCATGTAGACAATGATACATGTTAGTATTGACATACAAACTATTATTAATTAGGACAAATGAAAATGAGCCAAAGAAAGCGTCAAATTCATGAATGGAGTACTCATTAGTCATTTCACAATTACAAACTAAAGGAAAAAGTTCATTAATCTGGTAGAATGATGAGACTGAGTTTTCTGGTGAGTTACAATGAATCTTAACATGAAATAAAGAATTGTCAATTTTATTGCATAACAATGAAATTTATTAAATCAAAACATGAATCGTTGAAAGTAGTTTACACAACAAACAATGCAAAACAGTTGAAAGTAATGCAGAATTAGTTTAGAACTTCCTGTTATGATCTACTGCAATAAAATTAATGTATTTACTGCAAAAAAGCCATGTTTTATGACTGTTAATGTTGACATGTGTTAAGTATAGCTGCACACAGGGGTTCCATTTGACTCAGGTGTAGGATTTTGACCCTTGAAATTTCCATAAAGCCACATTTTGACAAGATTTTGGTTTGAAGTGTCATTTTCTCTTACAATCATGGGTATTTTGCCTATAAAATGGTAACGTTTAGTCAAAATTATCAAAATGATCCATCAGGTTCAGAAGCTAGTGGAACCCCTGAGTATGTATAGATAGCTACATACACAGCTTCATATATCAGCTATAATACAACTATGAAGGCTTATTGTCTAACCAGATGTCAGGAATTCTTAACAGTGTAAGTTTATGGAGAAATACGTCAGTTGACAATGGTAGTACATGTACGATGAAGTTAGAACTCGCGTCGATGATATTTGTCCGGTTCATAATATGATGTGACAACAACTCTGTTGGAAAATTTACGACCTGTCAACGCTTGTTGGGCTTTCTGACAATCTATCAAAGAATTGAACTCCACAAAAATCTGAAAAACAATCAATAATATGAATTTTGATGTATGGTAAACTAAAAAAAAAATTTATTTTATACAAATAGAAAATCTTCTCTTATCACACTATTCCGATAAGATGAAATGTGTCCACATCTGCTGAGCAGCTTTTTCGGACAAGAATATTCTCACAGGATACAGGGTCTTGTTCAGTCAGTGATTGGTTACCCCTTGAAGTGCTCCCTTAACAAATTCCTGTATTTAATGAATGTCAGTGATTGGTTACCCCTTGAAGTGCTCCCTTAACAAGTTCCTGTATTTAATGAATGTAACTAAGATTCGTTAAATCCACAAAAGGTCAATGGATCTGGATTACTGACATTCAGACAATTTATTTTCCTGAAGGCAGAAGACTATTACTATATGTTAATTGTTTAGTAGCAAACTTGAATATATTCCAGAGCTTAAAAGCTTTAACTGAACACAAAACATGAGGAGTATACTAACCTTTCCACATCCTGGCACGTCTATACCCTTAATTGGTCGTGGTATTTCCAAACTTTTCACCATTCCATATTTGCCGCATTCCTCACGAACATCTTCCAATATATCTGTAGAAATAAATTTCAATGCACCAATAAAGTAGCAATGGTTAACTTAAAACAAATACATCTTGCTGTGTAAGGTTTAATTTCAAAGGCACACTATCTAAATCAATATTGAGCAAAGCCACAAAATCACCATTCAGCAACAAATAAAAACTTCTGATCAACAAATCCCACAAAGAAAGAAGATCACAAACAACAAAGCATAACCTCCAGTAACCTTGAAAAATTTGAACATTTTTTACCTATCAGCCAACATTAAACAACTCTTAAATAGTTGTAGTAAAACAAATGCAGTGTTCAAATCAAAATTGCTTGGCTCCAATATTTCTTATCATGTTGCCACAAATTGTGAAACTGCTAAGGGGGACAATTGTTTTCTATCAGAAACTAGCATTCTCGACTCCTTGCAGTGGTGGAAAACACTAGTTGACTGCAGGAACTACTTTTCTCAATAAGGAACTACTTTTCTAGATGAAATCTGCTTACCTTCATATTCGTCCTCATCCTCCAAGTCTTCAGGTGTCACCATGTTCATTAAGCACAGTACCTCCGTCGGTGGTCCTGAGCCTTGCTGGAGATTCAAACCTGGTACTTGTACCTGTACTGGTGCAGCCTGGGCATTCTTGGCACCCACACTGGCTCTCTGTACAATCAGTTTCTTATCACCCAGCTGCATTCCATTCAAGCCAGCACATGCCTGCAACATTTCATATATCATGCTATAACATTAGCCCAATGTTTTAATCTTATTTTTTGAAGCTAATGAAATTTCCAATGACCATAACTTGAAAATCCTAAAAATGAGTGGCAAATCTGTTTTGGGTGCCTTAAGCACACGTCCCTACACCAAAACTCAGTTCAAACATTGTTCTATAGCTAAAATTCTGCTAATGAAATTCAAAATGACCATAACTTAGTCAATACTCTGATTTTTCTATCAAATAACTTTTATTATTTGCAGAGAAGTTCATTCTCTCTAGGACAGCAACTATGGATTATATCCCTGCTTTAATGATAAATAACCATAACTTAGTCAATACGTTTTTTTTCATGAAACAACTTTTATTTTTTTCAGAAAAGTTCATTCTTCTCAGGACAGAAAAAATCAGATTATATCCCTGCTATATAGCGCATTAACGTAACCAAGACAACAATATTACCTGATCAGTGACGGAAGGTCCGCCCATCATTTCCACATACTCACAGAAGGCATAACCCTTAGAGAGACCTGTAGCACTGTCCTTTACCAAGTTGAAGGCTTTTAATGGTCCAAATGATGTCAACAATTCTTTCACCTACAACAATATCAACCATGTTCATGAGGAATGCTTAGATAATGTATACAAGTTATCCTCACTGTCGTAGTGGTATGATCTACAGACTTGCTTAACAACACTTCAATACAAAAGATTCATTTTCATCTATGAAATGAACAAAAAACGAACTGATTTATTCAAGCATTATTTTAGCGATTTCTTTAATAACTTTCACCAAAGCAAATTATGTTTTCTACACTATTTAAACAAACAGCAAAATGAAATTTGAGAAAAGGAGAAAAAGCCCACTTACCTGCTGAACTTGGAGCATCGTTATGTGTACATGTTTACAGAAACGTGTATGAAAACTCATAAAAATGCTCAAGGATTTTAAGTTAACACATACAAATCTAAACTAATTTTTAAAAGAGTCTAACTGATTATTCAAATGAATTAGCCAGAATCACAGCCACCTCGAAATAAATCTTATTTCCCTGAGATTTCCAGATTCGTGGTAAACCTGTTAATCATACATTTCATTCCCTCAAGTATAAAATCAACAACCCAGTTTAACACTTAAAATATTTCCCCTGATTTTTGAATTTTGATGCAATTTTTTCATAAAGTCCACTAAATAAACGCTTGAGCATTTTTTAACACTTTCATACTAATACACCAAGGCAACTGTCACAGTACTCAAAGCATACCATGATATTGACGCAATATTTAACCATTTATATCCAACACCTCAGGCACAAATTAAAAACCCCATTTATCTTCTCCCCTCTTACCTAATCTAGGCAGATAATCGGATAGATACATGATTAACCCTGATGCAAAACTTTACGAAAGCACTTGCCTTGCAGTCTTGTTGCACATATTAGAGATAAGTCAACAACCTCTTCCCCTATGCTAGGGATAAAGGGGGAGAGAAAAACAGAAACAGATTAATAAATGCTTAGAAGACAGCAAAAATATAATACACCATACATAAATGTAGAAATATAGAGCTGAATGAGTTCTATATTGCATGACCTATTCAAATACATGTGCTATTCTTTATTTTCAATTACAGATCGTAATTTCTGACAACTTTTATCAACAAATCCACTTTAAAATTGTAATTTAGAATAAGAAATTGAATCACAAAAATTTACAATTTAAACATTTTTTAAAAATATTTCAACAATTGCTGCAAAGAAAACGGCTGAAAAGAAACGGCCTGAAAAAGAACCCTGAAAAACTCAAGTGTTGCCCTCAAAAGAAAATAGTATGAACACATTGGACTGAAAGAAAAATTTGCCCTGTAAACATAAACATGGGGAGAAAACAACTACGCCAATTTTCAATACCTAAATTTTAATGAGCAATAACTTATATATAGCGGGAAGGCCTACAGAAGTTTGAAATATTGGGAATTTGAAGAATAGCACTGTATCTTGATGGTAACTTATGTTCCCTCTCTTATCCCCGATTCCAATACCTGAAATTACCTGCAACAAAACAAACCCATTTTTGGACGTCCTATCATCTGCGCGGCTTCCTGTAACATCAAGTGACAACAATGTTCCCACAATGCACCTGTCGTCATGATGACGTATCTACATACCTGATCCTCGTTCAAATAGTTTGGTAATCCACCAATGAAGATTTTGTTAGGTGAATCTTGAACAACTGTAGACACGACTCCTGAAAATAAGATAACAATTAAGTCAAACTGTGTCATGTGCTTAAAAAAATGTTAACTATACAATATGAAAATACAGAGGTAGAAGTCAACAGAAATGCCTCATGCTGGATTACAAGTAATATTTTGTTTAGACAAAATTTCAACACAAGAAGTATGTAATACGTGTATATTCAGCATTGTCTATACACTAGTTGATGGATAAAACTAAAAGATTTATTCACTCAAGATCAGTGTATGAGAACAGCATAATGTCCAATCCCAAAATTGAGTCCCATGTCTGTTTTACGTGTCATTAGCAAACACCCAAACACCAAAGCTCAGTTCAAACATTGTTCTATGTTCAGCAGAAGAAATTTCAAATGACCATACTGTAACTTTGTCAATTCTTTGAATTTTCTCAACAAACAAGTCATTAAGAATTGCAAGCAATACAGAAGTCCCCTACCGGTTTTAAGCCATTTTCAATGTTTCTGTTGCCATAGCAACCACAATTTTTGTCGGAATCAAAATATATCCCTTTATTGCCTCCTATCCACATACCAAGTTTTATAAACCTAGCTTGGAAACTCTTTGAGTTATGTCAGGATCCAGTTTTTTTGACGGACGGACTGTCAAAAACCGGTAGGGGACTAATAACTATCATTTTAAAGAGAAAAGTTCATTCATACTAGTGCAGCAAATCCAGATTACTGGAATATTTGGGAATTCTAGAAGCCCAGAACATACTAACCTGGGACAGCAACTGATGGATTTTCTGACATTCCTGGAAGAACTTGGTAATCTCTGGGACGTCTTATCTTCAGAGATTGTCCTTGGAAGTTAATTCCATCAAATGCCATAGCTTGTGTCGTTTCATCCACAGATCGGAACTGAACAAACAAAACAATACAAGTGCTTATATATAACCGATTACAAACTTAGTCTTCAACTCATTCTAAGTCACTGATACCATACATTTAAATCATAACTTAAATAACAAGTAATTAAGAATTGCAAGCAATACAGAAGTCCCCTACCGGTTTTAAGCCATTTTCAATGTTTCTGTTGCCATAGCAACCACAATTTTGGTCAGAATCAAAATATTTTTAGACGTGCATAATCCCCTTATTGTCCCCTATGCACATACCAAGTTTCCTAAACTTAGCTTGGAAACTGTTAGAGTTATGTCAGGATCCAGATTTTTTGACGGACGGACGGACGGACGGACGGACGGACTGACTGACTGACTGACTGACTGACTGACTGACTGACTGACTGACTGACTGACTGACTGACTGACTGACTGACTGACTGACTGACTGACTGACTGACTGACTGACTGACTGACTGACTGACTGACTGACTGACGGACAGAGGGCAAACCTATAGTCCCCTCCGGTCAAAAACCGGTAGGGGACTAATAAATCATTTAGCAAACTTTACCAGCAATAAACCTAGGTATCTGTCTATACCTTTCTATCAGAATTGTAGCAGAATTATTACAATTGCATGGTTTTCAGTATCAGTCAACCATAATTTATCATGGCAAACTACTCAACTCTAGTAGCCATGTACATCAAGCAACAAATGCCACAATAAACAAATTTTAAAGTGTTTTTTTCTTCAATTGGAAACCATGTCTTAAGCTGAAAAAAAATGTCAATAAATCATGTAAACATTGGTAGATTGTACATCCCATGACTATGGTCAACATCATGAATGAATTCACTCATGCTTTCAAGAGTATTTGACCAGTAACTGAATAACCAACAGCACTAACATTTTATTTGCCTTAAATTATGTTGGTTTTCACCTTAGAGTTAATTCTAAATTTCATTATTTGTTTGTCTTAACCAATAACTTTTATACTGAAACAACTCCAAAACAAAATTATTTACCCTACCTACCTATCCATTCTAAATCTGCTAGGGTCGGGAAGGGGAAACACAAGAATATTTTAAGTTCGGCCTGACTTCAATAAAATGGCGGAAACAAAATAAACTATACAAACCTCAACAAAAGCAAAGTTTTTATCTAAGTTGATCTGTACAGCAATGACTGGGTTACCCTCAGCTTGGGCTAGACCACTCAGCTTCATCTGGTCATTGAAGAAATCCATCATAGCAGACTGAAATATATACACATATATACATTATCATAGCAGACTGAAATATATACACATATATACATCATCATAGCAGACTGAAATATAAACACATATATACATTATCATAGCAGACTGAAATATATACACATATATACATCATCATAGCAGACTGAAATATATACACAAATATACATCATCATAGCAGACTCTGACTGAAATATATACACATATATACATCATCATAGCAGACTGAAATATATACACATATATACATCATCATAGCAGACTGAAATATATACACAAATATACATCATCATAGCAGACGGAAATATATACACACATATACATCATCATAGCAGACTGAAATATATACACAAATATACATCATCATAGCAGACTGAAATATATACACATATATTATACATCATCATAGCAGACTGAAATATATACACATATATACATCATCATAGCAGACTGAAATATATACACATATATACATCATCATAGCAGACTGAAATATATACACATATATACATCATCATAGCAGACTGAAATATATACACATATATACATCATCATAGCAGACTGAAATATATACACATATATACATCATCATAGCAGACTGAAATATATACACATATATACATCATCATAGCAGACTGAAATATATACACATATATACATCATCATAGCAGACTGAAATATATACACATATATACATCATCATAGCAGACTGAAATATATACACATATATACATCATCATAGCAGACTGAAATATATACACAAATATACATCATCATAGCAGACTGAAATATAAACACACATCAGGGCTCTACAAATTTTTTCAAAATAGAGTTGTCCAGGACTACTGACCATGGCAAAATAGAGTTGTCCGAATTATAAGTTCAGTTGTCCCAATTAAAACAAACAAATGTCTGTTAAGTTAATAGTACTCCCATTAATTACTTTCAACGTACTTCCATTACTCTAGGGTTTTATCTTGGGTAGTCCTATAAGTCAAGACGAGGATAACCTCTTCATTTCAGGAAGCCCCACGCTCATGTCAATGTAGTATTTCCTATTATAATATGTTGACGGTAGAACATTTTATTCTGATGCTGCAAGTGTCCACTGAACGGTGCTCATATTGTACTTCACACATTCTGTTTGACTTAGATATACTGTTTGAATAAACACCCATCTGTCCATCAACATTATTATTTGCAATATAGTACAACACTCAAGCAGTGTAATAAGTCAAGAAAAGAACTTTCAGATGGCAATGAAAGGAAAACAATGTTGTAGTTTGATGCAATCAAATACTTTAGAAATGATTCAACATGTTGCATTATATTATTATATAGCAGATGACATGGTAAACAGCAAGATGAAAAGTGCAATTTAAGATTATGTGACATGCTAACATTCTTAATTTCTTGCAAGTAGACAATAATATATGAATAATAATTAACCAAAAACGAACTTATCCGAAAATGTGCATGTATCCGAAAATGTGCAACTCGTACGTCTCTTTTGTCGTCGTTTTTCTGACCATTTATGATTTGTGCGTCGAAACTATTACAGATAGTTTGAATACCATAAAATGTGATGAATTTCGAAGGAAATTGCCACGCCGGTCTTGTCAACATCGATACAGTGCAATGACACTGAAAATTTCGAATGTTCGGCGATTCAATGTCCGCGAGTTTGACAATTGACCTTTCTGCAGACGCTTCGTAGCCACGCCCCCTATAGTTACGGGTATTCGTTGTTGCTACGCAAGACAAGCTTTCATTAAAATGGCGTCTAATACGGAGATGTCATGTGATGCTCTTGATACAATTCCGTTAAATATTTCGCTTTTAGCCAGTGTTTTGAAAATTTTGTGAAACATAATAATGTGCCTACTTAAAACTCGATCAAATCGGTGGTTTTTAATCGAAGAATTTTACGTAAACAGTTACTAAATCGAAGCCAAGCAGACACTCACAAGCGTAATTTTGCCGCTCAATCAAAAGGTTTCTTTTTATCTAAATAGCTATTTATGTATAGTTTTTGCGCAAATCGGGAATGACCTGGCTCGAAAGATACACCCTTTATTGTAACAAAGAAATCATTCAGGGTTAATGCATATATTTACATATACACAGTAGATCTATAATGGAATCTTCCATACATTAAAGCATTTCATCTTCCATATACGTTCGTATGATCGTGAGTTTAATAAATAATCGAATTCAAATGTGCGTAAAATATTATTTAAGTAAAGTTACAAGACCTCCTGATTTTCTGCGTCGTGTTTTTATTGACGTCTTCCGTGTGATCTACCGCTTATAGCGGGGACATACATTTTGCTGATTACTTACGACTGAGTCTGTATTTGATTGCAACTTCCGCAAAAAATTAGTGCTACGTTAACATAGATGAATGGGAATCTTTCAAATCCCACATCGCTACGAAATACATGGTTTGTCATTGACAGTCAGCATATCAACACATTTCTAATGTACAATCACGCAAAGACCTAAAATAACTTAGGTCTTTGATTCACGCGTTATCAAGTAAATAAATATCGTTTTCTAACATAACGTTAAAACTGTCGGGTCAAGTGCGATAATGTGGGCTACACATATTTTATATGCACCATTATACAAGAAATAAATAAGCCCTAGATTATAAGTTAGTTAAAATTCCAATGTGTTATATACTTTGTTGATCTCGTTTAGATTCGTATCTCGGACATCAGTCGGGGACCAGTGATATACCGCGGTGTCTTGTTAATTGTCAATAATCAATGTGACACATAGCGGTCTCCGTCAGGACAGGGGAACAGTATGGGGTCAGTTAGTTTTATACATAATTGCTATAAATGTTTTGTAGTAATGTGTATATATCCGACAGGTCTCTGACCTATAGATACTTTGAAATAAATTGGTACATGTATCGATCTATCATGATTTACAATAGCTGTCCGGACCCTACAGTACATATATTTAAAAAAAAATTATAAGCTTTGGAGATTGAATGCAATTAGCACCACAAGGATATTAACTGAAAAGCGCTTTATAACTATTACATAGACCAAAACAACATAATGTTCAATATTATTAAAACACTTCACAATCATTTTTGATGGGAAATACACACATTCTCGTTATTTGGGGGTTATGTGTCCTTATTCTATATCAAATAATAAAATAATTTCACGAATCTATGGTTTAAAGTATATATTTTTTAAAACATTCATATCAAATTAAAGAAGAAGCTTTCTAGTTTCACAACATGATGTAATTATTTCGAATTATATTGATATAAATATCAATGATATATTAAACTTTTAAATCAGACTATATTTGAGAAAAATATACATATATAGCTACTACTTCTGAGGCCTTATGGATTTAATAAATTAATTCACTTTCATGACATTGCTACCAAATTAAAGTTTAAGTTCTCTAGTTTTTAAACATACCAGAACTTTAAAAATGTGGTAAATATTAATGAAATAAGGCTTAATTGAATATTGCACAATTTACATTGATTTTAGCTTGTCTAATGTCCAGGTTGTCTAACAAGATGGAAGCGATAAATCGTTGCCCAAATGCTGCAATCTGATTGGCTAACGCCACCTGTCAATCAAAATTGGCAGAAAGGTCAATTATGAAAGATAAGCAAGTTATTCTCTGCAACGGTGCATAAACCATATTGTATCGATCGGTCAAATTTAATACCCGCATATATCGAATCCTTTACGCCGAATAAAATTTGCATCCGGCTCATCAAAGACGCCGCGCTAGTCACAAGTCACCGCGTCCCGCCTTTGAAGTCGGGAGATTTTCGCGTGCTAAATATGGATTGTCTGCTATACGAACTTGCAAATTAAATAAAGTTTGTTTGATTGCTGTGATGTTTTCATAGTGGAATTATTATATACGGATTATAGATCTACGTGTATTACAGGTATTTGATGCGTTTCGATTCTCGTTCTGTCCTCACTAATCCCGTGTCTGTTCACATGATTTGTGACATATTTTAATTAATTACTCGTTAATATCGTTCACGTGCACGGTTGCATATTTGATCCAATCAAATTAGAGAGGCGGAGCTTAGCCGATAGAATGTAGATGTCGTTTGTTTACCAGAGCGTGGACCTCCCGTGACGCTTGTTTACTGCTAATTGACACGGATTAACTGACTCGCGTATACTGTTTATTTCGATGTCCGGAAGGCTAATATACGCTTGGGGTCATAAATTTCGGTATACATAGTCAAATCTCGGACGTAGGTATTGATTATACGATTTTTTGGTCAGTTGTCTGATATTGCTGTCAATTTAAATTAGACTTGTCCGGGACTAAATTTTTGCTCACTATCAGTTGTCCGAAGTCGATTTAGAGTTGTCCCGGACGTCGGACTATAGGATTTGTAGAGCCCTGCACATATACATCATTTAAATATTCATTACGCTATATATATCACAATTGAAAGCTCTTATCAATTCCAAGCAGGGCAAAAGTATTAAGAATCATCTATGGGAAGATGCACTCAGTTTTGATGGGATACATAGTACACATGAGGTGAAACCAAGAAGAAATCTCTGATATTCAATTTTGAACTTTAAACAGAGACACTATACAAGTGTAGTTCTTACAAACCTAAGGAACATAATGTACATACTCATAGTGGCCTCCGTAGCTCAATGGTTAGCGTGCTTGCTGTCTAATCTGGTGACCCGGGTTCAAATTCGGGTGGAGGCACACATATATATGCCTGCCATACTCCAGCAGAAAGCTGACTGGCAAATAAAGGCTATGCTCAGCTTGGCATGGATAGATATTATATATTATTTTCAGAAGGCAGGCCGTAAGGTTCAAAACCACTGAATACATTTTTTCTTTAACTAAGTTTCTGTAAGGACTATTTGCGTGTATCTGATTTTGGTCCGCATAGGCATTTAGTGGTTTATTACCTAAAACCACCATCTCATAATCTGTGGCACAAATAAATAAGACTTTACCTCAGTCACACCAAACGGTATATTGCCAACATACAATCTTCTAGCTTGCCTACTGATAGCGCTACCAGCAAATGGTACTGTTGTATTTGTAATGTTTGTTGTGGGTACTGGTATAGCTTGTGGTATCTGTCCAGCAGCTGAAACATATATTAAAGCATAAAAACGGTAATATCAACGTTAACAGGATGAAAACCACATGTAAACATGAAGATTTACAGGAGCACCCGCTATTGGTGTCCAGTCTTACATATGCTCATTTCAGGACCAAACGGACAACAATAAATGATAAACTGCGTCAAATAAACAGTAATTCTCCTTTTAATTGTAACTACTAATTAATTTTCTATAAGATTTAAGTTATAAACTTAAACAAACCCGCATTATCCATGTTTTCTTGATATTTGCCGATCCCAGAAGTCGATGCTCATAAAAACTGGCATGACATAATTTTTATTTCTGCGACGTCCCCAAAAAATCTCCCACCAAAATGTAATTATTTTGAAATACAAATGCATAAATTGATGTTTTGTATGCTATAAAAGTGTTTACGCATGTTTTTCGCGTTATAACATATGCAGAGTCCCTCAATATCCCTTGATGGGCTTTGACAATCACTGTTCTTAAGGACTCTGCAGCCGTCATAACACGAAAAAGCATGTTTATTCTCTACAGTATATTAAATATATAGTAAAGTAGGCAACTTATGTATGTGTAGAAAGTAACTAAATAGACTTAGCCAATGAAAGAAGATTTCATTCCATGACCTGTATGTGTTTTCAGATGAATAACCAAAGAAACTATTTAACCATTAGGATTAAGCGTGTATGACTTTTGAGTGAAGTTTCTGCTGCAAAAAAACCCACAAATGAAAATGAATGATAGCATTAAAATAGCAAGTTATACAATAAGTTTATTACATTAGAATGTGCAGCAGCCTGGGAGCTACAATAAAGAAGGAAACAAACCTTGCAATGCTTTATACTGCATTGGAGTCATGTGTTCAAAGCCCGGTGGTTACAGAAGGAAACATACCTTGCAATGCTTTATACTGCATCGGAGTCATGTGCTCAAAGCCCGGTGGTTACAGAAGGAAACAAACCTTGCAATGCTTTATACTGCATCGGAGTAATGTGCTCAAAGCACGGTGGTTACAGAAGGAAACAAACCTTGCAATGCTTTATACTGCATCGGAGTCATGTGCTCAAAGCCCGGTGGTTACAGAAGGAAACAAACCTTGCAATGCTTTATACTGCATCGGAGTCATGTGCTCAAAGCCCGGTGGTTACAGAAGGAAACAAACCTTGCAATGCTTTATACTGCATCGGAGTCATGTGTTCAAAGCCCGGTGGAGGTTTATCCCAATATTTGTAAGCTTTCTTTTTCCTGGTGGTTCTTTCTCTGGGAGATTTGCTGTAAATAAATAACAAGTTTATAAATATTTAATTTAAATGAACAATCTGACAATTGATATTAGTTCCCCGTAAATATTTGTAACGAGAGTGCCAAAATGTCACAAAATACGCCCGTCTTGGTTGTGCTAGTGACAAAAAATATTGATTGTGAAATATTAAAGCCCATATTATGTCAAAACATTTTTAAACAATTATCTTTAAACTAAAAATTAAATTTTTAAAATTCCGAGTTCATTCTATTTTCATTAAATCAAAATTGGCCTAGATATTATGCCTATAAGCGTTGTCACCAAGTTTGAAGATGATCGCACGAAAACTGTTTCTGGTCAATTAGAGTAAAGACAAGGCCAATTTCACATTTTTTTGGTAAATAAAGGACCATAACCCAAGAAGGCCTAGGCCGAATAGGCCTATAATCGAACTTGGCCTAGATATTTTGTCCATAAGCATTGTCAGCAAGTTTGAAGACAATCGCACGAAAATTGTTTGAGTTAGAGTACAGACAAAGCCAATTTCACTTTTTTTTGGTAAATGAAGGACCATAACCCAAGAAGGCCTGGGCCGATTTGGCCTATAATCGAACTTGGCCTAGATATTATGTCCATAAGCATTGTCAGCAAGTTTGAAGACGATCGCACGAAAACTCTTTCAGTTAGAGTACAGACAAGGCCAATTTCACATTTTTTTGGTAAATGAAGGACCATAACCCAAGAAGGCTTGGGCCGATTTGTCCTAGATATGACGTCCATAAGCATTGTCAGCAAGTTTGAAGATGATCACACGAACACTGTTTGAGTTAGAGTACAGACAAATTACTGGACGCCGCCGCCCGCACGCACGCCAAGGGTGTTCACATAATACGTCGAAAACGGGATGTATAAAAACGAAACAAATTCCAACATAATAATATACATGAGATTTTTGTAAAACTGTTTTTAAACATGTATGCCCCCATTGCAGCCAAATAGTCATCAATGTTAAGTCACAGCAACTTTGACCATCTGACCTCAAAATCAATTGATAACATTATCATCTACTGTTGCTGGCTAATCTCCATGTAAAGTCTTTAAGATTAAGGATCCTAGGGCAAAGCTTTCTTGAGGTTTTTGACCGGTAACCATTTGGTCTAACAGTGTTTCTTTTGACTTTTGGGGGGAAGGGGTCTGGGCCCATAGGAGGGGGAAATTAAAGCGTGAAAAAGCTGAAACGGGAATTTTCACTTATTTTTAAATTCTCCTTAACTGTCTAGTATGATTGTTTATTGGTGGTATTTTAAGCATCGAAGGTCAAAACATACTATTTCAATCCATTCTGCATTCAATTATCAACACAATTTACTTTATTTATGTGGAATTTTTTTTAGCAAGACTCCAAGGGGAAAATAAAGAAATATTTGGGAAAAAATATATACTCTGCAGAGATGAGAAAGGGGCTTATATCAGGACTCGCGCTGTCGCAGGCCAATGGCCCGAAGAAATCAAAATTGGCCCGAAAAAAAATCAAATTGGCCCGAACCATCGAAAAGTATGACTTTACAAATATTGGAAAATCCAGTTACTAAAAATAGCACGCTTGAGATTTTACCTAGACTAATTAAAAATATCTTCACAAAATTTATATAACTTGTGTGTCAAGTCCCCTCGCAAAAACAATGTGTCATCATCAAGATAGAACTTGTACCCATATAGTTTATACTAATTTAATTATTGTTGGTAGACTGTGGATCATTTAGGATACATGTTTTAATGCCACTTTTGAAATGTCACTTTGTGTTGTGCTATAGAGAATAAACGTGAAAAAGTTCTAAAATGCTATTTTGTTTCTGTCATTCATTATACATATAACTTCTTATATGTTTCTTAGACATGGAGATACAGGAAAAAATAATAACTTAAACAGAAGTCTACATTCATTGAATCATTCAAATGAACAACAAAAAAATTTCACATAGAAAACAAACATACATGAATATACATCTTTGTCAAATTGATAAAGTTTTATACTATTAAAATAGTTACAATTCAGGGTTTCTCAAGACTGAATATAAGGTGAAATGATATATCTCATAGTGGATTTTACTGTTCTCAAACAGCAAAATAGCAGGAGCTTCAGGGGGGGGGGGGGGGAGAATAATTTGTTATATCATAAAGCATCCTATGATCAAGTACAACTTGACTTCAGCAATAAGCTCACCTTCTGGATCGGTGTGGTTTTCTGTTCGCTCGATCTCGTGACCTTGACCTACGTTTTCTTTCACGACTTCTTGACCTTTTGGCTCTAGGAGGAGCAGTCCTTGAAGCAGAACCTGATCGTGATCTTCTACCTCTTTCTTTATCTCTCTCCTCTGTAAAATTGACATAAAATAATTAGAATGTTATACACGTTCTTCATTAATTTGTTTTGTGCAGATTTGATAATTGAAGACTCAGTCTGAGTATTAAAGGTATACTTCAATTAGTACTATGGATTCCCCCGGATTAAGCATTAGGCAGAAATAAAGAAATCAGACCAAAAGAAACAGGCAGGGGGATTACATAGTCTGGTTTTGTAAACAGTCCAGGGCTCTACAAATCCTATAGTCCGACGTCCGGGACAACTCTAAATCGACTTCGGACAACTGATTGTGAGCAAAAATTTAGTCCCAGAAAAGTCTAATTTAAATTGACAGCAATATCGGACAACTGACCAAAAGTTCGTATAATTGATACCTACGTCGGAGATTTGACTCTGTATACCGAAATTTATGACCCCAAGCGTATATTAGCCTTCCGGGCATCGAAATAAACAATATACGCGAGTCAGTTAATCCGTGTCAATTAGCAGTAATCAAGCGTCACGGGAGGTCCACGCTCGTATAAACAAACTACATACTATCGACTAAGCTCAGCCTCTCTAATTTGATTGGATCAAATATGCAACTGCGCACGTGGACGATATTGACGAGTAATTAATTAAAATATATAACAAATCATGTGAACAGACACGGGATTAGTGAGGACAGAACGAGAATCGAAAAGCATCAAATACCTGTAATACACGTAGATCTATAATCCGTATATAATAATTCTACTATGAAAATATCACAGCAATCAAACAAACTTTATTTAATTTGCAAGTTCGTATAGACAATCCATATTTAGCCCGCGAAAATCTCACTCAAGGTTGCTGATGTAACCGGCGCGCAGTTCTAAGATCTCCCGACTTCAAAGGCGGGACGCGGTGACTTGTAACTAGCGCGGCGTGTTTGATGAGCCAGATGCGAATTTTATTTGGCGTAAAGGATTCGATATATGCGGGTATTAAATTTGACCGCTCGATACAATATGGTTTATGCACCAGACTTTTTAGGCGTTGCAGAGAATAACTTGCTTATCTTACATAATTGTCAAACTCGCGGACATTGAATCGCCGAACATTCGAAAATTTCAGTGTCATTGAACTGTATTGATGTTGACAAGACCGGCGTGGCAATTTTCTTTGAAATTCATCACATTTTATGGTATTCAAACTATCTGTAAGAGTTTCGACACACAAATCATAAATGGTCGGAAATACGACGACAAAAGAGACGTACGAGTTGTACATTTTCGGATACATGCACATTTTCGGATAAGTTTGTTTTTGGTTAACTATTATTCATATATTATTGACTACTTGCAAGAATTAAAGAACGTTAGCATGTCACATAATCTTAAATTGCACTTTTCATCTTGTAGTATACCATGTCATCTGCTATACAATTATTAATAATATAATGCAACCTGTTGAAGAATCATTTCTAAAGTAATTGATTGCATCAAACTACAAAATTGTTTTCCTTTCATTGTCATGTAAAAGTTCTTTTCTTGACTTATTATACTGCTTGAGTGTTGTACTAGATTGCAAATAATAATGTTGATGGACAGATGGGTGTTAATTCAAACAGTATATCTAAGTCAAACAGAATGTGTGAAGTACAATATGAGCACTGTTCAGTGGACACTTGCAGCATCAGAATAAAATTTACTACCGTCAACATATTATAATAGTAAATACTACATTGACATGAGCGTGGGGCTTCCTGAAATGAAGAGGTTATCCTCGTCTTGACTTATAGGACTACCCAAGATAAAACCCAAAAGTAATGGAAGTACGTTGGAAATAATGGGAGTACTATTAACTTGACAGACTTCTGCTTGTTTTAATTGGAACAACTGAACTTATAATTCGGACAACTCTATTTTGCCATGGTCAGTAGTCCTGGACAACTCTATTTTGAAAAAATTTGAAGAGCCCTGAACACCCATAAATCTTTTATAATAGCCCAACAAGGTTCAAATTTATGACTGCATCATTTCACGTCATTGGTATCAAGCTACATTAATGGGAGTAGAATACAATACAATACTTCTGATGTAGATGCTTTAATGTATTTTTTTTAATATATTGTTTGCCATATATTACATTAATTTTTATTATACAAGTTAGTGCCACACGACTAGTCACTGCCTAGTCCCATAAATAAGACTCTACGTACGTTCCACAGTACTATAGAGTCTCATAGTTTTGAACTTAGCTGTCTTTAGCAAAATTTTATTTCCGAATTGAACGACTTATTCGGAATTAAACAGTTGAATCGACGGCAGTAAAGCTTATTTCAATCATACAGTACAAAAAAAGCGTCAATCACACCTTTACACAACCTATATTAGATGAAATGTTTGTCTGACTTCTGTCGCGATTCACTTCCGTTTTAAAAACGAAAGTTACCTACAGTTGACAAATTTGTCTCAGACGAAATAATATTCGGTACGGAGTAGTCGTTCTTGACCGACTTTAATGTAGGCCTATTTTTAGTCTGGATAATGGGTTTTAGTTATAGCCACTTTTCGTGCAATCAAAATTCTTACAAATGTCAGAACAACAACTTTCGAAACATATCGGCTCTGTTCCACAGCTTCAATGGTGTAAATAAGGACATTTCAGTAGTGAAATGAAACAGGAATAATTTATGTATCAATGAGGTTAGTGTTCTTGCAATCATTCGTTTTCAATGATAGAAAATGCATTAAGGTTCACTCTAATGGGCGAAAATGTGTATTTTTCTTCAGTGAATTAAATACGCTTTTGGTATGAAAACACATTAGTCTCATATATCATTTTGTAGCTTAAAGTTCAAATAATCTATATCAATGAGTGTTTTTGTTATATTCACTTCTTATAAAAATGTATTTATAAAAAGTTAATTACAAAATAGGTAACATTTTTCAAAATGTCAGTCTCATTTATTGGGTAACAAAATGCTAGAAAAATTAGAAATTGTGGTTGTCAAATATTTGATCAAGGTCATGCCTGCCCATTTATTTTAATAAAAGCACTCAAAATGCATTGATTTTGAACAATAAAATACATCAACATTAATTAAAATATATCACATGTGTATGTGTGAAGGCCTACTTTTAATAAATCCTAAATAGTTTAGGGTACGGTGGGCCTGACGGACCAGATAGTTGTTGGTTTGTCAATAACCGATTTTATCGGGTCTATAAGACTTAAAACTTGATTATTTGTACAAGTTTTAAGTTACCTCGAAATAACTGTAACAGGTTTATGGAAAACTAATTAAGCTTTAGTATTTCTTTCAATTATACACATTTTTAGTTAGATATTCCTTTCCACTGTATTTTATTTGTTTATATACCAAAGAAATTGCTAATTTATCTTTAGTCGTACTGGTCACTGATAACGTTTGTTCTGTCCGTTAGCCGTTTCTTTTAACATGAAGAAAAATGCTGTATTTGGTCAGTTTGTGTATTAAAATGGTTAAATATTACTCAAAAAACTATTTGCAGACGATATTATAGCATGGCAGTAACCTCACACCATACATAAACTTACCGAGCACGTTGTAACATTTGCACGGACTATTCGTGTGGATTGAAATATTTTGACAGCTACATGTAATGACCGATTTTACACAAACTGTATGTGATCGAGAAACGATCTAGACAATCGAGTTACAAAACTGTGTTTGCAACGATTATGCGAGCATAAATAACATAAGGATTATTTAAAAACGCATAGTACTTTTGTAATTTAGCTAAAATAATGTTTGACAGACAGCCTCGTAACACATATCAGATTATCAATTCGCTAACATGTGCAGCATGTGTTGAGATAGGAAAATGCTGATATTGATGTTTCATTGGGACTTATACAGTTATATTAAACCGTAAGTATCATATTGTATTCGATGTCATCATTCGTTATGAACGGCACATTATGAACACCGCATTATAATGGTTTCGTCGATAAACTGTCGCACTACTTTGGCGCATGAATATAAATTTGCAACACAGCGCGAAATTCGTAAACAAACGAGATGAAAACAATAATAAATATTTGGATTTCAATTTTATTATCGTAGGATTGTTTGTAAAGTTGATAAATTATGAATGCAATAAAGTTCATTATTCGATCTGGCTATCGATTATGTTGATTACTTTGTTTGAAAAAAATGTTGCTGTACGTTTACTGAGGTGACAGGAGGGAGCAAACATGGTGACTTCCTTGTCGAAATTACACATCAACATGAAGGTGTTTTTCTCTTAAACAAAACACCAGCAGCTAATTTCAAGCCAGGCATGCCCTTGCGACGATTAATAATAAAGTATATTCAATGAGTTTGTATTATAAATTACAATAATGATAACGTTTGACATTTTGAAAAAAATGCTGTTTTATATATAATGAAGCCATGTGTGGTGTGCCTTTACTTTGTATATATTGCTTTTTAGGGCTCATAATCGGTCACCAAACAGCGACAAAGAATCATGTCGCAAAGTGCTACATACAAGTACTTGGGACCCGGTGAGACCTAACGTAATGTAATGAAATGATACGTTTGGTCTCTGTTGGGACTAGTCACTGCCATACCTGGATTAATCAAAGACTCAGAGAAAACAACGAAAACAATAACAGCAAATTTTCAATATCTGTCATCTAAGATAAATTACCATTTAAATACGGTAAAATAGACGGATTCTTATTGTTACACTTATGTGACCGTAACATTTTAATTTACAGAGGAGAGTACACAACAATGAGTCCGAACAGTTCATTGTCCGAATACTACTGTAGTTTATACAAAGAATTAGAGTAAATTTACTGATTTCAATATTGCATCCTTCTATTTTACCGCATTTTCCAGATACTATACCTTTCACTTGTGCCATTTCACGATCGAACTCTTCAAAATCTGCCATGTTTGAGCTGATTATTCGGCCTTTAGTTTTATAAAATGGAGAAAATTTACGCGATGCTTTTTTTAGACTGGTTACTATACTCAATTCAACACGCGCAACGTAAGAGTCCTTTGAAGCGAAAAGAATAAAATGACTAACAGCGGTTACTTCCCTTTTATTTTTTTGTGTGCTCTCGGTTTAGGCCATCAATAATTCTTTATTTCTGTCTACAGTACATTAAATATTTACGCCAAAACAATCGAAAAATATAAAAAGACATCTAGATCTACAGAATTTGTGATCTAGGGGAAGTGGAAGATGAACTACACTTCATGTTTGTATGCCCTAAGTATCAGTATTTAAGGAACGTATATTTGTCGAAACATCTCAGATTTGTAAAAACCTTAACTCTCTATCTTTAAAAGACAAATTTATATTATTATTAAGAAATAAAATCATGAAATTATTAAAAGAACAGCTGAATATATTTAGTCCTGCTACAACTCAATGTTAAACCAGCTTAATAGTCCTGTGTGATATGCATTTCAACTCAATTGTGTATTTTGATAACGTTTGTTTATATAATTAGAACATTATGTTTGTCACTTAAAATGCCTATTTTACTTTACTGTTATTCTAGTCCTTAGTTAATTGTATTGCTACTAATCAGAATCAAGCCTATGTTACTTTATATATCTTATGTTCTTGTACATTGTACATCTGTTATTGTGTGATTTATATGCCGGAGAGGGCCCATGATTGGAAATAAACTTTATTCTATTATATTCTATTCTATTCTACTGGTTTACCCCCAACACTCAATTGCTGATCATGACTGGGAGGTCGGGGATAGTTGTTAAATCTTAAAAAACGGACGAAGTTATAACAGTTATTTATGTTATTATATGTTAATGTTCACCCTGTATATGAAAAACATTCATGATGATCCATTAATTATGCACAATAGTGAATGCCTTTCTTCGCTATTTCTTTACCTACACGTATAAGTTTGGAATTGCTGGAAAGGTAATAATTTCTGCTGAAATGAAAAGCATTTGACATTAGGTCGCCAAATTTACGTTATGACTTCATCGATGCCGTCATATAACTTCAGTATTGCCAAGATGTCTGAAACTCAGAATTCATAAAACTTTATTATGAATTGGGAAAAGAAAAAAAAAACTTGCAAAGTGTGTCCAAATACACATATGCCTTTAAGAAGGAATATTAATGGATACGTCCAATGAAATGAAACATTCGATACAACGGGAAAAAAGACTCGTTACCTAAGTTGCATGCAACAACGTAATGTACAGAAGTTTGTAGATGTGTACATTCATTTATTGAGAATACTTTAGTGGTACACTGGTTGATCTAGTATCGGACGTCTTGCCACTCAGTGGTTAATGGTATACAGGTTGATATAGTATGGGACGTTTTGGCAGTCAGTCGTTAATGGTACACAAGCTGACTTTGGTAGTGGATGTCTTGGCGGTCAGTGGTACACAGTTTGGGCCTAGTATCGGACGTCTTGGCATTCAGTGGTTAATGGTACATAGTTTGGCCTAGTATCGGACGTCTTGGCATTTAGTGGTTAATGGTACACAAGTTGGTCTAGTATCAGACGTCTTGGCATTCAGTGGTTAATGGTACATAGTTTGGCCTAGTATCGGACGTCTTGGCATTTAGTGGTTAATGGTTCACAAGTTGGTCTAGTATCAGACGTCTTGGCAATCAGTTGTTAACGGTACACAGGTTGGTCTAGTATCAGACGTCTTGGCAATCAGTAGTTAACGGTACACAGGTTGGTCAAGTATCGGACGTCTTGGCACTCAGTGGTTAATGGTACACATGTTGGTCAAGTATCGGACGTCTTGGCAATCAGTGGTTAATGGTACACAGGTTGGTCAAGTATCGGACGTCTTGGCAATTAGTGGTTAATGGTACACAGGTTGGTCTAGTATCAGACGTCTTGACGCTCAGTGGTTAATGGTACCATGATTGGTCTAGTATCGGACGTTTTGGCAGTCAGTGGTTAATGGTACACAAGTTGGTCTAGTATCAGACGTCTTGGCAATCAGTAGTTAACGGTACACAGGTTGGTCAAGTATCGGACGTCTTGGCACTCAGTGGATAATGGTACACATGTTGCTCAAGTATCGGACGTCTTGGCAATCAGTGGTTAATGGTACATAGGTTGGTCAAGTATCGGACGTCTTGGCAATTAGTGGTTAGTGGTACACAGGTTGGTCTAGTATCAGACGTCTTGACGCTCAGTGGTTAATGGTACACAGGTTGGTCTAGTATCAGACGTCTTGGCCTTCAGTGGTAATGGTACACAGATTGGTCTAGTATCGGACGTTTTGGCCTACAGGCTACAGTGGTTAATGGTACACAGATTGGTCTAGTATCGGACGTTTAGGTAGTCAGTGGTACACAGGTTGGTCTAGTTTCAGACGTCTTGACGCTCAGTGGTTAATGGTACACAGGTTGGTCTAGTATCAGACGTCTTGGCCTTCAGTGGTTAATGGTACACAGGTTGGTCTAGTATCGGACGTTTTGGCCTTCAGTGGTTAATGGTACACAGGTTGTTCTAGTACAGACGTCTTCACGCTCAGTGGTTAATGGTACACAGGTTGGTCTAGTATCGGACATCTTGGCCTTCAGTGGTTAATTGCACACGGCTTGGTCTAGTATCAGACGTCTTGGCCTTCAGTGGTTAAAGGTACACGGCTTGGTCTAGTATCAGACGTCTTGACGTTCAGTGGTTAATGGTACACAGGTTAGTCTAGTATAACACTATAAATAATAATAAATACTTTATTTATAGAGGGAACATACTTGGCATAAGTGTCAATCTGCCGTAAGGCTCTCAACAGTATAACATTGAAACAACAGAAACATGACATCAATAAATCTAATAACAAATGCACAACATATCAAGCGTATGGATATATTATGAAATTATAATTATGTCATATAGTTTATTTAAGATGGAAGACATGACAGTTGTTTAAGTGAATTAACATACATAAGAACAACAATCCCAATACATACCAACACAATTGTACATGTACATGAACTTTGAGGTATCAAAAATATTTTCCACCTTGTGCTACCTCATAGAATAGAACCATTTTATATAAAGCGCTTTGAATTAATTGAGTGTAGCAGACTGCTGACTATGACTGGGTAAAGCATTCCATATAGATAATCCTTAATATTCGAAATACTTATGGAAAAGTTCAGTATTAGGGCGAGGAGAATAAATGTGAAGGCAAGATGTTGACCTTAATTGTTTAGAGTGAATTTCTGATGTAAATATTAAAGAAGTTTGTAAATATTCAGGTGCTATGTCATTCAAAGTTTTATACATTTGTACAGCTTTAAGGTAGATGACCCTTTCAGGAAATGTCATCCACTTTAAATCCACAAACATTGAGACTAAAGGTGTATAAATGTCCTTGTCTAGCATCGTTCTTGCTGCTCGTTTTTGAAATTTTACTAACTTATCTTCTAATGAAGAAGAGCACGTTCCCCAGATTATACAACAATAGTCAAAGTGATTGTCCAATGATAATGTACTAGTAATCATCACACCAACTAATTTTTTCACAATTAGAAACATCAATATTGGAGTCGAGAAAAGGAAGCTAGGTAGGTTAGAATGGATTTGGCGATAGTTGTATTAAGAAGCTATAAATATGGCCTTAGTTTTAGAGGTGTTTATCAACATTTGGTTTTGTTTACACCATTTATCTATGTGTTGAAGATCAGAAGTTAGTCACAAACAAGGTTTTCTTGATTTTTATCATGGGCAGATAAGGAAGTATTGTTACGTGCCAGTGACAGCACTTGACGCTTCTCTGTGGTAGCGTGTCTCTTTACTAACTAGGACTTATAAAACATAAATAAACACTCAGGTTCAATTCTAGTACTACACCTTTAATTATGACATATATCTTTTGAAGCGCTGTTAATGTTATCAAACCTACTTATAATAATAAGCAGATATTCAATAGTTAGATGAAAGAAACTTGAGGATTGTTGATGGATTTCTAAATAAATAAATGAGGAATTCTGCAAACTTTTGACTAGGAGTAACTTCCGAAAATATGGCCTAAAATGAGCTTAAAGAGCAATTTTCGCAGCCCTTATATACTCCCAGGCTCAACCAAAACCCAAAACATGGTTGAACTTGGTGGAAACAACCAATTTTGGTTGACGACGTCCGAAGCGCTCAAGCGTTCAACCAAGAAATGGTTGACGTCAACCATAACCAAGCGTAACACTGGTTGAATAACTGAGAAATCCTTCAACAAATCGACAAGTTTGCATACATAAAGTCCCTAAAAATACAATATTTATACCTTAAATCGGCTCTGAGCTGAACGATGGTGCATAGTACAAATGACCTAGTGACCTTAAAGTGTAAATAAACAGCTGATGACCTTGTCACCTTAGTCTGAGTGAAATATACCCACAATTCATCGGGAAAACATGGCTGTGCAAAGCAAAATAAAAACAGTTGTTCTGACAATTAATGATAAAATGCCTATCGTATACGTGGATTTAAACAATATGATTCAGCAAACTAGTATGTACATTATGTGTTTACGTAAAGCAAAAGGATTTAAACCAAAAGACTTAACCCAAAGTGAGATAAACTAATGAATAGAAGCAAATATATGAAAACTGATGACGAAATCACGATGCGTCAGACTGGATTATGATCAGTGATGCATAAAAGTGACTAAATGGTTTAATACTCGCACAAATGATCTAAAAGATAATACATTGTAATTACAGACATATTCATGGTTGCTAGTGCACTCAGGTCAACATTCTTACTTAAATACTCAGACAGGACTAAAATGGATGTAAACAAGATAAGTTTATCAAATTAACAGATACATATACAATACATGTACGCTTATTCTTCTAAGTAAATATGCTAAACACAGGGTGATGATTTAGATGATTTAGAACAGTCTAATAGAACGATTCCTTCTATTTCATTGTCGTTAATAGCTTTAATCCAGTTATCTATTAAGCCAATAAGAGCAGTTTGGCAGGAATGGTTGGTACGGATACCAGATTGTTTGAATAAATAAGACCAATAGTTTCAAGAAAATGTTTTAAATGAATGCTTATATGTCTTTCTAGAATAAGTGATAAAATTGGAACAACTGAAATAGGTCTGTAATTGGTTACATCAACATTGTCTCCCTTTTTATAAATAGGAACAACTTTGGCATATTTAAAAGACTTAGGTACATATTGTCTTCGGATACTACTGTTAAAGATGTTTGACAAGATAGGTGCAATGATATGTGCTGACATTTTTAAGAAATTAGCATTCATGTAATCAATGCCTGTTGCTTTTGAAATATCAAGCGAATGGAGTTGTTTGAAAACAAAATCAACAGAAATATGTGGAATACAGAATATATCTACATTTACTAGTTTTGCTTCATAGAAGTCAGTTACACGTGAGTCAATATTATTGTCTGTTGTCGAGTCTGAATCGCTATCTGTTCTGTTCTATTGTAGATTCCTCCGTTGACTTATTCGGAGAACCCAAGTCTAGTAATTTGTCCTTGGTGTGGGGGCTTCTTGTAGTATCTTCTTCCGGTAATAATCCAGATTGAATACACAAGATGACACACGCGATAATATGTACGCACACATATATATATATTTACGTAGTATTCATACGGGTTAATATGATGTATTGCTTTTGTGTCGCAATTAAATTATAATAATGCTACAACATGTTCATATATACACATGTGGCCCATTACAATAACAGTAAGGTCTGAGATTCAAGTAATCGGAGTCTTAGTAGGTGCAAATTCTTGATTAATTCTCTTGAGTATAGTTCAAAGCTTTCAACCTCAAAGGTTTTTACAGTTTGTTATGAATTCGACGTTCGAATGTGTGCAGTCTAGTATCAACAGTGTATAAGTATCACAGCCTAGTGCCTGTATGTCACTAACTGTAAGATTGGTGAGTTCTGATAGCTTCTTATTGAATTCAGTTCTAGGTTCGCTTATAGCTGTACGCTGTGTGAGGAAGTGTTCTCTAGTTTCTGATTTCTCATTACATAGTATGCATGTAGGGTCAACTTCAAACTGATTGAACTTTGCCCTATTGGCTTGTAATGTATATGTCCCAGTCAACACGCGCATTTTTGTCTCTGATCTCTGTACATCATGTACGTTCGGTTCATTATTGACTGCTTTGAAAATATCACAAAATTGCTCGTTGAATAAGTTAGCTATTTGTTTAAAGTCTTTAACCAATAAGCCATCAACATCTATTAGGCTATGTGTATTATGCTATTACACAAATGTTTAGGGTTGTGAGATTTTGAATTTATTTGCTCATTAAAAGAGTTAGAGTTAGATTTTCAAAGTAGACTTTTGACATGTTGTCTCCATTTCCTAAAATTAGTTGTATCGCGCTTTTTGTGGAAAAAGTTTCGTGGCATTTAAAACATTAGAATTACACCAGCTAGGTTACTCTTCGTTTTTTAAGTGGAGCATGTTTCTGAAGTACAGATAAAAATAAATTGGCGAATATTTCATAACATCTATTAGGATCATCTTTGGAGGAAATTCCTGGCAGACCTTTCCCTACTACCACGGTGGTAGTAGGAAAAGGTCTGCCAGGAAGTTATTTTCGTTAAATGATTTCATTGATCTATACTGTATGATATTATGCATTTCCTGTTTAAAAGACATATATTTTCTAGTTACAGTAACAGGATAGTGATCACTTAAAGTAATACAAGGGACACAATTTTCGGAGATATTTTCCTTGCAGTTTGTAAAAACATGATTTATTAATGTTGAACTAGACTTAGTTACTCGCGTAGGATGTTGAATCATTTGAGAAAAGCCAAATGACCCCATAATCTGGCCCCATGAAGTTGAATTAGGATTACAGCCGGTATTCAATAAATCAAAGTTAAAATCACCTGCTATTGTAGTTTCTTTATATTCAATATAGAGGCTTTTTCTAAGCAATCGGAAAATAATTGTATCCATTCTACTTTAGCAGAAGGAGGGCGATATGCATAACACAGAAGTAGTGGTTTTGAACATTGAAGTTTAAATTCTAGCCAAATTGATTCGATGTTGTCACTTTCTAGGTAAATACGCCTTTGACATGTTAAATGTTCTTTAACACAGATAATCAATCCACCACCATTTGACAGCCGATCCTTGCGGTGTATATCATAACCCTTGATAAAACTTTCCTTGTCCGAAAAAGTATTATTTAAAAAAGTTTCACATATACAAAAACAGTCTAATGCTGGATATTGAGAAATGAGAGATTTTAATTCATCAATCTTAGGATAAAGATAATTGATGTTTAAGTACATTATATGAAAACCTTTGCTAGTAAATAGAGTATCATTTTTTGCACTCCTTGTTATGCTGCCATTATTACAGGATAAATGTTCTAAACTATCAGAATTACTAGTGTCAGTGTCAAATTTCGAGTCACTAATATTATTAGTAGTATTGCATGATTGATACATATTGCTATAGTTAACAGAAAATGGACTACTTATGGATAATGAACAATTTGAAAAAACATGTTGAATTAACTTAAACAGTGCTTGAACTATTTAATTACTAGTACCATCCATCTTCTAGAGAACATGAGCTCCGGTCCGTCATCGTACTATTACTTTACTATTTAATTACTAGTACCATCCATCTTCTAGAGAACATGTGCTCCGGTCCGTCATCGTATATTTTAATTACTAGTATCACTCATCTTCTAGAGAGTATCAGTTCCGGTCGGTCATCGTATTCAAATAGTTTGAAATCATCGGCGTAAATTTTTCTAATCCTTTCAAGGTCACCGATAGAAATTGTTGAGAACATATCAACGAAATGCTTTTCTTTTAGCTCCTGTCTTTCTTTGGAATTAGAACATTCCCTTGATTTCACAGCCATATTAACGAATTCATTTTCAGTCAAGTTAGAGACTTGGTCAGGAGTTTTTGAAAATGCCTCTCTACCTATTAGACCACGCATTTGCATTTTTCCCCACGACCTCTGAAGCGCTTCGTAGAATGAAATGCAATGCATATAATGTTTAACAAATGTGTTATCAAATGGTTGGTGGGCGGAGTCTTTAATTGCGTCCAACCATGAATACTTATAACCCTCTGTTTCAAGTAACTGTATCGTTTGGTTTGGCATTTTCAAACGACGAGCAAGCTCTAACGCATCTACGGAGAAACTTTCCATTTTGCCAATAAAATCATAGTTCACTGCGCATGGTTTACACAATGATGTCATACGATTGAAATGGCCGTCAGGTCTGGGTGTTCTGCGACCTGGCTTCGGGGAGAATGTTGCTATGACGTAGTTGACGTATTCCTTAAAGGTAAGATCATGTCCACATTTAAAACTTTTACTATTTGAATCATTTTTCCCGCTTCTTGATAATCGTATCGCAGGTACTCCAATAATTTCCCAGTACACTGGATTCGGTGCCAGGAGTTTGTCAACATACCCAGACAGAAGTCTGTTATATGGATCACGAACAAACATAAAACGACTTTCAGCCGCTTTGTTGGAAATCTTAGAGCCTGGTGAATATGTTATGTCAAATCGGATATCATATGGATTTGTTATATTACGATAAATCGGTAGTTTCTTCATCATATACAAGCGCTTCAAAAACGTCGACCCAATTTTCCATATGGTACACGTTTGAACTGCCGCTACATAACTTCCAAACACAACTTCAGTGGATTTATAAGATGTCTTGTTGCACCTATCATGTATCCTCTTGGCTAAATTATATCCATCTGTAAGCTTTGGTAAATGCTCGACAGTTAATGTTTTTGTGTGCTGCTCTTCTTGAATCTGGAAAATAGAGCATTTTTACAGAATATTTAACGGTCCATCCTCGACTTTATTGATGATGTAGTCGGTTTAAAGCTATTTTCATTTGTACCTAGGGCGTTACCTATAAGTTCAAAGTGCCTATTCCACATTGCAGGCGCTGACAAAATGATAATAGAAAGTCAAACAGAGACTGCAGCACTCATCTTTACCAGCCGAGCACAGAAATCATCACATACCACAATCACACGGCACAATGCCCAACACATAACCGAACGCCAAAATGAACCGCCTAAGTCAAAATCTGTCCAAAAGCGGAATGACCTAGTTTCAGCAATCAAAATCCCGAAGCCCAAGCTGAATGACCTAGGCCTGGTTAAAAAACCTTCCATTTTGTTATGGGTCGTAGTTCTGGAATGACGTTGAAAGATTGGCGGTCACTTTAAACAACATCGCTCAAAATTCGTCATATACAGATCCAGACAAAAATAACAGTGTAAGTGATATACGTCGATCAAGACGACCGAAGAAAACAACCCAACAACAACCCCTTGTGACGTCATTCTGACGTTATCTTAAAAAATCCATATTTTGGAAATAAAAATATTGAGAAGCCTCAAATTTTGTTTTTAGCCCCTAAGTGTTTAGTGCTGTTATTTTGTGCCAAAACGAGTTTTGTAGTGATCATACTTTAAGATGTAGAAATGAATAAAGGTATGTATAATACGATATTTCATTACTTGCAGCCATTTATTAAAATCAATATAACAAATGAAAGCCTACTGACTAAACGTTTTGAGTATACATGTAGTTATTTGTCAGGTGACATATACATATACTGTTTATTTTGTTTGTAGTAACAGTCACAGGTAACTGTATCATTAATAAAGAGTAAACAAAAACTATTTTTTTCATAACATTTATAATATCTTTTTATAAGAAATTTCTTTTTACTCTTTATCACTGATACAGTTATCACAGGTATCTCCCGTAACTGTAAACAACAACTTTGTAGAGGATATGCCCCGTATAAACATCTAGACTCATCGAAATTGGATTTGTAACGATCTTACAACAAGTAAACATTTGGTGATGATAGCGACACCAACGACATGTTATAAACACACAAGAAACAATATTATTACCTCAGAAGAGTTCAAACGTTGGAACGAATGGTTGGTTTTATGGAATACCAGGTCACGAACTAAACTCTGCGCGCTGCTCACCACCGGTGTACCTGAAACGAATAATAGACACAGGATATATGTCGTCGCCCGAAAACCATAGTGTTCTTTCGTCATTTTTGCCAAAAATGAGTATTGTATACCGTTGGAAAGCTGTCGATGAGAGCTATGTCACAGTGACCTAGTACTCGTTCATGAATAT
The DNA here is from genome assembly GCA_947247005.1 of Spisula solida. NCBI lineage: Eukaryota > Metazoa > Mollusca > Bivalvia > Venerida > Mactridae > Spisula > Spisula solida. Next base: position 67,271,636 of record OX365944.1, on the reverse strand, counting down.
TGTAACTAAAACCGACTAGGTCTAATACACACTGTGTATATGTATACACTTAAAATGTGGACTGTGAATGATATAAAAGTGGTTGCATGTCTCCTAGAATTTTTATGTAAATCGGTTTATTGAAAGATGAAAATAAAACAGAATAATACACATCACTGTAAAACGAAAAGTCACAAAATTGAGTCCAATATTATACTACATGACGAAGCACAGGTTCCCAAAGCACTTGCAACACAATCATTACTTCAGAATCACAACATACGAAGAATGCCACACCATCAAAGTCTCCGGATGTCAAATTGTTTAGAATTTAAGGAAACGAGCTCTGTAGCGACCAAAGAGACCACCATCAGCAACACAGAGCCTACAGGAACAGGCCCTTGTTCTGGAAATGATGAACGTTTCCCAAAATATTACAAGTCAAATAGTTTTCCTGCGGGTGATTACCTGCGGCCTTGTAATTTAGTTGTATTGTTTAGGATGTGTTTTTTGCCGTTTGGATGCAATTCGATTTTATTCCGGTGTAATTTTAAATTAATGTTTCTGTGAAAATAATTCCAATACATGTAAAATCGGACAATACCGATTATCTTCCAATTATTTGGTTGTGTTAAATGTATGTGCCGAACGAATGAACACATTCAAAAGAATTAGAAAAAAAATACCATGTATCAATACCATGCTTCTGTTAATATAGCGATGTGTTCTCTGTGGGATGTAGTGCATTGCCCACTTTATTTATTACTGACTGGGAATCTTATGTAGCTGCAGACACCTGCTGTTTAGATTCGTGGTCTCGCGTTCAAAGTGAAATTTCGGAATAGTTCTGGATTCTTTGGTAAATAAACTATTGTAATGCGATAAAGACCGATGTTATCCGCACGGAATAATGGAATTAGTCTGGTTCACGACATTCTTACGAAATGCTTCTTTTTTGGATATTTTTTTTGAAATCGTAAACCATCGAGAACATGTCACGTGCCCCTCCATGGTCATTTTACTTTTGGCAATCCAATATAACCTGCGGCTCAAGGCCGCAGGTTAATCAGGAAGAATGAGCTCTCGATGAGGCAGATGTATAAATATATCATGACATACATGGTAGGATAAACAATACTAAATAACATTGATTGGAATTTTAGTATTTGATCGTTTTATTTTGACAAACTGTTAAACTTTTCATGTCGTATGTTTGTGACTTTTCAATTTGCGGCGATGTTCATTATTTGAAATTATTGTTATTTAAAGAACTGAGTTTTATAAAAACATCACATAAACATCTATAAAATGTTATATTTATTCATATGCCTTATTGAACGAAATCCCTTCATAACGAGTAATACTGAACACCATACGTCTAGGTGTTGCGTCAGATTTTCTTATCTGATAAGAATTTTTTTAGCTAAGAACAAAATAAAAATTGTCTTAAGTTAAATTCAAGAAGCATCTTAGAAATATCTTAGCTAAAATTTTATCCTAAATCTGAGAAATATCTTAAAGTTGTTGCTATGTAAAACGGATTTTCCCGCTCTAAAAATAGTAACGGAAATGAGGACTTCAGTTCTGAATATACAATATAACGCGTCATAAATGTTTCCAAGGGATTAGCCCTCGATCATTTTCGCAACACTTTTTATTTAAGAAATAAAAACCTGTTCGCGTATTTTGTCGGTGAATGAAACACGGGCAGGAGTTCGGATGCACTACGCACTCGGATGCACTACGCACTCGTGATTTAATTTTTCGGCATCCGAACTCCTGCCCGTGTTTATTCACCGACAAAATACAAGAACAGAGTTTTTATTTAGATTCTAAATACGATAATATCCCGTACTATTTATCTGCGCGCATTCAAATTAAACCCATTTGACATTGAACATAATTCCACGCTGAAATTGAGTGGCTTATTAGCTGGTACAATTACCTCCCTCGTTAATGAAAACGACCTTTATTATTTTCTGAAGGAAATAACACCTTTTAAACATAGAAACAATTTAATATATAAGGTATAGGGTTCTATTTCGAGAGTATATTGTAGTTTCTAAAAATAGATGCGTCATAGCTGTATAACTGGATACTCGTGCAACTCGCGACTCGTTGAAGTTTTACTATAAAGTTTACGTTCATTTATTCATAAATATGTCACGTGATACAGGGCGTAAATAGTAACAGCCAATCTGACAGGTATGTTTTATTGCGGTAATAATACACAGAGTTAAACACAGATGATAAACTGACAAGTATGTTTGATTCCATAAATCGTAATGCTGAAGAGCGCTCCTGTCCGTACGTTTAGGAGATCTGCTTAGTCGAACATTTTCATGGTTTTGCGTTTTATTTTTATTGTCTGTTCTTGAATTGGCACGTGGAGATTTATTTGGGGATTTACATGTATTTGAGTACACACTGTGTTCCATGTACATATCCGAGTCTCTGCAAGTATCGAGATGCTGATCATGCGATATTTGAGCACTGGTATTGATGTGATTGAACCCAGCCACTCTACTTCCTTTGAGTACTGAAAACCAGTTGGGAAACATGTCATGCTCAAATTTACCACCGATGTACAACATTGCTGGGTATTTAATTTGACATTTCACTTTATGTTGATGGGCTTCCTGTGCCGCATTTGACTGATATAGTTCGCGTCTAGCTTGTGCAATTTCATGGGGGTAGTCTCTATCAACGCCGAAAGGGGTGTGTTTCAGTTTGTATACATTGCTCATAATATATTCCGTATCGTTATAATCATTGAAACGGACTATAATCGGGCGCTTTTGGTCACCGTTGGTTTGTTTTCTTAAAGCACATAAACGATTAGATGCGCTCTTTCAATACACATCATGTGACGATTTACGTATATCCTCATGTATTCGGGTATTTCCAGATTGTCTATTTTTAGCACTCATCGGCGTAGCAGATTGTGACCTCCTCACAGGATCAGAGGTCAACAAATGGACACACATAGGACAGAAGGGAGGGTAGTGACATAACATTTTGTGTATTGAATGTTCATGCAGGGTTTAATTGGAAATCATACAATAAATTACATTCCGATGAGATTAAGTGTTTGTTTAATGACCATGCTATATATAGTTATGTTTATGAAAACTATGACTATTCGTTTCCAGGGTTTACGCATCACGTGTTAAATAGACTATGTACAAATAAAGCAAGACGAAATAGTGGTGGTCTTATTATCTACGTATCCCAAGATATTTCATCTCGGGTGACATTTATTAAATCTGTTTATGATTGTTTGATATGGTTGAAAATTGATAAATCATTGGTCACTTTTAATTCTGATGTTTTATTATGTTTATGTTATAATATCCCATCAGGTAGTCGTCGGGAAGCTCTTGTAGAGCAAAATGTGTTTGATTGTTTATCTGAAGACATTATTTATTTCAATAATATGTATAATGAAAACTGTCAATTTTTGATTGCGGGGGATTTTAACCACAGGTAACTGTATCATTAATAAACAGTACCTAAAAAAAATTAAAAAAATTTGTTTTTGTTAAATTTAGAATTCTTATACAAGGTGTATTTCCCGAAGAATTGATCGTACAGTAACTGGATGTATTTTGTTTTTTTTCATAATTTAAAGCATTTACGGCATTAATCATCTATTTAAAGCTGTGGGTGATCAAAAACATCTTTGTGAATCGAAAGCATTCGAAAACATGCTTAAATTTACCTTCGTACGATATAATTCATTGTTTAAACTTTGATTTTACTTTTCGAGGGCGTAAAACGCTGTAGGGACGGCTGTAGTGGTTTTTAATGTGTCTGACGGGTATTTCGAACGTATTTTATAACGGTCGTTTTCATTGGCTTAGTATACATCGTTTGTACGCTGGTAACCAAGTCCTGGGAAACCCCAATGAAATCAACCAATGAAAATCGTTGTTACAAAAAGGAAATCACGCGCATCATTCGGAACATTCTGACAAACATGGAGTCATTTTGACATTTAAATATGCCAACGATTCGTTTTTCGGCTTACACGTATACATTCACTGAAGTGAACATGTGTCAACCAGGTAAATCTGTTCCAACTTTTTCTTTCTTTAATTTTACCGCATTATATGTTTCTACACAACGGTAAATTCGACATATGTTGGTGATTTCCTCAATACAAATGTATTTCCGTTTTTTGTTTTTATTGAGTCCACCCCAGTGACCGGGTGGACACCGTGATACGTATTTATGGCATAACTGTTTAACTACTTGACCAATTCGATGGGATTTCGCATGAAAGTAGTTATAGTCATGTTTTTTACGAATATAATTACTTTATGAAGATATCGAAAGCCAATTCTTGTTTTTGATACCTGGTCAATTCATTGAAATACACCTTGTATAAGAATTCTAAATTTAACAAAAACAATTTTTTTTTTAAATTAGGTACTGTTTATTAATGTTACAGTTACCTGTGATTTTAACAGCAGGGTCGGAAAATTAAATTAGATTTTGTTGAAAACGAACATTTACATAATATTGATATTTTACCGGACGACTACGTCGCAGATATTACTAAGGATACTACTATACATTGTCACGGTAGACATATGATTAATTTTTGTAAAACGACGGGTATAAGAATTATGAATGGCCGAATTGGAGATTTGAATAACACGGGAAATTTTACATGTGTAAAATCTTCTGGGTGTAGTGTTGTAGACTATGTTTTGGGTAAATCTGATATTGTACCATATTTTACCAAATTTTATATACATGACCCGAATATCATATCAGATCATTGTACCATTGGTTTTTCTATAAGAAGTTCCAATCATTTACACACTATAAATGATGATCAACAAAACAATGTTCATACTGAAAAAATAAATTTCATCTATGAATGGGATAATATTCAAAAAGATTAGTTCATGAAACAAAATAGCGACGAGTCTTTTCAATCTGAACTTAATATTTTATCTGCGAAACTAGATAATGATGAAACTTGTGATGATGTAGAAAATAACCTATTGGATTTTTATTGTATGATTGAAAATGTTTGTGACCCTTTGTTTAAGCATAAATGTCGTAACTTTGACACCGACAGGCCTAATGTTGATATGAAAACCAATCAGCCATGGTTCGATAGTGAATGTAACGAAAATAGAAAGTCTTTTTACGACAATCTTAATAAATATAGAGTCGATTGCAGCGAAATAAACCGAAAATCAATGACGGAGTCCAGGACCAGAAGCATATATAAAAACATAATAAGAAGAAAACGATTAGACTATGATCGACAATCAACAAAAAAAACAAGAATCTTTCAGATACAAAAATGCTAAAGAATATTGGTAAATGCTAAAATATTTAGGTAAAGGTGAATCTAAAGTCAATATTTTTTCAAATTACTTCAAAGCTATAAATGATCCAGAGTCAGTATTTTTCAACCTGATGACGACATTTTACATGTTAATGAAAGGTTTTTAAATAATGACTTTCAGTTAATGTTCACAGAACTGGATTTACCAATATCAGCTCATGAGGTATTTAAAGCATGCAAACAATTAAGCTTAAATCACTCAAGCGGATCGGATCGCGACCTGAATGATTTTTTTAAGTCCGGTTATACGCACTTGTCGGTATATATGGTTAAATTGTTCAACAAACTATTTGACAACGGTTACTTTCCTTCCAACTGGACAGAAGGTTTTATTATTCCACTTCATAAAAAAGCAGATGTAAATCAACCCGAAAACTACCGGGGAATAACTTTATTAAGCACATTTGGCAAACTTTTTACTAGAATTATAAATAACCGGTTAGATCAATGAGCTGAAGAATACTCTGTATATGTGGAAGCTCAATCAGGTTTTAGAAAAAATATGGGCACATGTGACAATATATTTATCTTTCACGGGTTAAGTACACATATACTGAATGATAATCGTAAATTGTTTGTATGTTTCGTTGATTTTACGAAAGCATTCGATTACCTAGTAAGGCAAAATATTTTTTACAAACTAATTCAGTATGGTGTGCGAGGGAAAATGTTAAATATAATTAAGTCCTTATATACAGATGTTAAATCTAGGGTGAAATATAAAAACGAACTTGGCGATAGTTTCGAGTGTTTCTTAGGAGTAAGACATATATTTTCTATGTACGTTTATGATCTAGAAGAATACATGATTTTAAACGGTTTCAAGGGTATTGATATAGGAATGTTAAAATTATTCTTGTTATTATATGCTGATGACATTGTTATATTTGCTGATACGCAGGATAGTCTTCAAAAAGAGTTAAACCTTCTTAAAAATTATTGTGATAAATGGAAACTTGTTGTTAATGTAAAAAAAACTAAAGTATTAATTTTCAAGAAAGGAGGTTTTCGTGTACGAAATGCACGATTCATATACAATGGAACAGAATTAGAAATTGTTAGCAATCAACTGTCACCTTTAGTTTCACTTAGTCATTTATCTTCCTTTAAAGTTATTTTTAAACAAAAATAACGTATTCGTCGTATGAGCTATCAAGGAGTCCACGTTTTTTGTCCGTCGTATTTCGTATTTTCAGTCCGGATACGTACGGTCCCGATCGGACTTTAGTCATTCCGCATAAATACAAATGGCTGCCGATGTCGCTTAGAGTTTCACGCTCGACGATAACAAATGCATTATTGCTCCAGTGATGTCGCATTCGGAGTTAATCAATAACAATTAGCGACGTCCGCACGTTCGATATATTAATATTATTAATGTCAAGCAAATGATACTTAATATTACCTCATTTTAACTAGAGAATGGGTAGAGGCCGTATCGTAGCCGTACCGTTCCGGAACATCGTCGTACCGTGAACCGTACCGAGACCAAACAAATTCGGTATACCGTCCAACGGTATATCGTTACACCCTTATAATTAGTAATTTATTATGCACAGCTCCCAAAAAAGGCTGGTGACCCCTATTTTTATTTGAACAAACTGGTGTTCTATTTGATACTTAACTTAGGGCCAATTCTAAATCATTTTCGATCGTTAGGTATTTTTTGACGTTCATTTGAAATCGTTTGAAAATCAGACTTTTTTGCAAGTGGGTGGGGTAACTATTTATCATGTTCAAATACTGAATTTGTTCACCAGGCAGTCGGGATTGTGACTAATGTCAATAGGATTGACCATTGAACATACAAAATATCATGCATTGCTTAAAAATGGTTTCATATAGTAATAAACTTAAAAAGAACATAATGGTGCCATAAATGCAGGAAATAGATAAAATGAACAAAATACTATGGTAGGTCATTAGAAAGCCATGTATGTCGAAAACGAGCCTGGTGACATATCATTTTTATGATTTCAATGTTGTTCTAGAAGACTGTTCTGTCATTTTAAGATGTTTCAAGGAAAATTCGATCGTTAGATCAAAGGTGCGCATACCTCCTTAAGCAAACTTTTGATGCATTAAGTGGTCAAGCTATGAACGCCATATACAAAATGAAATTTTACCTCTCTAGATTTGCAGATGTATCTGTTGGACATAGAATGGAACTTTTTGATAAATTGATTTCTCCAATTTTGAACTACGGATCAGAAGTTTGGGTTTTTTTAGATGCAACACAAATGGAAAAAGTTCATCTCCAATTCTGCAAACAACTTCTAGGAGCAAGAACCCAAACTCAAAACAATTTTATTTATGGTGAATTAGGAAGAATTCCATTCAAAGTAAGCCGTTTAGTTCATATAATCCGATTTTGGTTATAAATTGTCAATAGTTCTGAAAATAGGTATATAAAATGTATTTATAACATGATGCTAAATGATATGGAAATACATCCTGACAAAACCAACTGGGCCTCAAATGTAAAAATAATCTTAGAAAGGCTTGGTTTTAACAATGTATGGCTCTTTCAAGGAGTTGGAAACTCCCAATACTTCATAAAAATATTTAAACTTAGAGTTAAGGATAATTTTATACAACTATGAAACGAACAACTACGTGATTCTTCCAGAGCATGCTCCTATGTATTATTTGCAAATTTTGGTTTCAAACCATATTTAAATATTGTTAATATTAGAAAATTTAATACTGCACTATGCAGACTTAGAACATCTAGTCATCGTCTAGAAATTGAAACCGGCCGATGGCACAAACCATTGAAAATCTCTAAATCAGAAAGAAAATGTCAATTATGTAACAAATTTAGAGGATGAGTTTCACTTTATACTAGAATGCCCTTTATATTATGAAATACGAAAACAACATATCAAACTTTACTTTTGGAAACGACCTAATATCCCTAAATTTGTAGAACTTATGTCATCTGAAAATAGAAATATTATTATTAACCTTTCTCAATATATTTACAAAAGTCTGAAACGAAGAGATACAGAATATTATTACGTTAGCACTCTTCTCCCTACTGTACGAAAAACAAACTACGCATACACTATAAATTACGTACTTTAAACTTTTTGAGACTACATAGTAGCATGACTAATGTCATGCGAATAACTATATTTAAAGTTACAGTGATGTTGGAATATAACTCATAATTGTCGATAATTTCCACTTACCCCACATATACTTGGTACCGGAATCGAAAATAATAATATGTATACATGCATGTTTTGTTTATATTATAATGTGTATATTTGTGTAAATAATTATGTCAATACATGTACTTAATATATGTGAAATCATAGGCATATTGCCTTATTTTCGAAATAAAATATCTATCTATCATATAACATATGAACAATAAAGCAATATTAGACATGAAGTTCGAAGTGTGAAGTTTGAGCCATGAACAATGAATTCACCACCGGGCTTCCGAACAATAACACAACCAATGTGTGCGGAACCCGTCCGGAGCTGTTAGGTTCGCAAAGGACTTGCATTCGTATGATAGCCGTACTGTGACCACACGGTGTCACTGTAAATACTTTTCGATATGGCATGCGAGCATCGACAAGCCTATAAGTGTTAAAATCCGTACGGATATCATACATAGCTCGTTTGATGTCGGTATTAGACCCGTACGTGATGTTCCCGACTTCGAAATCCCTGCGAATACGTATACAACTCGGGAGTTCGGTGAAACATTTTCACTAATATACGAATATTAAGAAAACTGTAAGATGATCGGTAGTCTACCATATCCACATCAATTGGATGCCGTAGGCCTACTAGTTTGCAAGGCAGCTCGTGCATATCTCGTAGCGTAAATTTGACCAAGGTATAAGCGTATGCTGACAAAATTGACCTGTTTGATAATATAATTCAACGAAAGATATGGCGTTTTATGATGCATAATAAAAAAATTAGTGTTATAGATCTACTATATGCCTACTTTGTGTTAGCCAGTTTAGCCAGTGTAGCGTGATTATAGTTATATATTTATTTACACTTCGTAAATTACACATAATGCACGATGAATTTAGTAATATATTTATTTCTGATTAACTGTGTGTTATAAATGCAAAATGTTTTATATTTGAGATTATACATGATTATACATGTATGTATTAATAATCCCGAATTCCGAAACTGGTGTCCGGATTTTCCATCTAACCTTCTACTTTCCCTTGAACTGTGCGTTTGCATGACGTTTTGATAAATTGCTAAGTTTCTTGGTCTAAACGAATGGTTTAATACGTATATTAGGGCGGTTCTTCATTGTTACCCATTGCTTGATGATATCCAAGATTTAAAATCGGTTTTAAACACATAATAAAAAAAACTCCTCTTCATCTTAGAAATTTCTTAAATAGAAAGATACCTATGTACGTATCTTAAATATCGACGAAATTCTTAGTTGAAATTGAATATTTAAGACAAAAATGGGCTATTTAAGAAGACAATAAGTTTAAGATATGTTATCAATAGCTACTTAGAAATATTTTAAACTTAAGACAAATTTTATAATATCTAGGAAATTTATAGCTGATTTAAAGGGACTGCCTCACATATTGGTACATATTGGTTGTATATTGCAAAAATAAAATAAAATTGTCAAATATTCGTGTAATTTTGGTGTAGTTGCCGGTATATCCCATAAAAAACCAAACTGACATCTAAAAAGATATTATATTTCATGAAGAGCAAATACTTTTCCCCTTAGCGTGGCGTATATTTTATAGAAATTGATGAAGAAATAAAATACTTATGCCTATATTTGTGTTCCAATGTTTACAAATTTCTACTTGTAACTGTAGCCAAAAGCCACGTGGTATTGCTACCCTGTTATTGGGATCTTACAAAACCTCTTCGTTTCATTTACAATTTCATTACAGTAACCGAGAGAGCAATGATGTGAATCACTATTCTGCTGTCGTGTGTATAAATACATTAAAAAAAACAGAAACTAACTTTATGTTTAAACGTTTACTACGTTTCAACACATTTTATTTTTAAGTTGTATAAGGTATAGTTGAGACATTACACTCACCACACGTACTTACTTTGTACTGTTGTTTAACAATTCTCTACTATATTAACTGGTTAATATATCATACTTATACACGGACGATCCACAGAAAACATATGTCTTCGGTATGAAACGGTACTATACAGGGCGGCTTGGTGCAGATTTATCCGAATCATATAAATAACGAACAATCATTATTATTATATTCTGTTAATCCAATCATTGACATGCTCTATAATTATAACAATCATTATTATATTCTGATAGTAGTGTTAATCCAATCATTGACATGCTCTAAAATTATAACAATCATTATTATATTCTGATAGTAGTGTTAATCCAATCATTGACATGCTATATAATTATAATAATCATTATTATATTCTGATAGTAGTGTTAATCCAATCATTGACATGCTCTATAATTATAAGAATCATTATTATATTCTGATCGTAGTGTTAATCCAATCATTGACATGCTCTATAATTATAAGAATCATTTTATTCGTTCTCGCTAATCGTACCCTAACCTACAATAATTTGTATAAGGAGCTGAAGGATTTTGGAATTAATATTTTTTGTAGTTTTTAGACGCTGGATTTTTTTCATTTTCTTGCGCCCATTTATCCCCTTTTCACTTTCTTATATTATTTAGGTTTACTACTAAATAATTAGCGCGGAAACGTTTTAACAAATGTTTTTATTCTATTTATTACGCGAGTCTGACCTTCAATACTGTATACCAGGACTGATATGTCTTGATGTCCACAGGCACATTCGATGTTTGATAATTCATTTAAAGAGCATCTTATGAAGTAATGTAAGTGAAAAACGGAAAATGCGGTGAATCGAACACACAATATGACATATAACTTAGGACTACAGTAGGTGTAGTGCCTTCATACGCTCTGTTATTGTGATGGGTCCGTTGTGGTGTGATTTAAATGAGTCAGCTGCTATCGCGTCTTTGAGACCTTGTCAAAATATTCACATTTTTTTGAAATCCATTACCATTAAAGATTAAACCCAATATTACCAAGAATTGCGATTTCCCCCAAGTATTAGTACTTTGATTATACAATATAGCTGTCGTGACAGTGTTAACATGGCAGTCACGTGAAATTGGAAAACAGCTCATATATTGGCCCCGTACGATCTTCAGAGGATGAAATAATACGATATCAATATTGCAGACAAGGCGTGTGGAACTCGACCGGGGCTCTTAGGTTCGTAGGTACTCGCAGGACACTCCTATGATGTCCTTACGGTGAGCACGTGGTGTCCGTGCAAGTACCCTTCAATATGGCCAGAGAGCATCGACTCACCTAGTAGATTTCAAATCGGTGGGGAAATTATACATCGCTCGTTTGATGTCGGTATGAGACCCGTACGAGATGCCCCCACCTTAAAAGACCCGGCGAATACGTGTACAACTCGGGAGTTTGGTGAAACATTTTCACTGAGATACAAATTAAGAAAGCTGTAAGATGATCGCTCTACCATATCCACTTGGGCTTACGGACGTCGTACGCCTACCAGTTTCCAAAAGTCTGCTCGTGCATATCTCGTAGCGTAAATGTGACCAAAGTATAAGCGAACGCTGGCAAAATTGACATTTTGATAATATAATTCAACGAAAGACAATGAGTTTTAAAATGCATAATAAAACTTATGTGAATTAGGTCTACTACTTTGTATTAGCCAGTTATTATTGAAGCGTGATTATTATTATATACTTACTTATAACACTTTGCAAATTACATATAATGCCTGTTGAATTTAGTAACAGATTTATTTCTGACTCACTTTGCGTTATAAATGCAAAATGTTGATATTTGAGACTATATAAGTATGATTATTCAGTTTTGCTGTGTTACTATAAATACAGTAAACACGTATATAGCTTCCCATAATAAAAGTTTATACTTTTTAGTTTATAATAACTACTTTAGATGAATTTTCTTTTGCATTTATTTCGTAAGAATATAGACTAGCTAATGCAAAAGAGCATGGGCTCATCTTTAAATATACACATTTTTCAAAAACAAATTATCGCGAAAACTCGATACAACGTATTCATAACGTTAATGTATTTTGTAAACTCTCCTAGTTTTTACATTTCCGAAATCACCAAAGTGTCAATTAAAAAAATCTAGCCGAGCAACTGCCATGAAATTTGGGATAAAACTTCTATTATAGTTACTCTACTGGTTGGCAAGTGGTTGCATGTACGAAAACAGTATGTTGTTCAACTACATGTTTTAAAATACAAATTATCACATATTTTAAAATACAAATTATCATATTTATGTGTAAATTATTCAATAAGGACAAGAAAACCTGCGAGTTTTGAAATTGACTCACACAGCATGAAAAGTTACGTTTAATTTACTATTAAACGTAACGTAAATGTTATTATATTCGTAATTTAAATTCCATATTTAAGTTAAGTTTAATACGAATTATTCCTACACGATTACGTGTCATATAAGTTGCATTTAAAGGTGATTAAATATAGACTATAAATGTGATTAAATGCACATTAATGCAATATAAACGCAAACTTAAATGCGTTTAAACGCACTTTTATGTTGCATAAAAGTCAACTTTTATTAAATTAAATCTAATATTTAAATCACTTCTTATTAACTTAAATTTGAAATTTAAGTTGCATTTAAAGGTGATTAAATAACTTCTTTTTTCATAAAATTTATTCTGCACATAATTATAGTACAAATAATACAACAAACCGCACAGCAGTTTGTAACCTCCTTCTTTTAATTATAGGCCTAAATATTAAAAATAGAAGCAAGTTGATAGTAATTAATTTTAGATTGGTGTGTATATATATATATATATGTTAACTTTTGAAAAGGAAAAATATACTTTTTGTAGATCTATTTTTTGAAAAATGTTTTACTGAAAATACGATCAACTTGCTTTGCATACATTACAAAACAAACACTGAATAAAACATATGTATCACTTATTATTCACTTATCTAAAACGAGTTCACGAGGAGGAGAGAAGAGATCGAGTCAATGGTATTAAAATTTACACTGTTCATAATGTCACACGCGAATATTCACTATTAATAAAGTCACGAGGGGGAGAGATAGTTTAAACTTTTTATATTATCACACTCGGTGGAGTATGAATCTTCTGATTAACATAGTGTGATTGATATAACTGAAAGTGATTCCCAACTCTTCATTTGAGCGGAAGTTTAGATATCGGTGTAAATAAGACGCATCGAAAGCGTCTGACTACCATGATGAAATAGTACGAAAAACTTAAAATTGATGTGTCAGCATGTTCTCATGTCTTAAAATCGCGAATTTACTGTATAGTTATTACTATATTATGACGTAACAACATGGCGGACAGTGGTCAGAAAAAAAATCCGCTCTTGAATATTTTCGTTTTATTCAAGTAATAAAGCATTGTGAAAAATAATTAGCAAACTACAGTAAACATAGTGTATTATTTCGAAGAGGAACAAAAGTAAAACTGACTTTAAATCCTCAATTTACAATACCACTAGAACGCTAAGTGCGCGGGGAAATGGCTTTCATGAACAAAGGAACACTTTATCAAGTCGCGAATTTATGGATAATAAACTGTTAATGAAGTTTGAGGAGCTAAAAGTTATAAGACATGAACAGGTTAAATGCAACAGAGGTATGTTTTTACTCCACAATTCAGTGGCCCGATTAGACAGTAAAGTAACGGAAGTTACGCATGTAACAAACGCACAAACAGCGTTACTGAAATCCATTGCATACAAATCGATTGATCAAGAAGCCAGAATGTGCCGGAACAATTTGATATTTCGAAGGTTTGTCGAACATGACCATGATGAATGCCGAGAAATAATTCTAGACTTTCTATACAACAGGCTAGACATAGCCCATTCAGAGGCATTCATCGCACGGGTCAATAGACTAGGTTCACGACGTAACGATAGAATGTTTCAGAAACGGCCTATTATAGTAAATTTTAGAGATTTTACTAACATTGAACTTATAATGAGTCGTGTTAACAGGCTGAACGACACTAAATGTGGAATCTCTGTAGATTATGACTTCCTAAAGGAGATTCAAGAGGCTCGATCTCGACTATGGCCCCGTTACAAAGACTGTAAAAAATGAACCCACACTCTAAAGTTTGTATAGCATACCCAGCAAAGTTAATTATAGATCGCAAATCGATCATGGACGAACTACCAGAGTGGAATGATCAAGTTAATGGTAACAGATTCACTATACTGAGAAATGTCAACCCAAACAGCTGCATGATGTATGAGAATACTGGAATAATCGACCAAAATGTGCATATAAACAATCATCAAATGACAAATATGAACGATCACAATCATACTGAACAAATGGAAGTGCAACAGAACACGGGGTACAACGAGAACATATATACACAACCTGTGAATACGTCAAATGTCTACAATCAGCCTGCCACTACAACCAACAACACTTATCCAACAAATCCACCAAATGTGTATCGCCAACCGGCATCCACACCCACCCAGGAAATCCCGGTACAGCAAAAAGATGTCAGCGTTAACGTAACGCAAGAAACAACAGACAATAGTACAAGTGCATACTACGAGGTTATTGTGAACAACGCAGCCTCAACTGATGAATCGTCCATTAGCGAGGTACTTGCGTATGTTGTTCAACTATTTGTTTCGTATAACTTAAAAATGATAAATCACATATTTTGAAATACCATTTAAAAATACATATAACATGCATAGTCTAAAACAAACGTTAACGTGTGATTCCGTATATACGAAATTTCGTGCATGCCAAGTTTCATGTAATTAAATGTCAAACTTTTTCGGTGAAATGCAAATATCAGTTTTTGTTGTTAGATTTTTATAAACAGGTTTTAGAATAGTAAATGGAAGACTTTGTGATGATAAACAGTTAGGCCGATATACTTTTGTAAATAACAGAGGTATAGATCAACCATGTTTTTGAGCCGTGACTAATTTATGCAGCAAAGTTGATTCACCCTAAAAGGGTATGTATATAATAATTTATAAGCAATAACAACATAAGTTAAATAAGTAGTTTCTGTAAGTAACTCAATACGTGGCCCAATGGATACGGCGATGTCTTCTGAGACTTACGTTTACAGGTTCGATCCTTGGTATGATCACTTTTTATATATATTTTTCAAATCGCTTGTTCAAGTAATATTACACAAGAAAGTTTCCTGGAATGTTTTTAATAATTAGCAATTTATTAGTCAAAATTAAGTGTCGTTAGTCATAGTAACAGCGTGTAACTATAAACGTGTAATGGCTTCGACTAGTTAACATACTGGTGAAGATGATGGTATGATAATGACTATTTAATATGGCTTGTATTAAAAACCTTATACGGAAAGTTTGCAAGGAGTTCATAATTAATATAATATACATGTAGTCTATGTGTCTTTTAACTTTAACACAAACAATGGCGTTAGCTAATGCAATAAACGGTCTTCAAGCAACCGCTATAGGATATCCAAATGCATCATCCTACTCAGAGACAGACAAAACTGACAGGTTGTCAACCAACACACCAAGTGAAGTCGAAAATCTTTGACACGAGTTTAAGTATTGCATTCAGTAAAAGATAAATTAATACTGGACCCGAGGAAAAAAATGAAATAAAAACAGCGAAACATGAAAAACCATTACAGGTACAATGCAAAGTCAAAATAATTATTAAAAAAATGGCTTTAACAATGTCTTCATATTCTTGACGAAAATGAAACAAAATAAACGAAGTGAGAAAAATAGTGCAGTTATCAGGGCTTGAACCCGCATGTCTGAGGTTGACAATTAAGCTCTCTACCGATTGAGC
Organism: Spisula solida; assembly: GCA_947247005.1. Taxonomy (NCBI): domain Eukaryota; kingdom Metazoa; phylum Mollusca; class Bivalvia; order Venerida; family Mactridae; genus Spisula; species Spisula solida. Next base: position 67,255,373 of record OX365944.1, on the reverse strand, counting down.
CAGCGATATTGACAATATCAGGTCAAGCAATTATATTATATTAACGCATTTTTTAAGGTATCCCAACCAGGTATATTCACACACCATGACTAAATAGTGTAATCTCCCGTCACGGCTCAAAACTCGTGGTTGATCTATAGTATAGATAAACCATGTTTTTTGAGCCGTGACTAATTTATGCAGCAACGTTGATTCATCCTAAAAGGGTATGTATATATAAGCAATACCAACATAAGTTAAATAAGTAACTTCTGTAAGTAACCGAATACGTGGCCGAATGGATACGGCGATGTTTTATGAAACTTACTTTTCTACGTTCGATCCTTTGTATCGTCACTTTTTATATTTTTAAATCGCCTGTTCAAGTAATATTTCACAAGAGAGTTATGCACTTCCTGGAATGAATTTTTAAAATAATTAGCTATTTATAAGTCAAAATTAAGTGGCGTTAGTCTTAGTAACCGCGTGGTATTTTATAATGGCCAACTAGTTAAAATACTGGTGAAGATGCTCGTATGATGATGAATAGCTAACATGATTCATATAAATACCTCATACAGAAAGTTTGCAAAGAGTTCATATAAAATGGATTATGTGTATTTAACATTGCATTGACAGTTGAACACAAACACTGGTGTTAGATATTGCAATAAACGGTCTTCAAGCCTCAGCTAAAAATATTCAAACGCATCATCTGACTCAGAGAAAGACAAAACTGACAAGTCGTCAACAAACCCACCAAGTGAAGTCGAAAATCTTTGTCATTAATTTAAGTATTGTACATTTTGTATTCATTTAAAGATAAAAAAATACTGGGTCCGAAGAAAAAAATGAAATAAAAACAGAGAAACATGAAATGAAATTACATGTAGAATGAAACGTCAACATAATTATTTAAAAAAATAAAATGGCTTTTAAGGTAATTGCTAACTCTTTTCTGTACAAGAGGTATCAAACACCTGATTTTTATGAAGAACACACTCATGAGAGTGATTGTGCAAACCCAAAACAGTTTTGCTCGGCTAGTTTTAAAGATATTTTAAGATTATCGGGGAAACCCCCTAAAACTGATATTTGCATTTTACCGAAAAAGTTTGGCATTTATTTACATGAAACTTGGCACGCACGAAATTTTGTATATACTGAATCACACGATATCGTTTATTTTAGAATATGCATGTTATATGTATTTTTAAATGATATTTTAAAATATGTGATTTTTCATTTTTAAGTTTTACGAAAAAAATTGTTGAAGAACATACTGTTTTCATACATGCAACCAGTAGAGTAACTATAATAGAAGCTTTATCCCAAATGTCATGGCAGTTGCTCGGCTAGAACTTTTTAATTGACACTTTAGTGATTTCGGAAATGTCGAAAACCAGGAGTTTACAAAATTACATCAACGTTTTGAATACGTTGTATCCAGTTTTCGTGATAAATTGTTTTTCATTTTTCATTCTTTTGCATTAACTTGTCTATATTCTTACGAAATAAATGCGAAATAACCTTCCTCTAAAGTGGTCGGGATGCTTGCTTTAAACAAATATTAAACTTGACTTGAATAAAATCTTGTGTGGGCTCATTATAAAACGTTTCACATACGTTTTAGCTAGTATTCGCGAGTGTTGGTGTTTCTTACATTTGGAATAAATGGCACGTAAAATTTCCGCTATAGCTTTATTCTGCAAGCTTATTATAGTATAATATAGTAATAACTATACAGTAAATTTGCGATTTTAAGACATGAGAACATGCTGACACATCAATTTTAAGTTTTTCGTACTATTTCATCATGATAGTCAGAAGCTTTTAATACGTCTTATTTACACCGATTTCTAAACTTCCGCTCAACTGAAGAATATGCAATCACCTTAAACAATGTCTACATATTCTTGACGAAAAAGAAAGAAAATGTAGTTGAGAAAAAAAGTGCAGCTATGAGGTCTTGAACCCGCATGTCTTAGCCTGAAAATTAAGCAGTCTACCGATTGAGCCAGCAATACTGACAAGATCAGAACATACAAACATATATATTAACACATTTTAAAGGCATCCCAACCAAGTATATTCACATACCATGACTAAATAGTGTAATCTCCCGTCACTAGGTCATTAGGTAGTATTTGAGCGAATAATTTATGAAATGACCTTAAGAATACTAATTAAAGAATGCAAATCACTTCATATCAATCACAGTAATGAGTACATCTGTATCACAATAAACATACAAATCATTTATAAAACTTATCAGTAAACATACAGTAATGAGACTACATAGCTGTATCACTTTTGGACTCTATCTCGGTAAAAACACAATTTGAAAATATTTCAAAACGTACAAATTATATGTTTATGTTATACCTGTTATAATATGTACAATTAATCAACTGACACGTCCAGAGCACGATATAAATGATGTTTAAAAGTAGCCGATGTACCTTTTTCCTACAAAAAGTCAAACGATGTTCAATGATTTTAGATACAATTAGCAAATATTGCGGAATAAAGCGTATGCTAACGATAGGAAATTTAATCTTAATTATGAATATGTACTACTTGTCATTATGTTTTGTATATAAGCTTAGTATTTCAAATTATTCTACCAACATCGTTGTGTTTTTTACTCAAATCATTTAAATCCAATCACGACATCCTATATTGACGTACAGTCGTTTATACGCTATGATTTGTTTAGTGCTTACACTATATTGCAATTAGTCAAGCATGACGATAAGGCCAACCAATTTAACGGCCTGGATAACTGCCTATGTTAAATGTTACATTTAGTCGTAAATACAGAGATGACTATCAAAGATGGACAGTTGAACATTTATTACATTGGACAGTTGGTTTATTCATAATATAAATGCAGAGATGACAACAAAGATGGACAGTTGAACATTTATTACATTGGACAGTTGGTATATTTATAATATAAATGCAGAGATGACAACAAAGAGGGACAGTTGAACATTTATTACATTGGACAGTTGGTATATTTATAATATAAATGCAGAGATGACAACAAAGAGGGACAGTTGAACAGTTGTAAGAATGGACAACGAGATCGACTTCAAGAACAGAAAGCTACTTTGGACAGTTGACTATTGTCCAGCATATTTAAATATATGTACCGCCATGGCCGGTCCCAAGCCCGGATGCGAAAGGAGGAGGGTTGTGCATGAGGCCAGCACCCTCACCACGTAAAAAAGACTTACCGCTACAGAAACAGAAACCACAAATACGCTATCACAGGATCAAAGGAATCGACCCCGGAGAGAGTTCATGACGTGGACTTGTCCGCCGACAAAACTCCTCTCTCCACGAACCGTCTCAAGGATTGCGACTTGGGATATACGAACTATGTACGAAACAGGAAGGACAGCGCAGGTTACAAGAGAGTTCCAACGATACAGATTGGACATCCTGGGACTTTCAGAAGTTAGATGGACCAACTCAGGGAGAGTCACACTTGCTACCGGTGAAACTCTGCTGTACTCAGGACAGACTGGTGACAATGCACAACATCGGAATGATGATGAACAAAACCGCTCTCAGAAGCCTTCTAGAATGGGAACCAATAAGCGACAGGATCCTCACAGCCCGTTTCCAGTCCAGATTCAAAAGATCACAGTCATCCAATGTTATGCCCCAACAAACGTCGCTGACAAGGAGGATAAGGACAACTTCTACCAACAGTTGCAGACAGTAATGGATAGAACATCTAGAAGAGACATAACCATACTTATGGGAGATGTGAATGCGAAGGTTGGTGACGATAACTCAGGCCGGGAATTTACAATGGGAAGAGAAGGACTAGGAACCATCAACGAAAACGGAGAGATGTTTGCTGACTTCTGTGGCCAAAATGACCTCATCATTGGAGGAACCTTCTTCAAACACAAGGACATTCACAAGGCCACATGGAAATCTCCAGACCTCACCACAGAGAACCAGATCGACCACATCACAATATCGCGTCGATGGAGAGGACAACTGCTAGATGTGAGAGTCCAGAGAGGAGCTGATGCTGACTCAGACCATGAGTTGATAGTAGCCAAAATCAAGGCACGAATCTCCAACAACAAGCACGCCAGACCACAAAGGAAGAGGCGCTTCAACACAGAAAAACTCTCCTCAGCAGATGCGAAATCAGAATTTGCTATCTCATTGAAGAACCGGTTCCAAGCACTCGCTGACCTAGATGTTGGAACGGTGGAATCCAAGGGGAACCAAGTAAAGTCAGCTTTAACATCCACTTGTGAAGATAAGATGGGACATAAGAACAGGACGTACAAGAGCTGGCTCAAGGAAGGCACCATAGCCAAGATAAAAGAGAGACGAACTCTTAAAAACAAGCTTGACACTGCCAAGACCAGGGCCCAGAAAACACAAGCAAAGTCAGATTACACAGGGAAACAGAAGGAAGTTAAGAAGATGGCCAGAGATGATAAGAGGGCATATGTTGACACCATGGCCATACAAGCACAGGAAGCAGCTGAGAAACACGATCTCAAGACCCTATATGATATTACCAGGAAACTTACAGGGCATAAGACAGACACGGGTAAACCAGTCAAGGCCAAAGATGTGAGAACGCTCACCAAACCAGAAGAACAGCTAGACCGATGGAAGGAACACTTTAGTGACATCTTTAATGGTCCTCCAGTCCAAGACATTCCTGAAGTCGAAGCTGGTGAAGAACTGGAAGTCAACATGGGAACCATCACAGCAGACGAGATCACTAGAGCCACAAACAAGATCAAGTCTGGAAAAGCTCCTGGTCTAGACAACATCCCACCAGAAGCCCTGAAGGCAGACAGCAAGATCACAGCTGATATTATGCTGAAGCTCATACAGGACATCTGGGAGAAAGAAGAGATTCCTGATGAATGGAAGTCGGGGATTATTGTGAAGCTTCCCAAGAAGGGAGATCTGGGCGATTGCAACAACTGGAGAGGAATACAACTACTATCCCTCCCTTCAAAGATCCTTTCTAGAGTTCTACTAGAACGCCTGAAGAACAGCGTTGATGAAAAACTAAGAGACGAACAAGCAGGGTTCAGACCAAGAAGGTAATGTACAGACCAAATAGCAGCACTTCGTATCATACTTGAACAGTCTATTGAATGGCAGTCTCCAGCCTACTTGAACTTCATAGATTTCCGCAAGGCGTTCGACATGATCGAGCGGAGCATGATATGGAAGATCATGAAGCACTATGGCATACCAGACAAGTTCATACACATCATACGCAGCTTCTATGAATGTATGACCTGCCAAGTCATCCAAAACTCTGACCTCTCACCATCATTTGCTGTAACAACAGGAGTCCGGCAGGGATGTTTGTTGTCGCCCATGATCTTCCTTCTTGTCATCGACTGGGTGATGAAGACAACCACGAAAGTGCCACGTGGTCTACAGTGGACCTTTGCGAAGAAACTGGAAGACCTAGACTTCGCCGACGATATCTGCCTGATGTCTCACAGCATTAACCATATACAGCAGAAAACTGACCGTCTACAACAGGTTGCTAAATCTACAGGGCTGACTATCAACACCAGCAAAACAAAGACGCTGAGAATAAATGCAGCCCACAGCCGCCCTATTACCATACAAGATGGCCCAATCGAAGACGTCAAGAACTTCACATACCTGGGAAGTGCTGTGAGTACATCAGGGGGAACAGAAGAAGATATCAAGTCACGAATCGGGAAAGCCAGACATGTCTTCGTCATCCTTAGACACATTTGGAAGAACAAGAATATCCGTCTACCAACAAAACCAAAGCTTTTCAACTCCAATGTGATCTCCGTCCTACTATATGGCTCCGAGACATGGAGACACACCAACATGCTGGATGAAAAGTTGCAAGATTTCGTAAACACCTGCCTACGCCAGATCCTCCAAATCCGATGGCCAGAGACAATTTCAAACCGTGAACTCTGGAGAAGAACCAACCAGTCCCCAATTGCCATGACAATAAAGAAACGGAAATGGCGGTGGATTGGCCATACCCTCCGGAAGTCCCCCAATAAAATTGTCCGCCAATCCCTTGACTGGAACCCTCAAGGGAGGAGGAAGAGAGGAAGACCTGTCCTGACATGGAGACGAACGATGGAAAAAGAACTCAAGACCATCTCCATGTCATGGCAAGAAGCAAAGAGAGCAGCACAAGACAGGCCTAGATGGCGAAGAGTGGTGGATGCCCTATGCCCCCCTTGGGGCGAAGAAGATTAGGTAGGTAGGTAGGTAGGTACAGCTATTAATGTAGATAGCTCAAAATAGAAATGAAAATGATCAACAATAAAGGAAATTGTTTCGCTTAAAACGTTCTTATTTCAAGTGCTAACTCCTGATAGCTCAGTATAATACTAAAGAAAATCAAAATATTGTTACACTCTATGAGCTATCTCTAAAATACTTTTTCAATTTTAGAGTGAACTGTTGCTCATGGGGTATTAAAATTCATGGTGAAGGTAAATAAGACTCTACGTACGTTCCACAGTACAATAGAGTCTCAAAGTTTTGAACTGAGCTGTCTTTAGCAAAATTTTATTTCCGAATTGAACGACTTATTCGGAATTAAACAGTTGAATCGACGGCAGTAAAGCTAATTTCAATCATACATTACAAAAAAGCGTCAATCACACCTTTACATAACCAATATTAGATGAAATGCTTGTCTGACTTCTGTCGCGATTCCGTTTTAAAAACGAAAGTTACCTACAATTGACAAATTTGTCTTAGACGAAATAATTATTCGGTACGAAGTAGTCGTTCTTGACCGACTTTAATGTAGGCCTATTTTTAGTCCGGATACTGGGTTTTAGTTATAGCCACTTTTCGTCCAATCAAACTTCTTACAAATGTCAGAACAACAACTTTCGGAACACATCGGCTCTGTTCCACGGCTTCAATGGCGTAAATGACATTTCTGTAGTGAAATGAAACAGGAATAATTTATGTATCAATGAGGTTAGTGTTCTTGCAATCATTCGTTTTCAATGATAGAAAATGCATTAATGAAGCCATGTGTGGTGTGCCTTTACTTTGTATTGCTTTTTAGGGCTCATAATCGGTCACCAAACAGCGACAAAGAATCGTGTCGCAAAGTGCTACATACAAGTACTTGGGACCCGGTGAGACCTAACGTAATGTAATGTAATGAAATGATACGTTTGGTCTCTGTTGGGACTAGGTGAAGGTAGCTTATTCTAGTACAAATAATAACCTTTTTATTTCTTGCAAATCGACCAATGTTGAGTGCGATTATCATATCTGAATCTTTGAAGCGCTTTTTCTCGAAAACTGAAATTGTGTAGTTAGCGCAACATAATACTAAGGCGACGATTTGTCCAATACCACACCGTACAACCCGCTGTGTGTAAGGCAGTTATGTATGTTGAAGGCAGAGACACACGCGTTTTACGCCACTACAGTGGGTAAGTATTTGTAATTTTATATGTGTTTTGCGTTGCTTTTGAAAGTGATCACTTACATATATCGTTGACGGGATGAATGAACAATAATTATATACAATTTATGTGCCCACAAATGCCATATTATTCGAGTAAACAGGGTTTAGGTAACTATGCGATGTTTGCCAAAAGTTCGAAACTTTCGCCTTTGACATTGAATTCTCAACTGAATCCGTGGTTTGGAACAATTCTAAAACATTGAATACAAACTTCAATCCTTCCGCAATATATCTGTCGTTTCCGTTTTGAAAAATGTGCATTTTCTGTGAAGATACAGAGGTTTAAATTGAACGAGGTACGAAAAAAATGCTAACGAAATAGGCAGTTCTGTTTTTCGAATGATAACGACAAAGGCAGAGCGTTAAATATTAATGCTAACGCAGAGGCAAAGATAAGAGACATATGCTAACAACAAAGGCAGAAATTCTAATGACTTGACGGGGCCATAAAACCCCTTTGTACGATTTGTATGTTATAAATATAACCCAGATTCATGTTAGGCTGTATTCCAGAGTCCATTTCACCAAGAATCACGAGTGTTTAGTGGTTATTTTCATCAAGTTGATAAACGGAATATATTACATACCTGGTGATCGCTGACGCTGGCAATTATCGGTTGTGAATCTGGGTTATATTTATAACATACAAATCGTACAAAGGGGTTTTATGGCCCCGTCAAGACATTAGAATTTCTGCCTTTGTCGTTAGCATAAGTCTCTTATCTCTGCCTCTGCGTTAGCATTAATATTTAACGCTCTGCCTTTGTCGTTATCATTCGAAAAACAGAACTGCCTATTTCGTTAGCATTTTTTTCGTACCTCGTTCAATTTAAACCTCTGTATCTTCACAGAAAATGCACATTTTCCAAAAACGGAAACGACAGATATATTGAGGAAGGATTGAAGTTTGTATTCAATGTTTTACAATTGTTCCAAACCACGAATTCAGTTGAGAATTCAATGTCAAAGGCGAAAGTTTCCAACTTTTGGCAAACATCGCATACCTAAACCCTGTTTACTCGAATAATATGGCATTTGTGGGCACATAAATTGTATATAATTATTGTTCATTCATCCCGTCAACGATATATGTAAGTGATCACTTTCAAAAGCAACGCAAAACACATATAAAATAACAAATACTTACCTCACTCTAGTGGCGTAAAACACGTGTGCCTCTGCCTTCAACATACATAACTGCCTTACACACAGCGGGTTGTACGGTGTGAATACTGAATTAGAGAACTATCTCTAATTCTAATTCAACAATGGACAGCTAGAATGGGCAGGGGACTGCCAGCTTCACTCATCTTATATTTTTCCGCTTCTTCTGCTACCTAGCGCTGTTTTGAAGCAAGCCGATTCATAGCAGGGCGCTACCGAGCGCTCGGTAGCGGTTTGGTTAGGCACGGACGCCTGAGTTACATAAATATTGTACTCTGTTATCAAATAAATATAAAATATAAGCTTGAATGTCTGGAGAAAATATCAACAGTGAAAGAGGAAATTGTAGAAGATAAGAATAAGTGTATACATCCCAACACTTACCTAATAAAATACTCCGGCTACACAAAATACACACGATATATACAAACGACCAGACAATCAACCTTTTCGTTATTTTCCTCATAATTTTAAATAATTTCCGAAGTAATGGTCTCCACGTCGATCACGCATGCACGTTTTATCCGCACGTTTTAATTCTACTTTTTTTAACTCTAACACTTAACAAAATGACAGCCACCCGATACAATGTCATGCACCAATTCTCCCGCACAAATAAATACACTTTACTTGTTATTTATATATGATTCATGGGCTCTTGAAAATAAACTGTATGTTAAATCATTTTATGGTTGTTGGGTCATTGCTTCATAGCGATGAAAATTACACGACTTGGCTGATAATCATCCCCACCGTGAATAAACTCCAGGACATGTTTAAACTGCAGCCAAACAGCGCCAATTATTGCGGGCTAGTATGGCCAAATCTGCGGCCACAAAATTGGTTGGTCGCGATACATTGCGGATTAAAGGCCTGTTGTGAGCAAACGTTACTAGAAATGTAAGCCCTCGAGTAGATTATGTCGAGCCTGCGCTTGTCAAAAGCCTTCTAATTTAGGCGACTTGCAAACAAGTCAACGTCAGACTTGGCTCATATCTCACAAATTTCTAGGAAAACATTTTCATTAATTTACCATTCTAAAGTATCATTAAATTCTCGAGAAGGCCTGTCTGTTTCATTTTTACTACAGACTATGTTAGAAACTCAGAAACCCATAAATCATTTTGGACACACCATGAACACTAACATCATTACATTCTTGGGACATGTTACCACCAATAATGTGTGATGTAGCTGCCAGCAGTGGTGTTCACCGATAGTATACTTTAATATGTTTGCCAATTAGTTGCTCAGAAAATGCTCCTAAGCTATACAGAATTGCAAGTAATTTCAGATCATTGATATGCTATTTGGATTCTAACTCGATCCATCTACCCCCCTAGCTGTTTTACATTTTTCAATTACAGCACCCCAGCCTTGAAGGCTAGCATCAGTGTGCATTTCTTAGTCTGGATTGCCTCTAGATAGTGTTCTATCTCTAGTTTAGTATCTCATTTTAGACGACTGTGGTTTTGACGATATAAAATCACACGTAACATCACAATGACACACCATCAGCACTCATAATATTCCCATTAGAGTTACGCATGAAATGAGACACCCTTTTGTGACGTTCTAGATCACTGTGTTAAGTTTTTTACAATGGACTACGATATCACTAGTTAACAGCGAATTGAAAACGACATTTGGCAATAATGTTCAATGAGGCGTGTTGTTTGTCTACACCTTGCAGGGGCGTAGCCAATGATTCGGACTTACGCACGTGCGTAACATTTAAAAAACAATATGGCCAAAATGGCATTAAAGTCCCTAATTTCAACAATCATAAGGACACCGAACCATAACCACCAAATTCAAGGCTTGTTTGCGTAAAATCAGTTCAAGTCTGGCTAAGTTCCTGCCTTGTTTGTATAATTTCACTGGTACGGAGCGATGACAAAGCGTAAGACGACTCTAACCGACAGCATGCTATAGTCTCTGCGTTAGAGTTATACCATGCATTAATTGTTTAACAAACAAGCAAACAAAGACAGTCGATCACAATACGTGTGAAAAATACAACAGTAACAAAACACTAGAAAGATATAGATTAAAGGTATATTACCAGTGTATTGAAGCAAAATATGGAAGTCAAATTTTGCGAACAAAATTTTTACGGATGTTTAATTTTGGGGAATTTAATTTTACGGGACAGCCTCAAACCGCAAAAAACGCAGAAATAAAAACTCGCAGAAATTACCCGCTATACGGTATACTAGTTTTGCTATAATACTTGTATTGACATAATTATGTATATGTATTCTAGGCCATAAAAAGTAAAGTTGCTGTTTTTGAGCGAATGTCATGCACTCTTAACGACATCAAATATTGTGCACTGGCCTCTTAACGAATGCGTTATCGATAGACCGAAGACCTTATGATAGAAATCTCGTATGAAGATAGCGAGTGTTTTAGACGTTATCACGTTAATGGGCGTGGAGTATCTCGACCATTATTCATCTATTTGAACATGGATTTACCAACTGCCCTGAACTCTCTCTCACTTCTGATGAATATCTCATAACATCTGATTTCAAGAATGGAAGAAATGAAATAATTCCATCGCCGTGACTACGAATGCAAAGCCGTATTGTTGAATTTTCTCTCCAACTACACACTTCAAAGAAGCTGTATTTGAATTTGTGTTCCTAAAAAGTATCAGCACAAAAGCAATGATAATAGTGAGAGATGAAGATGTAACTTCAATAATAGACGCGGCTAAAAATACACATAAAGGTATTGTTGTCGTCCGGGGACGTGAGAATAAATCCAAGGCAATAATACTTTGATCATTTCTGAATAAATTGATCACGAAGTCGTCTTTTGAGCAAAGGGAGATAATTCATATTTATGTCAAGGTTTTCAAAGATATGTGTACATCCTAAATCATCAAAGATTATTTTCATTTTATTAGCCCAACAGTTAGTATTATTTGTTTGACGTTGTTCATCAAAAACCTGTCGAATAAAAGATTCATTATCTGACATAATTTTAAACAAGAATTTTAATGACCTCTCTTTAGCTAAAACGTATAAGGGATATCTACCCAGCTCCCCAAGAACAGCAAAATTTGGTGTAACCTTAGAAGTGCAGTCACGGCTCAATGCTCGAAATCGAACTATAACTTTACGCTTTTCCCGTTACTCTTAAAACGTCAACCTGGGGTAGGCAGCCCTGTTATTTAATGACACCCAGTAGACACCTGTCAGATTTCTAAAGAAACGAAAACGAGTTCGCGCCAATGAATATCATTGGTCAAAATCTTCGAATCCGGAAACTCCCACATACGGCATTTCAGTTAGACATATGAGTATACCACATGTGCCAGGAGAGAAAACATGAAAAATTTGAAGATACTCCTGGTATTGAGGTAGGCCAATTATTTTTATATTTTATATTATTTTATATTAATGTGAAATTACAACAAATTTTTATGCATTTATAGTATACCTGGGTAATAGTCAAACCATTTCGACGCAATCTATACAGGGATGCCCGTATAAGCGTCGAAACCATAAGTGCCCAAAATCCGGTGCATTTTAAATTTTCATGAAATTAGCATTTTAAGCCAAATTCTGTCATTTTTCGGCTCTCTACATGTTAAATACAATAAAAGAACACGAAACCCGTTGAAAACCTGGTATATTTGGCCGTTATAATCAGAAAAAACAATAAAAAAAAACCAGCGCGCACCGTGTCCGTAAATCTCATGTAAACAGTGCAAGTTTAAAGACCGTTATCCGTACTGTCCGGATTCCACAGACACTTGGGGTCTGGACCCCCCAGCTACGCACCTGGGTATATTTTTATCACCAACATTGTATACCCAGACCCATACATTAATCACACAAACATTATTAAACGTATCCGGACAAATAAAAAATATTCGTAAATGCCTCTCTAGCTTTAATAACACAAAGATAAAAATGTTTGACTGAAATTTTTCGCACACCTTCCTCGAATATCGGGTCGTGTTTAACTCACTGTGCAACTGTCCTGCCAATATTTAGTGTCCTTTGGTCAAGTACACATTACTCTTCACGATGATGATAGAGACAGAAACCGATCTTCGCCCCTGCCTCCACAATTTGCGAGAAAGTTGGCAATTTTCAACTCAAAATACGACTCGCACATAATCTTTCGACGCTGGTTTCGCGCCTGATAAATACGAAAGTACGGCGCCGCGCGTTGAACGTTGGAACCAGATATGTAAATAAACCATTCGGAATACCTCGTTTGGGTCCAACGTTTAACGCGCGGCACAGTTCTTATGTATCAGGCTGTGAACCACCGTTCAAATTGTCGAAAGATTATGTGCGCGGTGGAAAATGAGTTGACAATTGCAAACTTTCTCGCATATTTTGTCGACAAGAGCGTTGATCGAGTATTGTCAGTATAGTCATCGTAAAGATTAATTTGTTATTGACCGAAAGACATCAGAAATATACGGGTAAGTTGCAAAACAAGTTTTACACGATCAATTTTTCTAGGTCGGTGTGCGAGAAAGTTCCGCGAAACATTTTTATCTTTGTGTTATTTATGCAGTAGAGGAATTACGTAGATTTTTGTATTAATATCAAATACATCCAACAAATGTTTGTGTGATTACTGAATGGGGTCTGGATATATAAGAAATATAAAAAAAGATTTCCAGGCGCGTAGTGGGAGGGGGCGTCGTCCAGACCCCAAGTGTCTGTGGTGTTTTGGTCTAGTTAGTGTCTGTCTGTAGTGGCTGGACCGTCAGAATTTTAAGCAGCCACTTGCAGACAGCTTATCTGTCTAACCTTGGTAACAACGTCATGACATTCTAAATCCCGATTTTCAATACGAATTCCAGTTAGTACCAGATCGATTTTCCAAGACTAGAGCGATCAAAGACTTCTTTTACACGATATGCTAGTTCTATTATATAACTGAGGAGACACGGTTTTTGACCTGTGGCGGAGCCCTAAGGCCATAGCATCGGCCGGGTACTGAAAAAAATACAAAGTTAAGAAGCTGACATGTTTAACCGCAACGGAAGTGACGTATTAATTTGTATTTATTCCCGTAGCCGTACTGTTCCGAAAAGGGTACCCGCGGTTTGCGTTAACAACTATGTAGCGACCGGGCACCGGTCATTTCCACAGGTGCAAGACACAAAATCAAATTTGGCTATATAGGCCTATTAGTATGTATAAGAGAGAAAAGGTACACAATGAACAGCAAAACATCATGCTGAACTAACATAACACTGCTGCAAGAAACGACCAGGCCACAATTATCTCTTTGTGGTCGCCTCACGGAAGCATTAACAGAAAACACTTTTTATTTCATGGAAATCGATCAAATAGCAAAATAAATACGAAAAGTTTCCCCAAAACACCTCCCAAATGGTCTAAGTCGATTTCGACGTCCTCACACATTTGAATAATAAACGGGTACCCTGGCCGATTCCTACGAAATAAACGAAAAACGGCTAGAATGTTCACATACTTTCGATAAACGAACTGTATTCCTGTCAATCTGTGAAGTAAAATCTCACTGACAGCCCGCTACAATCAAAGGGATTCGACCCGATAAAATATCTTTCACATCTATACTATGAATACATAAGACAGGGGTCTTTCTTTATGACTGTCCCTCATATACCCAACTCAACATTATGTCCAATATTTTAAACAAGCCGAATACAATCATTTAATTTGTACTGCACACTTCAAGACAATATAATATTATACATAAAAAATACAACTTTTATCAATACACGTACACAATGTCGCCTGTGTCGAGCATAGAATGTTCACAAAATGCGTAAAACCCGGTTTGACGACATAACCCTGCACAGACAGAAACTAGAAAACGGCCTTCGATAAAGAAGAGAAATCATTATTTACACACAATCTCAGGATATTAGTACGACGATTTGATAGTGGGACATATTTTTTGCAACTTACCTCCACCTATATGTTTCTGTTCCGCTTAAATAGACGATAATCCGAGTTCAGGGAGAACTGATATTCAATTTCTAATATTTACATTCATTTCGACCATTGTAGTATCACGTGACGAATCATGTGACAATATAGAAAATGATTGGTGTTCGGGTAATACCATGCAACTCTTCAGCCAATCAAATTACTCGTAACAAAAGCCGTGCTGTCACTGTCAAAATGGCAAAAGTCGGCGAATTGTTTTCAGTCAATGTTGTTGAATTGCTGCTTTCGTTTAGCTAAGCTGTACAGAAACGGACGAGTGTCGGTGAGTTAACCAAATATGTTCCTCTACCAAAATCGTCATACTAATTTCCTGAGATCGTGTGTAAATAATGATTTCTCTTCTTTATCGAAGGCCGTTTTCTAGTTTCTGTCTGTGCAGGGTTATGTCGTCAAACCGGGTTTTACGCATTTTGTGAACATTCTATGCTCGACACCGGCGACATTGTGTACGTGTATTGATAAAAGTTGTATTTTTTATGTATAATATTATATTGTCTTGAAGTGTGCAGCAGTACAAATTAAATGATTGTATTCGGCTTGTTTAAAATATTAGACATAATGTTGAGTTGGGTATATGAGGGCCAGTCATAAAGAAAGACCCCTGTCTTATGTATTCATAGTATAGATGTGAAAGATATTTTTATCGGGTCGAATCCCTTTGGCTACAATCACATACCATCTGAAAATATCAGCCGTAGAAACGCAACTCAAACAACGTTTCGCCATTTTGACAGCTAAATGATGAGAAGAAAATGGAGACGTACGATTGGTCAATAATAAAATGCGAGCTTTCCAATTCTCGTCTAAACCAATCAAATGCTAGCATGCTATTCAGTGCGGAACGCCGTATATACATGGCGAACGTTGAATCACAAAAGGATAATATTTCATACTCTTTCAGATGGTGTGTGATTGTAGCGGGCTGTCAGTGAGATTTTACTTCACAGATTGACAGGAATACAGTTCGTTTATCGAAAGTATGTGAACGTTCTAGCCGTTTTTCGTTTATTTCGTAGGAATCGGCCAGGGTACCCGTTTATTATTCAAATGTGTGAGGACGTCGAAATCGACATAGACCATTTGGGATGTGTTTTGGGGGGAACTTTTCGTATTTATTTTGCTATATGATCGATTTCCATGAAATAAAAAGTGTTTTCTGTTAGATTAATGCTTCCGTGAGGCGACCACAAAGAGATAATTGTGACCTGGTCGTTTCTTGCAGCAGTGTTATGTTAGTTCAGCATGATGTTTTGCTGTTCATAGTGTTCCTTTTCTCTCTTATACATACTAATAGGCCTATATAGCCAAATTTGATTTTGTGTCTTGCACCTGTGGTCATTTCTAAACTTCATCGAGGGAAATAACTGCGTCGGAGTATAAATGCCGATTCTTAGTCTGGATTACCTCCCCTATAACTACGTAATACATTTTGTGAAATTAGCAATTTAGTATGATGAGTATAGATAATTATTCTTTTTTCAACGTTTAAACATGAAACACATACACTGAAACAATTCATGATTGCACATTATCCATTTAACAGTTCTTTGAACTTTAGCAAGAATTATCCTAAAAATGCTTTATATTTCAAGTATTGCATTTTATGCTACACTGCCGCTTCAGTAGTTATGAACTTTGGAGAACTTTCACCCTCCAAGACGCCAACAACCAACAAGGTAAAACCACCAACTGCTCCCACACATGATACGCCTTCATGGGCTTTATCACTAATAGAAGATGTTAAAACTATTAAAGAAGTTTTACCCAAGATAGATAAAATTGAACTCTCGATAAAAATGATGAACATGCAACTAACAACAGTTGAAACTAAATTATCAACATTAGAATCGAAATTTCTAGAAGTTGAAAAATCAGTTCAGTATATCGATCAACAGTATGAATCTCAAAAATCGATAATCAATGAGTCCAAAAAGGAGATTCAGTCATTGAATAAACTTTGTAATGACATGAACACGACTATCCAAGGTCATGTAAACCGGGAAGAGGAAATGACTGATCAATTGAATGATCTCGAAGCCCGATCCATGAGAGACAATTTAATCTTCTATGGGATTCCAGAGCAGCCTATACCTAGAATGGGCGAACCAATGCAACCGGAGGACTGCGAAGGTCTCGTAAAGGAGATCATAGAAACAGATCTCAGCATAGCCACCGGCGATATGACCTTTGACCGCTCCCACAGACTTGGGGGACCAAGGGCCAAAAAACCTAGACCCATAGTCGTTAAATTCCATAAACATGGTGACCGAGAAGTCGTTGGAAATAAATCCTTAAATGAAACCATCAAAGAAAACCTTAAACGTCAATCTAAAGGCATAGGAATGCAAACCCCGCATAACTATCGTGTGGCTAGGACAGCTCTATGGGACCATGCAAAAATCACAGGTACCAAACTATACGTGGACCATCGCCTAACTAAGAAATTCGTGGACGGCAAAGTTATCAACGCCAACGAAGGCAACATTCAATAGGAACGTCAGGAGAATGACTTTAAAATACTCACCTGGAACATCAACGGGTTATCCCGTAAAATACATGACGACGACTTCATAAACGAACTTTTGGATTATGACATCTTTCTTTTAACAGAAACTTGGATATCGAAAAATACATGTGTAAATTTGGAAATAAAAAACTTTAACTGTGAGCACCTATTCGGAAATAAATCACGTGACGTTCATAGAGGACGATTCAGTGGCGGTATTAGTTTATATTATAAACAACATTTAAGTAAATATGTAAATGTAGTTGAAACACACAAAAATGGACTAATGTGGGTAGAAATTGACAAATGTTTATTCGATTTTCATGAAAACGTATATATATGTTGTAGCTATATTCCACCCAATAATTCCACTGTTATTGATACTGAGACTTTTGATTTTTTCGATGAGATAGAAACGGGGTTAGAAAAATATAAACAACGAGGTAAATGCTTTTTAACCGTTGATTTAAATAGCCGTACGTCAAATATTTCCGATATGTTAGATTTTGACAGGTACACTGATAACGAACACGTGCCAATGTTTGTAAATATACCCGAGCGCGCCTCTAAAGATCACGTGATCGATAGAAACGGCCGACGCGTCATACAGCTTTGCCAATCAACATCGTCTATCATAGGTAATGGGCGTTTACATAACGACGCACACATCGGTGATTTTAAACGGGTCGAGCGTAGTAGACTATCTGATATTGAATATAGATGACATTCCGTGTATTACTGATTTCTCAATATTACAGCCAAACGAGTTTTCTGACCACTCAGGTGTTGCATTTAATCTACGCGGTAAACGCGCGCTATCAACGCCAATTGAAAGCACGTGCAGTAAAAATAATATGAAATGGAATGACTCAAAAACAAATTACTTTAAACAATATCTATCCTCAAAAACTAGAGAATTGTCATTATTAGAACAAATGGCAAATAATAACAATACTGTAGATGTAGTGACCGACTCACTAACAAAACTTCTAACCGAATGTGCAGATATTGCATTTAAAAACACTAACACTAATCATAACAAACAAAAAAGCAATTATAAAACAAAAAAAACTTGGTTCAACAATGACTGCTACCAAGCCAGATCTAAATTCAAAAAGTATAGAAATGTATTCGTGAAGGATAAAACTAACATTGAGAAAAGAAATGACTACATCAAAGCTAAATCGGCTTATAATAAGATAAAGAAAAGGCAAAAATATAAATTCAATCAACTTGAACAAATTAAACTAAATAACTTAAGTAAGTCCCAACCACGCCAGTTTTGGAGAGTAATCAAAACACAATACACGAATACAAACAAACGATCTGAAACACTAAATTGTGATGAACTGTATGACCACTTCAGAACTTTATACTCTACAGAATTAAATCATGATGGTACTTTACCAATGAATGATGAAAATCCCATAACAGATGACGATCTGGACTGTACTATATCAATGTCAGAATTAAAACATGCTATATATTCATTGAATAATAATAAAAGCAGTGGTATTGATGGATTACCGGCGGAAATATATAAACATTCCTTTGAAATAATCTCACCATGTCTACTCGCATTATTTAAAAATGTTTTCGAAACTGGTGTGTATCCAGAATCATGGGGTAGAGGAATAATAGTACCTATTTTCAAGGGCGGAGATATTGATGAGGCTAAAAACTACCGTGGTATCACCTTAATCAATATTATCTCGAAACTTTATTCACAGATTTTACATAATCGCTTAACTAAATGGTCGATTAAACATAATAAAATCACTGATAATCAATATGGTTTTCAGAAGAAAAACTCAACAGTCGATTGCATATTTTTATTACAGTCAATCATATCAAAAACACTCGCATCGCGCAAAAAATTATATTGTTCATTCATAGATTTTGAAAAATGCTTTGACAAATTGGAGCGTAATTTCATATTCCAAAAACTAATTAACGAAAATGTTAGTTCGAAATTCGTAACTGCTATACAAAACATGTATAATTCTGTAAAAGCAGCAATAAGATTTAATAACAATGTGTCCCCCTTCTTTACCTCAAATATAGGAGTAAAACAAGGAGATCCAAGCTCTAGTTTACTTTATCTATTTTTTGTTAATGATATAGTTTCACATTTTAATAACGACATTGATGGATTATTTACAATTAACGAATTAAAACTGTTTATTCTATTATTTGCTGATGACGCGGTTCTATTTGCCCATACACCAGAAGCGTTACAATCCTTACTCAATGATCTTCAGGACTACTGTAATACGTGGAAGTTAAACGTCAATACTAGCAAAACGAAAGTAATGATTTTTGAAAACGGTCGCCATACAACATTTAACTTCACATTCAATAACACTACATTAGAGATGGTTAAAACCTTCAAATATCTCGGGCTATGTCTATTCAAGAATGGACAGATGGGTCGAACACAAAATAAACTTGCTCAAAAATCGTTATTCGCTCTGCATAATTTATTCATCGTTTTTAACCAAATCGAACTAGAAATAATAAATAAATTGAAGTTATTCGATACTCTAGTAAGCTCCATCTTAAATTATGGCGCGGAACTTTTCTTTTACCTTGAATCATAGGATGTAGAGAAGGTACACTGTAAATGTCTTCGAAAGATACTCCTTGTTAGAAAATCAACGAATTTAGGCGCTATGTACGGAGACCTCGGTAGATATCCGATGAAAATACGTAGAAAGATAATCGCCATTAAATACTGGATCAAAATATTAAATCTAGACAATAATACATTAGTGAAACGTACATACAATGTCCTAAAAGACGATGCCAATAATAACATCTCGTATTCAAATAAAAACTGGGCTTATCAAATAAAGAAATTATTAGAAGAACTAGGCTTTGCTCACTTATGGATAAATCAAGATATAGCTCATATTAATTTCAATACAATAAAAATGCGCATATTAGATACTTATAAACAATCGTGGTACTCAAATATTAATAATTATCGACTTACTGCCTATACAAACATGATTTCGAACTAGAGACATATTTGAAATGTATACGCAACGACAAATTTAAATACGCTTTAACCAAATTCAGACTTTCCGCACATAACTTAAACATAGAAACTGGACGACATTTGGGAATCGATAGGATTCATAGAAAATGCACAAAATGCAACATGAACACATTAGAAACAGAAATGCATTTTCTATTATTTTGTCCAAAATATACTAACCTTCGAAGAAAAATATTTAGCCCTTATTATTGTCACTGGCCAACAACTCAAAAATTTGAAAATTTATTACTATCAAAAAATCCCAAGCACATTAATAATTTAGCACGATTTTTGTATTATGCTTTTAAAGAACGGGATTCAAATGAATAATATGAATAATCTACTATTAAATTCTCCATGTTAACGTTTAAATTAAACCAGATACTATTGACTATTTGTATAATTATCACAATATGCACTACATGATGTTGTATTTGTTTATTGGTTATAAATATGTATTTATTTTATACCAAATAAAGATTATGTTATGTAATGTAATGTAATGTAATGTAATGTAATGTAATGTAATGTTATGTTATGTTATGTTATGTTATGTTATGTTATGTTATGTTATGTTATGTTATGTTATGTTATGTTATGTTATGTTATGTTATGTTATGTTATGTTATGTTATGTTATGTTATGTTATGTTATGTTATGTTATGTTATGTTATGTTATGTTATGATACCAGTGGCGAGAAAATATACGCATTTTCAAGTTAGACATAATTATAATCTAGGCGAAAATATTGTCAGCGAGGAATTACAAATTCTTATAATTTGGCTAAAATAATAGCGATTTTAGTACTTGGTTGCTCTATATTACGCTTTATGCAACCACCACCCTGACGTATATTCGGAATATCTCGCATGTTGTCGCTCAATTAATTCCATAATCCCGGAAAACGGGTTTTACCCTGTCATGTCGATATGGTGTAACTTTCTATTATTGAACGAAAATATAGCATGTGCATATGCATTTTCTTAGTTAGATCATTTCCTACAAGTTGTTGCATGCTTTGGTGCAAAAGACGTTTCTCATTTTCTTGATTAGTTATCAAATCAAATATGGCGGCTTGTCAATTGAAAATTGATCACTAGAACAATGTATTCATCCGCATGTTAACAATAGTTGTACATTTACATTTTACAACCATATTATGCATATAATAAACAGAATATTAGTTTGTTTTGATTGAATATATAATTTAATATCTCATCTTGCAGTGATAAAATTTTCAAACAGAGTTCCCCTGGAGCATGTGTGCAGCAATTCTGTTCAGGACATACTTGTGGTTGATCTAGTTGATACGAACTGTACAAACAAGAAACGTGCAAATTCATTAAGTCGATTCGTGTAGTTACGTGCTATCCCAAGCAAATCCGAAGATGTAATCACACGAAACATTTGAGTCTGATATTCGCAGAGTTTGGTAAACCAAAGATAATACAACATGATAGAGTACGTGAATTGAATGGACACGTGAAAAGCCTTTTGAGAGATTTCGATATAAAGAACATTAAAAGTCGCCATTACCATCCTCAAAGTTAGGGAAAAGTTGAAATCACTGAAACAAAAGAAAGCATACGATTTGGCCCATGCGAATCACTGTGGTTTCAACTGGGTGAAACAGCTGCCAGAATACGACCTTATATTAAATAACAACCCTAAACACCGTACGGAATCTACATGAATGGGGTTCTTACAATGAGAGTTCATCATTAAATCATAAACTAAAAGCTAAAAAGCTAAGAGATGCCACGAAAGCCGCAACAAAACGAGATGCCACGAAAGCCGCAACAATAGAGTGTTACAAACGGAACGACAAAGTGTATGAGAAGGCACGATAACACCTGTATTTAGAATTGGATATACAGTGCTGTTACGTTATTGGAAGACGGGTTTATTGAATAGAAGGATATGGGTAGTGGAGGGGATAAAACACCAGTGGTCCTTAAATACTAACATGTACAAACTTAAATATTGTGTTCCTTATTCTGTGCGAACGATACAACAGCGTTCAGAAGTAAAATGATACCCCATTAGCAATATCATTGCAGTCGGTTTTGTGTTATGATAAATAAGGTAGCTCATCGTGTAGGTTCGAATAAATTTACTCCTTTTCATAAACAAAAATGCACTGATTTCAACAGAATTTCACCTATAATTTACATAATTATTGAGTGCATTTGGCATTGTTCGACAAATACCGGGCCATAATGCACCAGTCAATATTATGCCCGCCGGGGGGCGGCGGAGATACAGGGGGAATTAGACAGACGAATCTTCCCGACAGGCGGGAATTAGACGACTTTATTGACTCCGAGTCCCGGGGAATAGACTTTCGTCCGGGAATTTTGACACCGCGAAGACGACAGTGATACTTTTATTCGTGTTTTTTATGAATGACCCGAATGAAAAACTATGCCCCATGGTGGGGATTTAGACATAAAAAATTGAAAATGTCCATCTTTCCCCGTCTTCGATAGGTCTGAAACGTACGTTACTTGGACTTAACCGGTCCAGAGCCAGGGTTCAGCGCAGTCCAAATAATACGGTATGCCACTGCCCTGCCCCGGGTAGTGTAGTGCCTAAGAAATCCCTCGATTAAGTCGGTGCTTAATATTGTTTTCGGTCATTCCAACCTTTTAAAAATACTGGAATTGGTTTGCACCTATAGTGGAATTCGAACCCATATTGTACGACGTCATACGGTCGGATTAACACGGTTCATCACAGTTAGTCCCGAATCGTCTAAGAAGTTCACGGTGTATTCATGGTAGATTGCCCGGTTAGACATGATACCTACCGGTTCATACACCGGGGATGCCAAAGCGGCACAGTGAGACTAGCGCTCTGTTAGCTCAGAACCGGGATACACCTTGGCTATACCGGGATAATCCGTATTGATACCGGGGTGCAACATTGCGGTAGAGTTGTGACTCCATATTCCGATTCTGTTTAAATCTTGACCATTCCTCCCGGTAGCTCTTATGCCTCCATGACAGTCCCGTTCTTACTGTCCCGGTTCAGGTCCCATACCACCCGGTTCAGGTAAGCCGGTGTACCGTCATGATCCGGGACATTTTTGTAAAGAAAACCAATTGCGGTCTTATATTCCCGACGTTACCCCCGGTGTACTCCGGTCTGAAAGAATATTCTATCAGTTTGTCGCCGGAGTTGCTAGGGTTATTCCCGTTTAGTACGGTGTCGTTACGAAGCAGATCGGTAGGGCCCCGATAAAGCACGGTCCCGGTTGTTGCACACAGTCGGTATTGCCACGGCTGTGTCCCTGTCACGAAAGATATTATCTTAGCAAGCACCAGTTCTTCGGTGTGTACATACATTTGCTCCCAACATACATTGTATTTCGTCAGGGATTACATAGCCAAAGAGTAAAACATGTCTGACCTTTGATGTTGGTCCTTTATTTGAACTCAAAAGTTAGATATCGTCAAGTCTAAGTTATCTATACTCTCTGTACAATAGTTATTATTTCAGGTAACGTACGTATCTGAATTATTTTGACTAATAAACATCAACATCGGAATCAATTCGACCTGCATCCAAATTGCAGAAACAAACACATCTTTAACAATACTCGTCGGTAAATTATCGGGCCGCATAAAACTGTTAGACGTGTATATCTATGTAGTAAAAGGTTGAAATACCACCAAGGACACAACATTCAGTAACAAACTACCTTACCATGATACATCGATTGCATTCATTGATACCATCCATTCATGAATGCATGTAGGTTGATAGCTAACGTACTAGTTTGTTAGTTGTTGCATTGTTTGTGTAGCTAACATTGGAGACAAATGAATCACAACTATCCAAGCGTTATATGTTTTAGTGATTTGTTAACAACTTGACATGTAACAAAGACACCTTTCTCTATCTCACGACATTATTGTTGGCTTATGTACTAGTATCACAATGCATATAAATCGTCTACCGTAAACTCATTATTCTTCTATTAGAGGGAATTGAATTTTCGTTAATTCGACTCGAACTCGACCATGAAATCTAGCCCCGCGGTTAATCGACCTCCTGAATACAGAGCATTGGTTTACTCTTCCATGTTTCATAATCCTCGAGTTTACGACCGCACGCAAATTCATTTTCAAGTCATCAAATTCCACGAAATTTCAATACCCACGAAACTGTGTGATTTTACTGTACGTTTTAACACAGCATGCAGAGATCTCAACGTTTACCATTAAACATCTATTAGGTAGACAATCAAGCCCAAAATAACATATAGCTAAAATTGAAAATAAAGTTATGACATACGGTAGATAGATACTTTTATTCCTCCAAATATATGAAGAGTATAACATTATGTACAAACAATGCAGCAGCATCAAAGATTTACAACAAAAATTAACAATATTATACTGAATTTCTACAATAAAGATACAAACTTATGTTCAATTTAGCATAAGTACATACAGTAACTTACGTGCCTGTACAACATAGTTTAATAATAATTGGCTGGCAGTAATATAATGTGAATACGGTCCATAGTACATGCTTGCTGTCAAAACAACATTTTATCTATGAGAAATCGACAAGCTTCCAAAACCGGAATGCGTAACTTAGAACAGAGGTTGTAATAAAGCCCGTTCTAAACAAGTTGATACTAGCAGTGTTCTCTTGCCTAGTTCTCAGTCTGGAGTCTAACATATCTAAGATAGATAACACCAGCAACGAGGTGCTCAAAGTGATTAATATTAGTGGTAGAACTTTTGTAAAAACTAAATTAAATTATCAAAACATGGCATGTGTGTTTGTACTGATGGGCTGATATATGGTTTGGTTATGTTTCCAATGGCGAAAGTTGTGTGTTATCTGGTCGATAGACCAATAACTTCCAACTGGCATTGTTAAAATACCAAGCCAGGTAGCCATTTGATGACGCATAGACCACAATAATTATAAATACTATAATAGTTTCATTGTCCTATTAACCCAGCACGGAGTTCGTAACATGTGTTCAAACAAGATAAAAATACAACATGTACAAAGACGTATTGAATTATAATAAACCTTGTTTGTGTCTGTTTTTCTCTCTTATACATACTAATAGGCCTATATAGCCAAATTTGATTTTGTGTCTTGCACCTGTGGTCATTTCTAAACTTCATCGAGGGAGATAACTGCGTCGGAGTATAAATGCCGATTCTTAGTCTGGATTACCTCCCCTATAACTACGTAATACATTTTGTGAAATTAGCAATTTAGTATGATGAGTATAGATAATTATTCTTTTTTCAACGTTTAAACATGAAACACATACACTGAAACAATTCATGATTGCACATTATCCATTTAACAGTTCTTTGAACTTTAGCAAGAATTATCCTAAAAATGCTTTATATTTCAAGTATTGCATTTTATGCTACACTGCCGCTTCAGTAGTTATGAACTTTGGAGAACTTTCACCCTCCAAGACGCCAACAACCAACAAGGTAAAACCACCAACTGCTCCCACACATGATACGCCTTCATGGGCTTTATCACTAATAGAAGATGTTAAAACTATTAAAGAAGTTTTACCCAAGATAGATAAAATTGAACTCTCGATAAAAATGATGAACATGCAACTAACAACAGTTGAAACTAAATTATCAACATTAGAATCGAAATTTCTAGAAGTTGAAAAATCAGTTCAGTATATCGATCAACAGTATGAATCTCAAAAATCGATAATCAATGAGTCCAAAAAGGAGATTCAGTCATTGAATAAACTTTGTAATGACATGAACACGACTATCCAAGGTCATGTAAACCGGGAAGAGGAAATGACTGATCAATTGAATGATCTCGAAGCCCGATCCATGAGAGACAATTTAATCTTCTATGGGATTCCAGAGCAGCCTATACCTAGAATGGGCGAACCAATGCAACCGGAGGACTGCGAAGGTCTCGTAAAGGAGATCATAGAAACAGATCTCAGCATAGCCACCGGCGATATGACCTTTGACCGCTCCCACAGACTTGGGGGACCAAGGGCCAAAAAACCTAGACCCATAGTCGTTAAATTCCATAAACATGGTGACCGAGAAGTCGTTGGAAATAAATCCTTAAATGAAACCATCAAAGAAAACCTTAAACGTCAATCTAAAGGCATAGGAATGCAAACCCCGCATAACTATCGTGTGGCTAGGACAGCTCTATGGGACCATGCCAAAAATGAAGAATCACGTGGTAAGACGGCAAAAATCACAGGTACCAAACTATACGTGGACCATCGCCTAACTAAGAAATTCGTGGACGGCAAAGTTATCAACGCCAACGAAGGCAACATTCAATAGGAACGTCAGGAGAATGACTTTAAAATACTCACCTGGAACATCAACGGGTTATCCCGTAAAATACATGACGACGACTTCATAAACGAACTTTTGGATTATGACATCTTTCTTTTAACAGAAACTTGGATATCGAAAAATACATGTGTAAATTTGGAAATAAAAAACTTTAACTGTGAGCACCTATTCGGAAATAAATCACGTGACGTTCATAGAGGACGATTCAGTGGCGGTATTAGTTTATATTATAAACAACATTTAAGTAAATATGTAAATGTAGTTGAAACACACAAAAATGGACTAATGTGGGTAGAAATTGACAAATGTTTATTCGATTTTCATGAAAACGTATATATATGTTGTAGCTATATTCCACCCAATAATTCCACTGTTATTGATACTGAGACTTTTGATTTTTTCGATGAGATAGAAACGGGGTTAGAAAAATATAAACAACGAGGTAAATGCTTTTTAACCGTTGATTTAAATAGCCGTACGTCAAATATTTCCGATATGTTAGATTTTGACAGGTACACTGATAACGAACACGTGCCAATGTTTGTAAATATACCCGAGCGCGCCTCTAAAGATCACGTGATCGATAGAAACGGCCGACGCGTCATACAGCTTTGCCAATCAACATCGTCTATCATAGGTAATGGGCGTTTACATAACGACGCACACATCGGTGATTTTAAACGGGTCGAGCGTAGTAGACTATCTGATATTGAATATAGATGACATTCCGTGTATTACTGATTTCTCAATATTACAGCCAAACGAGTTTTCTGACCACTCAGGTGTTGCATTTAATCTACGCGGTAAACGCGCGCTATCAACGCCAATTGAAAGCACGTGCAGTAAAAATAATATGAAATGGAATGACTCAAAAACAAATTACTTTAAACAATATCTATCCTCAAAAACTAGAGAATTGTCATTATTAGAACAAATGGCAAATAATAACAATACTGTAGATGTAGTGACCGACTCACTAACAAAACTTCTAACCGAATGTGCAGATATTGCATTTAAAAACACTAACACTAATCATAACAAACAAAAAAGCAATTATAAAACAAAAAAAACTTGGTTCAACAATGACTGCTACCAAGCCAGATCTAAATTCAAAAAGTATAGAAATGTATTCGTGAAGGATAAAACTAACATTGAGAAAAGAAATGACTACATCAAAGCTAAATCGGCTTATAATAAGATAAAGAAAAGGCAAAAATATAAATTCAATCAACTTGAACAAATTAAACTAAATAACTTAAGTAAGTCCCAACCACGCCAGTTTTGGAGAGTAATCAAAACACAATACACGAATACAAACAAACGATCTGAAACACTAAATTGTGATGAACTGTATGACCACTTCAGAACTTTATACTCTACAGAATTAAATCATGATGGTACTTTACCAATGAATGATGAAAATCCCATAACAGATGACGATCTGGACTGTACTATATCAATGTCAGAATTAAAACATGCTATATATTCATTGAATAATAATAAAAGCAGTGGTATTGATGGATTACCGGCGGAAATATATAAACATTCCTTTGAAATAATCTCACCATGTCTACTCGCATTATTTAAAAATGTTTTCGAAACTGGTGTGTATCCAGAATCATGGGGTAGAGGAATAATAGTACCTATTTTCAAGGGCGGAGATATTGATGAGGCTAAAAACTACCGTGGTATCACCTTAATCAATATTATCTCGAAACTTTATTCACAGATTTTACATAATCGCTTAACTAAATGGTCGATTAAACATAATAAAATCACTGATAATCAATATGGTTTTCAGAAGAAAAACTCAACAGTCGATTGCATATTTTTATTACAGTCAATCATATCAAAAACACTCGCATCGCGCAAAAAATTATATTGTTCATTCATAGATTTTGAAAAATGCTTTGACAAATTGGAGCGTAATTTCATATTCCAAAAACTAATTAACGAAAATGTTAGTTCGAAATTCGTAACTGCTATACAAAACATGTATAATTCTGTAAAAGCAGCAATAAGATTTAATAACAATGTGTCCCCCTTCTTTACCTCAAATATAGGAGTAAAACAAGGAGATCCAAGCTCTAGTTTACTTTATCTATTTTTTGTTAATGATATAGTTTCACATTTTAATAACGACATTGATGGATTATTTACAATTAACGAATTAAAACTGTTTATTCTATTATTTGCTGATGACGCGGTTCTATTTGCCCATACACCAGAAGCGTTACAATCCTTACTCAATGATCTTCAGGACTACTGTAATACGTGGAAGTTAAACGTCAATACTAGCAAAACGAAAGTAATGATTTTTGAAAACGGTCGCCATACAACATTTAACTTCACATTCAATAACACTACATTAGAGATGGTTAAAACCTTCAAATATCTCGGGCTATGTCTATTCAAGAATGGACAGATGGGTCGAACACAAAATAAACTTGCTCAAAAATCGTTATTCGCTCTGCATAATTTATTCATCGTTTTTAACCAAATCGAACTAGAAATAATAAATAAATTGAAGTTATTCGATACTCTAGTAAGCTCCATCTTAAATTATGGCGCGGAACTTTTCTTTTACCTTGAATCATAGGATGTAGAGAAGGTACACTGTAAATGTCTTCGAAAGATACTCCTTGTTAGAAAATCAACGAATTTAGACGCTATGTACGGAGACCTCGGTAGATATCCGATGAAAATACGTAGAAAGATAATCGCCATTAAATACTGGATCAAAATATTAAATCTAGACAATAATACATTAGTGAAACGTACATACAATGTCCTAAAAGACGATGCCAATAATAACATCTCGTATTCAAATAAAAACTGGGCTTATCAAATAAAGAAATTATTAGAAGAACTAGGCTTTGCTCACTTATGGATAAATCAAGATATAGCTCATATTAATTTCAATACAATAAAAATGCGCATATTAGATACTTATAAACAATCGTGGTACTCAAATATTAATAATTATCGACTTACTGCCTATACAAACATGATTTCGAACTAGAGACATATTTGAAATGTATACGCAACGACAAATTTAAATACGCTTTAACCAAATTCAGACTTTCCGCACATAACTTAAACATAGAAACTGGACGACATTTGGGAATCGATAGGATTCATAGAAAATGCACAAAATGCAACATGAACACATTAGAAACAGAAATGCATTTTCTATTATTTTGTCCAAAATATACTAACCTTCGAAGAAAAATATTTAGCCCTTATTATTGTCACTGGCCAACAACTCAAAAATTTGAAAAT
This sequence comes from Spisula solida, assembly GCA_947247005.1. Classification (NCBI taxonomy): domain Eukaryota; kingdom Metazoa; phylum Mollusca; class Bivalvia; order Venerida; family Mactridae; genus Spisula; species Spisula solida. The sequence continues at coordinate 67,225,581 of OX365944.1, read as the reverse complement.
TTATTACTATCAAAAAATCCCAAGCACATTAATAATTTAGCACGATTTTTGTATTATGCTTTTAAAGAACGGGATTCAAATGAATAATATGAATAATCTACTATTAAATTCTCCATGTTAACGTTTAAATTAAACCAGATACTATTGACTATTTGTATAATTATCACAATATGCACTACATGATGTTGTATTTGTTTATTGGTTATAAATATGTATTTATTTTATACCAAATAAAGATTATGTTATGTAATGTAATGTAATGTAATGTAATGTAATGTAATGTTATGTTATGTTATGTTATGTTATGTTATGTTATGTTATGTTATGTTATGTTATGTTATGTTATGTTATGTTATGTTATGTTATGTTATGTTATGTTATGTTATGTTATGTTATGTTATGTTATGTTATGTTATGTTATGATACCAGTGGCGAGAAAATATACGCATTTTCAAGTTAGACATAATTATAATCTAGGCGAAAATATTGTCAGCGAGGTCGCAAAATAACGTTGTCATTGTGTTCAAGTAAGACTTATTACAAATTCTTATAATTTGGCTAAAATAATAGCGATTTTAGTACTTGGTTGCTCTATATTACGCTTTATGCAACCACCACCCTGACGTATATTCGGAATATCTCGCATGTTGTCGCTCAATTAATTCCATAATCCCGGAAAACGGGTTTTACCCTGTCATGTCGATATGGTGTAACTTTCTATTATTGAACGAAAATATAGCATGTGCATATGCATTTTCTTAGTTAGATCATTTCCTACAAGTTGTTGCATGCTTTGGTGCAAAAGACGTTTCTCATTTTCTTGATTAGTTATCAAATCAAATATGGCGGCTTGTCAATTGAAAATTGATCACTAGAACAATGTATTCATCCGCATGTTAACAATAGTTGTACATTTACATTTTACAACCATATTATGCATATAATAAACAGAATATTAGTTTGTTTTGATTGAATATATAATTTAATATCTCATCTTGCAGTGATAAAATTTTCAAACAGAGTTCCCCTGGAGCATGTGTGCAGCAATTCTGTTCAGGACATACTTGTGGTTGATCTAGTTGATACGAACTGTACAAACAAGAAACGTGCAAATTCATTAAGTCGATTCGTGTAGTTACGTGCTATCCCAAGCAAATCCGAAGATGTAATCACACGAAACATTTGAGTCTGATATTCGCAGAGTTTGGTAAACCAAAGATAATACAACATGATAGAGTACGTGAATTGAATGGACACGTGAAAAGCCTTTTGAGAGATTTCGATATAAAGAACATTAAAAGTCGCCATTACCATCCTCAAAGTTAGGGAAAAGTTGAAATCACTGAAACAAAAGAAAGCATACGATTTGGCCCATGCGAATCACTGTGGTTTCAACTGGGTGAAACAGCTGCCAGAATACGACCTTATATTAAATAACAACCCTAAACACCGTACGGAATCTACATGAATGGGGTTCTTACAATGAGAGTTCATCATTAAATCATAAACTAAAAGCTAAAAAGCTAAGAGATGCCACGAAAGCCGCAACAAAACGAGATGCCACGAAAGCCGCAACAATAGAGTGTTACAAACGGAACGACAAAGTGTATGAGAAGGCACGATAACACCTGTATTTAGAATTGGATATACAGTGCTGTTACGTTATTGGAAGACGGGTTTATTGAATAGAAGGATATGGGTAGTGGAGGGGATAAAACACCAGTGGTCCTTAAATACTAACATGTACAAACTTAAATATTGTGTTCCTTATTCTATGCGAACGATACAACAGCGTTCAGAAGTAAAATGATACCCCATTAGCAATATCATTGCAGTCGGTTTTGTGTTATGATAAATAAGGTAGCTCATCGTGTAGGTTCGAATAAATTTACTCCTTTTCATAAACAAAAATGCACTGATTTCAACAGAATTTCACCTATAATTTACATAATTATTGAGTGCATTTGGCATTGTTCGACAAATACCGGGCCATAATGCACCAGTCAATATTATGCCCGCCGGGGGGCGGCGGAGATACAGGGGGAATTAGACAGACGAATCTTCCCGACAGGCGGGAATTAGACGACTTTATTGACTCCGAGTCCCGGGGAATAGACTTTCGTCCGGGAATTTTGACACCGCGAAGACGACAGTGATACTTTTATTCGTGTTTTTTATGAATGACCCGAATGAAAAACTATGCCCCATGGTGGGGATTTAGACATAAAAAATTGAAAATGTCCATCTTTCCCCGTCTTCGATAGGTCTGAAACGTACGTTACTTGGACTTAACCGGTCCAGAGCCAGGGTTCAGCGCAGTCCAAATAATACGGTATGCCACTGCCCTGCCCCGGGTAGTGTAGTGCCTAAGAAATCCCTCGATTAAGTCGGTGCTTAATATTGTTTTCGGTCATTCCAACCTTTTAAAAATACTGGAATTGGTTTGCACCTATAGTGGAATTCGAACCCATATTGTACGACGTCATACGGTCGGATTAACACGGTTCATCACAGTTAGTCCCGAATCGTCTAAGAAGTTCACGGTGTATTCATGGTAGATTGCCCGGTTAGACATGATACCTACCGGTTCATACACCGGGGATGCCAAAGCGGCACAGTGAGACTAGCGCTCTGTTAGCTCAGAACCGGGATACACCTTGGCTATACCGGGATAATCCGTATTGATACCGGGGTGCAACATTGCGGTAGAGTTGTGACTCCATATTCCGATTCTGTTTAAATCTTGACCATTCCTCCCGGTAGCTCTTATGCCTCCATGACAGTCCCGTTCTTACTGTCCCGGTTCAGGTCCCATACCACCCGGTTCAGGTAAGCCGGTGTACCGTCATGATCCGGGACATTTTTGTAAAGAAAACCAATTGCGGTCTTATATTCCCGACGTTACCCCCGGTGTACTCCGGTCTGAAAGAATATTCTATCAGTTTGTCGCCGGAGTTGCTAGGGTTATTCCCGTTTAGTACGGTGTCGTTACGAAGCAGATCGGTAGGGCCCCGATAAAGCACGGTCCCGGTTGTTGCACACAGTCGGTATTGCCACGGCTGTGTCCCTGTCACGAAAGATATTATCTTAGCAAGCACCAGTTCTTCGGTGTGTACATACATTTGCTCCCAACATACATTGTATTTCGTCAGGGATTACATAGCCAAAGAGTAAAACATGTCTGACCTTTGATGTTGGTCCTTTATTTGAACTCAAAAGTTAGATATCGTCAAGTCTAAGTTATCTATACTCTCTGTACAATAGTTATTATTTCAGGTAACGTACGTATCTGAATTATTTTGACTAATAAACATCAACATCGGAATCAATTCGACCTGCATCCAAATTGCAGAAACAAACACATCTTTAACAATACTCGTCGGTAAATTATCGGGCCGCATAAAACTGTTAGACGTGTATATCTATGTAGTAAAAGGTTGAAATACCACCAAGGACACAACATTCAGTAACAAACTACCTTACCATGATACATCGATTGCATTCATTGATACCATCCATTCATGAATGCATGTAGGTTGATAGCTAACGTACTAGTTTGTTAGTTGTTGCATTGTTTGTGTAGCTAACATTGGAGACAAATGAATCACAACTATCCAAGCGTTATATGTTTTAGTGATTTGTTAACAACTTGACATGTAACAAAGACACCTTTCTTTATCTCACGACATTATTGTTGGCTTATGTACTAGTATCACAATGCATATAAATCGTCTACCGTAAACTCATTATTCTTCTATTAGAGGGAATTGAATTTTCGTTAATTCGACTCGAACTCGACCATGAAATCTAGCCCCGCGGTTAATCGACCTCCTGAATACAGAGCATTGGTTTACTCTTCCATGTTTCATAATCCTCGAGTTTACGACCGCACGCAAATGCATTTTCAAGTCATCAAATTCCACGAAATTTCAATACCCACGAAACTGTGTGATTTTACTGTACGTTTTAACACAGCATGCAGAGATCTCAACGTTTACCATTAAACATCTATTAGGTAGACAATCAAGCCCAAAATAACATATAGCTAAAATTGAAAATAAAGTTATGACATACGGTAGATAGATACTTTTATTCCTCCAAATATATGAAGAGTATAACATTATGTACAAACAATGCAGCAGCATCAAAGATTTACAACAAAAATTAACAATATTATACTGAATTTCTACAATAAAGATACAAACTTATGTTCAATTTAGCATAAGTACATACAGTAACTTACGTGCCTGTACAACATAGTTTAATAATAATTGGCTGGCAGTAATATAATGTGAATACGGTCCATAGTACATGCTTGCTGTCAAAACAACATTTTATCTATGAGAAATCGACAAGCTTCCAAAACCGGAATGCGTAACTTAGAACAGAGGTTGTAATAAAGCCTGTTCTAAACAAGTTGATACTAGCAGTGTTCTCTTGCCTAGTTCTCAGTCTGGAGTCTAACATATCTAAGATAGATAACACCAGCAACGAGGTGCCCAAAGTGATTAATATTAGTGGTAGAACTTTTGTAAAAACTAAATTAAATTATCAAAACATGGCATGTGTGTTTGTACTGATGGGCTGATATATGGTTTGGTTATGTTTCCAATGGCGAAAGTTGTGTGTTATCTGGTCGATAGACCAATAACTTCCAACTGGCATTGTTAAAATACCAAGCCAGGTAGCCATTTGATGACGCATAGACCACAATAATTATAAATACTATAATAGTTTCATTGTCCTATTAACCCAGCACGGAGTTCGTAACATGTGTTCAAACAAGATAAAAATACAACATGTACAAAGACGTATTGAATTATAATAAACCTTGTTTGTGTCTGTTTTTCCATATATTTTCTTGCTTTGTACTTAATGGTACTAAACTTTAGATGAAGATTCGACTATTTTTAAATACTTTAATACTAGCGAATTGTTTCCCAAATGTCATTGCATTGAATGTAATAAACAAATCAGAGTTATATTACTGTTAAATACACAATGTAATACATTTTCGCGATGTCCAAATTTCGCCAGTTCGATATTCTGAAGTAGTTCGCAAAATAAACTATTCGCGCCTTTTACTCTTCAGAAAGAACTAATTTGTGCGTTTTACTGTCGTTATTAAAGCTCATGACCATGGAATTTTCAGCGAAAGGTACAGCGAAAATTAATCCCTCGTAAAAATATATGATTTAATAGTGATCAGTTCAGCTTGTCAAATTACAGTAGAAATCTGTACAATCTATTAAAAACTGCTTATTTTGCTTTCTTTTCCATTTTGCGCAACGGTTAACTATCAAGTTCAAGTTCATTTTACGTATGTAGGTTTATCATCACTTTAGGTGGATAAAAATTCCTTCCTATTTTTTCTTCCTGTTGTTTTTTCTTTTTACTCTTCATCAATGATACAGATACATTTGCCTACACGCCCTAAAACATTTAACATTGGATTTCGAAACCAGAAACAAACAAATTTTAGAAATTTATACTTTCTACATTCTAAACTAATTAAAGATAAAAATGCGGTGTGTGTTAGCTAGTACGTGAACATTGTGTAACCGAGTACAGTAGAACTCCCATCTTACGACCACCCGGTCGGGATAATCACGGTAGATTTTTATACGGTAGGGGCATGGACGTAAACAGTAAACGAAGCCAGTAGTATTCCTTTAATTTCATTTAATAATATCTTAATTATAGCAATGCTATATGTGATCAATAGATTATTAGATTGGTGAACTATTCAAGTATATTGATCGAACTCGTTGAATAAAACGAATACAAAGCTCGCTATATATCATTTTATTGAACCAGTTCAATAAATACAATACTAAATCAACACTCATTGTAATATCCTTTATTCGTGCAATAGCGGTAGATTTGAAGACGGAATAATAATACATGTATACTCCACATTACCTAACTGATCAATAATGCCACAATTACATGTACATGTATATCAATAGTTTTATGTGAATTCATTGAAACGACGAATCAATGATGTAAACTGTTTAACTTTTACCGATCAGCTAGCGCAGCCGAGAAAGCAGGACTGGTCGTTAGGTATCAGCTAGCGCAGCCGAGAAAGCAGGGCCGGTCAGTAGGTATCAGCTAGCGCAGCCGAGAAAGCAGGACCGGTCTGTAGGTATCAGCTAGCGCAGCCGAGAAAGCAGGACCGGTCGGTAGGCATCAGCTAGCTCAGCCGAGAAAGTAGGACCGGTCGGTAGGCATCAGCTAGCGCAGCCGAGAAAGCAGGGCCGTCGGTAGGTATCAGCTAGCACAGCCGAGAAAGCAGAACCGGTCGGTAGGCATCAGCTAGCGCAGCCGAGAAAGCAAGGCCGGTCGGTAGGCAGTCAGTTAGTCATCTGGGCTGGTATTCACAAAGCATCTTAAGTGAAAACTTTAATATTTTGACTTAAGTCAATAATTTGTGCAGCTCATTTTTCCCGCAATTTGAAAAATAATCCTTGTTAGTAGCTGTGTACCTAATACTTCAAAACTATGTAAAATATTAAGCATGTTGATTTTCTTGCTTAGATGATGCACTGTAAAAAAAATGAAGATTTTAAGAAATTTCTAAGTTTTCTGCTAAGATGCTTTGTGAATACCAGCCCTGGTGAATATAAGATACAATATGTATACTAGTAAGTAGATTATATAATCAGAACGGTCACTTGTTTACATAACATTGTGTATATAAACATTGCAATTTCTCTTTTCAATGTATTTTTTAAATAGACATTATGTGTATTTGTATGTAGCTTAGTGAATAAGGTATTGGTTTTCACTGCCTTTTGCTCCAATTGAATTTTTTAAAACAATAAAAATACAATGTTACAATTTTGCAATGTTTGTATACAAGTGACTGACCTGATTAAACACACTATAGTTCAAAGTTCAAGTTCAACGTTTATTTCATCTGGGTCACAAATCCAATTTTTGATTAATCGGGCCAGAGTCAAGACGGACATCAGCCAGTCATCCAAGAATTGTCGGACAACACAAAGGCGTGGTTTAGCGACACATATATTTTTCCGTGATCACCCGATATCAGGTTGATGTCGGACGTCGTATGGTCTTCGCCCGATGCTCGTCCGATGCCTAGCCTGACATCGGGTACACATCAGATAGGCGGACATCGTCCGGTGTCCTGCAGATTTGCGATCAGGTATTATTCAGACTAAATTACATGCGTCTATTACGTATTTTAAAGTATTGGTTAACCCAACAAATAAACTTGAAAACCTTCGATAAGCAACCTTCGACAAGCAACCTTCGACACACAAAAAGGCGGAGCCATCTCGGATCTGGTATTATGTCAATTATTACTCATCTTCTAGAAAATATCAGCTCTGGTCTGTCATCGTATTCAAATAGTTTGAAATCATCGGCGTAAATTATTCTAATCCTTTCAAGATCACTAATAGAAATTGTTGAAAACATATCAACGAAATGCTTTTCTTTTAACACCTGTCTGTCTTTGGAATTAGAACTTTCTCTTGATTTCACAGCCATATTAACAAAATCATTTTCAGTCAACAAAGATACTTGGTCCTGAGTCTTTGGGAATTCCTCTCTACCTATCAAACCACGTATTTGCATTTTCATCCACGATCTCCGTAGTGCTTCGTAAAATGAAATACAAGGTAAATAATCTTTAACAAATGCTTTATCAAATGGCTGGTGGGCGGAGTCTTTAATTGCGTCCAACCAGGAATACTTATAACCCTCCGTCTCAAGTAATTGTATCGTTTGGTTTGGCATTTTCAAACGACGAGCAAGCTCTAACGCATCAACGGAGAAACTTTCCATTTTACCAATAAAATTATAGTTCACTGCGCACGGTTTACACAATGACGTCATACGATCAAAATGGCCGTCAGGTTTGGGTGTTCTGCGACCTGGCTTCGGGGAGAATGTTGCAATAACATAGTTGACGTATTCTTTAAAAGTAAGATCATGTCCACATTTAAAACTTTTACTATTTATGTTGCTTTGACCGATTCTTGATAATCGTATCGCAGGCACTCCAATAGCTTTCCAGTAGACAGGATTTGGGGCCAGGAGTTTGTCAACAAACCCAGAAAGAAGTCTGTTATATGGATCACGAACAAACATAAAACGACTTTCAGCCGCTTTGTTGGAAATCTTCTTGCCTGGTGTATATCTTTGGTCAAAACGGATATCATACGGATTTATTATATTACGATAAACCGGTAGTTTCTTCATCATATACAAGCGCTTCAAAAACGTGGACCCAATTTTCCATATGGTACACGTTTGAACTGCCGCTACATAACTTCCAAACACAACTTCAGTGGATTTATAAGACGTCTTGTTGCACGTATCATGTAGTCTTTTGGCTAAACTATATCCATCAATAAGCTTTGGTAAACTATATCCATCAGTAAGCTTTGGTAAATGGTCGACAATTAATGTTGTTGCTTTCCGTTTTTCTTTAACCTGCAAAATAGAGTTTGAATGTAGAAAAGATAGCATTAATCCAGTAAATAGAGCTTGGATCTAGAAAATAGAGCATGAATCTAGAAAATATAGCATTAATGTAGTAAGTAGAGCTTGGATCTAGAAAACAGAGCATGAATGAAGAAAATAGAGCTTGGATCTAGAAAATAGAGCATGAATCTAGAAAATATAGCATTAATCTAGTAAATAAAGCTTGGATCTAGAAAACAGAGCATGAATGTAGTAAATTGAGATTGGATCTAGAAAATAGAGCATGAATATAGAAAATAGAGCTTGGGTGAATAAACAGAGCATGAATCTAGAAAATAAAGCATTAATCTAGTACATGGAGCTTGGATCTAGAACATAGAGCATGAATGTAAAAAATAGAGCTTGGATCTAGAAAATAGAGCATGAATCTAGAAATAGAGCTTGCATCTAAAAAATAGAGCTTGAATCTAGAAAATAGAGCATGAATCTAGAAAATAGAGCTTGGGGCTAGAAATTAGAGCTTGGGTTAGAAAATAGAGCTTGGTGCTAGAAAATAGAGATTGGATCTAGAATTGTTTTTCAGTTTTACAGTTTATTTGCAATACATTAGGCGTTATGCCCATGAGTATACAAAGATACAAAACGTACATGAAAACATAATTACATATAAATATGATCAACGGTCAATTAATATATAATTAGACAATGAACAGTATAAACTGAATATGTATCAGTATATGACAATGTCTAGTTAGCTATACGGTAGCAAGTTGAACTATACATTATTAATTGGTAATGTATCACAGTTACTGCATCGTGCTATCATTAGAAAGTTAAGAAACCATATACATGTACACATTGATAAAGAGTAAAAAAATCTATTATAAAATTTATGTTATCTTAGAAAGGTGCATTTGTACTAAAGTGGTCGGATTTTCATGGTATCAAAAACAAAACTGGCTTTCGATGATATCTTCATAAAGTCATTACATCCATAGACAACATCGTTAGAACTACCTCCATGCAAAATCCCTTTGAAATTGATCAATTAGTTAAAAAAAGTATACCATGAAATGTATACCACGGTGTCCAGTCAATCACTGAGGTGCATTCAATAGAAACGACAATGCTATTCTAAACCATAGGTGTCTGTATCGACTCACTGGTCTCTCATTCACTAGATATAGATATCAGGGAAATGACTAGTATCGAAAGTGCGACACCACCATCGAACTTCTATGTTTGAAAAGCCGAACACCCGATGATACAAGCCATTTTACTGGATGAACTTTCGAACATAGGACCACCCTAAACAGATGTACTAGTTCTCGATATTCTAGCGCAGGTAATACGTATTGGGTGCACAACCGGGATCAAAACTCGTGTTCTGATCCAAGTGAGTAACCAAGAAATGTAGAATGGTTGTAAATATTACTATCTTCCACGGAAAAGCGTGCAGCGGTTGAAGGTTTTAAACTAATGAATGAGTCTACTCCCTATTTTTGTCGAACCCGCTTGCGGTGAGCGAGACTTAGTCGCAACTTTTGGTGTGCGTGCGTGCGTGCGTGCGTGCGTGCGTGCGTGCGTGCGTGCGTGCGTGCGTGCGTGCCTGCGTGCCTGCGTGCCTGCGTGCCTGCGTGCCTGCGTGCCTGCGTGCCTGCGTGTGTGCCTGCGTGCGTGCCTGCGTGCGTGGTGCGTCCGATTTTGTCCGGACCTCCATGAGGAGGAGTGTCATGCCCCACCCCCAGGTTTCTATCTCAAAGGTCAAGGTCACAGTTGGAGGTCAAAGGTCAAATTGAAGCTTGTCCGGACCATAACTTTGTCATGTGTTGACCAATCTTTCTCATATTTGGTATGAATGTTAACGTCCATAAGGCGGAGTGTCATGCCCAACCCCCAGGGTCCTATCTCAAAGGTCAAGGTCTCAATTAGAGGTCAAAAGTTCAAATTGAGCTTGTCCGGACCATAAATGTGTCATACATTGACCAATCTTTATATATTTGGCATTAATATTAACCTTCATGAGGCAGAGTGTCATGCCAAACCCCAGGTTCCTATCTCAAAGGTCAAGGTCATAGTTGGAGGTCAAAGGTCCAATTGAGCTTGTCCGGACCATAACTGTGTCATACATTGACCAATCTTTCTTATATTTGGCATGAATGTTAACCTCCATGAGGCGGAGTGTCATGCCCCACCCCCAGGTTCCTATCTCAAAGGACAAGGTCACAGTTGGAGGTCAAAGGTCAAATTAGCTTGTCCGGACCATTACTTTGTCATACATTGATCAATCTTTCTCATATTTGGCATAAATGTTAACGATCATTAAAGATGAAACCCAATATTGCCGAGAGTAGTGATTTCCCCCAGTAACAATACTTCAGTACTTTGATTATATACAATTATCAATGCACGATCAAAACAAACCCGTTATCAAAACATGATGTTACAAATGCACGATTGGTACAATACAGTTTGCGACACGCAATGTTGGAAACATTTTAATAATAAGGATCTGTGGTTTAATATATATATTATTAATAATTAATTAATATTATATTTAGAACGTTTCATAGACTTCCAATGACCAATAAAGTAGATAGGCCTACAGTACTAAATTAAGAACTGAACTTTCCCGCATATTTGTTGATCAATCCTCGATCGAATTTCCTAATGTCTGAATGTGTGGTTTGTGACGTCGCATGTTCAACCACAGCGTGCCCAATGAAATGGCATGTATCATTGGGTATTCGGCATTACGTCACGTGACTCAAAATGGAAGTCCGATGAACATTTTTAGATTTCGAAATGAGAGAATAACCGCAGTAGCGCTTGTGTTACTTTTCAGAGGTGATATGTTGGTTATAGTTTTAGTTGTTATGCGCTCATCCAACCATGTCGTTGTCGCCATTCCTGTGTGAAGAGTCCTTTAGTATGGTAAGGGCCTGTCCATGTTCGTGTCCAGATTTTATTTTTCAGTATATTTTCAACATGTATGCATTTGTAACGACTCGAGTGCGATATATTTTGAAATACGATTGATTGTATCTCGAAGATAAATGTATAAGCTAGCTACTGAAGAAAACAGTATGCGATTAATTGCCATTTTGGAAAAGTTACAAGACTGTTAGTAAAGTTGGTGGTGTCGCACTTTCGATACTAGTCATTTCCCTGATATATATATATCTAGTGAATGAGAGACCAGTGAGTCGATACAGACCCCTATGCTCTAAACTAGATAAACAAGAAAAAGAAAGTGAGTTCACGCCCTATGTGTTTATTTTCTTATTTATAAACGGATTTTTAAAATATTGATATCAAATCAAAGACGAAACTCTCTACTATGATTCTAATTATGTAAATATATCTAAAATACCACCAGTATTTAAGAAACGTTCATTAAAAACAAACTGCACCTCATTGTGTTGTCAATTTCCCTTGTTATGAAAGTTTCTAAGATATCATAATTTTATAAAAAAAATATAATAAAAAATGTGTTTTCTTTTTTTATGATACAATTACCTGTACTTGTACATGTATAAGCCTTAGTATATGGGTCTAGCCTTTACAGCGCGACTAGGCGGTGCTAGGGACACAGAATACTGGCATGTTTGATAATGATTTTAAAAATTGTGTAAAAACTAAAAAGTGAATAGTGGATAATTACCACCGTAGAGTTCCAATGTGTGAATGAACGGTTGCCTGTAAGAAATACCAGATCACGAACCAAACTCCGCGCGCTGGTCCCCACCGGTGTACCTGAAATAAATAAATTACAAATTATTTTTATACAAACTTGGTGAAATGTAATATCTGTACATGCAGGACTAAGTGTGACCACAGAAAATAAAGAATGAAATTCCTTGATAATTCCCTAATATTCCCCGACTGAAAGGTGGTTTAGGCTACCATGACTATTCGCGGTGCCCGCTACAGCTCAAAATATGGCATCCAACCTCCAAGCGATACCTTCACCACCAAACTAGATTTTATAAGAAACAGATGTTGCTTTTTATGTTAATTTCCCTGATAATTCCCTGATTTTTCTCAATTTTGAAATTCCCTGATCTTCCCTTGCAAGGAATTTCTTTTCGCATTTTCTCTGTTTTCCAGAGTCCGTGGCCACCCTGCAGGTTCTCGTATATATGTTTCTGACATTGTTACTGGTAACTTTAATAGTTTAATGTCACAGTTCAGTGTGCAATCAGTAAAAGATGATGTGCTAAACATATAATCTTACAACAACATGACTTATGTATGTATAAATATGCCAGTATCTGATATACGATAGATGGAAGAATTTGATTCTGTTTGATGTCAACTTGCTCAGAGTTTACTTTGAATTATTAACAGCTGGCGTTTTTAACTATTCCCTGAAGGTGAGTATAGAATGTGATAATAGTCATTGTATACTTAATGGTTGACATACGAGGGGTGATCAATATATTCGAAGACTTTCCTTCTTACTTTTTAAATATTGATTATAGAACAATGAAATTACCAGGGAATGTAGATATGTCAATTACCTACGGTTTGAATTAATTAATTATATTGTGACGCCACAGTGGTCTTGGTGACTTCACTTATTGTGACAAATGTGCAGCGCGCGCCATGACGGACAAAAAATAATCACAAAGCAATGGCATATCATTAAGATTTACGCCAAACTTGGAAACGCATCAATACTTTTTCTATTCCGCCTTACATTCCAGAGTTGGCTATTTATGACTTATTTCCATATTAAAAGTAAATCAATCGTATACATGGACTCTGATATGAGTTCAGAAAGAAGCTCGGTGCTGCTCAAACGGTAATGCTTAGAATGGCATCACGTGACGTCCAACGCCACGCGCCAAGCTATCTTCTTACTGTCCCATTGTGTTATAAGTGCCAGTTTTCGTTATGAGTGATTCAGGTAAAATGGAAATGAAGTACAGTACAACCTCTGTAGAGCAACGCCCTTTTGGAGCTGCAAATATTTGTCGTTGATTAGAGGTTGTTGCTTTACAGAGGTTAAGAAGTTTAGAGTAAATATAACCTAAGGGAAGTGGTGTTGTTGAGAGGTTGTTGCTCTGCAGAGGGCCGCTCTGAAGAGGTTATTATTGTATATAAAGTTGCGGTTTAACTTGACAGTTAATACTAGAATGCATGTATAAAAATTATACGTTCATGTTCTGTTGCATAGTATGTACAATGCAGTCTTTCTGGTCCACTATTGTTTAACACAAGTAGATTTACATAAAAATTATACTTATTGTTTTTAGGAATTTACTCATTTACTAGTACTCAATAAACTTGAATATTTGTTTTTCCCTGATTGTCAAACAGTTTTGTACATTTGCAAATATTACAGCAGGAATCCTATAATCAATAATGCAGTTATATAGAAGCATGATCCGATCAATATCCGATCAATATTTTAACATGATCAATTGATTACGGCACTGGAATGAAGTTTACCAATAAACAAAACAAATAGCCCTTCGTACTCGTCGACAATTAAACCCTAACCGTCTACTTCCCAGGTTTTAAAGATATTGGAAAATCTTTGAAACGAATTTTATACAATGTATATTTAAGACCATCAGTTTATAAATACTTTGTTGAACCAATTATTGTTAACTTATCCATGTATATATATTCTTTATTTATTTCGTCTCATTTATGTACATACATATGACATACGACATCAGCAGAACAGATAAAATGTACATAACCATTCATTTATGAATTATAAAGAGACAATTATCAAATATTAAAATAATTTGATTATCATAAAAGCATTATATGACTAACTTGTACTATAAACTATCCTATAAACAGTGCTATATCACTATTTATAAACAATACACATTAATTTATTTACAAAATTAAAACTAAGAGAATGTTGTTAATACGATGAATTAAAATATATCTAAATTCTTTGTGATTTAAGAAACTGAGCTTTGTAAATGAGGCACTAATGCGCTAATTAAAAAATCGTATTAATAGATCATTTATCACCCCGGTCAGACCGTAGATGAACTGATTAACAACATTCTCTTAGATGTCAATAAAACTAGCAAGAATTTATAAGAAAATATGAATACATTATTTACATAGGTTTACATATGCCCTTTGATCCAATCTTTTTTAAATTATCTATGATAATTATTAAGTTTTGTCGTACAATTATTATGTGTTACAATTGTGAGTATTATAATCGTAGAATGTAAAATGGTATATACGAGTATAGTTAAATAGTTTAAACTCATATTGAACCAATGAAGAGCTTTCAATTGTGTTTTATGATGGCATTTTCTTATAAATATGTGTACATGTAATTTGTATTATCACAATATTAATCATGATAATATTACACAAGATAAAATATTATTTTTGTCGTTATACGATAGAATTAAATGGTCGTATATATGTGTATTAGAAATTTAAAATTCTTGTACCATTTCTCTGTTCTCTCGCATTAAAAACTTGTACAAATATTTAAAAAAAACATACCCTTTAGTTCAGTAAAAAAGCTATATTTAATCGTCTCGGGCAAATACCATTAAAAAGAGAGAAGTTGCAAGATTAAAATATACATGCATATATCCCAACTCTTACCTAGACGTGTGATATTCCGGCTACACAATATACACACAATTCCAATAAACGTCCACACAATCAAGCTTTTCGTTATTTTCCTCATAATTTTAAACTCTTTGCGAAATTAATGGTCTCGACTTTAAATAACTTCATGCCAGTGAGATCCAATCTTTGTAAACTGTTATACTAACGTATGCTAACAGCTACTAGAGTACTTTAAATATTGGCTCATTGTTAAATGAACCAACATCATGATTGTATATATACCGTACATCTGGATCCAATAATATTTTTCCTGTGTCTAACTTGTACATGCAGTAACAGTGTTCTGTTAAAATCAGATTAAGTTAACCTCGTTTATTTTGAAGTGTTCTCCACGTACTCCCTTATACCCTGTCAATTAAGTATCCATTCTAATCGGATTTAAATCTAATACCAAACACAATAAAAAATTTATGCGTAGGTACACACTAAAAGCTATACAATTATGACATAGCATGAGGGTGCATGTAATTGGAATAAGACGGAGAAGCAGTCTAGATTCAAGTTGTTTGATAATAAACACGTTTACCAAGATTTAAGTAAAAATTCGTCTTGACCTAAAGGAATACATGCTCGCCTGCCAATCATGTGATGTCGCTAGCAAACAATTCTTGTAAAAACTGGCATTACAATGTTAAGCGGAAATTGTTTGAGCTTGATTTGTATCATTACAGTGACATCAATATAGTCATACCGAAACATAGCTTTAAACGCTCTGTGGAGGAACGCATGTTCAATATTTTTTAAAATAGAATGGCTTAATTCTGTACAACAGGTTTTTAGCCGAAATGGTAATAGTGGAAATAATTTACGCACATATGCCTTAGTTAAACAACAAATGAATGCTGAAAAGTACTGTAAAATTATCATGCCGTTTAGTCATAGATCTGCTTTTTGTAAATTCAGATGTGGCGTGGCACCAATTAGGCTGGAAACCGGTATATATGAAAGTTTACCTTTATATGAAAGAACCTGTCCTTTCTGTAATGTATGTGTTGAAGATGGATGGATGGATGGATGGATGGATGGATGGATGGATGGATGGATGGATGGATGGATGGATGGATGGATGGATGGATGGATGGATGGATGGATGGATGGATGGATGGATGGATGGATGGATGGATGGATGGATGGATGGATGGATGGATGGATGGATGGATGGATGGATGGATGGATGGATGGATGGATGGATGGATGGATGGATGGATGGATGGATGGATGGATGGATGGATGGATGGATGGATGGATGGATGGATGGATGGATGGATGGATGGATGGATGGATGGATGGATGGATGGATGGATGGATGGATGGATGGATGGATGGATGGATGGATGGATGGATGGATGGATGGATGGATGGATGGATGGATGGATGGATGGATGGATGGATGGATGGATGGATGGATGGATGGATGGATGGATGGATGGATGGATGGATGGATGGATGGATGGATGGATGGATGGATGGATGGATGGATGGATGGATGGATGGATGGATGGATGGATGGATGGATGGATGGATGGATGGATGGATGGATGGATGGATGGATGGATGGATGGATGGATGGATGGATGGATGGATGGATGGATGGATGGATGGATGGATGGATGGATGGATGGATGGATGGATGGATGGATGGATGGATGGATGGATGGATGGATGGATGGATGGATGGATGGATGGATGGATGGATGGATGGATGGATGGATGGATGGATGGATGGATGGATGGATGGATGGATGGATGGATGGATGGATGGATATTTTATTCATCCTCCAATTTAGGAGAGCATATATAACATAATACATACATCAAACAAAACATGGCATACAATACAATAATATGCTTAATATGTACACGCAATTCATTTCATACACATCCACTAATATTACACATAGACACGCGTACGTACGTACACATACGCACACAAACGCACACACACACATCCACACACCCCATACAGACACACCACACGCACACAAGCACGCACACATACATACACTGTCATTGTCATACACAAACACGCACACGCACACACGCACGCACGCACGCACACACACACACACACACACGCACGCACGCACGCACGCACGCAAACACGCACGCACGGACGCACACAAACACGCACACACACGCTCACTAATTCCACCACTGGAAGATCACCTAGACAACGAAACGAAACAGCTAGATGATCTAGGATGGAATTATAATTTAATGATAGGTGATATATAGATTTAGCATTATTAATACTGTTGAAAGACTTGGTTGCATCTAATTCCGTGGATTACATTTACGAGAAATGAACACCATGTGCTGCTTTATTGCAGTTTATATGACGACATACGTAATACTCTAATAGAACGAACTACAGTAGTCTGTGATAGATTTTATAATTTGTCCGACCATGATAAACTGGTCGTAATATTTACTCACCCAGATTTGATTCGTTTAAGTGCCAAAACCTGCTGTTATATTTTAAATCGTAGATATTCTTTTATACTAGTATGTAGATAGTATGATTTTAGCATACTTACTGTGTTTATTTCCTGTTACACGTCTGTCACGTGTAACTCTTTTATGATTTATATGTTTTAACGTGTTATTTTTATTACATATACTTATATTACTACATTTTTAATAATGATTAATATATTAATAATATGTGTATACATGTATATAAGTGCCTTTTTAAATTACAATACCGTCGTGAATGTTAATAGTCTCTTATAATTCTATATAAGAATGGTCACATAATAATGTTTATGATATTTAATATGATTGTAACTGTATATATGTGAATGAGGCTCAAATAAAGAATATATATATGCGATTCGCGTTCTACGTCCGCTACTTGAGCCTGCCTATAATCAGATAAATTAACGGATTACGCCATGGAAGTACTTGTTTTAAACAAGGAAAGTCGTATTTTTATACACATAATCAACGTCGTTATACAGTGAACTTAAAAACGAAAGCAGGTTCGTATCGTACTTCGTACCCAAAAATTTCACAAATTTTCTACTGACTGTTTATGAATCACATGATCAGCAATCATCCTGTACTGGATGATCATGTTACTAATAATAAAGGACATCTGACAAGTGTCTACTGCTGATTCAATACTGACCTGTAGCTATGAGAATTGACCAAAATTATGAAAATGAACACGTTTTTTTGGAGGGAAATTTAAAAAAAACGCTCTGCAATATATAATATAGTTGGCAGAAACATTTGCCTCGGTGCATTTTATCTCTGGATAACACGAAATATGATATATGTTTTCAAGTCAAATTTTGGATAATAGATCTATGAACAAGACGGCAAAAGTACAGACTTTGTCCATTGCCATTGGTCCCAAGACCCTTCACAGAGGGTACACAAAACACACTGATGAGGTCCATGCTGGTTGATCCGCGTTGATCAAAGATTCTGTCGTGCTGGTTAAACCCTTTTCACAATTGTCGCATGACGGACGTGCGACGGGTCTTCAATGCAATTTTACCCGTATACAAGCTGTGTCAATCTGTTCACTTTATATCTGATATGAGGCAATACGCTTTCTTAGGAGATACTGACAAACCTGAAAATTACCGACCGATAACTCTATTAAGTTGTATGGGTAAATTATTCACTGCGATTTTAAATGATAGACTAAACTATTTTTTAGAAACAAATAATTTTAAAGTCCAAACCAAGCTGGATTTAGAAAAAATCATTCTACTGTTGATAATATATTCGTCCTTCATATCTTATCTGAATATTGTAAACATAAAAAGAAAAAGCTATTCTGTGCGTTTATTGATTTCAAAAAAGCTTTTGACTCCGTCTGGCGTGTAGGTCTTTGGGCAAAGCTACTGAAATATAATATAACCGGCAACTTTTTAAACATTATTAGAAATATGTATAACGATATTAAATCTTGTATTGTTGTAAATGGACAAAGATCAAACTTCTTTCAATGTAGCAGAGGGTTAAGACAAGGGGAAAATCTTTCCCCAATACTTTTTTCACTCTTTCTTAACGACCTAAAGCACTATATTATGTTAAATCAAAATCTAAGTAATTTAGAAATTGTTGACAACGATATAGATATTTTTCTAAAAATTGTGGTTTTACTTTATGCTGATGATACAGTTATTTTTGCAAACACAGAAGAAGAACTTGTGTCCCTGCTAAATACATTTCATGAGTACTGCACAACATGGAAATTAGATATTAACTATGAAAAATCAAAGATACTAGTTTTTGGCGATAAACAAGGCAGGAGAAGAAACATTAGTGTAAATAACAATGTCATAGAAACTTTAGATAATTTTAAATACCTGGGGATATTTTTCTCAAAAAATAGACAGTTTGCTGTAACTAAGAAATATGCTGTTGAACAAGCAAAAAAGGCACTTTTTTGTTTATAGGAAAATACGAAACTTAGATTTACCGATAGATTGTCAACTAAAACTTTTTGATAATACATATGGTTGTGAAGTCTGGGGTTTTGGTAATTTATCAATGATCGAAAAAGTTCATACAGATTTTCTAAAACATATTTTACATGTTAAAAAAGTACTCCCCATACAATGTTATATGGTGATTTAGGACGTTTCCCCGATATTAACGCTATTAAAAAGAGAATCATTGGTTTTTGGTATAATTTAATTATCTCCGAAAACAAGATACCGTCTTCTTTATATAAAACTGCTTTTTCCGACTCTATCAAAAATAATAAATCATATCAATGGTTAAATAATGTGAAATCAATTTTAGACGAATGTGGATTAAGCTATGTATGGCTAAATCAGAACTACCAATACTCTCGAAACTTATTACTCCATAATATCGAAACATCTTTGAATAACCAATTTGCTCAAAATTGGAATAGTGATGTAAATGAATCAAATAAATGTCTTAATTATAGAATTTATAAGACAGATCACAAGCTCGAGAATTATTTTGATATCCTTCCAGATTTTCACTTAAAAGCTTTTATAAGTTATCGCATGTGTAATGACTACTTGCCTATTGAAACAGGTCGTTGGTCAAATACTGAACGCCAAAATAGAAAATGTAATTTATTTGATTTAAACGAAATTGGTGACGAACTTCACTACTACACCTCTTTAACTGTACATACTTTAATAATGATAGAAAAAAACTAATTCCACATGTTAACTCTAGAAATAAGAGTAGTTTAACTTACTGTAGAATTATGTCCGAAAACGATAGATCAAAACTAATTAATATTTGCAAATTCATATCTAAAGTGCTTAAAATATGTAAGCACCCACCTGGCATACAAAATACCCCCTAATACATGTAGTATGCTATCAGACATCGAAATACTTGCCATTCACTGTTATTTACATGTCAAAATTATCGCTCATTCTTGTTCAACCCTCACACTTTAAAAACCACACAGCCTGGTATATTGTTTGTATATGTATATTTCTATATTGTTCCTCATATCACATATTTGTACATGTGCTGAGTGTATCAATAAACTTGTAAACTTGTAGCACGCTTTTAATCGTCGGCCTTTGCTACACGTTTTATCTCAGTTTTTTAATTTATTTCGCTTTAACAATTTTTTAGGATAATTGCCATCCATCCGATTAACACTGGTTGTATGCGTTTTATGTTTGTTTGTTTGTTTTTGCTTGCATGTATGCTTTGATTCTCATAACATAACATAACATATCTTTATTACACTCAATACATGCAATATACATAGTACAAAACATGTAAATATGAGGAAAAACATTAATGCAAATACGAGGCGTAAAATACATACATATATACTTCTTGTTGAAATGTCGTTTTTATAATGAATTTCGACAAGAACTATTTCGTGGACTACCCATAAACAACCTCAGTGACAACGATTAGTTAGACTTTATAATGAACAATGCTCCGAGAAAAGTGGCTAAGTTATTTAAAGAGGCGGTCAAAGCTCTATAGACATTAATAGTGCATACTGTATTTATATTATGAATCCGAATGAATATATGTTTAGCTCGTATATTTCAGCTTTATTAGCACAGAGCAATATCTGTAAATATGTATAATATTACCATGACTAAATTTATTACGTCACAAAGCCGGTGACATATAGGTCCATTGGGCCGGGTGTTTTCTGTTTCTATAATATATTACTTGTAAATGTATGTTATACACATGTCACGTTAATAAACTATTTACTTACTTACTTACTTATATATACATTCATGTTCACTAGAATATGTATTTATTGTTATAACAATTAGACTTCAGTAAATGTCACACTTTCAAATAAGTCTAATAATATGAAAACAATGTTTTAATATACACATTTTCATTATGTTGTTTGATTATTGTTTTATTTATTTATTATTTTATTTTGCCAGAGAGTCGCCTAAGTCTTAATACATTAGTATCTTAAAGAATATAACTGATATAAATCATCATAGCTAGGTGTAGATAAGCGTAGTAGTAAAGGACACTGGCAGAGAGACTGAAAAATTCATACATGTTCGTACATAGTTGTATATATAAATACAGTACCTATGTACTCTCATATTATACAGTAATAAACAATGATGCAAATAGGGTCTATATAAAAACATGTTAATTTCTTGTTCCTGACAGAATGCATTTAATGAATTTACACAATTTAATATGTTCAATTTTATTACTGGTCGACATTAGCTGTTCAAATTTGTACATGTTAGGCCTTCTTGTGTAATATGGTTTGATAAATGTTTTTCTTTCATTTGTATATTGAGTACATTCAAAAAGGTAATGAAATTCGTCGCCTATTTTATCGGGACAGTGAGAGCAATATCTTAAAATAGTTGGAATTAAATGCCAGTTTCCGGTTTCAACAGGTAATCGATGATTTCTCGTCCTAAAGCGAGTCATATGTGTAAGTAGGTTTGATGAAGTTGTTTTCAGGTAGTTCTCGAAGCCAAATTTCTTAAAAAATTTATATACTTGACTTGTATTTGAATTTTCAATAAGTGAGAACCATTCCGATATAAATATATCTTTAAGTTTCATTTTTACAGTTGCTTTCAACCAATTGGCATTTACAAAAATATTATTATCCCACATGTTCATTAGCCCACATTTGATAAGTATATGTCTAATTTGATAAAACCAAGGAAATTTCTTTTTTAAGTCAGTATTATTTATGTTTCTAGTTAACTCATATAAATTTCTATAAACTAGTGAAGATAATTTTATTGGGAAATGTTCAGGTTGAATTGTACATAATCTAGCACAGTAAGGTATCATTTTATGTTCTATTTCAATACTTAGGGATGTACATCCACTTTCTCCATAAACCATATAATTCGGTGTTGATCTTTTCATTTTTAAAATGTATTTAAGAAAACATAACTGAACTCTCTCAACTAAATCTTCTAAGTTTCCATAACCCCATATTTCCGACCCATAAAGAAGAATAGGTTTAATTGTTTTATTAAAAAGATCAATTTGTATATCAATAGGCAAACATAATCTATTGCAATTCTTTAATAAACTATACATAGCCCGAGTAGCTTTAGCAGCAATGTGTTGTTTAGATTTTGTAAAGGATCCGGATTTACAAAAATAAATACCTAAATATTTGTACTCATTAACTGTTTCAAGAGGCTGATTTTTGAATGTAAAATTAACTGGACGTTGCCTACCCTTTGAAAATATTACAATTTTGGATTTGGCTATATTAGCAGTGAGCTTCCAGTTATTACAGTATTCGTCATAAGCATTTAAAGCACTTTGTAAATCATTTTCATTATCAGCTAAAATTACTGTATCGTCGGCATAAAGTAAGACAAATAATTTGAGATAATTTTGGATTTCATTTTCATTGCCTAAGTGTATACCTTGGGTGTTGTGGTGTTCGCGCATAAAAGATTCTAAGTCGTTAAGAAATATGGAAAACAGCAGAGGAGAAAGATTTTCGCCTTGACGTACACCAATATTACTTCCAAAGAAGTTGGAGAGTTTCGAATTACATGATACACATGATTTTATATTGTTATATATGTTTTTAATTACATTTAGACACTTGCCATTTATTCTTATATTTTGGAGTTTTTCCCAGAGGCCGTTCCTCCATACGGTATCAAAAGCTTGCTTAAGATCTATGAATGCACAATAAAGCTTTTTACGTTTAATATTTAAAAATTGAATGATATGTTGAAGAATAAACATGTTATCTGATGTTGAGAAACCCTTTCTCAAATGTATGCTTATTACTTGACTGCATTGCTATAGCTTGGTACATGTCTGTCGTACAGGTAATTGCGTGATGCTTGCTTCCTCTGAACATGGACCCTCTGTGAAAATTTTTGTAAAATATATTTGTTTTAATTGTATAATGTTGAGTGTAATGAGTGTTTATGAATGCACACTGAATAAATTTATAAATCATGTTTATGTTGTATATATACATACACAAAGTCACATACATAACAGAAAACTTTAATGCATACATAAAAAGACGCACAATTTATACATATTTTTAACAGAAAACTTTAATGTTGAATACATGAAAAGACGCACATTTCATATGCATTTTTAACAGAAATCTTAAAGTATACATGAAAAGACGCATATTTAAATACATTTTGAACAGAAAACATTAATGTGTGCATGAAAAGACACACATTTTATATACATTTTTAACAGAAAAAATAGCGATCCTTTGATCCGGCCGAGTCCGAACATTTTATTTTTTAAACCCGGTGTCGGACCTTTGTAGCCTGGTGTAACCCTTGTATCCCTGTATCCCTAATGAATTTGGTTTAAAGTTATTATTTCTCTGGTGTAACCTCACTGTATCCCTTTGTACCCTGGTGTAACCCTTGTATCCCAGTATCCCCAATGAATTTGGTATAAAATTAATATTTCTCTGTTGTAACCCCTCTGTATCTCTTTGTACCCTGGTGTAACCCTTGTATCCCTGTATCCCTAATGAATTTGGTATAAATTGAATATTTCTCTGTTGTAACCTCACTGTATCCCTTTGTACCCTGGTGTAACCCTTGTATCCCTGTATCCCTAATCGATTTGGTATAAAATTAATACTTCTCTGTTGTAACCTCACTGTATCCTTTGTAGCCTGGTGTAACCCTTGTATCCCTGTATCCCTAATGAATTTGGTATAAAATTAATATTTCTCTGTTGTAACCTCACTGTATCCCTTTGTAGCCTAATGTAACCCTTGTATCCCTAATGAATTTGGTATAAATTGAATATTTCTCTGTTGTAACCTCACTGTATCCCTTTGTACCCTGGTGTAACCCTTGTATCCCTGTATCCCTAATGAATTTGGTATAAACTGAATATTTCTCTGTTTTAACCCCTCTGTATCCCTTTGTAGCCTGGTTTAACCCTTGTATCCCTGTATCCCTGATCGATTTGGTATAAATTGAATATTTCTTTGTTGTAACCTTGCTGTATCCATAGCCCTTCTGTATCCCTGTATTATTTTGATCTATCTATTCCCTATATGCAATTTTGTATCCTATCCCAAGGTTACAAACGCAGACTATATGGAAACATTTGTGTAATCAGGATATATCTATCGGACACCGGCCGAGTTGACCCTTTACCGTAAAATTTACGTATTGAAGGTACTTCTCGGATAAAATATATCCTTTTCGCTGCAAAGACCTTTATCGTTCCATTATAGGACCAGTCTGGATTGACAGCTACGTCACCGAATACGCTGATGTAAAAAATAATTTGATTGGCCGAACGGCTGCTCAATAGAAGATAATGTATCAAACGTAAGCCAATGAAAATAGTCGTACTATATCACGTCGTTTAGAAATTAGTCGATTAAATATGGAAGGCAATAGAGATGAAAGTACGAGATGCATTTCTATTGCGGAGAAATGTATCGGTGCCGGCGCCTTTGATAAGGCTTTGAAGTTCCTAAATAAAGCGGAGAGACTTTACCCTACACAAAAAGCTAAAGGTGAGGACAGATTGATTTGTAATGTTGACAAATATACACTAGTTTTGGTGCCAATTTTGATAAATTTACAGAAATGTCAATTATGTCATGCCAATGCGGTGTATTATTTTAACAACAACACCATGATAAACGGTAAAATATTATAGGCGGTTACTGAAAGTTTGGTGCACCCGACAAAGTCTGATGCGCTCAACGTGAAACTCAGTCCCTCGACCTCCAGTGTTCACTGGTCCGAAGCTGTGCCAACTGAGCTGGCTGGGCTCCTACCGGTTGTGACTAAAGTCTAAACATCCCTTCACAGCCTCCTCTATAGCCTAGTAGTTGAATGTCCTCCTTGACTGCGGGAGGTCTCGGTTTCGATCCCTGGCTGCGTCATTTCAATTAACCCAAAGATGAAATGTAAAGGTTCTGTCGAGTCACCGGTTTTCGTTAGGGTAAGGATATACAGTCGTTTCGGCTTATTCTGCGCATCGGGTAATTCTGCGCACCCTAATTTGCATATTCCAAGGATCGTTTTTCTAGGGGCCTCGAGTATTTTTTTGCATGTTAATTTTGTTTGTTACCTATGAAAAGTCTTACGATCACAAAAATGGCTTCGGATTAGTATTTCTATGAAAATTTGACAAACATGTGTACCAATGGCGATTTTCAGTAATAAGACATATCACTCGACACATAACTGGAATAAATGCACTTTTCTAATGGATGACAAACTTTCTTTTTTTTGTCAATATTACCTTGATGATTTGTTCTTTCTTTACTTTGTTAAATATGTTGTCAGTCAAATCTTTTAAACAGATAAATACAAATCACAATTCTGCATGCGCAGAATTAGCCGACAAATATTGCGTCATCTAAACCAGCAGCCATCTTGTTTTATGACAACATTTGACCTAGTTAAGCATAAGTATGACCTTATGCATTGTTTATATTTGCAAATAAATGTAATTGTTGTTTCTATTCAAAAAGCACCACAATTCATTCTGCGAATAAAATAGTCTCAAATATGGAAGACGAATGCCTCTTAGGTGCGCAGAATTACCCGACAGCACTGTAACGGGCGATAAATGATCAATTGCACGTCTTTTGAGATTATAAAGTTATCAAAATGAAGAAAAAATTTAAGAAAACTGTTACAAGCAGTGTCAACCACAATTCTTCAACCATTATCGCGAATGCCACCCATTTATTTTAATGAGGTCACTGACGCGTGCATAAAAAACACTCCTGAAATCGTGACCTTTGAACTTAGTGAAGAAAAATCGCATATGATCAAGTTTTTACCTTGAACATAGCATAATTCTAAACTTAAAAGATTCTGCATGACATTAAAAGTGTAATCTGTTACAAATAATCACTTTAAACGAATAATTAAGAAACTTTAAATAAGACCGCCCTAGAATTGTGTATCACTACATACTTACACAACATAGATCCGTTGTTGGCTAGGTAAATTGGAGATCTACGAACAATTAAACATTAATTTTCAGTGCTGGATGACGCTAAAAAATATCTGTAATCTGTTACAAATAAGCACTTTAAACGAATAATTAAGAAACTTTAAATAAGACCGCCCTAGAATTTGTGTATCACTACATACTTACACAACATAGATCCGTTGTTGGCTAGGTAAATTGGAGATCTACGAACAATTTAACATTAATTTTCAGTACTGGATGACGCTAAAAAATATCAGATCTACCACCAATATCTGCAACAACATTGTGAATTACCGAATACGTCTATGATACAAAGAATTTCCAAGGAAAAACACTTGTGAAATGAACTGTCTTGGGTCTGCATGGCATAAGATTACATCATAATTTGTCTCCCTTGATTTATTTGTTAATCGAGGAACCAGTCCATTTCGACAATGACCTTTAGTGGGAAAGCTTAAACAAATAGACGATGGCTAAAAAATTGATGTAAAATCTATCATGTGGCATAATTTGAATGTAAATCGATTGGAACTATTTGGCATTACAAAATTTGACACATTTTGCAATGGATCGGTAATGATCTTATTTCTTACATTAATAAAATGCTATTTGATTCATTTATGGATTAGTAGATCAACTTTAACCTTCCTTCATTCCGTTTTGCCGCTAATGAAGTCATAACTAAAATATCAATAAAAATATTGTTCTACGATAAGGATTACTAGGGTATCATGATTTCAGGTTACTCGACGGTACCAGTAATTCCCTTGCTAGACGCTCGACCTAAAATAAAATATTATTTATAAACTAAACTAAAAAAACTCCTCCCCCTTCTATTCATTAGAGCTCTCCATCAGCTGCGGCATGCCTCTGCTTGAGTCTGTCAAACACTTCTTACACCGTTCAAATAAATGAAAGAGGAAAAAGTGCACCCGAGTCCCGACGTGGGACTTGAACCTACAGTATACTCTTCTACATTGTTACTGCCCAGAGCATAAACCGCTACAAGTCCCTAGCTATCTATCTCGAGTCTAACCGGAAGCTTGTCGTGACTATTGATTATGACTGACTGAAAGTGATACCCCAGCATTTGTCAAACCACCAACTTGGCACGTACAGTATTACACTTTAGTGTCAAGAGAGTTTGTGCCTTTTTACGGTCAGAAATTAAGATTCATTAACAGTTGATTAGGACTGCAGATGTTAACAAAGTTGTATATGATTAGTTAGTAGCTTTTTGGTGGCAAATATGTAATGCCTTAATCTTTTGCTGAAATAGTCTTAATATTTTGCCAGATACTGATATTGCTAAAAAGAGTGATCATAGATCCTGGGGCGCTCACCTGCTAAACATGCCCAAACTTTTAACTCGACCTTAAGGTCATCAAGATAAACATTTTGACTAAACTTGATGAAGGTTAAAGCAAAACTGAGGCCTCCAGAGTGTTAAAAAGGTTTTGCTATTATTTGACATATTGACCTAGTTTTTTAGCCACATGACCTGACTTCAAACGTGACCTTAAGGTCATCAAGATAAACATTTTGACCAAAGATGATGAAGATTAAAGCAAAAATATGGCCTCAAGAGTGTTAATAAGGTTTTTCAGGATGGCTGAAATTGAGGTCATACTTGCGATATAGAGCTGTGTTTAAGCTATCGGATGAACATGTTTTTAGCTCACCTGTCACAAAGTGACAGAGTGAGCTTTTGTGATCACACTTCGTCCGTCTGTCCGTCCGTCTGTCCGTCCGCCCTCACAAATCCACTTTATGTGGCTAAAAAAGTCCCATAAACCTCAACTTTAAGAATTTTGGGTTTATGTGGCTTTTTTTCAGTTTATGTGACTTATTTAGTCACACAACTACCAGTATTACTTCATTCCGTAGAGTTTAGTCACATAAAACCGTAATGTTAGAACGTCTGTCCGTCCGTCAACAATTGGGTTGTGTCCTCTCTAGAGGTCACAATTTTGGCCTAATCTTTATGAAACTTGGTCACAATGATCATCTCAACAAAATCTAGGTCAAGTTCGATATTGGGTCATCTGAGGTCAAAAACTAGCTCACTAGGTCAAATTATAGAAAAAACCTTGTTTTAAACCTTTCAACATGTAGTCTTCATGGTCACTTAACTCTCTGCTGTAACTCTCTACTCTCTATACATACAATAAACTTTCATCAACCAATGAAAATGTGTATCAGGGTTCAAAGCAGTTTTGTAAAGGTCAAATATCAAAATATTCTAGTATTCTATAGCAGGGTGTGAATTGTAATGGTTAAGTGGAAATCAAAGTGCTGTAGGGAGCGTAGACATTTTCCTGAGGGTCGTGGGTTCAAACCCCACTGGAACCATAATTTTTTTTTTTTTTTTTTTTTTGAGTGTTTAGGTATTGTTTTGTCTGTAAAGCATTTATTTGTACATTTTCCTGATGGTCGTGGGTTCAACCCCCACTGGAACCATAATTTTTTTTTTTAATTTTTTTTTTTAAATGTTTAGGTATTGTTTTGTCTTTATAACATGTATTTGTACATTTTCCTGATGGTCGTGGGTTCAACCCCCACTGGAACCATAATTTTTATTTTTTTCAGTGTTTAGGTATTGTTTTGTCTTTATAGCATGTATTTGTACATTTTCCTGATGGTCGTGGGTTCAACCCCCACTGGAACCATAATTTTTATTTTTTTAAGTGTTTAGGTATTGTTTTGTCTTTATAGCATGTATTTGTACATTTTCCTGATGGTCGTGGGTTCAACCCCCACTGGAACCATAATTTTTAATTTTTATTTTTTTAAGTGTTTAGGTATTGTTTTGTCTTTATAGTACAGTTATATGGAGGAAAAATATTCCAAAATATTTTGTTTAAAATAAAGGTCAAATCATAGAAAAACCTTGTGTAGTCAGTCACCAGAGGTTACAATTTCAACTAAATCTTTATGAAACTTTGTCACAATGATCCTGTCAACAAAATCTAGGCCAAATTCGATTTTGGGTCATCTGGCGTCAAAAACAAGGTCACAATGTCAATTGACATTTTCCTGAGGGTCGTGGGTTCAAACCCCACTGGAACCATAATTATTTTTTTAAGTGTTAAGGTATTGTTCTGTCTTTATAGCATGTATTTGTACAGTTATATGGAGGAAATATTTTGTTTAAATTATAGGTCAGATCATAGAAAAACCCTGTGTAGTCACCAGAGGTTACAATTTCGACTTAATCTTTATGAAATTTGGTCCTAATAATCATCTCAACACAATCTAGGTTAAGTTTGATATTAATTAAGTCATCTGGGGTCAAACGCTAGGTCACATGGTCAAATCATACAAAAACTTGCAATAGAGGCTGAATTTCCTTAAATTTTATTCAGAAAATGTGTAGGATCACCATAGGGGTGTGCATGCACTAGTACGACAGGTGAGCGACCTAGGGCCCTCTTGTATAAATATTATTGGTACATTTCAGGTTCACAGTCTTCGTGAACATGCTCTAGTCTATATGTAATATGCCTGTGACATGGACATAATGTGATAAATATTGTTGCAATGAATGCCCTGCTTTTATTTTGACATACTCTATTTTAGATTTAATTGAGCATGTACGAAGTTTGAATGAGGGAAATGAGGAAGTTGGAAGTAAAACACAAAATGAAGGTGTACGTCAGAGGAGAGGAAGTTTGGGTAGAGACAACAGTACAGACTCAGGTAGAAACAGTGAACCAAAAGAAAAAGATTATACAAATGAGCAAATGGAAATGGTGAAAAGGTAAATTTTAATTTAATTTTGCTATATATAGATGTATGTTAGTATTTTACTTTTCTTAGACCTTAGTAAATTTATTCTTTGAGTATTCTATCCAAATTTTGTTCAATTTACTTTTTAGCTAACCTGCCACAAAGTGGCAAGGTGAGCTTTTGTGATTGTTTTTTGTCCGTCGTCCGTCTGTCAGTCCGTCCGTTAGACTTTTCACTGTTAACACTCTAGCACTTTCAATTTTGCTTTGATCTTCATCAAACTTGGTCAGTAGTTGTACCTCAATGAAATCTAGGTCAAGTTCGAAGTTGGGTAATGTGGGTCTAAAAACTAGGTCATAAGGTCAAATAATATGATAACCTTGTTAACACTCTGGAGGCCACATTTTTGCTTCAATCTTCATGAAGTTTGGTCAAAATGTTTATCTTGGTGACCTTAAGGTCAAGTTTAAAGACGGGTCATGTGGGTCAAAAACTAGGTCAAAAGGTCAAATAATAGGAAAACCTTGTTAACACTCTGGCGGACACGTTTTTGCTTTAATCTTCATGAAGCTTGGTCAAAATGTTTATCTTGATGACCTTAAGGTCAAGTTCGAAGTTGGGTCATGTGGGGTCAAAAACTAGGTCAAAAGGTCAAATAATAGGAAAACCTTGTTAACACTCTGGAGGCCACATTTTTGCTTCAATCTTCATGAAGTTTGGTCAAAATGTTAATCTTGGTGACCTTAAGGTCAAGTTTAAAGACGGGTCATGTGGGTCAAAAACTAGGTCAAAAGGTCAAATAATAGGAAAACCTTGTTAACACTCTGGCGGACACGTTTTTGCTTTAATCTTCATGAAGCTTGGTCAAAATGTTTATCTTGATGACCTTAAGGTCAAGTTCGAAGTTGGGTCATGTGGGGTCAAAAACTAGGTCAAAAGGTCAAATAATAGGAAAACCTTGTTAACACTCTGGGGGCCACATGTTTGCTTTAATCTTCATGAAATTTGGTCAAAGTGTTTATCTTGATGACCTTAAGGTCAAGTTCAAAGTTTGGTCATGTGGGGTCAAAACTAGGTCAAAAGGTCAAATAATAGGAAAACCTTGTTAACACTCTGGAGGCCACATTTTTGCTTTAATCTTCATGAAGTTTGGTCAAAATGTTTATCTTGGTGACCTTAAGGTCAAGTTTAAAGTTGGGTCATGTGGGGTCAAAAACTAGGTCATAAGGTCAAATAATAAGAATCCTTGTTAACACTTGTGAGGCCACATTTTTGCTTTGATCTTCACCAAACTTGGTCAGTAATTGTATCTTCATGACATCTAGGCCAAGTTTAAAGTTGGGTCATGTGGGGTCAAAAACTAGGTCAAAAGGTCAAATAATAGAAAAACCTTATTAACACTCTTGAGGCCATATTTTTGCTTTAATCTTCATCATCTTTGGTCAAAATGTTTATCTTGATGACCTTAAGGTCACGTTTGAAGTCAGGTCATGTGGCTAAAAAACTAGGTCAATATGTCAAATAATAGCAAAACCTTTTTAACACTCTGGAGGCCTCAGTTTTGCTTTAACCTTCATCAAGTTTAGTCAAAATGTTTATCTTGATGACCTTAAGGTCATGTTCAAAGTTTGGGCATGTTTAGCAGGTGAAGCCCCAGGATCTATGATCCTCTTGTTATACAAAATTTTGTTTTTTAAAATCTGAACACATACATATATAGTTGTGAAACTTTAATTTAATGTTTGCATGACTTGATCACTTAGATAGCAAAATAACAAAGAAAGTGACTTGATGGAGTGTGACTGTGAGGAAACAATTGTTGTTTTATATAGTTTCATGATAACCACGTTACCACTAAACAATCATGATCTGGTATGTTTTTGTAGAGTAAAGAAGTGTAAGGATTACTATGAAATCCTTGGTGTTGAAAAAGAAGCAAATGAATCAGATATGAAGAAAGCGTACAGAAAGATGGCATTACAGATGCATCCTGATAAGAACAAGGCACCGGGTGCCACGGAAGCATTTAAAGGTACCAGTATGTTTCAATGGTTCCAGCTGAATCCCAAGGCTTAATTTTATAACTTATGGCTATAATTGGTAATTTTGTAGCCAAATTATCGATTATTCAATTATTATTTAACATACAATTGACCCTTCAACCAAAATCTTGAGGGCCAAAAGGCAGATTTTTAGAAATTTCAGCAGTCCAAAGGTCAACAGTATGCTCCAAGATGTTGAATTATTGATAATTAGCTTTTATATTCATTTTGAGTTTAATACATTAAATTATTAAAGTCATATGATTTTTTTTTCAAGAAAAATTTACATACATATAATAATAAATTGTTTTTATAAAATATTTGTGAGCTTATTGTTTTGAAGCCACTGGTTCAAATCCCTTTGTAGATATATGTAATGTTTAACAGGAGTAAGGCAGGTTGGTGAACTGTTGGTTCTAACTAGAGGTCACTGGTGTATTTCTATACCCCCCCAAATGCTAGATGTGGGGTCTTTATCCACCAGAACAGCTGTTGGAGTAGTTACATGTTCATGGTTGTTTATTTGATTCGAAGCCCCTTTACCAACACAAAGACACAGTCACTAATGTTAATGTCCAGTACTGTTTATTGTTAGTCTGTAGTCACTAATGTTAATGTCCAGTACTGTTTATTGTTAGTCTGTAGTCACTAATGTTAATGTCCAGTACTGTTTATTGTTAGTCTGTAGTCACTAATGTTAATGTCCAGTACTGTTTATTGTTAGTCTGTAGCATACGTTTTATAGTATATGTACAGTCTAACTTAACTTTAACATCCACGGAAGGGATACAATCCGATACATTCAATATGGCTGTTTGAAGTTGGTGACTATATAATTCTGTTAGTATTACAGGTGTATTTAATGTAATTTAAGTAAAGTGGTGGCTGCTTCATTCTGGTACCTGCAATAACAGATTTAGTTTGACTGTACAGTGCAGCCTCTGTAAAGCAACACCATTTGGAAGCTGCAGATAGTGGCTGTTATTTAGAACTTGTTGCTCTACAGAGGTTAACTTGATAGTAAATATATGTTTAGGGAAATTTTGGAGGTGCTGTTATAGTGAGGTTGTTGCTCTGCAGAGGGTTACTCTGGAAAGGTTATACTGTATATTATTTTGCTGTTTCAGCTATTGGCAATGCGTTTGCAGTATTGAATGATCCTGCTAAAAGGAAGAAGTATGACATGTTTGGACCGGAAGATGAACGTAGAACCAGTAGAAGTGGATATGATGAGGACTATTCACGTGGTTTTGAAGGTAATTGTTCAAAATCATATAATATGCAGGTGTTCAAATCTGTCAAAAATCTGTGGATAAGTGATTTTGGGATCTGTTACATTTTTTTGCTCACCTGTCACAAAGCGACAGAGTGAGCTTTTGTTATCACTCTTCGTCCGTCATTTGTCCATCCGTCATCCATCCCTCCACAATTTGCTTGTGTAGACTCTAGAGGTCACAATTTTGGCCTAATCTTTTTGAAACTGGGTCACCATGATCATCTCAACAAAATTTATGTCAAGTTCAATATTGGGTCGTCTGGGGTCAAAAACTAGGTCACTAGGTCAAATAATAGAAAAACCTTGTGTAGACACTACAGGTCACAATTTTGACCTAATCTTTATGAAACCAGGTATCAATGATCATCTCAACAAAATCTAGGTCAAGACCGATATTGGGTAATTTGGGGTCAAAAACTAGGTCACAAGGTCAAATCATAGAAAAACCTTAATGCCTAGTCACTAGAGGTCACAATTTTGACTTAATCTTTATGAAACTTGGTCACAATGATCATCTCAACAAAATCTACGTCACATTTGATATTGGGTCATTCTGGGTCAAAAACTATGTCAAATCACAGGGCACTACTACAACAGGGACCGGCCTAGGGCTCATTGGGCCCTCTTGTTGATTGATAGTAACAAAAGGCTGACTTTTGTGATAACTTAGGTGATTAATTTGTGACCCAAATTGAGTTCAGTCTGTGCTTGGTCTGGTTGCCCTGGTCAGCACTTCTGTAATGGTGGACAGAAAATACAATGAAGGTATTCTGAATCTTGAGTCGGATCTGACTGAATTGACAGTCAAACACCAGTCACCAGTGAAATCGGACAGAACTGAGTTTGGGGGACGAATTGTTAACAAATAAAAGTTTTCGCAAAAAGCCAATCAAACATCTTATGTTTCTGATATGTTTATATGTACTTGTAGGTGATATATCTCCTGATATGTTTATATCAGGGCTCACGCTGTCAATCGACATTATCGCCATTTGCGATAATTTTATCAAAGTGGCGATTATTATTTCAATTTGGCGATGAAAAATGGCGATAATTTTATCAAACTGCAAAAAAAATATCTCCATAACTTCTTATTTTATCTATCTGCTACGTATCGAGTGTCGCACATTTTCAAGTTCACACTTCAAACTGGACCCATATAATCTTCATTGTTAATTACCATTAGCCCCAGGAGGTCTAATTACTGATAAATTGTTGTGATAACATCTTTTAATCCCCATTTAATTGGTGTAATCAACTGTCAACAACGTTCGTGGAACAGGTCTAAAATACTGACGAACATGTCTAAAATACTGACGAATCCGGGACGTGGGATGCAGACAAGATTAATTGCAATTTAGGGTTAATTATAGTTAATAATAGGTGATTTGATTTATAATCTATCGACTAATGACTGCTTTGACCAAAAAATGAACATACTATTCTATAAAACTTATTTTTACCAGCTGTTTGAAAAACGTAAGTTGACTAGTATTCGGACATGCAAAATTCGGATATTTGTAATTTGTAAAATATAAGCGCTTATTTTTTTTAAAAATTAAAATAAAATCATCCATTTTAAAATGTTGAAATCCTGCATTGAAGCATTCATGAGGCTTCAGCTTGTTTCTTGAGCTATAAGTCTTGGTCAAAAGAAAGGTTTTATCATGACATATTTTAACAATCAATTCATATCTTTTTCTTATATTTATAAAATCACTGCAACTGCTTTATATGGATATCATGCTGCTATATTGGCCATCTTCTAGCTTTTAGAAGATAATGGTTATCAAGAAATGACAATTTGATTGACCAAGCTGTTTGACTGTCCCTTTTGTAATGGCATCAATTTCCTTAGCTGTCAGTGTCATGTAAATGGACAGTGTACTTATCAGAGTAATAAAGCAAAGTAAACTAATTAAGTGCAAGGTAATATTATTATAAATTGCACATGGTGTATTTTTAAAAGCAGGTGCATAGCTTTCTATAGGCATATGCCTAGACAATTATTGATTTACCCCAGGTATGAAAAAATGCAAAACAAAATGATTGTCTCAATGCTGCCCTTAACTCACAGTCACATGCGACAGTGTAGAATTCAAAAGCATTGAACTTGGGGGAGCATACCTCTGGACCCACCCTAGTACAATGGTGCCTATTTGTATGAAGACAATTCTTAATTAAGTTCAATGATGATCAATTTGTCTTTGACCTGTCACTAGACTGAGTCATAATTAGTCAGGATTTCTAGATTGAAAACTGCCCAGAAGGCACCTGAAGCCCTATCAAATTAAAAATTTTGCCAGTGGAGTATGTGCCAAACTTCCTAGCATAAGCTGCCACACTTATTCATTTTGATCAAGCTATGTACCATGCGTTAAGTTCGAGTCACCATGCATAGATTGTAAGTTCGCGTCAATTTTGGCTATAATTTTTGTTGGGCAAAAATAAATGGCTATTATTTTAAAATGGCCAGTGTGAGCCCTGTTATATGTACTTGTAGGTGATATATCTCCTGATATGTTTATATGTACTTGTAGGTGATATATCTCCTGATATGTTTATATGTACTTGTAGGTGATATATCTCCTGAGGAGCTCTTCAATATGTTCTTTGGTGGAGGATTTCCCTCAGGTAAGATAACTCACTTAACTTGTCATTTATATTAACAGGGGGTTTACTAGACAGTTATTTTGATAATTGTGTACTCCATCTAATCACTTTGGAGCTATACTTATAATAAAGAAGGTTTACCATGCATTTAGTATGAATCCAGAATGTTCATAATGTACTCTTTTGGAAATTTTAGGGGTTAAAGGGTCACTTCAAGGCCCTAAGGAAACCCCTGCAAAATAATTACATTATGCACAATATACATGTGTATGAACAGCTATATCTATTTGATCACATAACCTGCAACAATGAATTTGACCCATTAATTCTACCTGACTTATTGTTTCGTTTGCTGATGTTTTTTTAGCAGGTGTACGACGTCATCATCACCGCCATCCATTTAGACAGCAGTCAAGGTCATCAGACGAGGTATATCTTTATGTTCCATGGTGAACACTCTGCATGCCTTAAATATATTGTGGGAAATGTATACATACGTGTCCTTATGCAAGAATTTTTGGTTGAACTGGCAAAACATGTGAATTTGGCTATTAATTATTAATCTCACTCCATGATTGGTGATAGAATTAATTGTGTCAAGATTTAGATTTAATTGAGGCAAGCTATAGATTTATAGGTCCTGTACCATTATTATAATATACTAAAGCTTGCCTTTTTCACAAAATTATTTAAAAACTAAAGGTGTATTGGCATGTATTATTTTGTGAGTATTTTCAAAACTCTCATAATGTTTCCCATAGTTCAACTAAGAATTGGTTTTGCATTATGACAGTATATGGTTGTTTTATGAAGTCATTTAAAGTCATTTTCAAAATCATGAAAAACCTACAAGTGTCCAAGACAATATTATTAACTTAACTGCTCATTTGTGTCTTTATGGTGTACACAACCTTAACGAGTTTACACTCCGGATGCTATGGGTAAATGAGTTAAGTGTCCTTTTGTTTAATTTTTTTGACGGTTTCGACTTTATTCCCAAGACAATGGTTTCATATTTAAATGACTTCATTTGCAACCAATGTAAACTGTAAACTCTGGTATGTGGTTGTACATTCGATTCATCTGAATTCAGGAAATGTTTATCAACGACGAAGCAGACATTCACATATGCACCCACGGCAGCATTATAGATTCTCAACTCGACAAACCACCTCTTCAAACGATGTAAGTTTATAAAGGCTGTGGACCACAAAGTGTGTTTGGGTGCTGTTTTAAATTTCCATATATTGATCAGCAGGTTTTGAGCAGTGGTCATCAATGTAAAGTATTTGGCCATCAGTCCTAAGGTTCAGCCTTCTGTGAAGACTCTATTGCTTTAAATGTTGTCTAATTGTCACCTTGTATAATCCTTCTAACATTCTGCCTGCCATGTGTTCAAATTCCATGCTGAAAGCTCAATTTTATTAAATGTGTTACACTACTCAACACTTATAATATGTCCTACAGTTAACATAAACACAAGTTGTTGCTATTCAAACTATGTCGTTGTGGACACTATTCATGTCTGAAAACAATTTTCTTTGTTAACACTCGAGGGATCTCAATTTTGACTTAATCTTTATAAAACTTGGTCACAATGTTTGTCTGTATAAAACCTAGGCTAAGTTTAATTCTGGGTGATTTCTGCTATATATCTATGTCACTAGACCCAAATCAAAACCAATACAGGTCACAATTGTTTCTGTAAAATGGTAGCAAACAATCGGTCACCTGATCAAGCAATAAAAATCTTGCCAACAGGGATGTGTTTCTCTTTTGAGCCATATTGTTTGGTCATAAATAAAGAGCTTTGTAAAATGCCATATTGTTAATTTTACATTTGGTTGACGAAGTGATAATTATAATAATGACAGATTATAAAAGTTTAGTAGGATACAAAGTGACACAAGTGATTCCATACAGCTGATATGATGTCACCAAGTCTATAGAACAGCCTGTCTTATGATGTCACCAAGTCTATAGTACAGCCTGTCTTATGATGTCACCAAGTCTATAGTACAGCCTGTCTTATGATGTCACCAAGTCTATAGTACAGCCTGTCTTATGATGTCACCAAGTCTATAGTACAGCCTGTCTTATGACTACTATTTAAAGTATTATTTATTAGTCCCCTACCGGTTTTTGACCGGAGGGGACTATAGGTTTGCCCTCCGTCCGTCAGTCCGTCCGTCAAACAATCTGAATCCTGACATAACTCAAACAGTTTCCAAGCTAGGTTAATGAAACTTGATATGTGGATAGAGGGCAATGAGGGGATTATGCACGTCTACAAATATTTAGATTCTGACACAAATTGTGGTTGCTATGGCAACAGAAACATTGAAAATGGCCTCAAACCGGTAGGGGACTTCTGTATTGCCTGCAATTCTTAATGGCTTGTTTACAATGATTAATGGAGGAACGTGTCAGCTCTTTCTTTCTTGTCTCTGTGCATCTTTCAATGTCGATACAGTGTCAACAACCTTGTGTGCTTCTTTCAATGTCGATACAGTGTCAACAACCTTGTGTGCTTCTTACAATGTCGATACAGTGTCAACAACCTTGTGTGCTTCTTACAATGTCGATACAGTGTCAACAACCTTGTGTGCTTCTTTCAATGTCGATACAGTGTCAACAACCTTGTGTGCTTCTTACAATGTCGATACAGTGTCAACAACCTTGTGTATTGTTATAAAACTTAGTGTAAATATTGATGAGACATCCAGTGCAGATATTTTATTCATCAATAACCATTGGCTATGTTTAAACAGGCTTCAATTATGCAACATCTGGTGTGTTAATATTTTGACATTTATTTAATGTATCATGTACAAAGATTGCTGCTAAATTGTGAATTTTGCATGTCGTATAATGTCATACAGGTCCTCAATTTCTTGTTGTGTGCTTGAATAGAACTATCTACATAAAATATATGTGATAATAGAACTAACCAACATAGAGCTAAATTTGCTAATGGAAATACACAGCTTTAGTACTGTAGCAGTCATATTATTTATAAGATGAATTGATACTTGTTTCTAATGATATTTGTGGTGGATCTCTCATTAGTTATTTTGTGTTACATTGCCTTACCTAAGTTAAAGATGCTACTCAATTGCTCATATAAATGGTTTCACAAGCTAATAATACTAGCAACATTTATCATGTATGCCAAATTTGGTCTACATGATACTACACTTAGTAGCTGTCCTACCTATTATAATTGGTATTATTGGGGTGATAGTCATCTCCCATGACATATAAGGATATGCGTCAGGGAATTAATGTGTACAGGGAGTTATTGTCTCATAAGCCAAATTGGTTGGCCCTTTATATTGGGTGTGAGACAGTAATAGATAAATGCTCGACTTCTTAGGACCAGATGATCCAGTGTCAGGATGATTTAATCAATTGGCTGTTATACTGATGATAGTAGTGTACCATATTGGCTCTGTGTCTGATAGGCTGCATGGAATTTTCTTATAACCTGAATATGTCCTATAAGCAGGGAGATTGTGAGTCCATCATTCTTGTCTGAATTCAAGGCTTCTTGAGAATATCTAAATGTGTGGTAGGAGTTCAGTACCAGACAGGAGCTTGTGTGTGGAAGGTGTGCAACAAAACATGGGTGTACACTGTACAGTCATCATCTGCTTTTTACATAAGAGTAAACAATGTAGTGTCTGACAATATATGTTTGAACCTAGGGACAATACATGTTTGAACACAGTGATGATATAATGTATGTTTGAACACAGTGATGATATAATGTATGTTTGAACATAGTGATGATACATGTTTGAACATAGTGATGATATAATGTGTGTTTGAACACAGTGATGATATAATGTATGTTTGAACACAGTGATGATATAATGTATGTTTGAACATAGTGATGATACATGTTTGAACACAGTGATGATATAATGTGTGTTTGAACACAGTGATGATATAATGTATGTTTGAACACAGTGATGATATAATGTATGTTTTAACACAGTGATGATATAATGTATGTTTTAACACAGTGATGATATAATATATGTTTGAACATAGTGACGATACATGTTTGAACATAGTGACGATACATGTTTGAACACAGTGATGATACATGTTTTAACACAGTGATGATATATGTTTGAACATAATGATGATACATGTTTAAACACAGTGATGATACATGTTTAAACACAGTGATGATACATGTTTAAACACAGTGATGATACATGTTTGAACATAGTGATGATATATGTGTGTTTATGTTTCAGGGTAGTGCCACGTTATTGTTACAGTTAGCTCCGATATTACTGTTAGTTGTGTTGTCTCTACTTAGCAGCTTCTTCGTATCAGATCCTGTATTCAGTCTAACCCGCTCAGAGTAAGTACTTCTTTCTTCTATGTCTATTATTGTGTTCACACGCAGAGTAATACAGGGTGATTGATATAAGTTGAGATTAATTATTAATCCCTACACTTAAACCTTGCTCAAATACCACATCAATAATAAGACCACAAGAAAATTTGAAAAAAAATTCAAGTCTGATAAAATTGATTTGGTTGTAATTGAATTTAACTTAATCAATGCAAATTTGGCACAGGCCTTGAAAAGTACTTATATGTGTCATTGTGGTGGTTAGTACTAGATGATACTAATTTTGTGGTCCTTAAAAGTGGGGAAATAAGGGAAGTTCTGTATGACCCATGAAGTGGTAAAACCAGCTTGCTGAGAAGACTATCTTTTGGAACAAATGAAGTCTTACTACTGAGGTTCACTTCATTGAATTAATTAGTATACTAAACGATTGGATTTGAATTTTACCATACTAATTAATTTTAATTATTATTATACCATATTTATGTAGCCCTTTTTTTGTACATACATGTTCAAAAGTGCTGTACAATCACGATTAAGACATGGTTAAAACAATATACATAAATTATACATCTTTAGACAAATTTATAAATCAAGGGTATGACTAAAACACGAAAAAGGAGATTTCCCGACAAAAAAGGTGAACAGGAGATTCCTCAATTTTTGACAATGACACCGCTGGTGTTTGATCACAATTCAAGACATTTTCTTGATGACCTATGACTTATTTAAGAGGAAGTATAATAAATAGAACTGTTAAAAGTTTTTCTTTGTTTTTGTTTTCAGTAAATATTCAGCAACAAGAAAAACAGCCCAACTTCACATACCTTATTATGTGAAACAAGATTTTAC
This sequence comes from Spisula solida, assembly GCA_947247005.1. Classification (NCBI taxonomy): domain Eukaryota; kingdom Metazoa; phylum Mollusca; class Bivalvia; order Venerida; family Mactridae; genus Spisula; species Spisula solida. The sequence continues at coordinate 67,184,210 of OX365944.1, read as the reverse complement.
GTCTAATTTTGCTGGTGACTTACGGAGGATTGAACGTCAAGTTGAGGAAGAATTTGTTTCAAATTTGCGTCAAAATTGTTGGCGGGAGCGTAGTTATAGTAAGTGAACGATTAAAAATTAACTATTTCTATAATTTTAATGAATTGAATGATTAAATACAGGAGTTGTTGCCCCAGTATCTTGTTTGTCTACCTCTCTCATCAAAACCTGCAGAATCTGAACCTGATGATAAACAAGTTTGAATTTGCTTGTACTTGTGTAATAGATATTTTTGTAAATATTTGTAATTATTGTGAACAAAAATGATGATGTGATATTCTTATATAGAAAAATGATCAAACTGCTCTTTTATGTAAACAAAACTTGATAAATTATTGATTTAAATTATGGAGGTAATGATAAATTATATTACTGTGCGTTCATAGCTCAATAGTGAGCGTGCTTGCCGTCTTACCTGGTAACCAGGGTTCAAATACGAGTTGAGGCACTTGTATGTCTTCCATATTTTAGCAGAAAGCTGACTGGCAAATAAAGGCTATGCTTGGCATTTAACAAAAGTTAATTTGGCAGTCTGTTTGATTGGCTACGTCAACACTTTTGCGTGTTGCACGGCACCTTGCTCAAAAAGATGGAGATACTTTACTGGAATATTTATCAGCAAGTAATGTGTCAATATTTTAGATTTTATTTTTCTGCTGAGTTATGACCCTTGTTTGATAGTCTTGTTCGCTAAAACAATTCTTGTTATATATAAGATCTGTCATGAGTTGTCTTGAAGATCAACATTTCTTAAAAGAGTCTAGAAAACTCAATATTTTAAGAAATAATAATACATGTAGTTTATCTTTTCATCACCTTTCTGTAATTATGGGGTCAAAACAACGTCAGTTATAATAATTTAAGCGGCAGCGTTACGTTTTCGCAGTGATGTCACACATTTGTTATCTCACAGTTGGAGAACAATGTTCTGTGATTTGTTCTCACATGGAAGATCACAGTATTTATGTGATAAACCATTTTCTACTTTTCTTTATTTGCAGAAGAAAATATGTTATGGAGGGCAAGAAATTATGCTGATGCAAAATTATATGAACGTGCACAAAATATGGAAACGCCATCCTGTGATCAGTTACAGAAAATCTACAGCTAGTGATAGTAGACTTAATATTTCCTGCATCCCTTTATTTCAACACTTTACCACTTGACTCGTTATCAGGGTTAGAGGGTGTAAAACTGGACGGTGGAACTGTTGTTTGGTGGTACTGGTGTTTGTTGGTACTGGATGGAGTGAGGACTGGCTGTAGATGTGGCCAGTTAGCACATGTTGAATTTATCTGTGATCTGTGCTTAGAAGGATGTCCGGAGATTGGATGTTATGTTGTGAACCACTGTTGAAATATTTGTGTACTAGCTTGTGGTGTGAAATGTATGATTAAAACAAAGCTGTTTGGCTGTCAAGGGATGTTCGATCAGTCATATGTACATGAACTAAGAATAGACTGTGGATATTGGCTGCTAACAGTTAATAGAATGTAGGGTTAAGCATATAATCTTTGTTCTATACTATCCATATTGGATATAGCTATACTTACAATATATAGCGAAGGGTAAAAGCTGTATGGATTCCTTATGTTAACCAGGTCATTCTTAAACATTGTTTGTTTGTTATTACACAGTATAATTCAGATGAGTAGGTTGGGTGGTGTTGGTATTGTCTAGTGGTGTAAACTATTAAAGGTGCTGAGCCGCACATAATAATAAAAATATTTAATTTTTGCAAATTATTTTGAGTTTGTACAAGGCAGATGCTAAATAATTTTCAATTTTTATCACCTGAAGGTCTTGCGAAATTCCAGTGGAAAATATATATTATAACATTGTTTAAACCATTCCAGTGATTTTCAAATTTTGATTTTCATCTGAAATTCAGTACCTTTAATATGCTGCTTAAATTCCAACCTGGCCTGCCCTCACTGATATATAAATAAAGTAGAAGAGGTCATGCTAAACAAACAGTTATTGAATAATGGCCTGAAATGGATTACTTAGAGAAGATAGCGAGTAATAAAAAAATATATTTTACTCAAACTTTGGATAATGGTTGTCCTGTATTTCTCTTATTTATCTTGTTTCTTGTATTAGAATTTTTAAGACTTTTAAACTTTTTACTTTGGCACTGTTCTCCTTTTCTAAGTTTCCGTGTTGTACATGAAGGATCCTTTCAAATAAGTAAAAAAACAACGTTCAAACGTTGTGTCATCCAATATAAATAATCTTTTTACAAGTATCGCCAGACTGGTATTTCTGTCGTCGGGATAACTATCAGCCTAAGACTGGTGGCTTTGGCATGTCTATCTTTAATCTCCTAAATCTGAGACTAAACTTTGAAAATCAACTAATTTACCCGGGTGTCTGATATGCATGTATGTATTATTGTATATTATGCCCTCATTTCTTCATGTCAAAGATATGTTAGTTTTGATAGCTGGTTAAACAGAGCCAGAGTATTTTGAACGCTTGGTATTTATTGCATGTTGTTCAATGTATATCTTAATATTGCACTGAAAGAGTTTGTTCTTTGCAGCTTTCAGCTCTACCTTACTTACGTATATATTATTAATATTAGCTTACAATTTTTCAAACACTCAGAACTGAAAAGTTGAGGGGTATATAGGAGTCAACTGGCAGTTGGTTAGTCTGTTGATTGTTTGGTCTGCTACAGAAAATGATGTGTCGCAAAAAAACGTCAATTAGTTCCTCAATTATGAAAGGATTCCAATGGAACTTCAACACATGTTCACCATCAAATTTAGATGTGCATGAGGCACAATGTTCGTACCGATATGATCGGTCCAGGAATTGCAGAGTTGTTGTCCTTGGACGTAGGTTTATTGTGTGAGATACAGCAGTAAGTTCAATCACATGTTTAGTGAATTCTCCTACTTATTTATGTTAGTCTTGTTTAAAAGGCTTATTGAGATTTATTAAACTTTGCACATTTGTTAATAAATGTGTTTACTATTATGGAAACACCCACACCTCTTTTTTGTATCAATAGATTATAGTTTTGCTTTTATATCCCCACCTAGAGAGGCATATTAGTGATGCCACTGTTAGTTGGTCATTCAATCTTAGGAAGTCTCATCCATAACTTAGACCAGTTTAAAACCATTTGGCTCAAATGTTTACTCTTTGGAGTTTTTGGTTCACATACAAGTCCCAGGTCTCAACTATCAGGGTCACTCTTAGAGGTCAAACCTGTAGTGGAGCATCTGTGACCTGTGGCCCATCCTGCATGTTCAGGGTCAAGCACAATTGATATAATAAACTGGTATTTAATTTAAACATTCATACACATTCCATACAATGTACACACCTTGCGAGCTATTTTAGAGTTCATTTTACCTTAAACTCATTCATATTCATGGGGTTTGCGGATTTTGGTGGGAATGGCAACTTTATGTGGCAATAAATGTATGGATTTCAAATTTCTAAGAATAAAGAGTATTATTGAATCATGGAGGGGGTCAATTTCTTGATTGAAAATGTGTCCCAAATAAACACAAACAATTTAACTGAAGTTATCAGTACCAAGTTCATACAATGTTAATTACTCTAATTATGAACTGAAGGTAATGTGTAAACCCTTGCCTATATAAGTATGTTTGATGATACTAAATAAAACATACGCCATTTTCATATGAAGATTTCTGCAATTTAAACTGACCAGAATTATACGAGTCTTATTTGACAAGTAAATTTTACCTTTCTGTTAAAAATTGCTTTATATGTGTAGAGAAAAAACATGTGCAATATTACCTTATGTTATATTAAAGCAAGACGCCCTATTGGTTTTCTATTATATAAACATTATCCATTTTAACTCACATATCAATGGTTGATTACTTACATACTTCCATGATATTTCTCTGCATTCTCAATTATTTCTTGGAATTAAATTTCTGTTCTTTATTTAGTTTGTAGTTTCAGCTTTAGTTGTCCGGTCATCCAAACAGTCTTAGGGGAAAACACACTGAGTACATGAAGAAATGCACATGTTACATTTTCTCCACAGGATTACTTGTTAAACCAGTCATTTCAGTCATTCTGCTATTTTCTTCCTGTACAACATATATCAGTCATGTTTTTGTCTACTTGTTCACAGGTACCTCTGCTTGAGTTCTTAAACTGTATTCACATGTGACTCTTATCTGAAGATTTTTAAAATAACATTTCTGGGAAATAACACATTCAGCAATTTCTTCCTAGAATTCTTGGCTTAAAAGTTAATGTTTTGAAACAGACTACCGTAACAATTTTAATGTATTAACAATCAAAGCACACATAACTCATTGTTCTGTGTGACTTTCGACCAAAGCTATAGGCTAACATGCACTCCTGTGTTGAAATGTAACATGTGTGATACGTTATGTACTCGTAGATTGTTCCAACCAAATTTATCTTAAAGTTAGCAGATGTTTTATATAAGATTTAATGTAAATCATTTATTATGTTTTAATATTTTTGGTTTTAAATTCATAGTTTGGTCACTATACAAGGTCGAAATATGCATTGAGCATTATATTATTGGGTAATTTTCTCACAGATTAGTTGATATTTTTGGACGACATTGCAGAAAGATGTGTATGATAAGTCATATTGAGCTGGTACTCATTATAATGTTTACCCCACTGTATAGACAGGATGTACATTATCTCCTCCGGTGGGCGTGTGATGCATTATTATGGATATGACAGTGTAAGTTGGTTAATGGTATCTTAATATGGACACTGCATACAGGGTTTAAGCTGAATCAGAAGGAAATTTATTGACATTTTGCTGAAGGAACTTTTTAGATTCACAAATATATATGTTCTGCATAAACTCTTCACAGCAACACCATTTGAAAAATACAAATTCTGGATGTTTTGGAGAGGTTGAATGTGTACAGAGGGCTGCTATCGAAACTTTGAAAGATAGTTGCAATAGAGGGATGTTTTAGAAGTTGCAATGTAAATTTATGAGTACCAGGTTAATATTTTGTCCCGATTATGCCTGGCTATCTATAATAATACCACAGATATCAAATATTGTGCTACTTATCGAAGCATAATGTACATTGTATATGTACACTGTATTGTTTAATTTTAACCCTGCAATTCAAGATTTAAAGGGGGGGGGTGTATAGGAGTCGTTTACAGTTGGCCATTTATGAGATTGGTTAGCCTGTCTATTGTGGAAACATTACAGCAGAAACAACATACGCAGCTTCATGGGATGATCAACATTAAATGACACAATGTTCTTGTGTGTTGGTTATCACTGAGTTACTGCCCTTTGACAGTCTGACTAAAGTTGTATTGTGGGGATATTAATCACGAGAAGTGATAGCTCTAGTTTTATTCTACCTACATATATGTGTACATGTTTGTGAGCATGTATGTACAAAATGTATATAATTATATATATATACTTGTTGGAATAATTTCGTCTTGTATCATATAATAATCTGATTGTTTTATTTGGATATTTGATATACTTGTCATTGTATATATAATTATGAAGATTATTTATTGCACACAATTTGTTACAGAGCTTTAGTCAGTGGTTTAGTTAACTTTTGTATGTGAATTATGTGTGTGTGTATATGTGTTATACCCAGTAAAACCCTTCTTGTTCTGGACCCTGTTTCATAGATGACCTAACTCATATCATAAGTGCTGCGTAGCATACACATTCAGTTAAGGAACGTTGTTATGAAATTTGCTTCATGAACAATATTTTAACTGAAATAATCAATGTTAATTTCAGAGAATGTCAAAGCTTTTTAAGCAAGCTCACAGCAACTTGCCAGTGATCTTAATTAAGGTATGTCTATGAAATGGGGTCCAGGTATGTTTAGAAACTACCAATGTGGTGATCAGTAACTTCCCTTGGGAATGGGTGGCAGATTTACATGGAATTTTAGACTGGGATGTTCTCTTTTGATACATTGTATGTTTTCTGTGGATGAAACTTTGTTCAGACTTTTAAAGGTCCTGAAGTGGGTAGTCTTACACTGTGGGATTAAGACAAAATGCTAGAGACTAAACCCCAAAGACAAGTCTGTAAGACAACATTCTGTAATTCCATTGTACATGCCCCTCCCATGGCTAATTATATTCTTAAGGATTGTCTCTCTGTTTACCGGGGTATATGCGTCAGTATTTGTCTATCAGGCCAAAAAATGAAACCTTATACACTGCATGTTCCTCTGTCCCTATTATTAATCCATGTTTTGTGTTGTGAAGATGTTATGAAATTTTATAAATTAAATTATTCATTGTTTCATTTGTCTGGTAATAAACAGTTTGACACTTCTTGATATTATTGCACAGCTATGTTAAATGGTGATATGATCATTCTTAATTCACTGGATGACATGTCTAAATGGGTTCAGTGTTGATATAAGTAAGTACTGGTATGTAAATTAAGTCTGTTTGTTTTCTCAACTTTAAAGAAATGAATACAATCTAACCTGTGTGTGTGTAGCCCAGAGGTTCTATAATTCCGGATTTTCTGCAGAAAATATTATTTGGTGAAAAAATGAGTTATGGTCATTTGAAATTTCATTTGCAAAATTTTGACAATGGAACAATGTTTGAAACAGAGTTTTGGTGTAGGTTTGTGTGCTAATGGCATCTGAAACAGACTTGCATCTAATTTTTAGGATTGGGCATTATGCCTCAGTAGAACCCCTGAATGCCAGACATTGGACACTTCAAATATTGCTGTCAAATACAGGTGTATTTAATATAACGTCAACAAGAAATATTTAATAATATTGACTGTTTAAGACAGGTGGTTTCTTAATTCAGATGATCACTAACACAAGCTTTACTGTTATTTTGATAAACAAAATAGTTCAGAAATATTTTCATTTCTATAATTAACTAGAAGCAGAATTCAGTTTATTGAAGAATATGCTGTTTTGGTAATGCCTGTGCTGAATCATGGTGTAATGTTAATTATAGATATTTTGTTACTCATTTTCTCCTATGTATAATGGAAATTAATATTCTCTGTCATTATGGTTGGGTTTTTCCAACTGATCTTTTGAAAGCAATTGTTGGACCTGTATTGCAGGCCTATAAACCACATGTTGTATTGTTGTATGTATCTCAGAAATTGTTGTATATTCCTTGTTTTCTACACATGCCAAGTGTGAATCCTTAACAATTTGTCATAATAAAATGATCAAAACATAAACTTGCTTTTGTATTTTTTAATAGCCTTTTACTCTATGATAGTTGTTGCCCTGCCCTCATGCCCTATTCATACACAGAAGTTGATCTAATAACCTGAACCAGTATAACAGTTCATACTTATTACATTTGATCCTTGCAGCTAGAATAGTGTGATACTTGGATGTCATAATTGGTGACATCAAGGGACATGACATTTCTTCATTTATTACTTTCCCATTTCTCCATTTTTTATGTAATAAACTATTGATATTCCTACCAATTATAAATTTGGGTTTAAATGACGCTACCTGTCAATGTGCCTTAAAACACCATAAAACATTTATAAATATCCAGTAATGAGTATGAAGGTAGTGTGCACAATCAAGTAAATGTTTATTGTATCGGAATGTTACCTTCATGTAGGTACGGGTGTCTAAGGAGTGAAGTATCACCTTAACATTTGCAAAAACCGCTGTATCTATAAAAAGCTATCCACTACAGGACTGGTACTACCATTACCACTTGTCATCTGAACTGTGAATACAATGATCAAATGTTTCAACTACCTGGTGTTGTCACAGACAATAGCTACATTAGGCCAAAACAAAACATGGCAAGCTGTTGGTAATACCTTATTAAGGCACAGATTAACTTTGAAGGGCCACTTCACAGCACAGGTTGGAATGGAGTCAGTTGGTTGGACTTAAAGCCCTCAAATGAGTCGGCATGCACGATCTTCCAGATGGTTCCAAACCACTGTGCTTTCAAGAAGAATGAAAGCTTGGTGTATGCTCCAAAATACAATATGTGGATACTAATTAACAGAATATAAAAACGTTCAGCTACAAGTTTTCGAGGGCCGCTTTCAGCAATTCAGTGGTAATTCTTGCTCAGAGAAAGTGGCTCTGAGAGAAATCAAACCCACCCGGCCCTATCAAGCTAGGCCACTGCTCATGAGAATATGATGAAACCAAACAAATCAACATTTTAGTTATTTTTTTCAGGTTAATTATCATATTGGCGTATCTAATGATGTGTAATCATATCCCAGTTAAATCGAAATTATAGTGTGGCAAAAAAATGACTGCTTGTTCATTAGGCACCGCATATCACAAAGTATAGGGCCGTTTAATAAACAATCATTCTGAATGCTTTTGTGTTTATCGCTAGATTTGAATGGCGGTTTATTATTTGGTGGGATATCTTTTTATTTCTATACTGTTAGTGCTTAATTCACCGCGGTACCATTCCTAAATGAAAAAGTTCAACGCATAGCTTTACAACGAAAATGTGTCAGTAAGTATGGCTCTGTGCAAGTCCATGTAAATGTACTGTATGTGTCTGTCAACAAGCCTCAAGTCAAGGCCAAATAATTTTGATGTTTTTAATTTCATATTTTTGCGCAATACAGTTTTTTCTTGTTCTGTTTTGAGATTTCTTGGTTAAACAGTCTTTCTTCTGGTTTAGATGTTTTGGCATGTAGCAGCAATGCTGTTGCACTAACGCATTGTCAATTTTAACAGTTTAAGCACGGTCACTAAACCGGGCAAACCCTGGTCCGGGGAATAGCGGGAAACTGTCCCTTCTAAGTTCTATCTATAACTTGTTTTTACCTTTCCGATGTCCCTCACTGCCGTGTGAGTATTGTGCTATTAATTAATTGTTTCATGTCAAACTAGCGGGGTAACTATAACCCTTGATTTTGCAGTACAGCCGGGAGATCTGCAAATCAATGCAGGATTTCACTCCTTTAAAATATGAACAGTACAAATCTACATGCCTCCGCACGGTGGTGGCAATTTGTTGAAGTTAAGTACCATCTGTTTGACCCTGGGCGCGAAAGGGTTTGAAAAAAACATAAAAATCCCCGCCATTCTCCGGGTTAGGGGGAGGCGTGGTTTCAGTTGACTGGTGCATAAATTGTTTAATATTTCTGGCTACTGTACATGTAGCTCAGTTGGTACTCAGAGCTATGGACTTGTCTTGTAGACAGTTGTAGTGTCCTCCTTTGACTAGAAGCACATCCGCCAACAATAGGAAGACAATGTGTATAAATATAGGATTACCAGGGGTTGTAGGTATAAGTTCCATGTCAGATGCACTTTTTCTTCATGTCCGAAGTTCCTTTACAAAGTTTACAGGTAATCTAAGTTCTAACCCAGAGTCAGGACCTCTCACATTGTTTAAAGTGGACACTTTTATGATGTGGCTAAATAACAAGTCCAACGGCAAGTCTGTACAGTAGTGATGTGGTATTAGACAGCTGCCCAATTAGATGAGTCAGTAGAGCATCATAGTCATACTATTGTTTGGGGGTTGTGGGTTTGAGCCCAACATCAGACATGCTTTGTCCTCTTTCAATGGTAGCAGAGGTGTTTGATGCCCTACTATGGCTGAGACTAGAAGGTCAGAAGGGGAAGGAGTGTAAAGATGTTGAGGTTACAGGGGTTCCATTTGACTCAGAGGTACATTTGTAGGTAGAGCTTTCATTGATAGAAGCAATCTCAATGTATCGACAATATTTTTTATCCAATTGATTGTCAATTTACATTTGAAATATCGATACATGGCTAAATGAATGGAACCACCAAAAAGCCTCATTTTTCTGCACAAACATTTAACAAATTTTAAATATGGGTCAAATCTAAACTCACACCAAAGGTGCTATTTTCAAAAGCTGAATCTATACCCAACGTACACAGTGTAGAATGGCCGAAAAAGGGAATCATGGCTGATAGGCCTGTTTCTTCGTCTATAATTTTATATGTGAAAATTGATATATCAATGTATCGTCGATACTTGTCTTCTGATATATCGGACTCATCGATATGCCTCGGGTCGAATCAATGACTGTTCTAGGGGTAGGGATTTTGACCCTTGAAATTTAAAAAAAACACATTTTGACCCTTAATATTTTGGTTCGAAGTGTCATTTTCTCTTAAAATAATGGGTATTGTGCCTATTGAGTGGTAAAATTTAGTCAGTGTAACCCCTGAGGTTAGTTTGCTTCTGGTAAGCTCAGTGGGTGGAGTGCCATACCTAAGTACAAGTGTTTAGGGTGTCGATAGATCTTGTTGTCTCATTTTTACTTCATGGCCTATTTCACAATCACAGCAAATCTCCCCTCTTTCGATCACCTTAAGAAGTTGGTCATCACTACACAGAGGAAAATTCCAGGTCCTTACCTATATAAATAAATATGAACCCTGGACATTTTAAGAATGGTAATTAGTATTCACCTAAACCACATCACTAGACTTAATACCAGGTATAAATAATAATATACATTAATGTATAAACTTTGTTTCAGATGACTTCAATGGAAACTGATTGATGAAAGTTTGAAGAATGGAAAACACCTTCAATGTTTGTGATTCATATGTATGGATGAGATCATCATTGAGTAAAGAAGTGATTGATTAAAACTGTTATAATGTGTTTAGTATTTAAAGTGGAGTCTTTGGAAATAAACACCTATGTTAGTCTTTAGCCATTACATGTTTATAAAGCAATGAGTTACGATGGAGAACTTAACTCCTACCAACGCTAGAAATGATAGTGCTACAAATCAAACTGAAGAAGTAACGAATTCAGACCAAGTGCATAATTATGCTGAAGATCCATCTTTATCACAAGAGCAGAAAGAAATACTGTCCACCATTGCTACTGACTTGGATTTATTATGTCAAGCAGCCCAAAATGAAAACAAGTCTATGAAATTGTACACTGGTCCATATGGTAGAATTATATCACCATTCAAACGATTCTCCTCCTTCCATGCATTTCCTAGTAATGGAGGCAAACGCAGTCCAAGGTTTGTTGACTTTATGTACCATTCTTTATGACAAATATTTTTTTTTTACATAATTATAATGGTCCTTGGCCAAAATCAATATGTTTACCCATAAACATTACATGTATGCATTGAAATCGATACAAGTCAGTTCTTTATATATCCAAAGTGATCTGAAAATATCAGGTATGACTATAAGTTACATAACAACTCCATGGCATTTTTATCAATTGCAAACTTTGCCATGTTTGCTTAGCTCAACATTACTTCAAAAATAATCTAAATTTGAATTAATTTCACATTTTTTGTCAAGAAGGTATAATTTTGCATAGTCCATTGTTCGATCCATATACAGCTTTTAGTGTTTTAAATATTATTATTTACGAACATTTTATGACTAAATTTGATAATGAAGTTTTACTTCTAGGATACGAAGAAGTAGGCTTTACCATGTTTATGGTTGTTTCATAATTTCAGGAAAATGTCGGGACCTGCTCCAAAAAGAACCAAATTGTTTCACTGTGATAATGGTGACTCCACTAGCAATAGTGATGAATCTCCGATGGTTGCCAAAGATAAAGTCAAGCCAGTTCCTTATAAGACGGATGAAGGTGAGTCCCCTACTTGCTATAGTATTACTAATCTGGTATTTTTCTGAGAACTGTATGGTTGTAAAGTGACTAAATGGATAAAAGATAGTTCCTGCGCTACTTTTGCTGAAATGAATGATACCAGAAGATTCAAGTACGAGTACTGTCTGAAAATATGAACCTGGTCAAGACCATTGAAATTATGCGAGAATATATTGGAAGGTTCCTTTTCAAAATAACTCAATTTCTGCAAGAATGGTATTCCTTCAGTTTGGCCTGTAGAATAATCGATTTAAAATTATCATTTTAATAATAATATACATATTAATAATACCTGCGTATGAAAACAAAAGCTGAAGTTAATTTCAGACAAGAAATCAACTTAAATTACATGTTACTGGTAATATGTATTGCTTTATAAGAGGATCAGGTTTGTGTTGTGTAAAACATTTTACCACAGATACTTGGGGTCTCGACCACTCCCCTTCCACTATGTGCTTGAATATATTCTTATCATCATTGTATATATTCAGGCACATAGCGGGAGGGGGTGGGGCTTGGTTCAGACCCCAAGGATCTCAATCTCATTAAAATCAGATCCTAACATTTGCTACATTCCTTTACGATGTTAAAGAGATCTGACTCTACTCTGTAAAGGTCATGTTCAAATGAACTCTCTGGCGCACAATGATGTCATGTGGTTCGTCCAATGAAATTATAGCTAGCCGCCTTTTACATTCACTACACTTTCAAATTTGTGAAAGAAGCAATTTGATTGGATGACATAAAATACACATCGACATGACCCCATGCGGAGTGTCGTCAGATCCTGTATCAGTGTTTTTAAATGAGATTGCAAGGATCTATGCATTTACTGCACATTTAACTGAATATTAATGTTACATTTGTAAATTCTTGTAATTCAATATTGTTGAATCTGTATTAATACTGTTATGTATTGACAGTTGAAGCAAGCTGTGAGGAAAGTTCTGAGGAAGATAAGTGGGAGATAGTTGAGGATGAAATCAACGCTGACGCGGATATTGATAACGACCTGGAAGACAAATCATCCAAGTTCAGTCTCTCGGCTATGAATGTTAAATCTATCATACATGTAAGTATAATCAGGAGGAATTAACCTGATCCTGACCTTTCTGTATGAATATATTAACCTGATCCTGACCTTTATGTATGAATATATTAACCTGATCCCGACCTTTATGTATGAATATATTAACCTGATCCTGACCTTTATGTATGAATATTAGAGATGATACACCCTCGTTAAAGTGTATATCAACGGTTCAGAAAACAATATGGAGTTAATGAATAACATAATTTCACGCAAGGACGGAAATAAAACTTTAGTTCAGTAAAGATATGAGAAAGTGAACGAATACACTGACATCGGTAATTGAATATTCAAATAAGAATTTCGAATATTCAAATACTGATTTTGGTATTCGTTCCAATCTCTGATGAATATATAACAAGGTTCTTGCGTTAAATATATCAATTTCTGTGAGTAAATCATGCAATATCAGTGCTTTAGATTTGTGTTGGTATTACTCTTCATGTATCTGCAAAACTTCTCACTTAAACAACAATGAATGTATCTGTGGTTTAATATAGACATGAAATCAGTTGTTAAATGCTAATAAAGGACTTGACTGACAGATTGTACTTGTTATTTCAGAAAATTATCACCAATGAGAATGTTGTTGAGATGGTACGTAAAGCTGTACGTGAAGAAATGGAAGAATATGAAAGTAAATTTGAACCAAAGATGACAAGATCTAAACTGAAGGAATTTGAAGCTAAGGGACATGTAAGTATATTGATGTGTCACTGTGTGTGTTGGTATTGTTGGTACAAGTTGTGTTTCCAAGTTTGAAAGCTAAGTCTGAATTAATCAAACTCCAGCAGTCTTTCCCTACGTATGTAGGAGAGAATTTGGACATTTTCATGTTATGAGTTCATATAAAGGTTATCCCCTGAAGCATCTTCTGTAAGTCTTAGCTAAATATCATCTCAAATGCTGTCATGTGTCTTTGAGCTAATTTTTACCATATTTACCATATACAGCAAAAATGAACATTAGTTTCAAAATTAATAAATGATAATTCAGTTGACAGCTTTCATAGTTGTTTAAGAAATCAGTTTATGGTGTTGTATTAGGAAATATTACTATGTTCTTGTATTGTAGTGTCCTGTTAACTGGGGTCTATCACCGAGAAAGAAGAGAGAATCTCCTAACTTTCTGGATATGGAATTACCCGATGATGAAGAAGATGATGAAGATTTTAACCCAGATAAAGTAAGTCCAGTATTCTCTAATATTTCCTCTAGTATCAATTGTAGCTTTCAAAGAATTCCGCTTAGAAACTAAAAAATGGGTAACTTTTCTGTGCATATATAGTCTGAATGTTAGAATTCTTTTTACCCCTAGTAATATCCACTTATAAATACAGCAGCTCCAAAAAATATAAAACCAAAATCATTTTGCATGATATCTGTTTGGCACTTAATAACTTGTACTGTGTTATTGTGCCATAAGAATGATCATTAATTGGTTCAAACAAAACAAACTCCAGTCTCCAAAGGCCTCGACAAATATTTTTAAAATCACTTTTCCTGCAATATAGACAAAGAAGAAAGTCTCATAATCTTAGGCTAGCGGACAAGTAGATTTATTGAGGCCTGCTCCATTCAACATTTTGACTTTATTTAGTCTTCATCAGGAATGTAATTTTAGAAAAATTAAAGATTAATCATGTGATTTTATAAAATGTCAACTGTAACCATGATGTATGTTACAGCTTGTACCTGAAAGTGATGAAGACAGTGAAAGTGTACATTCCTCGTGTATCAGTGATATTGGTTCCCCGATGCCAACCACACCCGTATCCATGCCAACAACACCAACACTATCTGTAGCGTCTACATCACAGATAACCACACCCTCCAATACTGACAATGAAAACAGCTCTGTGAGTGGGCTTACTGTTCATAATCTATCTCAAATTATTTAGCGTATTAATTACAAACTCTAGTTAAAAATTGGCACATGGCACACATTAGAGTAGTTCCTGGATAGATTGGTCCAGTATCTGAATGTGAACCAGTAGCTTAAAAATTCAAAATTTCTTCCTCGTTTACCTTTAATTGCATCCTGTTACACTGTGTTATTTAGATATTCATTTTTTTCGATTTTTAATTTTTTTTCACATTTTTTTTGTCTACTTTATTCGAATTTTTATATAAAAATAATTTTGAATTTTTTTTTTCACATTTTTTTCTTCGATTTTGGTCATTTTTAATTTTTTTTTTCCAGTTTTTTCTTTTTGTAGTTTTTTTTCACATTTTTTTTGCGGAAGACCTAGGTCCCTACCATAAAGGTCAAGGTCACTTAGAGGTCACAGGTTATATAGTTTTGCATGTCGTGTTTCTTACTGGATTTTAAAAGATAAAAGTAACTATAAATTTAAATAATATTCCTGTGTCAAGCATTGCTGCGGGGGTATGATTCATCACTCCAGTGATAGTTCTAGTTTAGGAATAATCCGGAAATCTGGATTTGCTGCACTAGAATGAATGAACGTTTCTGCAGAAACTAAAAGTTATTTGATGAAAAAATACCAAGTATTGACTTAGTTATGGTCATTTGAAATCTGTATCTTTTATTTCTGTGTCAGTCAACGTAGTTTGATGCATATCTAAATATACTGCATACATATTTTGTAGCTATTGTTAGTCCCCTACCGGTTTTTGACCGGAGGGGACTATAGGTTTGCCGTCAGTCTGTCCGTCAAAAAATCTGGATCCTGACATAACTCAAACAGTTTCCAAGCTAGGTTTATAAAACTTGGTATGTGGGTAGGGGGCAATAAGAGGATATTGCACTTCCAAAAATATTTTGATTCCGACCAAAATTGTGGTTGCTATGGCAACAGAAACATTGAAAATGGCTTAAAACCGGTAGGGGGCTTCTGTATTGCTTGCAATTCTTATTGACTTGTTGCTGTTTTTCAGCAAAGTTTTTTAAGTCCAATGGGACCGCCACTTCAGACAAATGTTCCAAAATCTAACAGCAAGCCTACTAGTCTGGGACAGAAGTACAAGGATGCCATGGAGAAAGATGCTTTAACACAAGAACAGGTATGATGTCAATCAGCGATAACTTCCTGGTGTAGTAGTTGGTGTCCATATTGATTGTCTTAAAATTGTTGTGTAATCTGAATGACTTTTGAGTCTGTTAGTGTTTTTAATCTTGTCTGTCATGTTTGTGATTGCTATTCATCCTTCATCCATCTGTGAAACTGGGTGAGAATATTTGTCTCCATAAAATCTTGGTAAAGTTGAAGTCTCGGTCATGTGAGGTTAAAGTAAAATTAGATGACCATGTCAAATCAAAGAAACAGCTTGTGAACAATCAAGATGCCCCAGTTTTGCTTCCATCTTTATTAAACTTGCTTGTGATAGCTTTTCATTTGTCCGTGAAACTAGGTCACAATGTTTGTCTCCATCAAAATTCATATGGGTTTGAAACTGGGCCACGTAAGGTCAGAAATTATCAAATAGGTCACATCAAAGAAAAGCATGTGAATACTCGAGAGGTCATATATTTACTCAAATCTTCCTGAAACTTTGCCCGAATTATTGTCTCCATTGAGTATTGAACAATTTGAAATCTGGGTCACATGGGGTTACAACTATGCCTCTGTGAAATACAAGAAAAGCCTTTGAACACAATTAAGGTTTGCATTTGTCCATCAATCTTCATGAAACATGAGCAAAAATGTATGGTTGTGACAATGACAAGGGAAACCATTGTGTCTCTATTTAAGATTGTCTGTTAAAGCAGGTGGATACTGGCCAAGGTTCAGATATACTTCTCCATTTTGTATGTTTCATTCTATATATTATAATGAAGTTTATATTAATACTATTATATTACTGGTGTTACGTGTAGGAGGAAGAAGAATTGATTGCACGTAGAACACGATCCAAGTACCCACTGAATGATTGTTCTATCCTAGACATAGAGGCAAACTTTGTAGCGCCCGACATTACTCCTGATTTGTACGACACGTCATGTGATGATTATGATTGGCAGGAATTTCTGGCATCATTTGTTAAACCTCCAGATGGTTTGTACATCATTTAGTCTCTGAGCTTGCTTTATTTAATAAGATTGTTTAAGTGTAAACCTTGTTTTTCCTTCTGCATCAATATACGGTCAGGTCTCGATATAACGACACATAATAAACTGAAAATTTCATATATTGACATGTTTCAAATGCTCTTTGGTGTCTCTTCAGTATACTGACATATTCTTACAACGACATTTTGCTTGGGAACAAACAGCGTTGTTGTACCGAGACCTGACTGTATCCTCAAAAACTGTGTTTCAAGACTGCAGATTAATCTTGACTATGAAATGATGCAGTGCTATGGAACAGTCACACCATTGGGGTCGTGGTGAATTCCACCCACTGGGTGAAAACTCAAGTACAACTTGGAAAATAAAGTTCTAGTTCTTTTAATTGGTAAAACATGACTCTATACTCCATCAATGTGTCAATTCATGCTACTCTCCCAAATCCTTCATCAATTGTTTTCCAATAATGGGTATGGAGGGAAGACAGTCCTGATACTGAAATTAATTTACTAGATACCTTATCAAGGGAGATTATTGGTATATGGAGTAAAGATTTAAAACATATCCAATCAACACAGAAGACATATTCAGGGGTTCCACTAGCTTCTTAATCTGAAGGGTCATTTTGATATTTTTGACTAAATATTTTCCATTTTATCGGCAAAATACCCATGCTTTTAAGAGAGTGTTTTTAGTACTATTAAAATGGTTTCCATTCCATAACTCAATGCTTTGCCCTAGGATCTTCAAACTCTACATGAATGTTGGTAATCAACATGTAATGACCTTCACCATTTCTGAATATTGGGCGGCCATGGGGGCATACATGTTTTACAAACATCTCCTGTTATATGATTATGTTCACTTGAGCACTGTGTATTACTATGTTTACAGTAGATAATGGTTATGTGAACTGTTTATTTTATGTTTACAGTTGGCATCAAGTTGAATCCTGGAGATGTTGACGATCCAGATAATGATCCAGAGTATGATTTCCTCGGTGAATACAGTAATATCGAAGTAGATCATGAAGATTTCAGGGATGATAGAGCTGTTAAAGTCTCCAGTAAGTATACGTACAAATATATCTGGCTGAATAAATCTATATTACCTTGTTTAATAGTTTCTAATTAGGACCCATCTTCTCTTGGACAGTAGATCTGTCCATCAGCCTGTAGACCAAATGATTTCCGTGCAATTACTAAAGAACACTTGATCCTAGGATCATTAAACTTAACTTGGACATTGGTTATCAACAGTAGATGACCCCTTTTGATTTTGAGGTCAGTATGTCAAAGATTTAAATTGTTATGTCCCTTAACCAAATGGTTTACAATCAATAATTCAAGTATGGTTGGGCCTAGGATCTTCAAATTTTATAAAGAGGCTGGTCATCATCAATAATTGACCCCTATGGTTTTTAAGATCAATAGGTAAAAATCGCCATTTCTTACTATTTGGCTGCCATGGGGGCATACATGTTTCACAAACATATCTTGTTTTAATTGTGTGTATTTTGAATGTTTTCAGGGAAGGAAGTAAATGAACTGTTGGATGATATATTGAACTGTGAAAGTGAGAGTAGTTCAATAGATGAACAATACAAGATAACCATCAAAACACAGTCAGAGAAAATAGTGTATGTATTTAAGCCTAGGTCCCACTGAGCATTTGTTCCCAATGGCATGCTTTCCAACTTGTTTTATGAGCCATCAGGGAGATTTATGATTTTTGTCCGTGATATTTTAACTTTCATCCGTGAGATTTTAGATGTGCAAAGGGAGATTAACCCTATTAGACTCATGAACGTATTTTCGGTCCGGATACAGACTTTAACCATTCCTTAAAATAATGGCTGCCGATTTCCGCGAAATTTGCAATCTGTTTGACCTGAAATGAATGATAAGACATGCAATATTGCTTCAGTTAATGTCACACTCGTAAAGAAACATGCTGGCATGACCAATTGATGACCATATTCTTTCGCTTGATATAGCAGTAAATAGCCAAACTTAATAAATGGGAAATAGGCTTTACATGTCATTTCTGTTCTACAACACAGTAGAAGATCTACAACACTGTTGAAGATGATTCCATTTTAACTCCCTGAATGCTCTTATCGCATAAAATCACATTCCTGAATGAAAAATAAGTGTTATTATATTTTTTCCCCAAATCTTAACCTTTGAAAAGTTGGCAAGTACCTCAAAAGTATTAAGGACATGTTTGTACCTTATTAACTTAAGAGGGAAGTCAAGTTTATAATATTCTGAAACATATTTCTAAATAAACTGTAAACTGATAAATAGTCAGCATTTTGTCCCAATAAATGTAACAAGAATGTTTTTCTACTACTATTTCCAAAAGTCATGCAAATTTTCCCCATCAGACTGTTCTTGGACCAAATATCAGATATAGTTTAACGGGGATAAAATTTATAAGGTATGTGTATAATATGGTATTGTAAATGTTTCAATGTTGTATTCTATAAAAGGTTGGATAGTAACAAGAAGAAACAGCAAGTTTATCAACAGTCATTGATATCGGAGATTGGTGAATATGAACGTCGACAAATACAGGACCAACTTCGAAAGGTAAGTATATCTATAATTCATCACAATTCTTGCATCTGGGTTGTTAAGTTTTTGTTAACAATGTTTTGGGGATATATCGCTTTGCATATATCTGCCAGGGGTTCTACATATCTAAAATAATCAGGAAATCCGGATTTGCTGCGCTGAAAGAATGATATTATCTGCAGAAAAAATGATGAAAAATAGAGTTTTGGTCATTTGAAACTGAATTTTGACAATAGAACAATGTTTGAAGCCGAATTTTGGTGTAAAAATGTGTACTGATGGCTTCCAAAATAAGACTTAATATATTTTTTTCAGGATAAGGCATTACGCCTCAGTAGGGCCCCTGTCTGTTCTTCCATTCATCCATCGGTTAACCAAATGTTTCCAAAACCCTATCTTAAGTGCACATAAACTTAGAATCCTGAGTTCTCGAATGATTGTGGTCATAACCTGTAGATGGCCTGAATTAATGTTGAAGTTTGTTTGTTTATTTGATTATGACTCTGTTTCTCAACAATTGTTCATTTACGTATGTCCGCCAATTCACCTAACCAGTTTCCATGGACTATATCTTAACCACTACCAACTTTACCTTCAATGAGGAACCAGCACCTTCTCCGCATGTGGATGAAAATGACATTTAGTCATATTTTAATCAAATGGTATGACTTGCCACAACCAGGTATCAAACCCGGTTTGCGAGATTACAAATCATGTAGACTAACAATTGGACCACGGCCATGGCTTTTGAAGGCTCTAAGTGAAATTTTTAATGGTCTTGGTGGCGTTCAATTCAAAAACATTTCCAATCAAAAGTTTGGCAAGCACATAACTAGGGACCAGGTACCTTATAAACATAATGTTGTAACAGCATATGATATATTCTGTCATTTCAGCATGTTCAACAGTTAACTCAAACATATCTCATGACACAAAATGGCATTGAGGAACATAGTAGCTTCGGTGAAAACGCCAAATCTTTACTGGTTTGTATTTTGTGTTTACTATGTTTTCTGACTGGGAAAAATTGGCTATATGATAGACAAATTTTGAGGGTCAATGTTGATTATTGCATTTACTGATGCAGAAGGCCTATAATGATTGTCCCTATTTCTGTGCCATTGAAAATATTAACCAAAACTTGAACATTTTTGAACCTCAAATAAAACAAAAAAAAGTTTTTCAAGGTGTTGCTTTCAATCTTGGCATACTTGTTTACCTTACTTTGTCAAAGCCATGTAACACCATCCAACATTTCTACAGAATTATGGCTCCTGATTGAAATAGCTACTTGTTGTATTGAAAATGTTAACCAAAACTTTCAAGTTTTTTAAACTCAAAAAGTCCATCAAGGTGTTGCACTTGCACGGTTGTTCAACACTATGACCCCCTCTTTGTAAGGCATGTGTATGCAACCCAGTCACGGATTTCCACAGAATGATAGCCCCTGATTGACTCAACAGGTTATTATGGACAAGGCTTCCAGCGAGGCCTAATCGCTTATTGAAAGCAGTCTTAGTTCTGAAATGTTTTTGATTTTAGCCTCTAGTAATGCTGATATGAATTAAATAAAGTAATAACATGATTTTGTTGTATATTATGTTTGACTTTATTTCCCTCTTCAGATTGAGCTAGATACATTTGGCAAGAAAACACTGGCTGAATGTGGCGAGTCTGTATTTGTTGTGTATAACCTTGGTCCCGCTTTAACCTTGATGAATGATGATACGTGGCAAAATGCACCCGAACCTACTGATCATGAAAAGGACAAAATAGAAGCTATTTCTTTCAAATATGGTATGGTTATATTGTTATATGGTATGGTTATATTGTTATATGGTATAGTTATATTGTTATATGGTATGGTTATATTGTTATATGGTACGGTTATATTGTTATATGGTACGGTTATATTGTTATATGGTATGGTTATATTGTTATATGGTACGGTTATATTGTTATATGGTACGGTTATATTGTTATATGGTATGGTTATATTGTTATATGGTACGGTTATATTGTTATATGGTACGGTTATATTGTTATATGGTATGGTTATATTGTTATATGGTACGGTTATATTGTTATATGGTACGGTTATATTGTTATATGGTATGGTTATATTGTTATATGGTACGGTTATATTGTTATATGGTACGGTTATATTGTTATATGGTACGGTTATATTGTTATATGGTATGGTTATATTGTTATATGGTACGGTTATATTGTTATATGGTACGGTTATATTGTTATATGGTACGGTTATATTATTTGTATAGTTTAACTTCTCTGTTTATTGTATTATGTGCTAAGTATCATTCTGTTTGTCAGTAGACCAACATAAGTAGCTGTATTTTACAGTATCATTCTGTTTGTCAGTAGACCAACATAAGTGGCTGTATTTTACAGTATCATTCTGTTTGTCAGTAGACCAGCATTAGTGGCTGTATTTTACAGTATCATTCTGTTTGTCAGTAGACCAACATTAGTGGCTGTATTTTACAGTATCATTCTGTTTGTCAGTAGACCAACATTAGTGGCTGTATTTTACAGTATCATTCTGTTTGTCAGTAGACCAGCATTAGTGGCTGTATTTTACAGTATCATTCTGTTTGTCAGTAGACCAACATTAGTGGCTGTATTTTACAGTATCATTCTGTTTGTCAGTAGACAAACATTAGTGGCTGTATTTTACAGTATCATTCTGTTTGTCAGTAGACCAACATTAGTGGCTGTATTTTACAGTATCATTCTGTTTGTCAGTAGACCAACATAAGTGGCTGTATTTTACAGTATCATTCTGTTTGTCAGTAGACCAGCATTAGTGGCTGTATTTTACAGTATCATTCTGTTTGTCAGTTGACCAACATTAGTGGCTGTATTTTACAGTATCATTCTGTTTGTCAGTAGACCAACTTAAGTGGCTGTATTTTACAGTATCATTCTGTTTGTCAGTAGACCAGCATTAGTGGCTGTATTTTACAGTATCATTCTGTTTGTCAGTAGACCAACATTAGTGACTGTATTTTACAGTATCATTCTGTTTGTCAGTAGACCAACATAAGTGGCTGTATTTTACAGTATCATTCTGTTTATCAGTAGACCAACATAAGTGGCTGTATTTTACAGTATCATTCTGTTTGTCAGTAGACCAACATAAGTGGCTGTATTTTACAGTATCATTCTGTTTATCAGTAGACCAACATAAGTGGCTGTATTTTACAGTTTCTTAGTCAACTTTCAGCAGCTTTAAAGCAATCGTATGAAATGCTGTTTACCATGGAATTTCCACACATTACTTATATTATATTTATGCCCCCAAGGATTGCATTTTAAAATTGAACTGTCCGTCCGGGCATTCAGGTTAAAGTTTTTAATAAGTTCAATATTTTGTTTTCTATCAATGGTAATGCATTGAAACTTATTTAATATCATAAATCAATTATACTAGACAAGAGTCATAACTCTAGGATGATTTTGTAAGGAGATATATCAATATATAATTATTATCTCTTTATTACAGATTTGCAGCTGTTACCAGCGTTCAGTTATCAGCAGATGTATACAATGTGGACATCACCTGTCTTCATGTTCCCTGAACTGTTACCTCATGGTGGATTTTTTAAATTAGCCGACATAAAGAGAGACAGATCAAGAGTGAAGTTCCTGGAATCTGAAGATAAGTGAGTAGTGTTTTGGGTTGTTTGCTCCATCCCTGTCCATGGCTATATACAACAGGGTGGCTACAGACTCGGGAAAACAGGGTGAATGTCAAAAACAAATTCTCTGCAGGGAAAAATCAGGGAATTGCAAAATTGGGCAAAAATCAGGGAATTATCAGGGAATTTTACAAGAAATGGAGGAAAATGTGTCTACTGGTAGCTTCACCTCATGACTTCATTAGATGTACTTCTTCAAACAGACTGTTAGCAACATGTATTTATTATATAAGATAGGTATAAATAATAAATGTGGTGGTAAAGGTATGGCCATATCTTCAGCTGTATCTGAGTTGCGAATGATCATGGAAAATCACTTTGCAGTCAGGAAATTATCAGGGGATTTTGTTCTTCATATTTTGTGGCCACCCTGATACAAGTACAGTCAAACCTGTGTTGAAGACTGCTAGTGAATAAAGACCAATATTAACAAATCCTGTCTTGATACCATAAGACCATTTTCAATGATATTAAACTTGAATTTTAAGATCCACCACCTGTCCCTGCGGACATTTTAAGATGATAATCTGCTGAATCACTCTGCTAAATACATCTATGTGATCCTGATATTGATGAAACTATTCTCTGACTGTATTCTCTCCCTTGTTTCAGTCTCCTGGCGATGGGTATTGCACAATTTCATCATCTGAAGAAGGAAGCCAAGGATTATATTCAGAGATTTATGTTACCTTGTAAATCAAGGAAACAAATTGAAATCAGGATTAAGAATTTAAGAGCATCTAATGCTAAGGATAATTCAGTAAAGGTGGGTGTGATGTTCTTGTTTGATTCAACTGTACATGTTTGGAGTCAGATTCATGTGACTTGTTTTGATCTGCATAACTGTCAAACCTGTGTTAGTGGTCACTAGAATGAAGTAGGGTTCATCCAAGTTTGGGTGTTTTCAATCTTACACAAATTGTGATACCTTATAACCTGTGGTGATATATCATAGTAAACTTATTCTGTTGCCTAATAATATAAAGGACAGCATATTTTTTATAAATAGATGAATCAATAAAGCAAACTCTATACAAATTACCCCATCAGAATGACACATGAGTACTTAAGATATCGTCCCCACTGGTGTTCTTGAAATGTTCTTGCTAGATTTTTCAAAAGTAATTTATTGCTTTGGATGATCCTGAAACGTTGAAAGATTTTTATTTTGCAGAAATCCAATTTCAACAAACTTTGAAAAAGGTTTTTTTGTGGAATGTTCATGTTTTTATGCCCCCGTATCGATAGATCGGGAGGCATATAGTGATGCACCGGTCCGTCCGTCCGTTCGTCTGTCCGTCCGTTCGTCCGTCCGTCCTGGTTAACCCAAATTGACCGTTTCTTCTAGCATCATTATGGCTTGCTGCAAAGCTTCCAAACTTGCATGGATGTTGTATATGAACACTCTCCACACACCTGTATCACCTGACCCTTTTTGACCTTCACCTTGACCTAATTTTGGACTTAGACTTATTTATGGACAAGGCTTCCACAGGGGGCATAAGCGTTTATTGAACGCAGTCTTGTTACATGATGTTATTTCACTTCTGTAATATTTGTCATTAAAATACAGGGTCGTGTTTCCTATTTCCTGTTTGTTTTACAGTTCTACAGTACATATAAAATGTTACCCAAGTTCCCTCAACATGCGCCTTTGTTTGACCCAGACATGATGAAAGCACCTCAACATTGTGGCTGTGACTGGCATGAATTACCTGTATGGTGCAAGGTAAGGTCATCCTTACATAAATAATTGTGTTGTAGACTTCTGGAAAGCTTATAATAATGTATCACACATTCAACCTGAGGAAAGCTGAAACCCTTTTGAGCTGAAAAAAATATGTCAGACCAAAATAGAGATATATAGACCAATATGAAAAGCAGATATTCCCTTACTTACTTACTTTTGGTGTACTGAGTCTGGAAATCTATGATTTGTTAACTCCCCCTATACGAGTTTCAATTAATGTGCCCGGTTGGTATATGATATTCACATTAAAACGTTCAAGTCTCCATTCTTTATCCAGTTTAGATTTAAAACTGACTATAGTATCACTACAAACTGCAGATTGATACTGTTTGGAAAATTGTCCGAATCAGATTTTTCAAGATTGTTTGCCAGATTTGCAGGTTTGTGGAATACTGGTTGTATATAACATACACAATATGCATACTGCATATCTTTTCGTATGGAATGAACTTTGACCTGGATATTTGCCAAATGACTTGTTTTCACATTTCTCAAGCTACAGGTTTCAAATTCACATCTCAATCATCAGATGGCTGACTACCTGTATTCTGGAAAGATTATACTACTCTATGGGGAATGAGAACGGCTCAATTCAAGGGTTATATGACACTGCTGTGCAGCATATTTCCTGTCATGATATAAATATTAACGAGAATAATTCGGACATCCGGAATTGCTGCATGAGAAAGAATGAACTTTTCTGTAGAAAATATTAAAAAAGTTATTTGATGAAAAAATCTTAAGAATTGACAAAGTTATGGCCTATTGAATTTCCATATGCTGAATTTTAACAACAGAACAAAGTGTGAAACAGAGTTTTGCTGTAGGTTTGAATGTTAATGGCACCCAAAACAGACTTGCGATTCATTTTCAGGATTGGTCATTATGCCTTAGTTGGACCCATGTATTAAGTCTATAAGCATGTAATGCATGTGTATTGTTGATGTTTGTAGTATTTCTGCACGGAGGGTGAATCGACCCTCAATGAGTCAGTAAGGGATCAGCATGAACGTCGGATGGTGGTCAAGAAACGACGGAAAGCTAAACAGACTGCTAGCTTCTCTGTGTCCGAACCAGATATTAGTATAATGGTAGGTGTGAACTAGTTTATATTGTATAGACATACCAGTATCCGTTTTCAGTGATTTTTTCTGCCATTTTTTGAAAGGGACAGGGTCTGGTTAAATTGGGAAAAAATCTTGTTGCTTTTGTCTGAATTGGGAATTTAATTTTGAGTGAAATCCCTACATACTGAGTATAACATTTCTATATCTGAATGACAAACACAGTTTAATAACTAACAATTTAAATTATTATTTCCAATTGAGAATGGGTCCTTTTACGGGTACCAATCAAAGAAGGAAAAAATAGCTGGTTTTATCAAACCAAAAGTGTTCTTTTGTTTAGTGTCATTTGTGTACAAACAGTGCATTTAGTATAAATTTAACCTCTGTAGTAGAGCAACAACCACTAAACATCAGCCAATATTTGCAGCTCCCAAACGGTGTTACTTTACATAGGTTAAATTTATAGTAAATATAGGCTTAGGGACAAGTTGGGTATGTCAAAGTAAGATCTTGTATATTGAGACAAGTTAGGTATGTCAAAGTAAGATCTTGTATATTGAGACAAGTTAGGTATGTCAAAGAAAGATCTTGTATATTGAGACAAGTTAGGTATGTCAAAGTAAGATCTTGTATATTGAGACAAGTTAGGTATGTCAAAGTAAGATCTTGTATATTGAGACAAGTTAGGTATGTCAAAGTAAGATCTTGTATATTGAGACAAGTTAGGTATGTCAAAGTAAGATCTTGTATATTGAGACAAGTTCGGTATGTCAAAGAAAGATGTTGCATAATTTACCTTTCAGGGAACGTCTCCATTCTTGCCTATCTCTGGACCAGTCACTCCAAAATCAATGACTGATGGTAGTATGTTGGATTCCTCCGAGTCAAGCCCAGAGTTATCTCCTGTGAAGAGAAAAAGGTTTGCCTTATTTGTTTGATATAACGCCTTATTGACCTGGTTGAATATACTGGCACCTGTTTCTCTAAATTGCTTATTTTAACCTTTTTCAATTATTTTGTATAAATTTTTATATATATAAGCTACAAACTATGTTTGGTGAGTATCTATAGTAAAAGCTGTTTAATACAAGTCTGTGAATTTAATCTAAACTGGCCAATTCGGATTTAATAATATTGATTTTGTGCTGGGGGTATGTCTGTCTAGATGTCAAACTCTATTGTTTGTCCACGCTATGTCTGTTTACCCATTTGTCAGATAACAATAAAACCCATTGTGAAAGACGTACCTTTTTATGCCCCCCTATCGATAGATGGGGAGGCATATAGTGATTCACCTGTCCGTCCGTTCGTTCGTCCGTCCGTCCTGGTTAACCCAAATTGACCGCTTCTTCTAGCATTAATATGGCTTGCTACAAAGCTTTCATACTTGCATGGATGTTGTGTATGAACACTCTCCACACGCCAGTATCACCTAACCCCATTTTGACCTTCACCTTGACCTAATTTTGGACTTAGACTTATTTATGGACAAGGCTTCCACAGGGGGCATAAGCGTTTATTGAACACAGTCTTGTTGTGTCTAAAACTGTTCTATTTGCGTATAATTTTTCATGATTTTAGGCAAAGACGGCAAAGTAGGAAGAAGTTGAACTTGAGTAAAGTCACAGATGCAGGAAATTCTCTGTTGAGTTCCTTTGTTCCTTTACCTATATCAGCCGGAAGTGTCACTCAATCTCAGAACAATCCATTAACTATCTGTGTGCTGA